>JBANSL010000001.1:82314070-83514070 GCA_037127255.1 Persicaria tinctoria
CAACCATAGGTGAGGATTTCGTGCTATATAAGCTGGCCTCATTCCTTGATTTCTGTAGGGTTTTTGGTAATGATGAAGAGCAGCACGGCTGCTAGCCGCCTCTGGACATTCCTCTTTTGATCAATGAATTCAGTGATGGTGATTCACTGATTTTAGCTTCTTCTTCCTTTTGCCTTACTTTATTCACTGCATTGTGCAATATAAATCATTTCTTTATCATATTATTCACATGGTATCAGAGCTTTAGGCTCTCGATCTGATAGTTTCGGCTACGAAATCAAGTGAAGAAGAAGATGTTTAGTCTAAGCAATAGTCATACCACGGGAGGTGGAGATGCCAACAATCAAAGTAACTTGAATGATCCATTGTTTCTATCCAATTCAGATCATCCAAGATCTCAATTAGTGGTTGTTTTGTTTGATGAAAAACAAACATCATGACTTGGAGTAGAGGCATAATGATGGCCTTAGGGGATAAATGCAAACTTGGTTTTATTAATGGAAATTGTGTGAAGCCTACTGAAGAAGGGATAAATCTTTAGAGATGGATAAGAGTTGATTATATGGTGAGATGTTGGGTATTGAACTCTTTGAGTAAAAATATTGCTGAAGGTTTGATGTATGTGGATTCTACCAAGCAGTTATGGGATGAAATAGTGGAGAGATACAGCCAAATCAATGCTCCTCTGATTTTCCACATAAAGAAGAAGTTGAACAACGTGAGCCAGGACAATATGAGTCTTGAAGATTTGTATAATTCTATCGAGAAGCACCGAGATGAGCTCCAAGTGTTAGAGAGAAAGCCAGAGTGTTCATGTGGAGCTATGAAGAATTTGTTCATGCAACCTGTCTAAGCAGATAAGTGAAATGGAAGATAGAAACAAATTGATGCAATTGTTGGCTAGCTTAAATGATAGTTATGATGGTGCTAGAAACTCCATCTTAGCTATGGATCCATTGCCTAGTGTTGGTAAAGGATTCTATATATTGCAGCAGGTTGAAATGGGGTTTGAGGCATCAGGAGGAACTTCAAATAGTATGACTGATGCTAGTGCATTTGCAGCTAACAAAAATCATGTCTATGCTCAAGGAAATCACTCTTATAGTGGGCAAGGGAGTGGATCTTACACAAGGTAGAGTAATGCATCTTATGGTGTACAGAGTTAGAGAAAAGATTGGAGAGAGTTGAAGTGGATCTTACACAAGGCAGAGTAATGCATCTAAGTGTACTCGTTGTGGCTGAAAAGGGCATACTTCTGAGCAATGCTTAAAGCTTTATGGGGTGCCTGATTGGTTTAAAGAGATGAAGGAGAGTCAGAGCAACAATTGAGCTAGTAAGAGCTCAGCAAATGCAGCAGGATCCATGAATGGATCTATGATGAATAGTCCTCTTGAAGAGAATCTCGGGAGCACAAAGGGGCAGGTTGATAATGCCATGGTCAATTCTGTTTATCGAGAGGTTATAAGGAGAATGAAGGGCAAGAGCCAATGAGATAATGCTTTTGCCAAATTTGTAGGTAAACTGTCAACTCGTGCTAGTTCTGTTAATCTCTCTACACAAGCTAGAGATGAGTGGATTTTTGATACAAGAGCTAGTGATCATATGATGCCCATTGATCACTTCTCGATCTCAAACTAAAATCAGGCTTAGTAAGCCTGTTCTTATAAGGCTACCTGATGGCACTGTCAAAACCGTTACTGAATCAGAAATGTTGCAGGTCACATATTCTATTTGCTTGACTGATGTGCTGTTGGTACCAGATTTCAAACATAGCTTATTGTCAGTTGGAAGGTTGCTAGATGATGATGAACTGATTGCTGTGTTTACTCGTACATCTTATTATATCCAAGACCCTGGAACTAAAGCAGTGATGTTATTTGGGGAAAGGAAACATGGGCTTTACAAGAAGCATGAGATTGCAGTTTATGAAGCAGACAGATTTGAATGATTTTCATTGTGACACTTGTCCATTTTGCAAGCATCACATTCTTCCTTTTGAAAGAAATATGAGGAGGGCAGATAAGCCTTTTGACTTGATTCATTTGGATCTATGGGGACCATATAAGAGTGCTACTTATAATGGTTTCCAATATTTCTTAATTTTGCTTGATGATTGTTCAAGGATCACTTGGACATTTTTGCCCAAAAACAAAATGCAGGTGTATAAAACTGTAAGAGATTTCTTAGCACATGTGAGTAATCAGTTTGAGTGTCATGTGAAGTGTATAAGGATAGAAAATGGCACAGAGTTCACATCAAGACAATGTCAAGAATTATTTGTTGAGAAAGGCATTGTACATTAGTGAACAGTGCCATATACTCCTCAGCAAAATAGAAGAGTGGAAAGAAAGCATAGACACTTGGTAGAAACTGCAAGAAGCATGAGATTGCATGCAGGATTGCCAATCAAATTTTAGGGAGAATGTATTTTGTCTACTACTTATGTGATCAACAAGCTGACAACTAAGGTTTTACAGTGGAAATCACCTTATGAGGTGTTATTTGGGAAGCCAACTTCCTATGATGAATTGAAAGTGCCTGGTTGTTTATGCTATGCATCCTTGAATCAACTGGGAAGAGACAAAATGTCTGCTAAAGCCATGCATTTTTCTCAACTATCCACATGGGCAGAAAGCATACAAAGTATGGGACATTGATTCTAGAATCACATTTGTCAACAGAGATGTGATATTTTAGGAGAAATCTTTTCCTTTTAAGGAAATAAAAGAGCCAGTGCTAGAGCTTTTAATCAAGAGGTTCATTCATTGCCTCTTGTCAACCCTGCTACAGATGCAGATTCCCAAACATAATACCATTATCCCTTCATCACATCTACACCTAGTCCTTTACCCAACTATACAAATGAGGTTGTACCTGACATTGGTTCATCAACCTCCAAATCTGATACCCTTTTATCTTCTTCCCAAACACATACCCATAACACCACTCAAATACAACCCCAAGCTAGTTTCTTAGATGATCACAATGAATTTCCTCTCCTGAAAAGATCAGCAAGACCAATAAACCAACCAAAACACCTACAAGATTTTATCTGTCATACTAGAGGCAAAAACTCTTCTCAGTCTCATAGATTCCTGCACTTTGCCTTGATCATTTTCATGACAAGGATTCTGCATTTATCCCATCATTTGCTCTTATGGAAAATCTCCATGAACCTGTGCGATATAGGCATGCTATAAGCTAGGGTGGATCATTGGGTGCAGGCCATGAAAAGTGAGATTAAGGCTCTTGAAGAAAATGAAACATGGGAGCTGGTTGATTTGCCCCCAGGAAAGAAAGCCATAGGCAGTAAGTGGGTTTACAAAATTCAATACATGCCTGATGGGACTATAGAAAGGTTCAAAGCCAGATTGGTAGCCAAAGGTTACAATCAGATAAAGGGGAAGGATTATAAGCACACATTCTCACCAGTTGCAAAGTTTAGCACATTGAGGATTTTGTTAGCCTTGGCAACAATCAAGAATTGACCATTGCATCAACTGGATGTGAATAATGCATTTCTGCATGGGCATTTAGAAGAAGAAGTGTTTATGTTGCCACCTAAAGGGTATGTTAGGACAAAGCCAAATCAAGTGTGCAAACTCAAAAAATCTATCTATGGGCTCAAACAAGCTTCTAAACAGTGGAATGTTGTGCTTTGCAGATTTCTTATCAGTTTGGGATATGAGCATTGCCTTGATGATTATTCTCTGTTTGTGAATAGAGTACAGAAAGGAATTGTGACAACACTTATGTAGATGATCTTTTGCTAATTGGTGATGATGAGGAGTGTATACAACAAACTAAAATGGCTTTACATCATGCATTTACCATCAAAGATATGGGAAACGCAAGATATTTTCTAGGATTGAAATTTTTTAGAAATGATTCAGGCACTCACCTACATCAGAGAAAGAATGTGCTTGATATATTGTCTGATTGCAATATGCTAGAGTTCAAACCTGCAATATTTCCTTTTCCTAGAGGATTGAAGTTATCAATAGATGTGGGTGAGATCTTAGCAGACCCTAAAATTAACAAAAGGCTAATAAGAAGATTGTTATTCCTAAATCTCACAAGGGCTGACATTACCTATATTGTACAGCACCTGAGCCAGTTCATGTCAGAGCCTAGACAACCTCATTATGAAGCTGCTTTGCCTGACATTACCTATATTGTACATCACCTGAGCCAGTTCATTCATTATGAAGCTGCTTTGCATTTTTTGAGGTATTTGAAAGGCACTCTTGTTGTAGGATTATTCTATCCTATGTCTTCTACAACAAGTGTAGCAACATATTGTGATACTAATTCGGGCACATACATGTCAATTTAGTGAATAATCCTTAACTGGCTATTGTGTGTTCTTGGGAAATTCCTTAGTGTCTTTTGGAAGACAAAGAAACAGAACACAGTGTCCAAGTCATCTGCTGGGGCTGAATATATGAGTATGTCTACTACCATCAGTGAGTTGATTTGGGTGGAAGGCATTCTTCAACCATTGTCAATACAAGTGACAAGGCCTATACCTTTGTATTGTGACAGCAGGTCTGCAATTCACATGGCAGAGAATCCAGTTTTTCATGAAAGAACTAAGCACTTGAAGATAGATTGTCACTTCATACGCCAATACCTTGTAGCTGGATTTGTTCATCTACACCATGCCAGAACAAGAGTGCAGCTTGTTGGTATCTTTACGAAGCCATTGGGAGAGAAACAACATTTGTTATTTGCTCTCAAGTTGGGTCTTTTAGAATTCTCAAAAGTCCAACTTGAGGGGGGGAGGGGGGGTATGAAGATGATATGTGCATTTCATCTTATACATGATGCACATAGGTCAAATATCCTAGCTCATTTAGCTCATTCTACATTAATTTTCATTTATGTTTCATTTAAGCTGTATTTCATTCACGTTGTAATAAGACAACTTGCATCTTTTGTCTTCTTGTGATTATCCAATCATAGGTGAGGATTCCATGCTATATAAGCTGGCCTCATTCTTTGATTTCTGTAGAGTTTTTTGTAATGGTGAAGAGTAGCATAGTTGCTAGCCGCCTCTGAACATTCCTCTTTTGATCAATGAATTCAGTGATGATTATTCACTTATTTTAGCTTCTTCTTCCTTTTGCCTTACCTTATTCAATGCATTAATGTGCAGTATAAGTCGTTGCTTTATCATATTATTAACAATATCCGTTTCATCCGACCTAACAAAGTGAGTGAAAATCTGAAATAATTTGAATATGAAATGGGTGACAGGAGAGTGGGTGATGGTTGGATCGGATAGTATTTTTCACCCATCGCCCATCACCCGGCCCTCCACCTAACCCGTCACCCACACATTATATAGTCATGTGTGCACGCACGCGCGCACACACACACCTATTTAATTAAATTAAATAATCTCATTTTACATTTACTTTTATATTATATTAAATGATCTCGTTCGTTTGATGTGTTAGCTGATAATTACTCGTTGAAGCTTTAATCATTGATTTTTTAAAAAGTTTTTTTTATGTATGGGACGAGGTTAATAAACTGACTAAAATTATAAACTGGGTAAAATTTATAAACTGTTGGTAAAAGTAGTTAAAATTTTAAACAACAAGATAATCTTCGTATGGGGCGAAAAACAGTTTATTTATAAAAAGTGGAGTTTATTTAGTTGTTATTAGAGGTATTGTGGTACTTTCAAACCAAAAAAGTTAAAAGAATAGGGGTAAAACAGTATTTGTACAAAATAAACACCCAAATAACCTCTCTTTTCTAACTTATTTTTTAACACGTTTTTTAACACGTTTATGTTTATTTTGATCATTGAAACAACAGGAAAAAAAAAAAAAAAAAAAAAAAAAAACTGTTCATTGAATGGTGAGTAGACGGGATGAGTGAAACTAAAAGCAATGAATGAGGGTTTCTAGGCGATAGGTCAGTTATCATAGAAGTAGATCATCCACCCGCTATCTGATCCATTACCATCCATATCTACGATGTTGGCGTATTGGTCATTGTGGTGCTCCACATGTGGAACCGGAACTCCTATTATTGTCGGTGTTAGAGTAATGACTCCTCTCTCTCAAATTCGTCGTCTTATCGTTTGTTTTACATATAGACGGTGACGCCGTGGCATTTTCACCGCACTTTGGCAGAGACGTACTAGAGTGTAGTCAGAGCCCAGAGGACGTTCCTCATTCATCTTTGTCTGTATTACACAATTCAAAGTACTAATTTGTAGTCCCCTTTCTCCAAATATTTTAAAAAAATTACTCAATCAATCTTGAATCCTAAACATAATACTCCTATTATAATTAAAATAAAATAATCTCGATCAGTCTGGTTTTTAATAGAGAAAGGTGATAGTTAAAAGAGTGAATTGTCAAATTCTGGGAAATCTCAACCGAGTTGTGTGAAACGGGAGTCGTGTTGATTTTTTTAATTATTATTATAAGGTCGGGATTCAATTTTTTAGCACAAAAGCTTATATCATTACGTAGAGAGTTCACCATCTTGTGCATATTTTGATATTTATTTCCACTTCATAATAAATGTGGGATTTCAACATAAATGTACATAGTCATATTTAAGTTATGTTTTTTTTTTTTAAATTATTACTCTTTTGTTCTTATTTTTCATACAAATTTTATCTATATATTAATTAAAACCAAAGCACCTACGTCATGTGTCGTCCCCTTGCGCAAAGTTATTTTTGGCAACATTTATATTGAATATATTTATAAATAACTTTTTTGGAAATATATATATTTGATATATTCTATTTATATTTTTATTTATAATATATATATATATTCATATATCCTATTTTTATCTAATATTAATTACACAATATCATTTCATACTACATTTTTTTTAACAAAGTTAATATTAACTGTACAGTATTAATTATTTCATTCTATATTAATTACACAATATCATTTAAATATATTGTTTGATTAATTCAAAACTTTTTTTTAATAAATTTAATATTAACTATACAATATTATTCCATTTTATATTAATTACACAATATCATTTCATACTACATTTTTTAAACAATGGGATTAATTTAATTTTAAAAAAAAAATTAATATTAACTATACAATATTATTTCATTCTATATTAATTGTACAATATCATGGCGCGGGGTCTGTAATAGTTTTACTTACTTTTCCTCATTTTATTACCTAATATTAGCATAGAGTAATTGTATCTTCATTATTCTATAACCAGTTCATTTTTCTCCCCTCTAAACTCACAAAAAAGAAATTAATTATATACCTAATTTTATTCATTTGCTTTCCATTTTGCTACTCTTTTAATAAACAGATCCTAACTTTTTTTTTTTGTGTAAACTAATTTTTAATCTAGTCAAATAGTAAAAAATAACATTATATACTTTTTCCTCCACCTCAAAATATAAAGCGTTTGACTTTTTAATATGTCTTTTAATAAGCGAGAAACTGTATAGAATTTTAATTTTTTTAATTAAATTATTACTATAATATTATACTTATTTTTAATAAGTATAATATCATAGTAAAAAAATTAATTAAAAATTAATATATTATAGAGTTGTTTAGCTCTCTAAAAAAATTGCCGAAAAGTCTAATGTATAATGGAGTATTGAGTTTTGGTCGAATTCGAAACGGACTAAACAATTGATCAGACCTATACAACGGTCTACGGATATGGCCTTGAAATGGGCCATAAATTGCGGCTCATAATCCCCATAAACCACAAAAGGCCCAGGATCCAACTTGGAATATTTTCACCCGAATATTAGTCAAAATAAATCAATATTTGCACTAGGATCTTCATTCAAAACGGGTCTTACATGCCCTCGCAACTCCCAAATTTATCTATAAAAAGTGAATCATATTGTATTAGTATCTATAATTAATATATTCTGTGTAATACTAATGATATCGATAGGTCCTTATTGGTAAATGTCATCATGTCCTTGGCAGAACCGAACCCATGTGCTTCATCAACGATTGCAAACCGGTCTTGCCAACCAACTGCTTGGCTTGAGTACAGTACCTGTGGTAGCAGGACTTTCCCAATGTGTTGGGCCTTCATTTTATTTTTGAGAAAATTTGCGCAGGTGCAAATTTTGACTCAATTAGCGAAATATACACGTTTTTGTATAATTTGCAAAAGTATACATTTAAGGGAAAACCTAATCCTTTATCTTATCGCTCTCGGCTCTCCCATGGATCTGGCGACGGCCCTCGTTCCAGATCTGGCGCCGGCGAATTCGTCCTCAACCACCGCCTGAACCGCCTCGTCGAGGCCAATCTCGGCCACCAATACGGTCCGCCGTATTCTTCGGAGATGAACGTCGTTATGACTGTGATTGGATTCACGGTGAGCATCTTGTTCATCGTCTTCGTCTGCACGAGGCTCATTTGCGCTCGAATTGAGTTCAGAGCCGCTCGCCGTTCCTACCACATCTGGATTTCGAACTGGATTTCTCAAGCTTAATTATATATATAGTTGCAAGCTTTACTGTTGCGATATCGAACTGGATTTTGCTCTCTCTCGATCGGGATGGATTTATCGGAGATCCGCCGATTTGCGATTGCGCTTGCGCTTGGTGAGAGCAACGACGACCGGTATGTGTGCGATTGGAGTCCGCTCGGTACTCCGTCGATGAGCCAGATCTCCCTCCTTTCATGCTCTGCCTTCATCTTCATCCTCCACCTTTATCGAGTTAGATCTGCGCGATTTCGGCATTGGAGAGGTTGAAGGAGTTCGCTGATGAGGCTAAGGATGCTGTTAACAATGGTCTGGTTCCTCCTCCGAGCCACATCATATGCCCTATGCTTAAGGTATGTATGTCAGCCTTGAATTAAATTGGCCTTTTTCTGAAAAGAAGCAGTGCAGCATAAGAGAAGGGGCTCCTACCTCCATTGTTGACAGTGCAGCGTAGCTTGTCTTCTAGTAGAAACTACTAGGCTCAATTTTATATTCCACTTGAATTCAACAGAATTGCCTTCTTCCCTGCAGTTGGAACATTACAAATCAATAGTTCAATTTGCTTTCATATTGCATTTGGATCTTTACTGTGTACTCGTTGAATTCAGTGGTAATATGCTAGTGTTTAATCAATTTACATGACTTGAGCAATAAATATATTTGACATTTCATTCAACAACAGTGTGGAATTAATATGCTAGTTATAATACACTGAATTCATTAACCTCTTCATGTACTGTCATACTTTTGACAGTGAATATGTGAATTGGATGACAGTTCTTAGTCAGCTTAATTATTAGCATGATCCAATCTCTAATTAGTAATTATGTACTGAATTGAACAATTCTCAGCTAGCTTATTTATTTTAATGGTTGTTTAGTAACATATGCAAGTTTGTTTATGTGCAAACTGTTATTCACCACTTGCGTTTTTTTTTTGTGTGTGTGAGTAATGCAATTTGTCTCCAATTTATTTTAGTGCTGACATCGTTTTTAGTCCAATTTATTTTAGTGCTGACATCGTTTTTACTGCTGACATAGTTTTTATGCATATTTTTTAGTGCTGACATTGTTTTTAATTTGATATTATATATGTAAGTATATATGTATGCTTGACTCCTTAAAAATTGGTTTATTTCTTAGTGCTGACATCGTTTTTATACGTATGTTTTAGTGCTGACATCGTTTTCATGCATATTTTTGTGTAGGTATATATTTGCTGACATCGTTTTTGCAATATAAGAGATGGATGAGGAAAGAGGTCAGCATTGTCGGCGTCGAAAAATTCTTTGTTTTAATTGTTTACCGTTATTCTTTTTTTCTCACTACCAAAAATAAAATAAAATATTCGTTTCTTTTTTATGTAGAACACTCCTTTGTCTCTTTGTTCTCCCCCTTTTATATTTTTAATGACTTAATACGTCAAATATATTGATCTTCGATGTCATCATTGTCGGCGTCGGCATCCTCGTAGAGGGTGTGAGCAATGATGACGTCAGCATTCCCGACGTCATTGTCGTCGGCGTTAGCATTCTCGTAGACGGCGTCAGCATTGCTGATGTCAACATTTCCGTCGTCGGCGTCAGCATTGACGCGTGGAACAAAAAAACTTCCTTGTCAACGGTGTCAGCATTGACGCGCGAAAAAAACACAAAAAAACCTTCCTTGTAAACGGTGTCAGCATTGCTGACGTCAACATTCCCGACGTCGGCGTCAGCATTGGCGCGCGGAAAAAAAAAATTCCTTGTAAAACGGTGTCAGCATTGCTGACGTCAACATTCCCGACGTCGGCGTCAGCATTGACACGCGAAAAAAAAAAAAAAAAAAAAAAAAAAAAAAAAACCTTCTTTGTGAACGGTGTCAGCATTGCTGACGTCAACATTCCCGACGTCGGTGTCAGCATTGACACGCGAAAAAAAAAACAAAAAAAAAAAAAAACAAAACAAAAAAACCTTCCTTGTAAACGGTGTCAGCATTGCTGACGTCAGCATTTTCGACGATGACGTCAGCACTGACGCGCGAAAAAAAAAAAAATTGCTGACGTGGAGGGGCACAGGGGGCACGCTGGAGGGGGGCGCAGGGGCACATAGGAGGGGCAAGGGTTGTGTATAGTTTTGCAAATTTTCAAAAATCTTGTATATTTGGCTAATTTGGCCTTCATATTTGTATATTTGGCAAATCACCCCTTTATTTTTTGGGTCAAGTGTTTTGGGCGTTCATCTTACCCCGTTTGGAAGCCTAAGACGCACCTTGCTCTTTCTCAAAATCTTCGCAAGTCGCTTGGACTCCTCTAACATAGCCATTACACGGTTTACACCCGCGATTGGATGTCTAGATCCACGAGTGATGCTCATGGCCCTCGAATATTGTTGAGAGAATGTGAAAAGATCAAAAAAGTCTCACGTTGATAATATGAACAAATAAGTCTTAATATATACGTAGTATAAGATAGTGAACCACTCCTTCTAATGTCAATTGATTTTAGGATGGAACCACACTCGGCTTATGTGCTAGGCTACTAGTGCATGGGCGCATGTGTACATGACCCCTGATTATGAGTCCCAAAGGACTTCAGTATGGTATCATAGCGAAAAAAGTCAAACGACCGACTCTCGATCCTTGGCTAGCTAAAAAAAGAATGAGATGTTAGACCCGTTGTCACAGTCTCAACTAGAGGCGAAAAACGACCCTAATTGTGCGGTTGGGGGCGTGTTGAGAGAATATGAAGAGTGTAGAAGACAGTGGGCTACTTTTTCTAATGTCAATTGGTTTTAGGATAGAACCTCATTCGATTTATGTGTTAGACTACTAGCGCATGTATGGGCGCACGTGTACTGTGTACACACGACCCCGTATCATGAGTCCGACGGAGTTCAGTAAATATATATGTCCAGATCCAGGAGCGATGCTCATGGCCCTCAATTCATTCAAGAGCTTTGCATTGGAAACAATCCAGCTCTACAAAACGTAAGTAGTTGCTAGTTAGTAGTTACAATCAATTATGAAAGTGTGTACACATCGCAATTTAACCTTCATCAACCATGGAATCCATCATCATCATCTTGCCGCTAATCCGGGAAGCACCGAAAAGATCTATGAAAGCCCTAAAAACCCCGATGGGTTATTCTCTTACTGTCAATGGGAGAATTGTGAAATTTTGAGAAATCCTGGTCGGGTTAATTTTGTAACTTAAACCTGCTCTGATATCATGTGAAATTTCAAGAAACCCTGGTCAGGTCGTATGAAAATGGGAGTCATGTCGGATTTATTTTGCTTTTGGTTATAAGGTCAGAATCCACTCTTCAAACTCAAATGTTTAAGCTAACATTTAGTAGTAGTAGTTGTTGTTGTCGTCGCCATCCCAAACTCGTATATATTAGGATTTAGGTTATGTATAAGCGACTTAAGAACACGAATTAACAAAATCGTAAAGCAGTAAGAACACCGAGAATGGCTACAAGGTTCAAGACTAAGGTCAACGCCCACGAAGTCTCAAGTGTGAAGAGACTTAGGTCCAAACCACTATATATGTTCGTTTTTTCGTTTATAGATAAGGTTGCAGATTATGTCTAAGTACACGGATCTAAGCATAATCTAGAACAAACAAGAGATACAGAAATAGAGAACGATCTAAAAGTGACACTACTAGAATTCTGTTATTTAACATCGGCTCATTAACATCAGTAAGAAAAACCTTTCATGTTAAATAATTTTTTAACATCGGTTTTTAAATTTGCGGTGTGAATAATTAGCATAGACATCATCCCATTTATTAAGTCGATGTTAAATATGTGTTTTAAAAAAAATAGATGGCGTGGAAAACTTTATTTCATTTGAACACCCACGCGCGCACAACTAAATATTTGTACCATTTTTCATTCCTCAGCAAAACCGACCCTCGCTCCACCTCCTCCTCCCGCCATCTCCCTTCGCCAATCCACCTCCTTATCGGCGACGACTCACTCAATCCACCCCGTTCTTGCCACCTTCTTCTCGCCGGCGACTCGCTGCACCTCCTCCTCTGGCCACCTCCCTTCGCAAATCTGCCTAGATCCGTTCTTCCTTCTCGGATCTAATCACAGGTTCGCCGTCACCCCACCGCTAGCACCGGATCAGAGCGCCCCCCCCCCCCCCCCCCCCTCGCGTGTATGAATTCTCTAAAGCCAATCTTTTTAGGTTTCAAGGGCAAAATATTCTCTAAAGCTCCTCTTCTGATATGGAATATCAATATTCCTTCGAAAATCAAGAACTTTCTATGGAAAGTCAATCAGGATAGTCTCTCAATTGTTGCACGATTGGCAAAGAGGGCATTGCTATTCCCCGGCCCGTATTGCGCCCTCTGCAACCACCATGAGGAGGATGCCACTCATTTATTTCTCGAATGCAAGTACTCGATTTTCTATTCGGGTCTATCTACGGCAACGAAAGCCATGATATCAGGGTGCATCAACTCGTCCAGGAGTATCACACCAATAATAACTTTATTAGGTACTCATTTAACCGCTCAGGAAAAAATAAAAAATGGCCTTCCACTGGTGGACAACTTGGCTAGTCCGAAACCAACTTATCTTCCAACAACAAAAACTACCTAATACAAAAGGTTTCATAGGTAAGGTCCAAACTGCTCTAAGCGCATGGAATAATGCATAAAATTATAGGATTGGTGATTATAGTCACACACCCATTTGGAAGAACCCTCAACATCACAAATCAAGACACATGAAGACAGATAAGTGGAAGAGACCGCCACCTGGTAAAATGAAATTGAATTTTGATGGATCGGCCCTGCACCAGCGTGAGAGTTTCATAGGATTCATCATTCGTAATGACAGAGGGCAACTGAAAGCTATGGGTTGTAGCCTTATAAGGAGGCAATCACCTCTTATGTTTGAGGCTCTAGCTTTATATTAAGAGATGATATCCCGAAAGCAAAAGAAATGAGAATTGATAAACTGATAATTGAGGGAGACTCCATGATTATCATTAGTTATCTAAAAAATGGAGGAAAGTGTCAATGGAAAATATAACTAATTATGTCTGACATTAGTTTTATACTTAACTAGTGTAATACCCGTGCCTTGAAGGCACGGGATTTTGATTAATTTCAAACTGAACATCATTTCATATATCTATATAATATTATATTAATATATACTTGTTTGCAGCAAAAATAATATGTACAAAATATTTATTATATTAATATATACTTGTTTACAACAAAAATAATATGTACAAAATTTTTTTTTATTTATAAATGAGTTAGAAAGAGACACAATATAATAATTTTTAAATACTTTTATAAGGTAAAGTAATAATAAAACACAAACACACCACCAATTATAATTTGAAATACATATATAATTATTATCATTAGGATAAAACTAAAAAGAAAAGTATTATAAACTATCATATAATGATTAAAAAAATCATAAGCACATGATTGTACAAATACTTTTGAAGTTATGTAGATATACATAACTTATTCATTATTTTCATAAGAAAGATGGATAGAAAGAGGGAGAAATAAATAGGGAAAATAAAGATAAGATGGTAAAAAAAAAGTGATCTAAGGCGCTTTATCTAAGATGTAAAATAAGTAATGCTTGTAAGTCTTAATTAACTTTTAAAATAAGTAAATTGTAAAAAAAAAGAATGGGTCTAAGTGATTTTTATAATTAACTTTTGAAATCGAATATTCACAAATTAACTATTTTTACAAACTTTATAAAAAAAAATTGCAGCTCTTAAAATATTGAAATTATAATAAGGGACATCTATCTACAGTGTATAAAATAAATATAAATTTAAAATATTCATTTTAGGGATATATATTTTTTATCTTCGATATTTGAAGCCATACACCCAAAATTAATCATAAATGATAATATATGCAAATTTCACATTTTTTTCCTCAAAATTCTTCAGTTTTTGTTTGTAGATCTTAAAATGTTATTTTTTGTATTCCAAATAGTCATTTAAGATATTTAAAAAAATGTAATTTATATCTAAAAATTATTTGTTAAAAATTTATATAGATGTCATGTAGAATGTGCAGAGTAAGTATAGATTTAAAATATTCATTTTGGATAATTATTTTCCTCAATTTTTGAAGGTTAACAGGTGAAAAAATAATTTATTTTTAAAATTAATGACGTTTTGCATCTATCTCCAAAAATATTTTAAAAAAATTAATAAAAATTTAAGATGTCTATATTGTATAATAAATGTAAATTTTAAAAAGAAATATTATTTTGAAAATCATTGCTTTTTTATAGTCAATTGTTACTTTGAGATTTGAATTAAATATTCTTATTAATTCTTGAGTTATCACATTTCAATATATTAGTCAATTTATTTATATACATATATAAATATGAGATTATGTAAACATTTGATATTTCAAATATATTTTTTATTTTTAGATATTCTAAATAATTTTTTTTTAAAAGGTTACATAACAGATTATGGATAAGATTTGTATACATATGTGGACCAATTAATAATATGTGGCTTCTGATGATCATGGTTAGAGCTGGTAAAATTTGACCCGACCCGAGAAATCCAACTGACTTACCGAACCCAGACCCGACTGAAACCCAAAAATTCGGAATCATCCGTAACCTGAACTCGAGACCGAGCCTGACCCGAATCTAACTCGACTCGAAATAGACCCGAACACAGAGAAAACCGACCCGACCCAAACGGCCAAACCCGATCGGACTCTCAACCAACCTAACATTCGGAATGATAGTATCCAAAATTATGGTCCTAATAAGTAATAAATGTATAATATTATTGATATGAATGAAATGTATAAAGAAAGTCACGATATTAATGAAATAATGATATAAAAGACAACATGAAATGATAATATTCAAAATTGTGGTCCGACGTATATCAATGTAAATAATCTTTTCTATGAAAAGAATGAAAAAAATATATTTAAAATAGATCACAAATTGATATAAGCATATTAATGTAGATAATCTTCGTATGAAAAATAGGAAACAAATATATGTCAAATAGAAAACAAATAATTTCAGCACTAATATTGACCAATAAGAAAATATCATTTGAATAAAAAATTCAACTTTAATTGTGGGTGTGATACGTCAGCAAAATGCTAGCAGAATTAGTAATATTAATAGATAGATAGATAGATAGATGGGTTTAACGAAGTTTTGTGTTTTCACATTCTTCGCAACGGTAATCGAGTGATAGGTAAGGTTACACACCTTGCCGCTGATACCTCTAACCCATCTCTTCATAATGACCCATGTCTAGCTGATCTCATCCGCAAAGATGCGTTCAGATAGCGAATTTTGCATCAGAATCCTTACCCGATAATAAAAAAAATAAAATCCATATACAGTACTCCGAAGGGCAAAATTTTTTTTGGAGAGAATCGAAAAGGTAAACAAAAAAGGCAAAAAAATTAAAGCTTCGAAGTTGGAACTTAGAAGCTTTAAACACTTTACACTTGGGGTGGGGAAATAGCATTTAATATTAGCAGGTAAAATATCTCCTTTCACAATTAGTGCAAACCAAAAAAATTGTACCTTAACAAGTTGAAGCTTTAAGTAACTCTTTGAATGCCTTTGTCTCTTATGTTTCCTTGTCTCAATTCTGAAATTAATGAACTAATTAATTATGTTTCGCATGGGATTGGAATAGTAAAGCAATCAATTCATTCAATTTTCACCCACACATCAACCAACTATATATTTTAGCTTCAAGTTCAAAGGGGTGTAATTTTTTTTAAAAAAATTTGTTATTATATAATTGAATTGAAGATTAAATTCAACAAAGCAATGCTTGAATTTGTAGATAAATAGCGGTCATATTTGGGGTTCGAACTGGAACTTTTGAATACTACCCGCAAGTCCTTTCCAATGAGTCATTCCGGAATGGTTTCAACAAACAATGCGACACAAGTGACAAAGAAATCACAAAAATCCTATACTAAACCTTCCTCTTTACATACACCAATCACGGTACAACCTATCTAATTAACCTAAACTAACTTCAGCTCTTCCTTGGCTCCCTATATTACCTTCGATCAATTCTGCATCGGATACCTCGCACCCAAAGCCAGCACTCTCTGTTGTTCCATCTGCGTTCCATGGTTTCGTCGGATTATGATCATATATAAAATATACTGATCGAAATGGTGTACATAAGAAGTGTAGATCTCCGCATAGATAGAAAGAGGAGAGAACAACCCATAAAAAAAATTGTGCGTTCAAATTTACAAGTTGACACTTTGAGCTATATGTATATAGGATAGATTTGGTGCGAGCTGTGAATAAACTAATTATTCATAAGTCGGTAATACCATAACTATTCGTTTGACATAATATAATTATTTGTATGTGTTAATAGTTTTTTTCATATGAAAAATGATTACTCTTGCATTTGTATGAGCTGTGTACAAATAATCATATTGTGCAGACGAATAATTTCTCTGTTCAAAATTTTTCTTTAATTATCAAATGTAGATCTTTTTAATTCAACGCTTCATATTTGTTTACATATTACCCTTGTACGGTTCACAAATGAATTGTTGTCTATATAGATCGAATTAAGCCTGTGTAATTGCAAGAAAGTGCTTACTTGAAAAAGCTCATGAAGTTTGTTGTTGAGGTAGCAATACTCGCGCTCTAGCGTCGCCAAAGCCCTCAAACACCTGCCAAAATGTAATTTCGTCGCATTAAAACTGGACGCATATTTAAATGAAAGTAGACAATTGAAGAATGTGATTCGTAGCTAGATGTACATAGTTACCCTGGACGGTTGGACTGTTCGGAAGCGGAGTGAAACGCGGCGCAGACTTTATGGACACGATTAGCGCCGATGCTGGAACTGCTCCCCATCAACTGGTTCAAATGCACTCCTATCTTCCCGTATTCCGTTACTTCTTCCTCGATTCTATATCAATAAATCAATTTACAAATACAATTTTCAATTTCTTAGAGAAGTGAAATCAATTCCTTACAGTAGTGAACGGAGGTTACGGAGGAGCTTCTCGCACTCGTGGAAGTAGATGATGACGACCTCTGCGACGAAATCGGGACAAGTGTCGTCCTGGAGCTGTTGCAGCTGCAGGAAGTGTTCGTCGAGAACTCCCTGGTGGAAGAGGAGGGCGAGCAAGCGATTCATGTCGGCGTGCAGCTGTTCAGCGGCCAGGCCGAGGTTCCACAGCGGGAGACCCGTCTTGTTCGATTACTGATCGATTGAAACTTGGGGGTGAATTTAATCTAAGTTTGATTCGATTTTTGTGTTGGTAGGTGTTGGGAGTCGGCCAATCCGTTGATATTTATACTGGACGCTCTCCCTCTCCCTCTCTCTAATATTTAAAATCACTGTTTTTTTAATTAAATATAAATGGACAAATAAATTCAATTGTGAGAACAATGCCAAAAACAATCGATCACAAGGGAAGAAATTGTACTAGTATATGGAAGTGTCATACATAATAAGGAATTACTTTTTCTTACTTAATCTAAAAAAAATATGAAATTGTTTATTTTGAATTATATATCTATGGTAATTTCCAAAATTTGATACTCCCTCCTATCCAAAATACATTTCGTTTGACTTTTTAACACGTATTTTAAATAGCTAAAAACTATATAATATATTAACTTTTTTATTATTATTTTTTTACAATTTAATACTATTTACCAACAAATATTAAGTTGTAAAAAATTAATTTAAAAAATTTTGATATTTTATATAATTTTTACCTTCTTAAAATACGTGTTGAAAAATCAAACGACATATATTTTGGATCGGAGGTAGTACATAACAATAGGGTTGTATAAGAGCGGAGCTCCTCAAAGCTCATATTCATTTCATTTTTTCTAAATAAGTCAAGTATGAGCACATTTTTAAGTTCAGTTCAAAGCTCGACTAGCTCGATTTAAATTCGTATAGCTCGAATTTTGTGAAAATTTTAAAATTCTCTTTAAGTTACTCTGTTTTGAGCAAATATGACATTTTAATGTTTGAAATTAAAAAAGCTCGGATCGAACTCGCTTGTTTTCTAAACGAGCTAAGTATGAACACATTTTAAACTCGAGTCCAAATATAGATTGAGCTCGAATCTGACTCTTTTATAAACGAACTGAATATGAAAAAATCAATACTTTCGACTCGAATAACAACCCTACCTAACTAAAACTCCTAAATTATTTCCTTTGAAGGGTGAAGACGGAAGAGTTTCAGCTGATAGGTGAACAGGACGTAGGAGGCACGCGCGGGAGGACGAGAGAGTCGAGGTGAATGTCGTCGAAGCGTGCGCTCGGCTTTTTACCTCGATTGGAATGGAATGGAACCACCTCAACTGATGGATACCCATTTTTTTTTTTATGAATTTCTCCAATTCCACACACTACATAGGAAGTAGTACTTCCGAATTACGGAGTACTGTATTAGGCTAACCAATTTGGAATAGCATGGATTTTAGGGTACTACTCTATAAATTCATCTTTTTTTTTTAATTAGTAGTAAATAATTCGAGATCAGATATACCTGAATCTCGATGGCCGACAAGTCGACAGACGGAAACCCGTCAAAACATACAAACAAAAACGAAAACAAAAGGCGGTGCAATAGAACAAGTGGAAACGCATCCTACAAGAAACGAGCAAAGGAAAACTAAATCTAAATACAAAGGGGATGTAGACTATGGACGAAAGCTAAGCACTGTCCTGAAACAGCACCGCTGGCCGGCGATACATCAGGAATCCCTGTGGGCAGTGAAGACGAACCTCCAGGAAGCTCCTTCCCGATCACGGAGTCGCCCCGTACACACTACCTCGATCCCAGCCAGACCCGACTCCGACTGCCAGAACCCCAACATAGAAGAAGAACCCTAAGCCGCACCAACGCAGAGACGCACGCCGCCCGAGCAAAGAAAACCGCGAAGGACCGATCACAACGGATCGGTCAAGCCCAAACGGGATTTAATCCAAACTCTTTCGAGCAGGTGTTTCGAGCCCTAGCGGGATTTTAAATAAGCCCTTTCGGACGTTGTATATTGTTTTATTTATATATAAAAATGATAATTTAATTTTTATAATTTATATATAAATAAAACGAATACTGCATAATATATCTATAAAAACAAAATTATATAGATATAAGAAAGAAAGAAATATTTTTATCTTTTTTTTTTAGTTCTGGGCTGCCCCGGGCCCAAGGCAAAACCTTGGGCCTAAAGCACCAATTTCGGGCCTACCCATGGACTCAATAGCAGCGCCATCGAACCCAGGAAAAGAGCAGGTACTCTCCGAATACGTCTCCCATGGAGCAGCGTACAGTGAGTAGTAGTACGCCTGAGAACCGGGAGGAGAAAACGATCGACTGAGAAAAGAGAATCAACAGCTAACGCAGGAGCACAACCAACTGAGGGGGCTCTGCAACAACATCCTCGACCTCATGAGTAACTTCACATCCGGCCAGCAGACCGACGGAGGCCTGCCAGAAGGGAGTTCGCTGGAACAGTTGACTGAGAGGTAACCACCTCCAAACCCGACACCAACCAAAGGAAGAATGCCGGGAGGAAGGAGCCACAGAGAAGTCGGAAAGGCCGATTGCAACCACCGGAGGTGGCACCGAACAACCAAAGAGGAGGGGGGAGCGCCCCGATTTACCCAACAAAGAAGAGCAATGGAAGGGGCTGCACAGATCCAGGCTAGGCCAGCCGACAGCCAATTGGGGTAAGGAGAATCGAACTTGTAAAAGCCCCCAAATAATTTTGGAAAAGGATCGAAACCAAAATCGAATGAGAGGACCAAGGGTTTATCAGTACGATGTTTACAACCGGTACTACACCGGAACTTTGAGGTGGCAGCGCCACAAAGCTTCAATGGCGTCCGAGACCGGGGTGAGAGGGCAAAACCGAGACAAGATGGCCTAAGCCGTGGTTGGAACCCCTCTCACACCGGGATGACAGAAGAGGGAAAGGTTGGTAGGCGACGGCGGACTTCGGGGATAGGGAAGGTGATAGCGGAGTAGGTCGGGGCTCCCGGAGGAGATGTATTGGCTCCCGGAGGAGATGTGTGTGCTCCCGGAGGAGATGTATTGGCTCCTGGAGGAGCGTTACCACTTACCTGAGAATGAGAAGCAGCGGACTCAACATACTTTAACTCTCTCTCACACTCACTTCCATCACCACCAAAAATTGAATCTTCAAAAACATGTGAACGTCTTGATTATTATTTGATGGTAGCTTTGGTTTCTTGCACTGTTCGTGGTGATTACATGGTGCATTGTTGGTTGATCAACTCGATGGTAAGCTCGATCTTTGAGAGCTTCATGTATGTCGAGTATGTCAAACATCTCTAGGAATGAGATTTGTGAGAGGTATGGACAGACGAATGCACCGTTGATATTTCAGTTAAAGAAAGAACTATGTTCTGTGTCTCGTGATGGTAAGAGCATTGCTGAGTATTTCAACAAGTTAAAGTGTATATGGGATGAGTTGCAGTGTATTGAGGGCTTTCCAGAATGCTCGTGTGGGGCTTTAGCTACTTGTTCCTGCAACATCTTGAAGAAGGTTAGTGAAACAGAAGCTCGTAATCATTTGATAAAGTTTTTAATGGGGTTGGGTGATTCATTTGATGTGGTTCGTAATAGTATCTTGGCAATGGACCCGCTGTCGACTTTAAACAAGGCATATTACTTGGTTTCTCAGGTGGAAAGTGGTAGTTCATCAAATAAGGGTGATGGTGCTAGCTCGAACACTGATAGTTTGGCCTTAGCTGCCAATAGGAAGCCTTTTCAGGGTGAAAAGAAGGATTTTCGAAAGGATAAGAAGGATAGGGTGTGTTTCAATTGCAAAGAAAAGGGACACATCATGGATAACTGTTTCAAATTGCATGGTTTCCCTGATTGGTTCAAGGAAAGAAAGGGGAAAGTGTCTGCAAATAATGCATGTGGGGAAGTTGGTGATCCTTTAGAGCAAAGTGAAGTTGAGAATGATCAGGGTGGCAAGATTGTTGAATCCTTCATCAATGCTGTTTGCCAAGAAGTGTTGCGTGCTATGCAGGGTCAGTCTCAAGTCAATTGTTCCACAGTCACCAACATGGCAGGTAATTCACATTCCTTCAATTTGGCTTTGCTTGTATCTATGACCAGTGATAAGGACTGGATCATTGACACGGGTGCAACAGACCATATGACTGCATTATCACATTTGTTGAGTGATAAACATTCATTAGATAGACCTATTTTGGTTGGTATGCCTGATGGTAACACTTCTAATGTCAAAGAGATTGGTGCTCTATGTTTATCTGATGCTCTTGTTTTGCATAATGTTATGTTGGTTCCCAGTTTTAAACATAATCTCCTATCTGTGCCTAGGTTGGTAGAAAATACTTCTCTTGCTGATGTGTTTACTAGTGGTAATTGGTGTTTTCAGGACCTTGGCAGTAACCAGGTCATTGGATCAGGCTTCAAGCTCAATGGCCTTTACAGACTGCATGCTGACAAGGTCATTGCAGCCTCTGGGGTTCCTCTTCTACTCAATAGGAATGTTTTGTCTTATGTGAATAAGGATTGTTTAGCATCCAATGTTTCTGTTAATGTTGATAAGCTTTTGCAGCTTCATATCAGATTATGACATGCTTATGTTAGTAAGATTGAACATTTGAGTTCTTTGCCTTGTAATGCTTCTCAATTGCCTAAATGTGAGACCTGTGTTCTAGCTAAGATGCACATGGCTCCATTCTTGGAAAGTAAGTCTGTTTCTGTTGCTTATTTTGATCTTGTTCATTTAGATACATGGGATCCTTATAGGACTAAAAGCATTTTTGGTGATTCCTTTTTCTTGACTGTAATGGATGACAAGAGTCGTGTGACTTGGACTTTTCTGATGCAATATAAATCTCAAGTTTTTTCCTTACTATCATCATTTATTGCATATGTTTCCACTTAGTTTAATGCCTCTATTAAGTGTTTTCGAAGTGACAATGGTTCTGAGTTTATTCAGAAAGCTTGTGTACAATTATTTGCTTCCAAAGGCATTATTCATCAACGAAGTGCACCTTACACTCCCCAACAAAATGGCCAAGTGGAAAGAAGACACATTTATCTTATAGAGACAACTAGGTCTATCAAATTACATGCTAACCTTCCCTCTGAGTTTTGGGTATATTGTGTATTGGCTGCTACTCATGTGATCAACAAGCTTCCATCACAGGTTTTACAATGGAAAACTCCTCATGATGTATTGTTTGGTAAAGCTCCTTCTTATGAAGAACTTAAAATTGTTGGTTGTTTAGCCTTTGCTTTGAATCCTAAATACAAATCTGACAAGAAATGCATATTTGCAGGTTATCCTTTTGCTCAAAAGGCCTATAAATTGTTTTGCTTAGACACCAGAAAATATATTATTAGTAGGGATGTGATTTTCTTTGAAGATCAATTTTCTTTCAAGAATAATGTAGTTTCTGTTACTCCACCAAGTCAAGTGCAAATGCCTATAGTAAATCTTGTTGATTGCACTGATTTGGTTGTACATCATAATTTGCCTAGTCATATTCCATCTGTTAATATTTCCAATGATCATAATAATAGTGTGATCTGTGAGATCCATCATTAGAAGATTCATTCAAACTCTCAAGCTACTGACAGTATTCCTGAGATTGTTAGTGACAGTTTATCTAGTGCATCTGATAGCAGTGGCTCTTCTAATGATGGATCTCACAATTCCCATCCTCAAGATCAGATTATGGTAAGAAGTAGGGAGGTAAACCAGTGATAGAGCATATTTCGTGTTGCATAATAGATTGCATTTAACATTATTTAGGTGTGAATATTGCATATATTTAGTTGAATTTGCATTTTCACTTGTTGAGTTAGAAGAGGCGGAATCTACAAGATTTTATGGTTTATTTCAGGAACAGTAGATTGGAGGTGAAATGGTAGTGAAAAGAGCGGAAACAAGTTAAAGAAGGAATTAGGAGCTGCTGGAGACGAAGAGGAGGAAGCTCGGAAGAATCGCAGGCCGCCCCGCAGTATCTATGGCCGCCCCGCGGCTCGAAGGAGAAACGGAGGAGTTCGCAGAATCACCGGCCGCCCCGCGGCCCTTTCAGTAGCTGATCATCGGAAGCGGACTTTACTTAGGGTTTTCATTAAACTATTTTGGGCCGAATTTCTCTAGACTATTTAAGGTTTTTCTAGTTATTCTATTCATTCACCTTATGCACTTTACACCATTGTTGAGAGCGCCGTTGAGCATGAGCAACTAAACTCTCGAGGTTTCGCCTACAGTTTGGATCTTTGATTGTTGAATTGTGAGTTTCTTAATCTAGTTCTTATTCCTATTGCAATGTTTTTACTTCCTTGTGCTTAATTGCTTGAATGTGTTTTATTCTCTCTGGCCTGGCCGACTAGTTAGAGTGGATTCATTCAATTGCTAGGGTTTTGTAGATTCCTCGTAGCGAACCTTAACACAAGTAGCAATCATATCCCTTTAGGACTCGTAGGACTAATTGGATGTGTAGGAAGTTGAATATATGTTAAACATCGACTCGTAGCTTGATATTGCATGTACCTTGGTTAATTCATAATCTTAATGCTATCTCTAGGTTAAATCTTAACCGTTTTAGGGTTATTTAGAGATAAGGGTTGCTAGGACTCGTAGGACTAGTAATTTACCTAAGATCTGGACAAGGACATTGATAGGAAAAGACAAGAACTAGAGGCTGAAACAAGGATCGAATTCATCAATCGAAGTGATAAATTGTAGGTGAACCTATTTCCCTCAACTGAATTTTACAATCAATTTACTTTGTTTGCTTGTCTCTGCTTTGCTAAAAGGCAGATCTTTTCACACTAAAAACTCCCCCTTTTCTCTCTTAGCAATTATAATTAGACTTGAATTTAATAGATTTCCCTGTGGATCGATCTCTTACTTGCACGCTATACTAGTTAGTGAGTTTGAGTATTCTTTGGCAAGAACAACGACAGGTTTTCCTCTTGTCAAATTTGGCGCCGTTGCCGGGGATTTCTGATTGAATTCTTGTGTTGTTTTAATTGCTAATTTTTGTGTGGACCACTTATATGGTCCACACTCGTGCTACTAACTCATCTCTATTGTCTTTAGATTCAGAGATTGAGAGGACTCTCTCTAGATTGAGGCGAGAAGCTCGTGATCGCTTTCGCGAGTTACCTTTCGATCAAGGAGAAGAAGAGAGTATAGAGATGGCTGGTAACGAGGATAATCGAACGCTGAAGGAGCTCACTACACCAAACTTAGCCCAACAACCATTGGCTATCGAGTTTCCTGAACTTGCTGATGGCAACAATTTTGAGCTAAAGTCTGGGGTGGTTCATCTCTTACCCAAATTCCATGGGTTGAGTGGTGAGGACCTCCACAAGCACTTATCTGAGTTCCATACTGTCGTGGTAGGAATGAAACCAGGCAACGTCACAGAGGAGCAAATCAAGTTGAGGGCATTCCCCTTTTCGCTTAAGGACGATACTAATGAGTGGTTCTACTACTTGCCACCAGGTAGTGCAACAATATGGATACAGTTGAAGCGTCTCTTTCTGGAAAAGTACTGGATGCAGTTGAAGCGTCTCTTTCTGGAAAAGTACTTTCCTGCAACCAAATTGAACAGTCTGAAAAAGGACATCAGCAGCATTGACCAGAAAGCTACAGAGACACTCTACGAGTACTTTGAGCGCTTCAAGAAGCTTTGCTCTAGTTGCCCCCACCATGATTTTTCAAAGAAGGATTTAGTGCTCTTTCTATTCAATGGATTGCTTGACGAGGAGCGCAAGACGGCGAACTCTGCCTGTGGAGGCAGCATCTTGAACAAAACACCCAATGCTGCTTGGGAGGTGTTTACAGAGTTGGCTGATGGCTCTAGGCAATTCAGCAAGGGACTTCATGCTAGAGGGGTACTCGCTGTTGACTCCTCAACTTCCGCTTTACATAGCGATGTGGCTGAATTGAAAGATATGATGAAAAGGTTCATGCTACAAGGAACCCCACAACAACTTAAGGCATGTGGCATTTGCGCTGATCCTTATCACCCGACGGACACTTGTCCAATGCTGCAGGAGCCACAGGTAGAGCTGAATGCCATGGGGAACTTTGTTCCTCAGCGACCCAGGTATGGTAACTATGCTAATCCCAATCAATACAATAACAACTATAATGCAGGTTACCAGGGGTATGGCTATGGTAATAACCAAGCCCCTTTCAATCCACAAGGAGGACCCCATTTCAGACCTCAGCAATAATTTGATCAAAGACAAAGAAGACCTCTACCAACTAATGATCAAAGCTCTCACAAAGATCGTCTTGGGTCAAGCTGAGCACCAAAAGAATTTGGAGAAGCAACTTAGCCAATTGGCTAAATCGCTGAGCGAACTCCAAACGAAGGACTCAAACCAGCTACCGTCTCAAACGGTGGTGAATCCCAAGGAGAACGTCGGCGTTGTGCCGCTAAGAAGTGGTAAGGAACTGATTACCACTCCTCATAATGATACTAACATGGAGAATTTTGAAACAGGTGCGAACGACGAAGAAGAAGAGGTTCGAAATCGCCAGCCGCCCCGCGGCACCCCTGAGCCGCCCCGCGGCCAAGGCGATTCTGGCGACGCAGAAAATCGCCAGCCGCCCCGCGGCCCCTCCAGTACCTCATCTGACGGGTATGTTCGACCTGATTTTCCTCCTTTTAATTCATTTAAACCCAATCCTCCCTTTCCTGAAGCACTCAGAGACACAAAAAGACCAGACAATGACAACTAGATCTTTGAGACATTCAGTAAGTGCGAGGTAAACATCCCTTTACTCAATCTAATTAAAAGTATTCCTCGTTATGCCAAATTTCTCAAGGAACTTTGCACAATAAAGAGGAATCAAAAGTTGAAAGGGAAGCGGAAAATTAAGGTAAGCGAACATGTGTCTGCTGTGTTTCAAAAGCGTCTGCCTAAGAAATGTAGCGACCCTGGCATGTTTACAATTCCATGTGTGATAGGTGAAACTAAGTTTGATAAAGCTTTGTTAGACTTGGGTGCATCTATTAATGTTTTACCTTATTCTCTGTATGAATCATTGGGTTTAGGACCTTTGCATTAGACTAGAGTGGTAATCCAACTAGCGGATCGATCAAATGCTTTTCCTAGAGGCATAGTTGAGGATGTTTTAGTTATGGTTGACAATTTGATCTTTCCTGCTGATTTTTTTGTCTTGGATATGGAGCATGGCAACCAAGAGGCTCCTATTTTGCTAGGAAGACCCTTTTTAAAGACTGCTAGAACGAAAATTGATGTGTATTCTGGTTCTTTGACTATGGAATTTGATGGTGAGAAGGTTGAATACAATATATATGATGCTATGAAATTCCCTTCTGATGATCATTCCTTATGCTTTATGGATACCATTGATACTTGTATGCAGGATACCTTCGATATGAGTTGTGTAGATGACCTGCAGGTCGCTTTAGAAACTCTTATTGAGGAGTTCTCATTGAATTATGCTTTATCCACTAACCTGCAGGAGATCATGAGAGACTTGTCCTCCCTACCTATATACTCACAGGCAGATACCTTTCTAGCATTGACTGCTCCCAATGAAAAGCTCCTACCTTCTATCGTCCAGGCACCTGAAATTGAGCTTAAGCCTCTTCCTGAGCATCTCAAATATGCATTTTTGGGAGAGGGTGACACCTTGCCTGTCATCATCTCTAACAAGCTTACCAAAGAGCAGGAAGATAGGTTGGTAGGAGTGCTCAAAGAGCATAAAACAGCTCTGGGATGGACCATAGCGGATATCAAGGGAATCAGCCCAGCTACTTGCATGCACCAGATCTTATTAGAAGAGGGAGCCAAACCGTCAAGGCAACCTCAACGAAGACTCAACCCACCTATGATGGATGTAGTGAAGAAGGAGGTGCTCAAACTCCTTCAGGCAGGTATGATCTATCCCATCTCTGATAGTCAATGGGTTAGTCCAACGCAGGTAGTACCAAAGAAGGGAGGCATTACAGTGGTTGAAAATCAAGAAGGTGAGTTGGTCCCTACCAGAGTCCAATCAGGCTGGAGAGTTTGCATCGATTACCGTAAGCTGAATGCGGTAACTCGAAAAGATCACTTTCCCTTACCTTTCATTGATCAAATGCTTGAAAGACTTGCTGGTCGTCCATATTACTGCTTTTTAGATGGATATTCAGGGTACTTTCAGATAGCCATCGCACCAGAGGATCAAGAGAAGACAACATTCACTTGTCCATTTGGCACTTTTGCATATCGCAGAATGCCTTTTGGCTTGTGCAACGCTCCTGGGACATTCCAACGGTGCATGGTAAGTATCTTCTCTGAGTATATAGAGCAATTTATTGAGGTTTTTATGGATGATTTTACAGTCCATGGTGACAGTTTTGATGCTTGCCTCAACCATTTGGCGCTAGTGCTTAGAAGATGTGTTGACACTAATTTAGTGCTCAATTCAGAAAAGTGTCACTTTATGGTTGAGGAAGGCATTGTTTTGGGTCACATTGTCTCCCATAAAGGGATTGAGGTTGATAAAAGATTGACATCATTCAATCATTGCCTTATCCTACTAATGTGCGTGAAGTTCGTTCCTTTTTAGGCCATGCAGGATTCTACCGCAGGTTCATTAAGGACTTTTCAAAGATCACCTCACCCTTGTGCGAGCTGCTGAAGAAGGAGGTCACCTTTGCTTTTGATGAGAAGTGTAGGACGGCGTTTGATGAGTTAAAGACTTGTCTTACTAGTGCACCAATCATACAAGCACCAAATTGGTCTCAGCCGTTCGAATTGATGTGTGACGCTAGTGACTACGTTGTGGGAGCCGTGCTTGGGCAAAAAGAAAAGAGAAGCTCTCATGTCATATACTATGCATCTATGACCCTGAATGGAGCCCAAAGGAACTACTCAACCAGAGAAAAGGAACTCCTTGCTGTAGTTTTTGCACTTGAGAAATTTAGATCTTATTTACTTGGTACCAAAGTTGTTGTGTATACTGATCATGCAGCACTTCGTTACCTTTTGACGAAGAAAGAGGCTAAGCCAAGACTGATTAGATGGATCTTGCTTTTAAGCGAGTTTGACATTGAAATTAGGGACAAAAAGGGTGCTGAGAACCTAGTTGCTGACCATCTAAGTCGTATTGTGCAGGAGGAGAATGGACAAGAAGGCATATTGGGGAGCTTTCCTGACGAAGAACTGTTACAGGTCTTCGCAATCGCCAGCCGCCCCGCGGCCACCCCAGGCCGCCCCGCGGTCGAGTCTTCGGAAAACACCCCCTTCGCAATCGTCGGCCGCCCTGCGGCCACCCCTGGCCGCCCCGCGGCCCCTGCAGACTCTGAACTCGAATTTCTCCTCAAGGTTAGTGCTCTTCCCCGCCCATGGTTTGCTAACTTGGTCAACTTTCTAGTGTCAGAAGAGTTTCCACCCAACTTTTCAAAGGCTCAAAAGGATAAGATACGCCACGATGCTCGCTTCTACGTTTGGGATGACCCCTACCTATGGAAGCATTGCGCAGATCAGGTGATACGTCGGTGTCTTCCCGACGATGAGGTACAATCTGTCCTAAATTTTTGTCATTCCCATGAATGTGGTGGACACTTTGGACCACAAAAGACAGCTAGGAAGGTACTTGATGCATGATTCTTTTGGCTACATATATTTCGTGATTCTTATGCTTTTTGCAAATCCTGCGATCGCTGTCAGAGAGTTGGGAATCTTTCTAAGAGGAATGAGATGCCACAAACTCGCATGATATTTTGTGAGATTTTTGATGTTTGGGGCATTGACTTCATGGGACCATTCCCTAACTCCTTTGGAAACCTATATATTTTGCTTGCGGTGGACTACGTCTCCAAGTGGGTGGAGGCGAAGGCCACCAGAACTGATGATTCCAAGGTAGTTGCAGGTTTCCTCAAGGAGCTATTCTCTAGATTTGGAGTACCAAAAGCACTAATCAGTGACAAAGGGACCCATTTCTGCAACAAGACTGTGAGTGCGCTCTTAAAGAAATATCATGTGACTCAGAGGGTGTCTACTGCATATCACCCCCAGACAAATGGGCAAGCTGAGGTGTCTAATCGCGAGATAAAGACCATCTTGGAGAAGACTGTTGCCCCAAACAGGAAGGACTGGAGTGTCAGACTTGATGATGCTCTATGGGCTTATCGAACGGCTTACAAGACTCCCATTGGGATGTCTCCGTTTTGATTGGTCTATGGAAAGGCTTGCCATCTTCCTGTCGAGCTCGAACATAAAGCATATTGGGCGGTGAAGCAGTGCAACATGCAGATTGAAGAAGTTGGGGAGTTCAGGAAACTACAGCTGCAGGAGTTGGAAGAGTTGAGATTGGATGCCTATGATAACTCCGTCACCTACAAGGAGAAGACAAAGGCATGGCACGATAAACATATCTTGAGAAAGGACCTCAAAGTTGGGGAAAAGGTCCTTCTTTTTCAATCACGCCTACAACTCTTCCCAGGTAAGCTTCGTTCTAGATGGACAAGACCATATGTGATTACTAATGTCTTTTCTCATGGTGCAGTTGAGCTACTAAATGAGCGGAATGGAGACATCTTCAAGGTAAATGGTCATAGAGTTAAACCATATTATGAGAATTTTGTCAAACAGGACGGGGATGAGTTGGTTCTTACTGAACCAAGTGCTGAGGGTCAATAGGGTGTCATAACGTCGAGCCAACGACGTTAACTGACGGAGGGAAAACCTGTCGTTGATCCGCCAAAGTAACTCAAACCTATAACTAGTATAGTAATAAGCAAGAGGTCGATCCCACAGGGAAATTTATGATTCAAGTGTGATTCGAGTGTCAATAAGAGTAACCAAAGGGGGTTTTAGTGTGAAAGTTTTGAAGTAAAGTAACGAAAGCAGAATAAGTGATTTTGGTTTAGACAATTTAGGCGAAGCAATTCCACCTACAATTTTCCACTTTATTGGATTGAAGCGATCCTTGTAACTTCTTCTCGTCCTATTATGTTTCCTATGAATGCCCTTGTCCCGACCTAATATAATTACTAGTCCAACCAGTCCTAGCAACCCTTATCAATCAAACAGTCCCTAAAGAAGGATTTAACCCAATTGATAGCTTTAAGTTCAGAGATTAGCCAAGGTATTTGCAGTCCCTAAAAAAGGATTTAACAACACATTCAACTTCCTACTTATTCAATTAGTTCAACCAGCCCTAAAGGAATAAGTTTGCCACTTAGGTTAAGGTTCACAACCAGGAATCTACAAAACCTTAGCGATTGAATTGATCTAACGAGTTGGCCAGACAAGATAGAACAAATCAATAATTAATTAAGCACAAAGAAGTCGAAGCATTCACAAATAGGAAACTAGGAGCGAGAATTAGAAACTCACAATCAATCCGAATAAAGCTTCAAATTGCAGGCAGAATAGATGAGTTTAGTTCCTCATGGAAGACATAGCTCAGAATCTCTCAAAAGTCTAATCGTTGAATCCATAGAATGAATGGTAATGAAAAATAACATAAAAGGCCTAATAAAAAGATCCAATTCGGCCTCAAAATAAACATGGATAAAAACTAGGGTTTCTAAAACGGCGCATACGCGCTGAAGGTACGTGCGGCGGCCGCCGCAAGGGTTGCGGCGCCCGCCGCAAATGCTTCTTTTCCTTCCCGTTGCGGCGGGCACTGCTGCGGCCGCGGCAATAGCTGCGGCGCCCGCGGCATGTAGTTTTGCCGTGACCTTTGCTTCCTTTGCGGGCTTCTCTCGTCTTGTCTTGCTTCTTTCTTCCTTGTTCCTTCTCATGTATCTTGTGTTCCTCTTCGAGATATTGCATCTCCCAAATGTGTTCCGATTCAATCTGCGAGATAAACACAAAATTGCGCAGAATCCGAACTTTTCTAAAATAAACACAAGATGCAATTTAACGACAAAGCAAGCAAGAAATGCAACCTAACTAAACTAAATGTATCTATAATGCCTATCTAAAATATGCATTATCAAATTCCCCCACACTTAACCTTTGCTTGTCCTCAAGCAATGATAGAATGAACATGAATCAATGTATCCCACAGGAAATCCCTTCAAGTTTCAACATTACCAAAAAGCAACATCATAGCAGGTGAAAACATAAACCAAGCAAACAAACGTCATAGCATGTATTCAGGTGATCAAAGCTTAGAAGTAGACATCATCCAACCTCACCAAAAATATGTGTTTCACTCATGTGTTTAGGCTTTTAGGTACAATTCTCAACTCAAACCAATAATGCACTAAGCTCATAGACATTGACCACCATATCACCAATTATCTACCAAAATGTCATTACTTGCGGGATAAAATAAAAAATAAAATGCAACACTTTTTTTTTTCTTTTTCTTTGGTTTTCTTTTCTTTTTTTTTTCTTTTTTCTTGTCTTGGTGCTTTCCTTACGCGAAGCGCAAACATGGGTGTCATGAATGGCCCCGGTCTATCAACACCTCAACTTACTAATATGAAGTCCACTCGAACACCTTTTGACGCAAGTTGCAAACATGGGTGTCATGAATGAACCTGGTTACTCAATGATCAAGCTTTCTTTCCTAGTGGATAGCTTTCAACACCTTTTTGCGCGAATCATACCCATGGGTGTCATGCGTAGACCTGGTTACTCAGTGCATCAACCATTGCCACCTTATTTACTAAATATGCACAAAATTGAACAAAAAGACTCAAAATATAAACATAAACTCCGCAAGCAATAAAACATGTGCATCGGCCTTTAAAAATAGATACTGCAGTCAATGCCAAGAGGTAGCAACACTAGGCGAGTAATTCACACAATTGAGCAAAAGAATTCAAATAAGGCCAAACATCCTCACAGGGTCATGTTTTTAGGACTTCAATCACACTTTAGCTCAATCATACATGCTCAATTATATTTGCTAGCTCATGCTCCACAAAAATCAAATAGAAATAATAATCAAAACATCCAGAACTCCATGGGATTTGTATGATTCATGCTTGAAATTTAAAATAGAGGACAAACTAAGAAAGATGGGTATTTGAATAACACATATATATGCAATGCATGCTCTATTTTTAATATTTCCGAAATGAATTAATTTTAATTTTTTTTTTAAATGACGAAAATTAAAATAAATAAAAACTAAACAACAATTAAACTAACCAACAACTTAAATAAACTTAAACATGATGCAGAAAATTAAATATGAGCTAACTAAATGCACTCTATAGATAAAATTCCTATCCCCCACACTTGAAGTTTTCATTGTCCTCAATGAAACATTAAAAACAACAAAAGTAAATCACATATAATCAGGGTAAAGGAAAAGAAAAAGGAAAAGGAAAGAAAAACTTACCTCGGGTTGCCTCCCGAGAAGCGCCTTTGTTTCAAGTCGTTGGCTCGACGTGACGGCCCTTGATTGGCCTATGTTCCTCCACCAGGGTCACCAACACCGATTATCTCATTGACCAATGCGGGCACCCTTGAAAGGTGTAGCTTTTTGTTCCAACATTCAGCCATTACCCTTAGCTCCTCTCCATGAGCTATGCCTGGGGGTTGTCCTGGAATCACAAACGGGTTCAATTTGTTAGGTGGTTCAAATTTGCATATACTATGTTCCACAGGTGTATCTAACAAATCACGCAAATGATTGTTATGATCAGTATTGTTAGCAATAGGCATATCTAAAGAGTTTTCAGAAGAAAGCTTAGCATGATTAAAGAGAGAGAATTCTATCTTTCTTCCATCAAACTCCATAGTCAATAGACCCTCACAACAATCAATTTTCGTTTTTGCAGTTTTCAGGAATGGCCTTCCTAGTATAATGGGTGTTTCAGGGGCTCCCTGCTCCATATCTAAAACAAAGAAATCAACAGGGAAGAACAAATCATCCACCATAACTAAAACATCTTCAACAACGCCTCTTGGCCTGATTTGTGATCGATCAGCAAGTTGCACTGTAACCCCTGTCTCAGTCAGAGGACCCAAACCCAAAGACATGTACATATTATATGAAATAACATTTATTGAGGCTCCTAGATCTAACATGGCTTGTTTGAATCTAGTATTCCCAATTGCACATGGAATTGTAAACATACCTGGATCTCCACATTTTTCAGGCAATTTCCTTTGCAACATGGCAAAAACATTTTCATTCAAGCTTACCTTTTCCTTCTTTTTCAATCTCTGCTTCTTCTTGATGGTGCACAATTCCTTCAAAAATTTAGCATATCTAGGGATGCTCTTAATTAATCTGAGTAAAGGAATGTTTACCTGACACTTACCGAATGTCTCGAAGATTTCCTGGTCATTCTCATATCGTCGTGTATCTTTCAAGGCTTCCGGAAAAGGCGGAATGGGCTTTGGAATCTCTATAGATGAGGGAGAAGAAGGAGTAGAAGAAGACGAATGAGAAGGAGGAGAAACGAAAAGAGGAGGGTAAGAAACCGTACCAGGAGAAAATTCGGCGGCGCGCACCGTTGCGGCGGGCGCCGCAAATCGCTGGGCTTCACCTGCGGCGGGCGCGGCTTGGTTTCCCTCTCTGGCGGCGGGCGCCGCAAGGTGCTGCGGCGGGCGCCGCTGGGGTTGCCGCGGGCGCCGCAGTACTGTTGCGCCGTTTTCGTCTTCAATAATTGCTAATTCCTCATCCATTATCTCCTCATCGTCCTTTTTATTTGTGACAACCAGTTCCTTGCCACTCCTAAGCGTTATAGCACTGACATTCTCCTTAGGATTCTCAATGGTTTGCGACGGAAGCTTTCCTGAACTGTTTGCCTCCTTAGCACTTAAGATTTGAATGAGCTGACTCATTTGATTCTCAAGATTTGTCATCCGATCGGATTGCTGCTTCTCTAGATTCGCCATCCGTTCTGACTGTTGTTTATCATTCCTCATGACTAATCGTGACAGTTTCTGCAGTGGATCCTCATTATCCCCATTTGATTGCTGCTGACCTCCCTGTCGAGGTTCATAATGTTGTTGAGGCCTTTCCAGTTGCCCCCCTTGCTGATTGAAAGAGGCTTGATAGTTCCCATAGCCTTGCTGATAGCCCCTATTGTAATTGTTGTTGTTGAAATACCCAGGATTTCCATAGTTTCCTTGCATAGGCCTTTGTTGAGCGAAGTTCCCAATGGCATTCAATTCAACATTGGAATCTTGTATGAGCGGGCACATGTCCATAGGATGGGTGAATTGGTTGCAAAGACCACATGCCTTCAATTGTTGAGGATTTCTATCAAGGATCAATTGTTTCATCATCTCCTTCACCTCTGCCATATCCGTCTGAAGTGCAGCCACAGGAGCATCAACAGCGAGTACACCCCTAGCCCGAGTGCTTTTGTTGAACTGTCTAGAGCCCTCAGATAGCTCCCTAAACACCTCCCAAGCTGCGGCAGGTGTCTTATTCAGCATGTTTCCTCCATAAGCAGAATTCACCGTCTTGCGCTCTATATCAGTCAACCCATTGAATAGAAAGAGAACCAGATCCTTTTGAGAGTACCCATGGCATGGGCAGCTAGCGCAGAGTTTCTTGAAACGCTCAAAATACTCATGTATCGACTCTGTCGCGAACTGCTCAATGCTGCTGATAGACCTTTTCAAAGCATTTAGCTTTGTTGCAGGGAAGTACATCTCTAGGAAGACTCTTTTCATCTCGGCCCAAGTAGCAATAGAGTCAGGTGGTAGATAGAAGAACCATTCATTTGCATCGTCGTTCAAAGTGAAGGGAAAGGCTCTCAGCTTGATTTGCTCTTCAGTTACATTCGCTGGTTTCATCCCAACCACCACCCTATGAAATTCAGAAAGATGCTTGTGGGGGTCCTCCCCACTTAGCCCATGGAATTTGGGTAGAAGATGAACTACCTCTGACTTCAGCTCAAAGTTTACTCCTTCTGCCAGCGCAGGGTATTGGATTGCCAGGGGTTGCTGTGCCAGATCAGGAGCAGAAAGCTCCTTAAGAGTGCGGTTCGCCATCCCTGCAATGTTTTCTACAGAGAAGAATTAGTAGCAAAAGGTATGGACCCTATAAGACGGTCCACACCAAGATCAACACTAACAACACACAAGAATTTAACAAAATTCCCCAGCAACGGCGCCACATTTGACGGAGGGGAAACCTGTCGTTGATCCGCCAAAGTAACTCAAACCTATAACTAGTATAGTAATAAGCAAGAGGTCGATCCCACAGGGAAATTTATGATTCAAGTGTGATTCGAGTGTCAATAAGAGTAACCAAAGGGGGTTTTAGTGTGAAAGTTTTGAAGTAAAGTAACGAAAGCAGAATAAGTGATTTTGGTTTAGACAATTTAGGCGAAGCAATTCCACCTACAATTTTCCACTTTATTGGATTGAAGCGATCCTTGTAACTTCTTCTCGTCCTATTATGTTTCCTATGAATGCCCTTGTCCCGACCTAATATAATTACTAGTCCAACCAGTCCTAGCAACCCTTATCAATCAAACAGTCCCTAAAGAAGGATTTAACCCAATTGATAGCTTTAAGTTCAGAGATTAGCCAAGGTATTTGCAGTCCCTAAAAAAGGATTTAACAACACATTCAACTTCCTACTTATTCAATTAGTTCAACCAGCCCTAAAGGAATAAGTTTGCCACTTAGGTTAAGGTTCACAACCAGGAATCTACAAAACCTTAGCGATTGAATTGATCTAACGAGTTGGCCAGACAAGATAGAACAAATCAATAATTAATTAAGCACAAAGAAGTCGAAGCATTCACAAATAGGAAACTAGGAGCGAGAATTAGAAACTCACAATCAATCCGAATAAAGCTTCAAATTGCAGGCAGAATAGATGAGTTTAGTTCCTCATGGAAGACATAGCTCAGAATCTCTCAAAAGTCTAATCGTTGAATCCATAGAATGAATGGTAATGAAAAATAACATAAAAGGCCTAATAAAAAGATCCAATTCGGCCTCAAAATAAACATGGATAAAAACTAGGGTTTCTAAAACGGCGCATACGCGCTGAAGGTACGTGCGGCGGCCGCCGCAAGGGTTGCGGCGCCCGCCGCAAATGCTTCTTTTCCTTCCCGTTGCGGCGGGCACTGCTGCGGCCGCGGCAATAGCTGCGGCGCCCGCGGCATGTAGTTTTGCCGTGACCTTTGCTTCCTTTGCGGGCTTCTCTCGTCTTGTCTTGCTTCTTTCTTCCTTGTTCCTTCCCATGTATCTTGTGTTCCTCTTCGAGATATTGCATCTCCCAAATGTGTTCCGATTCAATCTGCGAGATAAACACAAAATTGCGCAGAATCCGAACTTTTCTAAAATAAACACAAGATGCAATTTAACGACAAAGCAAGCAAGAAATGCAACCTAACTAAACTAAATGTATCTATAATGCCTATCTAAAATATGCATTATCATTAACTAAAGGCGCTGCTTGGGAGGCAACCCAAGGTAATAGTTTAGCTGTTTTCATTTTGAATTACGTTTTTTTTAGTTTATTTTTGTTTTGGTGGGGCATACTAACACTGCAGGGAGAAAGAACAAAGAAAAAGGGCGAAAAAGATTCTGGCCGCCCCGTCGCCAGCCAGGCCGCCCCGCGGCTAGGTCACAGCGAAATTCCTTTGCAAAGATCTCCGGCCGCCCCGTCGCCTGTCCTGGCCGCCCCGCGGCCTAAGCCGGAATGGAAATTTTTTAGAGGCCCGTGTGGGCCCCCACTTAAAACCCACATAAAAACCCTATCTCTATCTTTCTCTATCACCCTAGCCACCCCCGTCGCCCCCATCCTTTATCTTCTTCTTCCTTCTTCAAACCCAAATCCTCCATTAAAACTACCCTCCAAGCTTCCTTCTTCCACCCAAAAATCACCCTTCTTTACCATTGTTCCCATCACCCTTCTACAAAATCTCCACCCCACCGCCTCATTTTCCTAGATCTCCACACAAACCCGCACTTCAAGGCTTTTCAAGATTTTCTCTCGGATCCACCGCGAAGAAGGAAGGTTTGGGACGTCGGAGTGCAGATCCGACGTCGGAGTAGACATATCCAGGAATTCTCCGGCCGCCCCGTCGCCCATCCGGCTGCCCCGCGGCCACCTCTGTCGCCAACCGCCCCGTCGCCACCCTCGGCTGCCCCGCGGCCTCTGCAGAAGCCGAATTCCGTGAGTTTTTCTGGATTTCCATTTCTTTTGGGTACTATTTGTTAGCTTAGATTCATAATGTCGAGACCCCACGGAATGAGTAGAAATCAGAAAGAGAAATGGAATGGTTTAAACACTAGGAATTTCTTTGTCACGAAGTTCTTTCATGAGCCTACGTTGAGATTATTGCAGATGGATACATGCACTAGCCAACTGTTAGAGCATGGGGGGTTAGGGCAGTTTTTAGAGAAGAATGCTCCCACTTATCCTAGCTTATGTAAGGAATTTTTAGCAACCTTGAGTGTGGGACGTACCGCTATTGAGTTTCGGTTGCTTGGGAGAGATTTTACATTATCTAAGGAGAGATTATCACATATTTTGGGTGTTACTGCTGCACCGACTGCTGGTTGGCTTGATGTCTGCAAGGGTGAGGGCCCTGTTGCTTTCTGGATGGCATCTACTAGGGTGCCTTTTGAGGCCAAGAAGGGCCAGTACAACTCCAGTATTCGCCATCCTGCACTCCGACTGACTCACAAGGTGCTGGCGAACACTTTCTTTGCGCGGGCTGAGGTCAACAAGATCTCGCTGAAGGACATGTCATTCCTATGGTGTCTGACGCCGGAGAGCCCTGTCGTTCTAGGTTGGGTCGATCTCTTTTTGATGAACTGCAAGGACATAATGGACAAGCGCAACAAGGCAACTATCAGTTTTGGGGGTCTTATCACCCTAATCGCTCGCACCTGCATCGACGTGAGCGATGTCCATGATGTTCAGCATGGATCATTTCTTTATGATGAGGCCCAGCTGAGGAAAGCTGGCCACCTGGAGGGCAGGTCACCGATGTGGATCTGGAGGGCAGGCCATCAGGGGTTGGTTCAGTTGAGACTGCCCTGTCATCTCCCTTTTGGCCCTACAACTGCTGATTTTTTTATGGGAGATGAGATGGCTGCGGATGATGATGATGAGGAGCAGGCTCCTGACGCTGAGCAGGAAGATGCTGAGGATGTTCCCAGAGTTGAGACGGATTTTGGAGGTAGTGGAGCTGGACCTTCTGGCACAGCTGGTGCTGGTTCAGACTACACGCTACACCAGCAGATGGCCGATTTACGTCTCTAGCGGAACACTATGTGGGAGCACCAGCAGATGATGTCGCGTCGTCAGGACGCAATGTGGGAGCACCAGCAGCAGATGTCCCAGCGCCAGGATGTGATGTGGGACCACAACCAGCAGTTGTACGTGGAGGTTGGAGACATTCGTCGTGATGTCCGTGGCTTGACCGCTCGCCTGGATGATGTCTATGAGAGTCAGGCTGAGATCCGACGGATGCAGGAGCAGATATGGCAGAGACAAGAGGACTTCTATCGATTCGCCTATCCACAGTTCCCACCATATCCGCCGCCTCCACCACATCAGCAGTGAGCATGTTAGTTGTTTCTTTTCTTTTCCCTTTTATTTTTATTTTGATGTTTTTGTTCTCTTTTCTAAATTGAGGACAATGTTAAGTTTAAGTGTGGGGGAGAAGACTTGAAAACTCTCTGTATTTTGGTTCTGATTTGCACTGCATTTTAAATTTTAAGGTTGCATGTTTATTTCTATTGGCTGTTGCATAGTTAGTTTCTTCCATTATTTCTTACATAAAAAAAAAAAAGTTTTAGTTCTTGCATTATTAGGAATAGGTCTTATTTCCCCATATGGATGTCGTTTGTCCTCTATATTTTCTATTGAGATTTATGCCCCATGATGTGCTTGGATTGTTGAAGCCTTCGATATATGTTTTCTATATTATTTGGTGGGCATGATTGGTTAATAATTGAGCACGTAAAATCTTGAATTTTTGGGTGATCTTGAAGTTCTAGACATGACCCTGTGAGGATATTTGGCCTTATTTGGTTTCTTTTGCTCAGTTGTGTGAATTACTCGCCTAGTGTTGCTACCTCTTGGCATTGACTGTAGTATCTATTTTTAAAAGACCGATGCACATGTCTGATTACTTGTGGACTTTATGTTTATATTTTGAGTCTTTTGTTTAAATTGTGAATATGTAGCGAATAAGGTGGAAATGGTTGATGCACTTAGTAACCGGGTCTACGCATGACACCCATGGGTATGATTCGCGCAAAAAGGTGTTGAAAACTATCCACAAGGAAAGGAAGCTTGATCATTGAGTAACCAGGTTCATTCATGACACCCATGTTTGCAACTTGCGTCAAAAGATGTTCAAGTGGACTTCACTTTAGTAAGTTGAGGTGTTGATAGACCGGGGCCATTCATGACACCCATTTTTGCGCTTCGCGTAAGGAAAGCACCAAGATAAGAAAAAAAAAAGAAAGAAAAAAAAAGTGTCACATTTTATCTTCTTTATTGTGTCCCGCAAGTAATGACATTTCGGTAGAGAATTGGTGATATGGTGGTCAATGTCTATGAGCTTAGTGCATGATTGGTTGTAGTTGAGAGTTGTATCTTAAAGCCTAAACACATGAGTGAAACACATTCCCTGTGAGGTCTAGAATGGATATGGTTGCCTGATTTCATTGATTATTCCAATTATGTGCTATGATGTTATTAATCTTTTGTGTTTGCTAGTTTTCATGCACTTAAAGAATATTGAGGTGTGGATACATGAATTGCTATTCTGTGGGGCTACAAAGTTGAGTTTTTCTATTGCTTGAGGACAAGCAAAGGTTCAAGTGTGGGGGAATTTGATAGAGCATATTTAGTGTTGCATAATAGATTGCATTTAGCATTATTTAGGTGTGAATATTGCATTTATTTAGTTGAATTTGCATTTTCACTTGTTGAGTTAGAAGAGGCGGAATCTACATGATTTTATGGTTTATTTCAGGAACAGTAGATTGGAGGTGAAATGGTAGTGAAAAGAGCGGAAACAAGTTAAAGAAGGAATTAGGAGCTGCTGGAGACGAAGAGGAGGAAGCTCGGAAGAATCGCAGGCCGCCCCGCAGTATCTATGGCCGCCCCGCGGCTCGAAGGAGAAATGGAGGAGTTCGCAGAATCGTCGGCCGCCCCGCGGCCCTTTCAGTAGCTGATCATCGGAAGCGGACTTTACTTAGGGTTTTCATTAAACTATTTTGGGCCGAATTTCTCTAGACTATTTAAGGTTTTTCTAGTTATTCTATTCATTCACCTTATGCACTTTACACCATTGTTGAGAGCGCCGTTGAGCATGAGCAACTAAACTCTCGAGGTTTCGCCTACAGTTTGGATCTTTGATTGTTGAATTGTGAGTTTCTTAATCTAGTTCTTATTCCTATTGCAATGTTTTTACTTCCTTGTGCTTAATTGCTTGAATGTGTTTTATTCTCTCTGGCCTGGCCGACTAGTTAGAGTGGATTCATTCAATTGCTAGGGTTTTGTAGATTCCTCGTAGCGAACCTTAACACAAGTAGCAATCATATCCCTTTAGGACTCGTAGGACTAATTGGATGTGTAGGAAGTTGAATATATGTTAAACATCGACTCGTAGCTTGATATTGCATGTACCTTGGTTAATTCATAATCTTAATGCTATCTCTAGGTTAAATCTTAACCGTGTTAGGGTTATTTAGAGATAAGGGTTGCTAGGACTCGTAGGACTAGTAATTTACCTAAGATCTGGACAAGGACATTGATAGGAAAAGACAAGAACTAGAGGCTGAAACAAGGATCGAATTCATCAATCGAAGTGATAAATTGTAGGTGAACCTATTTCCCTCAACTGAATTTTACAATCAATTTACTTTGTTTGCTTGTCTCTGCTTTGCTAAAAGGCAGATCTTTTCACACTAAAAACTCCCCCTTTTCTCTCTTAGCAATTATAATTAGACTTGAATTTAATAGATTTCCCTGTGGATCGATCTCTTACTTGCACGCTATACTAGTTAGTGAGTTTGAGTATTCTTTGACAAGAACAACGACAGGTTTTCCTCTTGTCAACCAGCAAAGGAATCTGTAAGAATTTATAACCCTCCTGCAAGATTTAAGGATTTTGTATGTCCTTATATGGGTAAAAATTCATAATCACTTTCATTCTTATCTCAAGTTATTGGTAATGTTGATAGTTTTTCTTCTGATTTTATTACTTCATTTGTCAATTTTGTGAATATTCCTGAGCCTCATACCTTTAACCAAGCTAAGAAAGATCCTAAGTGGATTGAAGCTATAGATAAAGAGTTACAGGCTTTATAGAATAATCACACATAACAATTGACAGATTTGCCTAAGGATAAAACTCCAATTGGTTCCAAATGGGTTTTTAAACTCAAATACAAACCAGATGGAACAATTGAGAGATATAAAGCTAGATTAGTAGCGAAAGGCTACAATCAAGTTAAAGAGAATGATTATAAACATACTTTCTCTCCCGTGGCTAAATTTAGTTCTGTAAAAGTGTTTTAGCTTTAGCCACAATAAAAAAATTGGCCTATCCATCGGTTAGACATAAATAATGCATTCCTTCATGATTATTTAGATGAAGAAATTTATATGTTACCTCATGATGGATATGTCAAAGCTAAACCCGGGCAAGTCTATCTCCTTAAGATATCATTATATGGTCTCAAGCAAGCTAGTAGGCAATGGAATGTGGAATTAACAAAAATTTTGCTTTCTCTTGGTTTTACAGAGTCAAAGCAAGATTATTCATTGTTTACAAAGCCTGTCTCAAAGGGATTGATCACAACTCTGGTATATGTGGACGATTTTCTAATTACCGGAGATGATGAAGCTGAGATTATTTTGAAAAAACAGAAGCTTCATCAAGCCTTCACCATAAAAGATCTTGGCCAAGTTAGATATTTCCTAGGTATGGAGATATCTAGATCAGCTGCTGGAATGCTCATTCACCAAAGGAAGTACATTATTGATCTTTTAGAGATGTGCAACTCTTGGATTGTAAAGAAGCCAAGTTTCCATTGCCTAGAAGACTTAGGCTTTCTTTGGATGAAGGAGAACTTTTTGAGGAGCATGAGCTATACAGAAGACTTGTTGGCAGACTTCTATTTCTTAACATGACACAGCCAGATCTATCATATGCAATGCAACACATGTCTGAGTTCTTAAGTGCTCCTCGGATTTCTCATTATCAAGATGTTATTCACATCCTCAAATATCTAAAGGGCACCATCAACACTTAATACGAGGGCCTACAGTGACGCTGATTGGGGAGCATGCCCTTTCACTGCTCGCTCTCTTTCAGGGTATTGCATTTTCCTTGGTGATTCTCTGATCAGTTGGAAGACAAAGAAGCAACTCAATGTTTCCGGCCAAGTCCTCCACAGAATCAGAATATCGTTCCATCTCTTACACTGCCAATGAAATGGTGTGGCTCCAAGGATTGTTTCAGAATCTATGCATCTCTGTTCCTCTTCCCATTCCCTTGTTTTGTGACAACCTTGTTGCCCAACACTTAGCCGCAAATCCAGTCTTTCACGAATGCACAAAACACTTGCGTATTGACTGCCACTTTGTGCATGAAATACAACAAGAAGGGTTCCTTCTTACTCAGCACGTGCCCACAACTCTTCAGATTGCAGATATAATGACCAAAGCACTTGGAGAACAGCAACACAAGTTTATGTCACTCAAGTTGGGCCTTGTATTTGACATCCCAGATCCAACTTAGGGGGGGGGGGGGGGGGGGGTAATGACACATATGTATAGGATATATTTATATCCTTTAGTAAATAAGGGACACATTATGTAATTATGTAGAAAGCTGGTTATACCTCTATAAATAGAGGTCAGGTTTTTCGGTTGTAGCTAGCTCACCTCTTGTACACACATACATTCACATCTTCTATGATCATCAATGGAGTTTGGTAGATTTCTCTCATTTGTCAGTGTCGTCGTCCGCCCTGGAAGCGGTGACTGTTGCCGATTAGTTCAACTGGAATCCATAGAAAGAGGGGGCAGAGCTTTCTTTTCGGTAGCCCAATTGTCCGCTTTTGTAGGCTCTCGATGGTTTTACATCGTAATATGGCTGCAAATCTGGGAGAGGGTTGACATAATCTTGCATTCAGTTCATTAGGAGCCAGTCTGAATTTTGCTAAAAGATAAGCAACACCTTTTAGTCAACCACGTTAAAGACAGTAAGCATGGGAGAGACCATGACCAGTGGCACATCTTGAATCAAACATTTCCCCATAGTTTCTGATTCCTAATTCCCCATGAAGCCATGAATCAATTAATGTATCATCCTTTGTGCTTCGGATTTTGACAGGGATTTTAGGGTTTTGTAATTATTTGTTTAATTAGGGACCGACTCTCTTTCATTTTTATAAAATTGTGTTGTCAATAGCCATTTTCTGATCCTGCCAGCAGCCCTTATGATTTATTTTTATACGAAAAGATAAAATAGAGATTTTTTGAGAAAGAGTCGTTTATTTACTATATTTGCAAGGTACAAGCCAAAAAACTCTAAACATTATAGAGTAATATTTGACCCACCTTTGGAGAAAAATAATAATAAGAGTTCCTGGGATCTGAATTATTAGCTATTTGAGCAATTTCACACTTTTTAATAAAGTTTCAAACATAAAAAAAATAGTTAAAAGTTTAGTGAATAAATGATTTCAAAAAATGGACTAATTTCATGTAGCTCCACATCGCATATGCGTTGCCCTGCACCTCCCAAACCCTCGGCTGATCTGCCGCTTATTACACCTTTTCTCTCACCAGATGACCATGAGTTTCTTAAAGTTGCCACCATTTTATCATGGAGACTAGAATAAAAAATGTTATTGAGAAAGAATTCAATTTTCATCTCTATCAACGATTTTTTATTCGAGCCTAGAATAAAAATGTTTATTGAGAAAGATTATTTTAGCTTATTTAAAATCTATATAAACTCTTAATTTAGAAGAGTTTATGATGATGTGTCAAACTTAAAGGAATTTTAGGAGTCTTGACCAATTTTTTTTTTTTTGCCATTTTTTTTATATTTTCTTTAATTCTAATTTTTTTTCTTCCTTTTCCTTTAAATCCTCTTTTTTCTTTAATTTTACTAACTATTGGGCTTAATTCAAAACATTGATCTTAGCCTAAATTATAATTTGAGTAGTTTTTTTTTCTCTAAAAAAACAATGCGATTAATTCAAAACATAAAATTAATAATAAGAAAATATAAAATTAATATTAGTATTCTACATCTATATCTATATATATATCTATATATACTACTTTAATCGTTTTCTCAACCCATGAGTTTAATTCAAAATATTTAATTATCTGAACTTTTACAATTATATTATAATATTAATTTAATATATTAGTAAGATTTTATTTATAAAAAATCGCGCCATGGCGCGGGATCATACTAGTTGTTTATTAAAATAGATACTATGTGTTTGATAGGAAATCTTTTTAATAAAGCTAACTGATCTATCAGAAAACAAAATCTGAAATTTTTTATTTTGAATTATCTATGCTAATTTCCGAAAATTAAAACCTAACAAAAACGCTCCCAAGAGTCCTAAATGGTTTCCTTTGAAGGGTGAAGATTGAAGAGTTTCAACTGATAGGTGAACAGTACGTAGGAGGCACGCGCGGGAGGACGAGAGAGTCGAGGTGAATGTCGTCGAAGCTTATGCAGCCAGTGATGATTCACGTACGTGACAATGTTGAGAATGTGAAGAGACAAAGAGTCCCACATCGATTATACAAACAAAGAAGTCATAGTATATAAGCTAGTGGGCTACCCCACCTAATGCCAATTGGTTTTAGGATGGAACCCCGCTCGGCTTATATGCTAGGCTATTAGCGCATAGGCGCACGTGTGCACACGACCCCTGATCCCGAGTCCCAACGGACTTCAGCATGGTATCAGAGCGGAAAAGCCAAACGGCCCGACTCTCGATCCTGGGCTAGCTAAAAAGAGAATGAGATGCTAGACCCGATGTCCAAGTGACAACTAGAGGCGAAAAACGACCCTAGTTGCACTTGCGGGGGCGTGTTGAGAATGTGAAGAGACAAAGAGTCCCACATCGATTATACAAACAAAGAAGTCATAGTATATAAGCTAGTGGGTTACCCCACCTAATGCCAATTGGTTTTAGGATGGAACCCCGCTCGGCTTATATGCTAGGCTATTAGCGCATAGGCGCACGTGTGCACACGACCCCCGATCCCGAGTCCCAACGGACTTTCAGTATGCAAGTGAGTCCTCTAACACCTATGTACAGAATTGGTTCTATATAGGGGTGGGCGCGGGACGGGACGGAGGTCGTCCCGCATAATTTTTGCGGGACATGACCGGGACGGGACGGGCCTTGTCCCTCAAATAAAAAAATTATTAAAAAAACTCCAATTTTTTATAAATATATTGCGATTCTCAAAGACGTAATACATATATATGTATAATTTTTTATATTTTGCAGGTTCCCATATACGCGTACGCATATATACGTGTGTACATGTATATAAACACCGATGCAGTGTGTATATATATGGTCTTACATTGGAGGATGTAGTGTATATCTATATATGACTAAATTACAGTATGTAGTATATATATATACACTATATAGTATTACAGTGTGTATGAAATATATATTATAGTGTGTACGTATGTAATATATATACAAACTATATATATACACACACACACACTATAATGCATACTCTATATCCTAATATTATACTCCCTCCGTTCACAAATATAAGATTGTTGACTTTTTGCACGTATTTTAATGAGTGAAAAACTATATAAAATATTAATTTTTTTGCAAAAGTTTTTTTCGTAATATAATATTTATTAATAATACATACTATATTGTGAAAAAAATTAATTAAAAATTAATATTTTATATAGTTTTTTGCTTCTTAAAATACGTGCAAAAGTGAAGTGATCTTATATTTATGAACGGAGGGAGTATATATATATATATAGTATTACATTATTATTTTTTTTTATTATTATTATAATAAAATATTATTATTATAAAGATGGCTTACATAAAGTTGGTTGGAAGCCTCGTAACAAAATATTATTGTTATTATAATAAAACATTTTTTTTTATAATAAAATATTATTATTATTATTATATGTGTGCGGGACGGGATTTGCGGGATCCCGCCGGGTCGTCCCACGTCCCGTCCCGCATCATTTTTCCGAGACGGGACCGGGACGGGTCCGGAACGATACCGGAATTTGCGGGATTTGTGCCCACCCCTAGTTCTATATATGAAACAAAATAAGATAAAAACACAAAACCTTATACTAACACATGTTGCACAAAGCAAAATCACTCTAACCTATTAATCTAAATCATTCTTCAAAAGATATATATATATAAAATAAAATTCGTCCCATACACAAGAATATATTAATAAAATATTTTGAAAGTATACATTATCTATAACTTTGAAAAATTACAGAGGTAAAATAAGGGAGAAAAAGTTTAGGGGGGACAACAAGGGGCTGACAATTGGCTTTGCAGCTTGTCTTTGATTTGTGCCTTTTGGAGACTGTTGCAGCTTCACCTTACTCCCATGCGTACGTGTAACTCTGCAAAAGGCTCTGGCCCCTCTTTATGAAGGTGTTGTTAGATACATCGTAAATTTAGATAAAGGAGATGCACATTCTTATTAATGTAGTGCTGTGTTCTTATTGTCGTGTAGGTGGACACTAGAAATTGAAGACAAATCAGGGCTTGAAGTACCACGTTTATATCGACGTGCGCCATATTCGTATCGAACGTGCTTGGTGCTCTAAACCTGATTTGCGATACATTTTAGTTTTTGCCTTTTTTGTATATTTTTTTTTGGGTCTCTTTCTAATTCACAAATGACATATTTATATGATTTGGTTTTACAACCCTGTTTGTCACACCATTTCATTAATTAGTTCCCTATAAAATATATAGGTTTAATACGAAAAGAATACGTACAAGGAAGGTCACTGAATGAGTATATCGCGATGGTGAATGGTGATCGAGTTCGATATCCCATTCAGTGAGTGGCATTATAAGTCTTCAGAGTTCAGACAAGCTAACCCACACCAGTAATTAAAGGTTTCGATTCCCACCTCATGCAATATTTGTTAGAAGTGAGATTTGAACCAGTTGAAATTATATGTGGTTTAGGTCAGGGACGGAACCAGAAATACAATCTCGGGTAGGCTGGATTTGCATATAATTTTAATTTTTCTGTACTTATTTATCACTATATCTATTGAGTTAAAATTTTTAAAATAATTTTTTTATTTATAATTAAATGAGTAATAATAAAGTTAATCACATATTAAAGAAAATTATGTAAATAAATAGGAGTAAAAAGAAAGATAAAAAGAAAGAGAAAGATTAGTGATAATAGTAAAAAGAGAGGGGGGAAAAGGGAAGAAAGACAAAAAAAAAAAAGAGGAAACAATCAGCAGATTAGTGGTTAGTAAAAAAGAAAAAGGAGAAAGGAAGGGGGAAAATTCAGCTCCTCCCACAGAGATTCGAACCCGCGCCTCCAAGTCCCTCCCCTACCACCTTACCAATTGAGCCAACTGAACAATCTGTTCAGCTATAACCCTATATTACCTATATTAATTTTAAAATGGGGTGGGCTGTAGCATAGACCAACCCACCCCTAGGTCCATCCCTGGTTTAGATTGTGTACGTAATGTTTTTTAGAATTGCATATAAGTTTGGTGGCTATTCCTTTTCATTGCAAATTGATTTTAAGATAGAATTTTATTGGGTTTATTATATATTGGACTTGAATTGTCTCTTGTATGTAGGGTAGATCAGTCAAACGGGTCATTCGGATCGAGTTCGGGTCGAAAATTATTCGGACGTTCGGGTCGGGTCGACCAAGTCGGATTGTGTTTTTGATAGGTCTAATGTAGGGTCTGTAGGTTTGCACACAACCCTCCTTCAAACATCATAACTTTACGGGGTCAACCGACTTTGACAGAACCCTTCCTTCAACATCATGAATAGAACTCTTGACCTCTTGTAGGCCATCTCTCCTTTAACAAGTGTCATTTAGGTTACGTTTGGTAACACACTAGAACACAAACGTCGATGAATTGTGAGAACATACCAATATGGGCGAGCTTATCCACCACGCGATTTCCTGCGCAGAAGGTGTGAGAAAAGGATACGCAATCTCATAGCGTTTTGGTTGTGATTCCATGGCAATAATAGAAATTATAGAATTAGAACCACATTTTCCATTGCAAATGTAGTGACAGAATATATATGTCATATTTTTTTTTTGGTAGGAAGAATATATATATGTGATATAATAACAAAGCCAAAAGTTGCACCTCCACCAATAGTTTGGAGCCATCAAAGTCAATAATTCTCATATATATAAAGGGTGTTTAATTTAAATCTAAATTATATAAATATGTGAAACGTTAGGGCAAATAATAATTTTATTGGCCCAATTAGGAAAACAGCAAAAATACCACAGACGTGTAAAAGTAGACCGGCAATACCACATGAAAGTCATAAAATTAACTGATTATTATATTATATTTTCTTACAAACATGCGCAAATTAAAAACGCAATTAAGTAAAAAAAATACAGTAGATGGGTAAAGGATTTGTTTAATTAATTAGGCAGTAAGAGAAAAAGCATGAAGGTACATGCTCTTAATTTATATTAACTGTATTTGTTTACTTAATCCAAAGACTAGGTGGGGAAAGAGCCCCTAATTTGAAAATGATGCATGCTTGAATTTGTATGGACATAAGCAATATGTTACTTTACATGCACTCAAAAGTGCAATTAGCTTGCCAATGTTTCCTTTCTTCTATTTCTACTTTCTCACATGATTCCACATGCCATCCCTTTTTCCATCACTTCTCAAAACAATATGCAAGTGATATGGAACGTGTATAAGTGCACATATGTACTATATATAATAATTAATTTACTTTTTTTTATACAAGAAATAATTCGAAATGCCAGACAAGTTCGTGTCGGGTAAATCGAGAGGTTGCTCGCCAATGTCGGGTAAATTGAGATGTCGCCGAGGCAGCAGATGGACAAAATGTCATGATACAAAATAGTAAAAGCACGAAACAGGAAAAAAGGTGCAGCCACAGGTTGACCGTGCCATACAAAAAGTACAGACTAGGCTAACTAAAGATCATCAAATCGAAGCGCGCAGTCGAAGAACCAAGCCAAGCATCATCATGGTAGCAGGACTCTATTTCCTGTGGAAAATGAAAGTCGAAGTCCAAGGAAGTGCCTCTCGGTAACACAATCGTCTCGAACTCACTACCATGACCCCAGTCAGACTCGACTCAAAACGCCAGATCTTCGACATACTTGAAGCACATCTAGTACCAACAGAAGCATAAACACTCAACGAATGCCTCCCTCCCACCTGGGTCCCAATAAACCGGGACTTTTTCAGGATGGCTTCATCATGGACGAGGTTGTATTCTCGTGCACCCTATTGATAGAGAGGATCGTGGTAGTGTTTGTGGGTTCTGAAGATCTCTCATCTAGATGGGGGGAAATGGCGTTGGTCCATGCTTCCCTAGGATACATCACTTTAGCTCCCATCTCCTCAATGACGAGACGTCATGTACGTAAGTTTCTTTGACTTCTCCATGTTCCTGCTATTCACAAATTTCATCTCGAACTCTACCTCGACTTTTTCTGTGCTTGGCTTAGTGCGGTTATGTTTCGACTAGGGTCGGATCCTCACCTTTTCTTTTATGCCTTTATTTTGCTTGTACCATCATGGGTAGTCCGTCTGTCAATTCCTTCAACTTCTCGACTTACTAACGCAGGTGGTGTGTCTAATATTTCGAATCCTTGCATTGTATAAAAAAAAGGGTTTAAACTTTTGTGATAGAAAGGTAAATCTCAATCTTATGATAAAAAATAAAATAAATCCGAAACAACCGTTTTCATATGACCTGACCGAAATTTCAAGTGTGTTTATGAACACAAATTAAAAAATTCCTTATATGATTAAGCAAGAGCTAAGAGTTGATAAGCATGCGTTCTGAAATTGGGGGCGCCCGTGCTTACTTATTGTAGGCATTATAAGTCCACTGCACACAATTCTAGATAATTGCCAATTATATATTCCTCACTCTCAAGTCTCAAGTCTCAATTGCAATTAGAGGAGTAAATGATTAATTATTGTTTATGTGAAATATTCTCTTCGAAATTCCAAATGTTTGTTCTGAGGTTTGCAACAATTAAAATGATGACTATGTTTTCAGCGTCTAATCATTATTTGCCCGTTTATCCTCACATACATGAGTCTGATTTAAAGCCCAAAAATTCATAAAATGTCAAGCCTGGATTAAATATAGCAATGGGTCTAAATACTTTTCTCTAAAAGAAAAAAAAAATCATAAAATAACAAGAATAACATTTTTAAGTTAAGATTTTAGGTAAGAAAAGATAAAGATTATCTTTTCAAATCTAATCCGTTTTTAAGTTAAAATTTATCGATCAATATTCTAACTAACCATTACGTCTTAGTTTCCATATAAAATTTATTTTCTTTATATAGGTAATCAAATAGGGGAAAGAAAATAAATTTTGGGATCAAATACTTTTCTGTAAAAAAAATCATAAAATAACAAGAATAAAATATATAGAGCTAACATTTTAAAGTTAAAATTTTAAGTAAGAAAAGGTAAAAATTAACTTTTTTAATCTAGTCCAGTTTTAAGTTAAGATTTATCGATTAATATTCTAACCATTATGCTCCTTCTTTCATTTTTCATACAAAATTTATTCCCCCCAGTTGATTACCTAATTTGAGTATAGGTAACTATAAGCCCTATAATGATCTAACTATTTGCCTTATTTCTTCTCTAAATTCTCAAAAAAAAAATGAGATCACACAAATTTTACACATAAAATTTAATTCTTTTCGCTTCTATTCTAGTATTTCCCTCCTACTTAAACAAATAAGGCCTTAATTTGGGAAGAAAAAAAACTACAAGTTAAATTCAGTATATAAAAATCCATTACTCATTGTAGAAGGTTTCTATTTGCATTTAATTAGAGTATCATTTTTAGTCTTAATTTTATTTAAAAGCAGTTATCATTTTAAACTTTTTTGCTTGTCCAAAAAGCTAGATGTTTCATTTGATTGAAGATAATAGGTCATGTAATCATCTCAAGTCCTTGCAATCATGTAGTAGTTCTTTGAGAAATATGTGAAAGAGTTAGTTTTAGTTTTTTTTTCCATTTTATTATATGATTCAAAAAGTAAAATTATTGCAACATAGTTTGTTATAATTATTAGCGGTCGCTCATCTTTGTTTTTTTAATGGATGGTGCTTCGATTAATCTAAAGTTTCATACACTGATCCGTAAAGACTAAAGACGTTATTAAATAGCACCCAAATTCTTACCAAGTTAAAATGAAAAATCAAGATTTTGGATAAACTGAATTGGGCCTTTTTATTGGGCTGTTCTAGAATTTTAATTGGGCCACTCTCCTCATCATGTTTCTGCCAAACTGCTCATGATATTGTATTTGATTTACAACAACAATTCCCTGAATGAAGCAAGGTCTGAATGTATCCTTATCCCGAACTAGACGAGAGTATGTTTTCAATAGATCTGGTCATGACTCATGAGGATGTTATGTTTGACTTAATTTTAGCAAAGAATTTATATACAGACTTTATACATTATCCATGTTATTATACTTACTGGCCACGTAAAACAATTAATACAAGATTCTACCAAATATGTTTTCAGCTTCTGAATGACATCTTCTGCTTGTGAGCCTCAGTTGGGAACTTCACATCTCGGGCCAACCCAACCGCTTGAAGAAGCCTCACTGCGTACCAGGTGGCGTCGATCTGCCACCACTCCAGCCCGTGCCTAGCCGAGTACTCGAACGCGTGGTGGTTGTTATGCCAGCCCTCCCCAAATGACAGCAATGCCACCCACCTGAGACAAACCACATTCCAAACCATATATGACACCTGAATCATTTCATCTTAATTAGGAGATGAATCTCATGAATACCAGTTGTTTCTCGACAAATCTCCGGTGTTCCACGCCTGTTCTCCCCATACATGGCAAGCAGAGTTCACTAGCCATGTTATATGGTAAACCCATATAGTCCTCACAGCCTGCGAAGCAACGAAACCATCGGTTTTCTTAAGGTAAAAGTTGTACAAAATGAACATCTTGCTAAATCCACTCAATCTTTTGAAGAGCAATAACGGAGAATGCGAATACCATTCCCCACACGACATAAGGAAGCCCTCCAAAGGCGTAGAGAAGGACTCCAAGTGCAAGCGGGTGTAAGATGTATGTGTTCTTGATAAACCGGTAGAAGGCTTGCTTCTCTAGGTCCGCCACATTGCTCGGCTCTCCACACTACATCAAGCAACAATAGATGGAAACAAACTATGCGTAAAATTTATCGTTTCGTAAGAATGTGGCAAGGAAGGTTATAGATGGATTAGTACTCTTTGGACGATGGTGGCGGTGTCAAAGAGCCAGTTCATGTGACTAAACCAGAAGCCCTCAAGAGGGCTATGTGGGTCTTTCTCCGAATCACAGTATTGGTGATGGTACCTGTGTGTGCTCACCCAATCAATTGGATTTCCCTACAAATTCCCCAAAGAGTATGTTAAAGCCCAGCAGGTGACTGGGGGTCGTGTACAGAAGCACATGTGCAATAAACCCAACATATAAGCGCAATGAGGCTTTGGAGAAACGAACCTGAAGGGCCAAAGCCCCAAAGTAGGCAAACAAGTACTCAAGCCACTTGGGGAGCCTGAAACTCCTGTGGGACAAATTCCTGTGAAAGGAGAGGCAAATCCCAAACAAGCCAGTGACTACATAGAGGCCCAAAGCCACCCAAAGCGCGCTCCAAGTGAAGGCGAAAGGCGCAAAGAAAGAGAGGAAATGCATTGCAACAACCACACTCAAAGTTGCAGCATCCAATGTATTCCATCTCCTCTCAACTCCAAACACCCTCTTGGGCTCCTTCACCACCACATCAGATAGCAGGATCCTATGAGAAAAGGGTTTGTTCGCCTCCCCTCCATCACGCAATGCATCCACGCAAGCAAAAACCCGCCATTTCTTGGTTTGGTGATTGAAATGGGGAAATGGGTCATTGATTTTGAGTGTAGAGATTGTTGGACAATTGAATTTTGAGATGGGTGTTGGAGGATTCGGATAATTTCGCGGTCTAAGAAGAGATGGAGGGTTTTGCTTGCAGCTTGGTGGCAATGTGATAAGAGCCATGAGAGGGAGAATGAAAAGAAGAAGAAAAAGATGGGTATACAACAAAACCACATAGACATGAAATTCATGGTTCAGATTGTAAGGTTAACAAGAAAGAGAGAGCCAACAAACAACAAATAAGGTTAGTTTGGAAACATTAGTAACCATTTTGGAAAGGGATAAATTAGTGTACTTTGGAAAGATACTTGTCTTGATTGTGTGGTGGTGTGTTTGTATGTGAACCTCCTTAACCCTTCAATCTTATCTCTTCCTCTCTTTCAATTGGATATGGATTTGGATTTGTCTTCCCTTTGCACACTTTCAATTGTCTTTATCTACTAGTACTATAATCTCATCCTCATTCATTTCAATTTGTTATAATGTGCCTCACATAGAATACAACAGAGAAATTGAACAATACAAAATTTGAGCTTCCATTGATATTTCCTTCACAAGCTCAGCTTTTTTAACATTTGAACAAAAAAAAAACCTTAAAAAGTTCGGTAATTTGGCGCCAAAACTGACTGCTTGGTTCCAACTTCCCAAAGCCCTCCTAAAGCATGAAAGTAAAAACACCAAACCTTGCAAACAGAGGAAAGTGCAACACCTCTTATACACACACTCACACACACACATTGGAGAGTTAAGGTACTGCCTAGCCTTGTCACTCAGAGAGCAGAGCAGCCCTCACGGTACGGATGATATCGGTGAGCGACACGAGCCCAAGGAGGAGACCGTTGTCGTCGACAACCCAGACGCGATGCACGTGTTTGGTAACGGCCTTGTCGATCACCTCGGCTAGAGTCGAATCAGGGTGGCAGGTCACGAGTTGCCTTGGATAGTTTTCCGAATCATGTGCCCTGTGAGAGGGGCACTCGTAAACCCGAGTAGTGAAGTCCATGACCTTCAAAGACAGCCACGATTGCATTTGGGCGAACGGGCATCCCCTCAGATCGGTTGCGGAAAATGTACCTACCAGCTGCCTCCCTCGACCCTGCATCAGTTACAATTAGTATCGAAAACTATCGAATTTCAGATCACATTGAAACCAAATCTCCGAGCAACGGAGCGATGGAGCCTTACATCGATAAGCTGTTTGTGAGCCTCCGGGGGCAGATCAGGGGCAGTCACCACGGGGACAGCAGGGACATCTGCGCTTCGGATACAACGGACTCCATCGATGGCACTCGTCTGGTCGGTGATAGCGAAAACCGTCTCTGACACGGCGCCCAGCTCCGTGACGGTTTGGGTCAAGACGGCGTCGTAGAGCGAGCGGGAAGCAGAGGGGTCGTCACGAAGGAAGCGGAGGAGATCCGTCTGAGTGATGAGCTTGTAGGAGGATGCGGAGTCGACGAGCTCCACCCCAGCGGAGAGGTTGTCCGGCGCCTGGCTGTCCATCGGCACCATCGCTCGGTGGATTCCCTTCCCCATCACTTCCATGGAATCCAATATGCTAAAACGCACAAAATCAAATCCAACTCCGTTGACATTTTTTCTTGTACAAAATAACTATACTTTTTGTTTAGCCTCTAATTTTATATAACTACACCAAAATCTTTGCAATAAAGATTGAAAAAAAAAATCATACGAGTGATTTGCTCTCTTATACAGTGGCAGCATTAATTTGGGTAATTTGTTTATTTCTTCTTTTTTTTAAAAAAAAAACTAAGATTGGTTCATTTTATACAAAGTTTTTACAATTTTTTTTTTTTTTTTTTTTGCATAGGTAGACAGTTGGACCCGATATAATATGGAAGAGAATCGAACTCATAACCTATTGATTGAGTAATCCTTACTTACAACACACTCTATTGCCCCATTTTGCACAGCAACACAATGGTTATAAACTTGTATAAATGAAATAAACATATATAAGATCTTGGTTTAGCACAATCACTAGCTTTTCGGAGGTTTTGGTTTTTTTACTCACAAGTTTTCATCAGTTATTCTAAGAGCAAGAATTATCATATATCATACTAGCTCATTAACACATATTTAACACAGATAATCCATCGCCTTCAACTGCACAATCAGCTTCAGCTAATCATCCGCTATACCAAAAAGTCACCCACTATTTGCAACTCATAACCCATCTTTATGTATACCTAAATTTTGCTAAAACAAAATGTAAATGACCAATTTAATTAGGACAAAATTTAGAATGAGTAGTATATAACTAGGAAGATATAAACCCTTACGGTTTATTTTGGATAAAATTGAAAAAATGCTTAAACCTAAAGAATCATGGGTGATTTTGGTAGAGAGCATTTTTTGAATATTCAATTAGTCACCTAGCCCATTAATCAATTTAATTAGTTTTGCCCTAGCCCCCTTCCCAATTGGGTGGGTTGGTCAATGGTCAACCGTTGACCGGTCAACGTTGACCAACCCATTTTGATTCCAACTTTTTTTTTTTTTTGATGCCAACTTTTTTTTTTTTTTGATGCCAACTTTTTTTTTTTTTTGATGCCAATTTTTTTTTTTTTGATGCCAACTTTTTTTTTAGTGATGTCATATTTTACCGTTTTGATGCCAAAATTTTACTATATTTTATTTTCACTTTGATGCCACTTTTTTATGTCAATTTTTTGATAATATTTTTTTTTACCGTGATGCAATATTTTTGATGATATTTTTTCAAAGTAGTATTTTTTGATGACATTTTTTTCTTTAATGTGATACAAAATTTTCAAAATGGCATCAATGGTCAACGTGACATTAGAGTAAACAAAAAATGTCATCAAAGTTTAAAAAAAACGTCATCCAATAATTTAATTAGAAAAGTGGCATCAGAGTGAAAATAAAATGTAATAAAATTTTGGCATCAAAACGGTAAAATATGACATCACAAAAAATGTCATCAATATTTTAAAAAAGTGAGATAAAAAAAAAGTCATCCAATCATTTCATTAGAAAAGTGACAATAAGGTGACAATATTTTGATTCCACGTTTTAAGCTCTTATGTCATCAATTATATAAAATTGTCACCACAAAAATGTTGGCATCAAAACGGTAAAATATGGCATAACTAAAAAAAAAAAAGTTGGCATCAAAAAAAAAAAAAGTTGGCATCAAATTTGGTTGACCGGTCAACGGTTGACCGTTGACCGTTTAAGAGGGCTAAGCAAGCTAAAAAAACAATTAATGGGCTAAGCATACTAAAAAAACAATTAATTGACCTATCTAGCTAACCAAATATGCTTAAAGGTCCATTTGAACAAAATCCCTCAAGAATCATATCTATGATATCTTAGCGGTAATTTGGTCATTTACATTTAAAAAAAAACTTGGATGGTTACAAAAAGTTTTTGTAAATAACGGTTGGTTTTGTGCAAATTAAAGGGTGATTTTTACTCACCTAGTATCAGGATTAAGAGTCCAAAGGCTGAGCCCTTCAAGGCAGTGCCCAATGATCGACGACACCGGCGCCGCCATCTTCTCATCGAGCTTCGAAACCGCACCTCCGCCGTTCATCTGGTCGTTGTCGTCGGCGGCGATATGGGCCAAGATGTCCATCATGGTCACCATCCCTATGTAATGTTTCCTCACTGTTCCAGTGAACTTGTCGGACTCCACAATCATGGACCCGCCGGCCCCTATCCAGTGGCCTGGCGGAGCCGCCACAGGCACCGCCACCACCTGGTTGGCCACCAGGATGTTCATGGTCTGGGACAGCGTGGCCGTGTATGGCACCTCCACTAACCGCCGCTTCCTCTCCGCTATCTCCCTCACCCTCTTCTCCCTCAGCGTCTGCTGCGCCGCAGCCGCCGCGGCCATCTTCGCGGAGGCGCCGCCATGCCCCTGTGGCTGACAGTGCGGTGCTTGCATTTCTGTATCTTCTCTTATCTCGTTAGAGTTGAGGACTCAACTTGATCAACTCAGATTAAAGGGTGAATTGAGTGCATGAGTCAGAACGGCGTGGGTGTTACAGGCGGACACGTGTCCAGTTCTGATGGAGTATAAGCCACGTGGCAAATCCTTGGATAACAACCATCTTCAATAGATTCAAACTTTGATAAATGAAAGAGAGTGGCAAAAATGAAAGAGAGAATGGCAAAAATGAAGAGAGAGAAAACTCACACCGGAAACCCTAGCCGCCCACGCCGACCCCTGAAATCCCCTAACCCCCGTTACAAACACGATCGCCGATCAACGAAATTCCCCACAAAAATCTACAGAAATGTGAAATCCAAACAAAGATCCGCCATACCCACCCCCAAAAGAAGACAGATCGAGGAAAAAAGAAACAAAAAGAGAGAGTTGTGCTGGGATCGGAGGAAAATCGATCAACAATGGAGTTTTCAGAGAGCAAGAGAGAAAGTAAGGGAAAGAAGAAGAAAGAAAAACAAAAAAAGGAAAAAGGGAGTCTCGATCTGGGGGTGGCGGGATCGTTTTCTGCGGTTTCGGGGTTGGCGGCGTGGTCCGCAGTGGTCCTTCCGACGACGTCTCTTCCTCCCTGCTGGCGGCGACGCCTTCACCCTGGTGGCGTCGGGACTAAGTCCTACCTCTTTGAGGCTCGGTTGGTGCCCTAACTCAAGGAATCTTTCAGTGGAAGCTTCGTTCACAAAATCGAAAAAGCAAGATGACAAGAAGAAACCAGATCTGATGTCAAGGTACCCTCGTTCCTTGCCGTTTACCCTCCCTCTCCCTTCCGTCTTTTGGTTGTGGGTGGATATGAACCGAAACCACTACTCCCAAGTAACAGATGGAAAAGAAAAATCTGAAAAGAAGGCTGAAAAATTGCTCTCGTTTTCTTCCTTGTATTTGGAAGAATCGACTCCAAACCTGAAAAGATATGTGACGCTTCTTTCAGGGATGAAAAGCTTTACAAAACTGAAGCAAAGAACGGGAAGAGACAATGAAGGCAGACAAAGAAAAAATACAGATACTGACCAACGCTCGAGAAGAAGACAGCAGGAAGAGAAAACTAAAGAAGCAAACCATCGGGTAACTCGATTTAAATTAGAACCCTTATCCATTGTAGACTGGATATCAGGTTCAATTGATTCAAACGATAAAGAATGGATTGGACATGAAAATTATTTTGCTCGTGAAAATGAGGGCCTGTTAAGCTATGAATTAGGAAAACATGGAGGCTTGATTGTTGAACATCTTACTGAACTATCTGCTCGTGCAAAATACAGTTTGAATTTCATAAACTATAAAGATCATAGAAGTGACAACTTGATCAAGAAAATTGCAGGACTATCTTATTATAGACGGATTTACTTACCAAAGCCTCTACTACAATTTTGTGCTAATAACATGAAAGGAGAGCAATGGAAGAAACACGATCAGGAAGGAAAAAACCAGGAATTGAAAAACTCACTTTTGTGTAAGTGGGTTATGATAAAATATGAATGGATCTGTGAAAATGATGAGATGAAAACCGAAACAGAAAAAATTAAGAGCTGCGATCCGAACCATGATCGGAACCAAAAGTTTCTGATTAAGGAGGATCCAAAGATGAACTTAGAAAAAAGAAGAAAGAAAACAGATGGCCAAAAGCGCCGATGCAATTTATGGCTGGTAGTAATCTATGATTTGAAACCCCATGATGATTGTAGCAATCTCATTTGCAAATCTGAAATACAAGGAGGAACAGATGGTTGGGTTCAAGATGCTATCGTAATTAACCCTTTCTATGAATGGAATCAACTTGATCTGCTATATAATGAAGTGTTGAAGAAGACAAGAAATGAGGTCTCCTCAGAAAAGATTAATGCAAATCCCATGAAATGGATTGACATGATTGAATATACAAACAATGCCCCAAACCATAACAAATACTTGATCCAAGAAAAGCTTATGGAACAGAAACCCCAATCAATTAGTTTCAAATGAGATTATGCTCATGGAACATATGCGGAATAGGCCGCAAAAACCTATGGACGGAAATAGACTCATTCTGTAAAATTGAGAAAATTCAAGTAATTGCTTTACTTGAAACAAGAACTGAACGACAACCAAAGGAGACGGATTGGAAAAAAGCTGGATTTGATCATATGATTTGGGTCCCGGCAACCGGAAGGGCTGGAGGACTATGTGTGCTATGGAAAAGTCATAACCTTCAGAACGAATCACTAGAAATGGTACATTCGGATCAAAGATTCATAGTAATCAGATATGAAAATAAAAATAGAAACATTGCTATTAATATCGTATTCGTCTACGGACCCCCTCATGAGAACGAGAAATCCAACTTCTGGACCGAATTACAACGATACGTCCAATCCTTGGATTGCCCATTCATGATCATGGGAGATCTAAATGAAATCCAAAATAGCTCGGAAAAAGAAGGAGGGATGGAACCACATCCGAATAGATATAGAAGATTAACAGCATTCAAAGATAGCTGCTTCCTGCAGGAAGTGCCTACGACTGGAAACATTTTTACATGGAGGAAAAATAGATCTGACAACAACAATATCATGGAAAAACTTGATAGAACCTTAATACAAGATCAAATACTCACTTGGTTCCCTAATATTTCAACGAAAAATCACGCATTCACATCATCAGATCATTGTCCTATTGTAACATAATTAGATAACCAAGAACAATACAAAGCCCAACCATTTAAATTTGAAAAAATGTGGACTACACGAAAAGATTACCGATACGTGGTCCAACAGGCTTGGAGATCAAATGCGGCAGGATCGCATATGTACAATCTGGTGAAAAAAACTCAAACACTTAAGCGATTGACTAAAGAATGGAATAAGAAAACATTTGGAAATATATTCCGTCAACTAAAGGAAATTGATGATTCACTCATCAACTTACAAAACAGAAACGGAATATCCCAGAATGGAAACAACAACCAAAAGCAGAATAGACTTATAAATAAACGGGAGAAAATATTATCATACCATAAAATGTATTGGAGCCAACGAGCCAAAACAAAACACCTTAAATTGGCTGACACAAATTCAGGTTATTTCCACCGAATGGCATCAGGAAGGAGAAATAGAAAAATCATAAAGGAAATTCAAACTATAGATGGCACATTAGCCACATGAGAAGAAAACATTACAAGAGAAATAAAAAATGACTTTGAGAAAAGGTTTAGGATGCAACCCATCAACCATAACCTTCTCAACGATTACCTCTCACTCATCAACAAAGAAATCAATGATGATGATAATTTGAAACTAACTGAAAAGATATCAAACCAGGAAATAAAAAATGCGTTCTTCTCAATTGGAAAGGATAAATCTCCAGGACCTGATGGAATGACAGCGGAATTTTACCAAGAATACTGGGATATTGTAGGCCCATCAGTCATAAAGGCAATTAAAGGATTTTTCCATTCTGGTCGAATCCTAAAACAAATCAATCACACCTTTATTACTTTGATCCCAAAATGTGACAACCCGACAACGACAAACCACTTCAGACCTATTAGCCTTTGCTCAACGATTTACAAAGCTATAGCCAAAATCATTGCAGAAAGGATGAAACCGATTTTAAAGAAAATTATTCACCCCCTCCAAGGGGCATTTGTATCTGACAGGGCGATCCAAGACAATGTCTTAATAGCCCATGAAATCTTCCACTCATTTAAAAGTAGACGCGGAAAAGAAGGATGGATTGCCGTCAAACTAGATATGGAAAAGGCATACGATAGAGTAGAATGGGACTTCCTATTCAAAGTTTTAGAAAAAATCGGTTTTTGCCAAAAATTTCGAACATGGATAGAGCAATGTATCCAGACCGTTTCCTTCTCAGTCTTGGTTAATGATAGCCCCACGGACCCCTTCATACCGGAGAGAGGGATCAGACAAGGAGACCCACTCTCACCCTATCTATTCATCATAGGAGCAGAAATTCTTGCTAGGAAACTACAAGTCGCTTCAAACCAGTCAGACAAAACCATCGGATTCAAAATATCTAGATCAGGCATGAAAATCCCCTTTCTATCCTTCGCAGATGATATGATGATATTCGCCAAGGCAAACCAAGACTCGTGTCGAATGGTGAAGAATATTATTGATGACTATTGTGCCATATCGGGACAAAAGGTCAATTTCCACAAATCGGCCTTTCAAACTACCCCAAAAGTCCCGAATAGCACAAAACAACTGATCCAAAGTACGATCCATATCACAAACCATATAGCACTTGATAAATACCTCGGCTGTCCCATCATCAATGGTCGAGTAAACCGAACCACATTTGAAGAAACAGTAACCAAAACCAGACAACAACTCACGAAATGGAAAGCCAACTCCCTTTCACAAGAAGGAAGGGCGACATTGATAAGGTCAAATTTGGCAACTAAGCCAAATTATATTATGCAAAATTTTATGCTCCCTACAGCAATCCATAAAGAACTTGACCAAATAAACAGATACTTCTTTTGGAACAAAGATCAATCCTTCTCCCCCCTTATTGGCTGGGACAAGGTGTGCAAACAGAAACGATTGGGAGGCGCAGGAATACATAAAACAAAAGATATGAACCAAGCACTACAAATGAAACTGCTTTGGAAAATCTTAGCAGAGCCATGTAACCCATGGGTCCAAGTGATTAAAGAAAAATATTTGAAAGAAACCCCTCTCCTTGAATACCAGCGAAAAGGAAATTCATCTTGGCAATGGGCCAAATTAATGGAACTAAAAGAAGAATTCGACAAAGGACTAATATGGCAAATAGGAAATGGAAAGACGATAAATTTTTGGAAAGACATCTGGCTAGACGGAAAACCATTACAAGGTCGACAACATCCAAACATCACAATCAACGAGAATGAAAAGGCGGAAAAATACATCGACATCAACAAGAAATGGAAAATTGAGGAATTATCTAACATCCTTCCAACGGATGTGGTCATCAAGATCGATGACATCTACATACCAGAACACGAAATAGAAGACAGACTATATTGGAAACCAAGTAAAAATGGTTGGTTCAGCACGGCAAGTGCACTAGCACACATCACAAAGCAAAACACAGAAGGAACTTGTGACACGACATGGATATGGAACCTAGACACATTCCCGAAAGTAAAAAACTTCATCTGGAAACTTACACTAGATGGAATCCCGACGAGAACCAGACTAGCAAACAAAGGCATTCATGTTCCACTATCTTGTACTTTGTGTGACCAGACAGATGAAAGTCCAATCCATCTCTTCACCGAATGCCACAACACCCTACAACTGGTTCACAAAATTGACCCAAACATTGAAAAAGTGATTCGAGAAATTGACACTAGAAACAAATCAATTAAAAATGTTGTATGCGAAATTTTTATTAAACTCAACCACGAGCAAAAAGGAAGACTTGCGACGATATGGTGGAGTCTATGGACAAGCATGAATCGGAAAGTATTTGAAAACCTCAATACAATATTCATCCATACTATGGAGAATTATACCAAACAACAAATACAGAACTGGGTTGCCTCTAAATTAACATTTGAAGATGGGGCCACATACCAACGCCAGAAAACTGGGACAACTCAACCACGGAGAAGAAGAAATTTGAGATGGAGCAAACCAGATGAGGGATCTTTCAAAATTAATTTTGATGGATCCAAACTATCGTCGGGTGAAGCTTCTGCAGGCTTCATTATTAGGGACCACAATGGTGGAGTCATCGATTGTGGTGGCTTCAAATGTGAACACATCTCAGCATTAGCTGCAGAAGCTATGGCGATCAGAGGAGGCATCGCCAAGGCAAAGGAGCTTCGGCTTCCGAGCATCATGATTGAAGGCGACAGCTTGACCGTCATCAACGGTTTGCGAGGCCTGTGGTGCTGCCCGTGGGAGATCGAGATGCTGATTTCTGACACCCTACTCCTACTTCAACACTTTGTTAGGGTGCAATTCGGCCATGTCTTCCGGGAGGTCAACTCGACCGCCGACAGGATCGCGCATCTAAGCCACACAACGCCCACGCAGGACCTCCTCGTTGATCCTGCTCTGTGTGTACTCATCCGCAAGGATGCCCTTGGGTGGTGGTCCAGCAGGGCCTGACCTCATCCAAATCTTTACCTTATAAAAAAAAAAAAAAAAAAAAAAAAAAAAAAAAAAAAAAAACTTTGATAAATGAAAGAAATTGTGAATTGACAGATTGAAACTACAAGCCGAAATCCATTTTAGAGAGGTGTTGCAGCTACAGTTGAAATTGAAAGTCTATATTATAAAAACATAACTAGGCCAAACGAACCCTAAATTGAACACCACCACTAGAGTCTTTGTACTTCCCCTTATCTCCCCTCTAAAAGCATACATTACACATTTGCCATGGGCTATTCACATATTCAGTCAGCTAGCACAGACTCCGGCAGGCGACGCGCCGGTTACCTCGAGGGCTGATCTGATGCCGCTGTCGCCGAGCTGATGCTTGGCCCTGTACCGTTCTCTGGTGGAGGAACAGGGCCCCATTTGCCCTCGGCTTCTAGCGGCTCGATTACATGGATGCTTCCGTCGGTCAGCCCCAGCGCGAACTGGCTGGATTCGGATGGATGAGCGGCAATGACGTTTGGATGGGTTCTGGCGCTGATATTGTGAAGTAGAAAGTCAGGCAAATTTATCACAGTGCCATTGATAGTTCAACCAATAAATTTCGGTTAAGAGTGAAGTTAAATATACCTGGTGTTTGACGGCAAATAGGCAGTTGGGTTGATGAGACACCTTAGAGTCAGCGTTGCAGCAACAAGAACGGCCAGATTTCCGTCCTCGAGGCAGACGTAGATTGATTGGCTATCACATGAAAATGTAGCATCTGAGATCGCGCCCACTGATTGAGGAGGGATCCACTGTAGGCAGAAGAGGAAGCATAAGGTGACAAATGTTTCTTTAGGCAAAACTAGGAGGCCTGTTGGCATATCACAAGAATCAAACAACTTTTTGATGAAAATCAAACAAGTTTAATGATTCACCAACCTGTTTTACACACTCCAGCTTCGGTGCCTCGTAAATGGCCACCTGGGATTCATGGACAACAAGTAGGTGAGTCTGATCTTGGTGAAAGTGAACGCGGGTATGGGCTTGAGGATTTGAAGCTCGTCCACTTGGGATCTGCAAGAATTTACTGGTCTGCTTTTCCCACCCGTCAGTGCTCCAAACACACAGCTGTAAGAGAGACAGATCTTCATATCAACCCAAAAGCACAGAAGAAAGAAGGTATCATTCTGTAAATAAGCAAAAGCAAATGAAAACCAAAACTGTGCTAAATGCTATTGGCAATCTATACTACATCCTTCTACACCAGACAACCAGGAACGGGGTAAGTGGAGTTTCACTCGTCAAAAAGTCTAGTATAACCGAACTGCTGCCACTAACAGGCGATGGAGGTTTTCATCACATAGGTGGTTCCTTGATCATAGCTATTTTCATGTGGGTCGGTTCAAAACTTCACAAAAGTTGGCATGATTTCAACATATACCTGAGAATCAGCGCCGGAAGATATCAATACATTCAGAGCATTGGAGAATGCAAGACCGGTGACTTTCTTCTGGTGACCTTTAAGTTTACTTTTAACCTGTCACAAAATAGTCATTATAAGCTTTTATTTGATAAAGAAAATCAAGGTAATCCTGTTATGCCCACATATTTTCAAAAGAAAAACAAAATCCACTGAGTTCAGCACCTCGTCAACCCGGACATTGTAGATTTGAATAGTAGAATCATCCATTCCTATGGCAATAACATTGTTGTCCTGTGGATGGAAGGCCAGAGAGGTTGCTGCTGGAGGTGGAGCCATGAATGTTGTCATGGTCTATATACCAAAAAATGATGTAAAGTTAGATAACGGAAACAATATAACAGAACTTCACTATGAACAGAAATATGCATACATAAATAAATAATATTTTTTCCACTAGAGAATAGACATGCCTTGAAAGTCATCATGTTGAATAGGGAAATTTTTCCTCCTGATGCTGACATCACATAGGAGTCGTTCTTTGAAAGTGCGAAGCATGGAACTGCCTCCTCGAGATTTGCCTCACCTATCTCATTAGTCATTAATATTCCACTGGTAGGCTGCCATAGTTGCGGAGGCAAACTAGTTGTTGCCTACAAAAGGAAAAGTTATTAACGAAAAGTTGATTCATAAAAGATTGAAGTGATCCTCTTAAACAGCAAGTGAGTACCTTTCCTCTTGTATTCTGCTCAATCTTTGGCCATTTCCATAGCTTGTGCACAGCATTACCAGCTAAAGCCAACAAAGCACCACCAGAATTTGTGTAAATCAGCCTCATTACCTGAAGCAGATATGAATACATGAATCGCATTCAGCACTAATATCAGTATCCAACATAACCATTTAATGATGAATACTTTTAGGTGGCCTTCCTGGGTAAATACACGTTGCTAGCAAGCATAAATAAAGGAAAACTGCACTCTTACAGAAAACTTAACTAGGAGCTTGACAAACATTGAGGATCAAGCTTTTTCAAGCTCATTATAGTTAAGAGCTTAAACCCTTTTTCTAAGAAAAATTCCCAGACAGAAGAAAAATAAAATTAAAATCAAGGAATATAATTACTTTACAGTAGCAACATACCCTTACGGCTAGTGTCTGATCAGGAAGACGCAAGGAGCGAAGTTGAGATGGCTCGTTGATCTCAGTGAGCTTCCAAACTCTGGACTTCTCTAAATCATCAGATCTAGGTTTCACATCTGCCATACTCCTAGCATCTCCATTCTGCAAACGAAATGAAAACCATACCACTGAAATGAAAATCATGTAGACTGGTAGTAACACTTAACAACAAATAAAGGCTGGCTACATCAAATCTGACCAGAGACCAGCAGCATTGTCTTAGAAATGAAGCCATTATAAAATAAGCGCATGAAAGATGCCATTGATTTAAAAAAATATATATTTCTTATTTATGCCTATCAACTTACAAGTCCAACCATTCCCGTCACTTGCACGCTTCTTTCAGGGAAACCTGCGCTTGTCCCAGTACCCGGGCTAGAAGGCCCCAAATTTGCAACTAGAGGACCCTGCATACATGAAAAGTTATTAATCCAACTATTTCTTTAATCATACTATGCTAAATGAACAAGAGGAACATTACTTACCTTCATCGATGAATGAGAACCATCAATTGACCGTATCAGTCGAACTCCATCAACGTTTGCAAGTACTTTAATCCCATTATCACTAGTTGAAACAGCCAACAGGAACCCGTCCTTGTTGAATCGAATACTTGGTGAAGCCTAAAAAGATCATCATAGAAATATTTAAAAACTTGAAACCTCGTCAAGTCATAGTAAGTGAGAAAATGCAAGTGACATTACAGGCAATCCTCCTTCAGCGTCTATGGTAGTCAAGGGATTAGGGCTCTCCATGTCCCAGATTTTGACAAGAAATTCATCCCCAGCTGCCAAGAACCTATTCTTGGTTGTATCAAACTGCACAACACCCACCGACCTCTTTCCAAGACCATGGTATGCCCGCTTAACAGCACCTTCACTCTCGTTCCACTCAACAAGGAAAGATTCTCCTTCTTTATTCGTACCACAAGAGAACAACCTGAATAATAGGTTGCACATAGTAAAAACTCAACCCTTTTTAAGAGTTTTCATGAAGTTGAAGAACTATGACTATAAAAGAGGTTGCTCACCTTGTCCCATTAGCTGTGTAGGCCATGGTTGTGCATGAATGGCCTGGAGCATCGTAGTCAACTCTTGAACCAGCATTATCATACAGCCATGCCTTAATCTTTCCATCAGTGGCTGTAGAAAAGATGAACTGACACAGGCACAAAAAGAACACACTTCATGTCAGAAAGACTGCAAACCACAAAGCAAGAACACCAAAATGAAAATGAAGTTTACAATAGGTAGAAAAAATAACTTCATGGGGAGATGGTTCCTTGACCCCTTAATAAATGAAACCATACAAGGTAAAATAGAAAGCAAAGATGAAACTTGGTCTACAAAATATGTACACGCCTCATAATGTCAAGAACAAACTTGTTAGAGATTAAACTTAAGAAGGCATTAATTCATTAAATTATATACATCATTTTCAGTTTTGAGTGAAAGAACTTCAGGCAGGTAAACATATCAAATCAACTCAGAAATAATGAGACATGCATTCAATTATTAGCTTAAAAGCTTTAAACACAAATCAATTGATAAAATGGTACCTGAATCGTTTCTTTGTGATGGGGGCACACAGAATAAACTGCTGCTTCGTGGCCCTCAAAGGTGTACAATTTGCCACCAGTCATAGCATCCCACACCTGTAAGATTGTTGAGAATTTTATCATGAAAACGGGGTAAAAGAAAAAGAAACAATAATAATATATTCCGGAGTACTATGTAAGTAGAAAATAGGAACATCATTTCAAAAAAAAAAAAAATCAAACCTTGATCATCTTGTCTTCTCCACAAGTTACAATGCAGAGTTGCCCTTTTGGATGAGCAAAAGCCAAGTCACTGACATTACCAACGTGTGCTTCAATCTACATCCATCACCCAAAAAATAAAACATAGCCAGTTTAGAGACATTTTCACAACAGGAACTCCAGAACATTTTGGTGGTGTATCTGTGACAAGAACAAACCTCGACAAGATTTCGTAGATCATCACCAACATGATATGAATAGACATGCACAATGTGTTTGGAGTAAGCAACACCTGCATCAAAAGAAAACAAAATCACATAAAATATTTTTCAATTAGTGTTTTGATTCTCTAAGACAGATATGTATGTTCTCTAATACTGATTGACCTTTCTAGATTTCACTGTATTTCCAAACAAATACCAGCAAAAGCTTGACCATGATTCTATGAGAAGGCTCATGAAAACATACCAATTAATGTTCCATCTGGACTCCACCTGGCACGATTTACTGAGGCAGCGTACTCATTTTGCAAAGAAGCCTGATAAAATAACCAGCAAATATTTAGCTAAAAGTAGCAACGACAGGCTGCAAACAATGGAGGACCATATTAGAAGAACAATTTGTCACATAGGAACTTTACCTGTAAAGCCACCGAGCGGGCACCAACTTCCCAAACTTTGAAATTCTTAGTGACAAGTTTTGACTTGCTACTGACTTCCCAAATGGAGACATCACCAATATTTGTCCCCACTGCAAAGAAAACCCAAAAACAACAATCCAGACTGTCAAACATGCATTGCTTCAATGATTTTCTGAAGGTCAACATCTATGCAAGTTAAATAAAAGCATTAGAAAGAACTTCAACTAGAACAAAACTAACCAAGTAACAGTGACTGTTGTTGTGGATGGAAATCCATGCTCTTGACAGCAGATCCCTGATTTAAATTAGCAATAACAGTCTTGGGAAGCTCATCAGGTGAGTACATTCCATGAGGATGGCTTGGACCAGGAAAGTTTATGGGCAAAATGTTCACAGGCACATTATTACCCTGCAATAACAACAAATAACCCACTATAAACCAAATCGCATCCTTTAGAAGGGGAGTAAATCACCCAGTTTCCAAATATAAGATAGGTCTAGATAACTAAAGTAACTCAAATTGTGGATAAAACACATTTTCCTGATCTTTGTGGGTTTATTAATACTCCCTCCGTCTCAAAATACATGTCTTTTTAGCCCATAAAATTTTGTCAAAAATACATGTCTTTTTAGATTTAATAATTACACTTAATTTAAGTCTAATCATTACTCTAATTTTTACATCACCCCTACTCTCCTCCTCACAAATTTAAAAAAACAAAAAACAAATACTCTAATATCAAAGTCTAATCATTACACTTAACCTACTTTTTTACATCTAATCATTAAACGTTCTTAATTCCCGTGCTCCGTCCTAAAAAGACATGTATTTTGAGACGGAGGGAGTAATTAATAATTAAGTTGTAAGAGAAACTGGTTGAGTTATTGGTTTTGTAAAACTGAATTTGACTTACTCCTTGACTTGCACCATTATTTTAGGGATGGCTGGTAAATGAATAAGTACAGTTTTCATATAAAATCTGAGAGCTTTTTATGGGATATGATGACATTATATGGAATCATTAAAATCCATTGCATACAACCAAAGAATACCTCGTCAGGAATACCAAAAGGCCTTGTTCTCTTCAACAAATATTCAGAGTCTGCTGTCTGGTAGTCCACTGCAGGAGCATTGGTTGGAGGAGTCCTTGGCCGTTTGAGCATTGACGCTGACAACCAAATAGAAAGCTATGTTTAAAGTCTGAAATTACTTTGATGAACAGAAGGTGGAATATTTTTTTGCTTCATTAACACTGATAAATCTCCAAATCTTTGCATTTCTTGATTTTTTGCAGCAATTTTTGTATACATGCTTTACACTTACCATTGAAAGTCTTTTTTACCTCTCATCCTCATCATTCATCAATATAAACATGAGAATACGAGTAAGATTCAGCTATTTCAAGAATAGGAGGTGACCACTGAAGAGTTACTGAAAGACGAAGATTCTCCTAGGTATATATCTAGTGATAGCAGTGATGGTAAAGCCAAAGCCTACTCCCGGTTTCAGAAGACATATATGTGTCAATAGAACTCTTTATTGTGTCCTTGCTTTCAAAAGAGTACTACCTTGCCAAGGAGAATTGTCATTTCAACATAATATGGATGCAAAATAAACAAAAATAGTGATTTTGCATCGAATTACCTGCATTACTATTACTGGGGGCTCCGGCAGCTAGGCCAACAGGACCAGCAGAAACTGCCTGATGAGGCATGGCTGCCGGATTGGCCATCCATCCAGCCAAAGATGCAGTAAGAGGAGCAGGCCCAGGCTGGAAAGGCTGAAATGCATGAAAACAAAGTAAAATTTCAAAGTTGCAAATAGTTTTTGAATTTTCCATAGGTAGTTCGGTAGGTCCAGACTTACACCATGGGCTCCCAAAGGTGGAAATCCACCAACTTTAGGCATTGAGCCCACCAACGAATTGGTGACAGGGGATGGTGCACGGGCACCATTAGGTTGAGCACAACTGTGGTCAACAAAAAGGGTCCTAATATCAGGATTAGGCCTTGGATTCTTGCAAAGCTGGTGCTGCCAATTCAAGCTGTAAACAAGAATACGGAAACAAATAAATAAGCCCACCTTTTCATCAGTAGAAGAGACTTGCTTTAGAATTGAAATACAGTACTTAATACACTGTAAAATTGTCAGATCTCCCACCTCTGATTAATTAAGGTCCTCAAGCGTGAATTTTTGAAGCTTGGAAACTGAAGTTTGTCCCTGAATAGAGGATTTGCTTCAATCAATTTTTTAAGCTCCACAAGCATTATAGCCCTAGCAGATTTGGTGTCCCCATATTTTGATAGCTGTTCATTTTCCCTGAAAGAAAATATTTTTTAAAAAGGAAAGAGAATAGGTTATCACTGTACAGAAACTAAAATGATAGTATTCAATAAGCAACAACATCAAAGGTTTTCATTATCTACATTGGGTCGTCAAGATAGACTAGTAACATCATGCATAAGCAGTAACACTAGATCAGTGCACCGATTTTTGTAAGTAACAAATCCATATTCTATGAAGGTTATTAACCAACCCATTCCAAATTGGTTGACAGCAGTATATTTTCAAGTAGCCACCAACAACATTTGCAGCAACAAAATTCATAATATAAGATTAACATTTAATAATTATGCACTACAAGATATTATAAGTTGTCTAGTAACAGAACATTAAGAGAATTGCCACATACCTAAAATTGGTCAGAGTTAGAAGCATTGTTATCTCCTTGAAGAGGTCTTCATTGAATGTGGAGAATACCTTCAAGTCGTTCACAAGAATCTCTACTGCTTTAGCAGGTTCACGTCTACAATAGCACAATCATAAAAAACCGGCCATTTCAAGATCAGAACCACAAAAAAAAAAAAATCCATATTAAACAAAATAATAGCAACAATAACTACAGAGTGAAAAATGGAAATACAATTGAATCATCCTGAAATGAGAAACTCCAACAATTAAACTTCGTCTTACCTGTCCAACGCTTCCAAATACTTCTGCTTCCTAATCTCAAAGAAAATCTTCATCGAGTAGCGATTATCATCCACCTTTGTAAACCCAGACAAGTACTTCTCAACATCGTCCCACTCTCCATTTGTCACGGCCTCCTCAAAGTACCTCATGTTGAAGTAAAATCCCGATTCCTTCTCCAACCTTAGCAAAACAAAGATCCACAGAAAATATTAATTCTAGCAAAAAAGGGAGGAAATACCAAAAAAACCCAAACCCGCAAGCTTCAGAACCCAAAAACATTACAAATACACAAAATCTTAAAATCCTTACCTGTGAACAGTCTCTTTGAACTTCTCCTCATCTAAAAACTGAAGTATCAGGAAAACGAGCTCTCTACTCAACGACGACATCTCCACAATCTCCCCCCTCCTCCAAATCCACCGCTCCGCGAGATCAGTCCACAATTTCGACCACTCGGAGCCTTCGAATTACACCAAAACCCCCCTAAAAACTGAAAATCGATTCACTCAAGGTAAAATCTAGGGTTTTTCGCCTCCACGCCGACTAGTCAAAGCATCGGTACAAGACAACAGCCTGAATTTCCCAAAATTAGCCGAACGCAATCAAAATAGAAACGCACAGAAACAGAAAAAACACCGCAGGGAGAGAGAGAAATGGCTGATTGCATACCTCTTCGTCTCCAATTGACTGCCAGGAGAGAGAGAAAGAGAAAGGGGGAGTGCAGATCGAGAAATCGGGTAAGGAGGCTCCGCTTTTATACCACAAGTACTCACAATCTTCACCCCCTTTATTTTCCCAATTTCCCTTTTTATTTATTCGTGTAATTAATTTTTCTGTACAAATGAGATGAGTGGATAGATGGAGAATAATTAAAACAAACAAGGTTACGGATACCGATTCGAACGCGCTTTTCAGAGCGTGTCAGAAACGCGAGCTGGTAAATGGCGCCACGTGTCGTTGATGTGATTGGGGGAGACAGCGTGGCGGGTCAGTGAATGAGACATGGATGGGGCGTGACCTCCGTGGCGCGTGGTAAGCGCCTTCCGAGGTTTATAGACGTTGAATTTAGGGTTATGCAACTTGGGGGGCCTGATAAGTCTATTGGATTATATAGTGATAAGTGCGCTAGATTATAAATTATGATAAGTGGGTCTGCTTATATGTGTGATAAAGACAGCGACGTGTTCAATGAACTCAAGCAAACATAAAAGAGTCTTATTCTTCCTTTTCTTTACCTTTTTTTCTTTTTATACGTATATTATGGTTTTTTTTAATGGGCGTTACGAGTTGGATCGGATGACGTGATCCACGAGAGACATCTAGAAAGACCATAGTGCGGGTAACATGTGGGAGGTGAAATTTTTTTTTTTTATCATAAAATTCAATTTTAGAAAATTATATATCACTTAACTAAGATAATACGGAGTATTAGATTTATTAGAGGGCAAAATTTTCAATTACTAATATATTATTGAAATGAAAATCATAATTGCATAATAAAAATTAAAGAAAATAATTAAAACATATAAAAGATTAAATAAGGTTGTTTGTTAATAAAAAAAATTATTGTTCAATTTATTAATTTTTTAAAATAATAATTGTAGCAAATCTATATGTATATCTATATACCTTCTTAATTTCGTATACCTTCGACTTACGTGGCGATCTACCCGCACTTCACTCCTGCCCGGCCAATCACCTTTTTTTCTTTTCTTTTTTCATTTAATTTTTTTTTCTCCGTCTTCACCCTTTCGCCCCAATCCCGCTAGAGTTCATTTGCCTGTGTTTACAACCCCGTCTTCCTCCTCACGCGGCTCACCCCTCCTCCGAAGACCGCTTATGGGAAGGCGCCTTCGCCGCTTCCTCCTCTCGCCCTCCCAATCCCCTCCTCCGCTTCCTCTTCTATTTCGTCTCCGTTTCTTCTCTCTTCCTACTCCGCCGGCAAGGTTAGACGCCCTCCTCCTCATCTTCGTCGTTCTGCGCTCCTCTTCGCGGGCAAGGAAGTAGCAGTCGTTCTCTCATGGGGTCTCCCTCCGCCGCCAAGAAGGCCAGGGTCTGCTCCTTCACCAATGGCACCTCCGTCGCCGTCAAGCGGGTAGGCACTCACAACCACATCTTCCACTGCGACGAAGCCCTCGGCTGCTTCATGATTCGCCTCTTCGACAAGTTCTCCGGCGCCGACATCGTTCGCACTCGCGACTCCCAGGTTCCCGTTCTTTCTCTCGCTTAATTGTGTAGAATTTATTAGAAATTGGAGAGGAAGCCAAGGTTTTTAGGTTTTGTGATTGTGTTCAAGGTTCTGGAGACGCTCGAGGCGGTGCTGGAGGTAGGAGGTGTCTACGATCCGAGCAGAGACCGCTACGATCACCACCAGAAGGGATTCGGTGAGGTTTTTGCCCATGGCTTCTCTACCAAGCTCAGTAGTGCTAGTCTTATCTATAAGGTAATTTACATAGTAAATTCATCATCATTGGTTTCGTTACAAGCTCTGATGAATTTGTCTTTGTTGGGACTTTCTTTAGCATTTTGGAACCGAGATAATTGCCAAGGCGCTTCAAGCTAATCAAGGGCATCCAGACGTCTCCAGATTATTTATAGCTGTCTACAAAAACTTCATGGAGGTAATTTCATCTGTGTTGATTTGCTTTCCTTTGTTTTAAAGCGTTTCTTTGGGTGTTTCAATTGCCACTTAAGATGAAGTTCAAATTTAGAGATTGGTGTTTGCTAAGTTTTAGGTTGATATGGGAGCGAGTGATGTTTGTATCAGCCTTGGTTTCATCTGTTATTTACTAAATTTCCATATGCTTGGCTTCGGAAACAAAAATGGGGTTGAGAGTGAAAATCGTGCTTGCAGATTGTTTGGTGTAGTTCTAATTCTTGCTTGAATTCCTATGTTCTTGCATAATATATTGCTTTAGTTCAGTGAGTCTTGATACATGTGGAGACATTTGGGGATTTTTAGCTTGAATTTAGATTTCAATCGTGATAAATTTATGCCTATCATGATAATTCATTGACTATTTTGCTTGAATTTGAGAATTTATTTATATGCGAATTTGATGAGAGAATTCATTTTTGGCTTTCAGTTTTATATGACCTGAGTTTGGTAATTCGTTGACTATCCTTTCTGTTTTGTAATTTTGTTCCTAAACCCACATCTGTATTTCAGTTGTTTTCTTCAGCATCTATAATTGTCTTATTCAAATGTGTTTACCAAATTTCACTTTAATTTTGTTTTAAAATTCAGCTTAGCTAATTCAGTTTCCATTCTTTTCTATAAATTCAGCTTATCTAATTTTGTCGCTGCATCAAAGGTTTTCTGACAAGGTACCAGATGTTAGATTGAGTGCTTTCCCCTGTGCCAGAGCCTGTTATACGGCTAACCCATTAGGAGCAGCATCTCATAAAGTACTTTGTAAGATTGTTTAAGGTACTATTTCATTTATGCTAAATAACTAAACATTGGCTACTTTCAATTGGTTATTCAGTTTCCTTGATTCTTTTATATAATACATTCTTTGCAATTCAACATCTATTAATTGTTTATTGCATTGACAACGTTCACATTATTTTGTTTGTTTGATTCCTTGTGACCGTTCTCTTAATGGAATGCTTTTTTAAATTATCATCTTCTGATACTGTTTTTTGTATTGTGGACTTGCTTTTCTTTTTCTTTTCCTATTCTCTACATTGGGACTATTATTTAGTTTTCAGTAAATTATTATTCCTATGGACAAAATGTGGATCCAAGCCTTTGTTTGAAACACTATTTATTTTTGCCTTAGTTGGAAATGCCGTAAACCCTCTAATTGAAATCATTTAGTTCATTTTTTATTTCTTTTGTGACACCCTTGTGCCAAATATTTCATGCACCTTAGCCTTCTTCGATATCAATATATAAAAAGGCCTCAATACTGCATATGTTGTAGCGGGTTTAATATGAAAATAAAATGCTGACATATTTGTCGTGGGCTATTCTTTATATGCTTTCAATTAATTAAATATTTTTATGCTTTATATCAGATAGTTTTTATGCACCTTAGCCTTCTGATGTTTCTTTCGGTCTATTGTTTCTGTTTCTTTTGGTTCTGATGTTTCTCCTTCTAAATCCCTCCACAATGTATATTTCTGATGTTTCTTTCGGTTCTGATGTTTCTTTCGGTCTATTGTTACCCAAATGCTAAGCACTATTACTGTAGATGGCACTTGAAGCATAATATATATAATGTCAAAATTCAAGAAGAAGAGTCTATGTGAGTGGTTTGAACAAGCTGTAAACAATTACACAATATCAGGATTCAACACCTACTTTGAATGCATTACTAATGCCAACAGCAAGATGAAGACATTTCTTGAAGATCTGAAGTTTGAGAAATGGGCAAGAGCTTATTCAAAAGCTGACAGGTACAATATGATGACTTCAAACAATGCAGAGACAATCAATAGTGTATTCGGTGAAGATAGATCATTCCCAGTTATTAGAACTACTGAATGCAATCATAGAGAAACTAACAAAATGGTTCAATGACCGCAGAAAAGAATCTGAGGATAACAACTTTGATCTTCCAAAAAAAATCAGTGATACAGTGTACATAAGATGCAGTGAATCAGGAATGTACACTGTCAAACAACTGAATGACTTCTAGTTTGAAGTTGTTGGTGGCATGAATAGGGTTCTTGTTGATCTGAATCAGAAATCTTGTACATGTAAGGTATTTGATTACGACAAGATACCTTGTGTACACGCGCTTGCTGTCACCAGAGAGAAAAAACTGGCTGTTTTGAGGTATATTAGCACTTATTACACAAATGAAGCTTGGACCTTAGCTTATCAAGAGACAATATATCCAATGTTACAAGAAGCAGAGTGGATTGTGCCAGATGACATCAAACAGCAGAGATGTCACCTACCATTGGTGCGTAAAAGATGCGGCCGACCTTAAAAAAAAGAGGAAGCCTTCAGCTGGAGAATATAGATGAAAAGGATTAAAGAGTCATCAGACCAGCTAGACAGTTTATGCTACATTGAGTTTTAGTACATTTTATGTTTTTGTTCTTCTTATATTGAATAGAATGTTAGTTGTAACCAGTTTCTTACACTGTCACCGGCTTTTATATAAACTATCACCGGCTTTTAGTTTCTGTTAAAAATGAAACAAATTGATTCAAGTGTTGTTCAGTACATATAATCTGCCAACAAAGCACTTGAGGTGTAACCACAAGCTCTGTCACCACAATTGAAAAAAGTGTAAAGGAGTCTGTCACCAGAAGGACATGTGGTATGTCACCAAAGAAATGGTGTCACCAAAAGAACAACCCTATGACAATGGAAGAAAATACCCAAAAGGGGACAATGCTAAACAAAGCTACATGTGGTTTACAATAAAAAAAAAAAAAAAAGTGGGGAAAATGGTGTCACCACACTGAAAACAGTTTCAAAAATTCTGTCATCAGAATGGATGGTGTCACCACAAGTAATGGTGTCACCAAAAGAACAATCCTAGGACAAGGGAAGCAAATACCATAAAGGGGATAATGCTAAGCAAAGCAACATGTGGTTTAAAATATAAAATATAAAAATAAAAAGTAAAAAAAAAAGTGGGGAAAATTATGTAACCACACTGAAAACAGTGTCAAAAATTCTGTCATCGGAATGGTTAGCGTCACCAAACACTAGCAGAGGTAATGCTAAACAAAGCAGTTCAATTAATAGAGATGCATCTTCTATCACCAAAGGCAATCACTAGCACACGGAAAAACAATGTCATCAGCACTGTCACCAGGGTAAAAACAGTGAGCCTGTCACCAGAAATCATCAAACTTTGAAAGTAAATTGAAATTATGGAGACTTAACAAATATAGAAGGCATAATACATAAAATGATTAAAAGAAACATAGATATTAATATGAAAACACTCATTCCAAAATACAACTAACTTGGCTCAAGTATTTCAAAGTGTCATCATGCAACTTACATCAACTAAATATCCCATAATTAGATAAGTAAATGTATTTAGGAATTTCAAAGCTACACTGTCCCAACTACAGAAACTTATGTGATAAACTAAACAAATGTCCATTGCTTGGCGAAGAGATCAGTTGCAATCCTCTCACGATAGGCCTCAACATAGTCGTCATTGATAAGATCCATGTCACCATCAAATACAAGGTGCTCAATGTGCTTTATGGTGTAAACCCCACAGCTACCCCTACATAATAAACACACATAGAAAAAGTGAGGAGATGTAATCTAATGAAACATAAAATAAATAAATAAAAAAGAATAAAAAGATGGCAAATAGAAGGTACCCTTCTTCATTTTGCTTCAACCCCGATACTTTCTCAACAACAAAGGGAGTGTCATCAACATCAGAAAACACACCACTCTTCATCATTAGAATATGAAGCATTTGGCAAGTTTGAGCAAGCTTCTGAGCTATAACTTCCTCTTTGTAGTAATTACACTGGGAGTCATACACAATAATGTGCTTCGAATCCAACTGAATCTCAAGTGCAACCCAATGCTTGTTATCAATATTAAAAGGGGTGTAGACCTTCTTGACACCTTCCCAAGGCTTCCCACAAGGAGGAGAGAGACCAATGAAATACTTGTAGAAAGACTCATCAATTGTAGGGTGCTTTGTAATTAAATCAGGATCGTACGCCCCAATCTTGGTAATAAAAATGGTGTCTAATATAAGACTGCTTGAATGTTGATTAGGAAAGTCGTGAAGGCGCTTTCTCAAATGATAAAGTGATTCATCAATATGTTGTGAAAAGAAAAAGAATAATTCCTAACTATCACCACACTACTATCACCAACTGTAATCAACAAGAAAAACACATGTACATAGGACCAAATAACACAAATATGAACTTACAACATCAAGAAGCCAGCTGCCCTTCCCCACCAACTCAGTGAAAAACGACTTTTTCATGTCAGCAATAAACCCATAAATCATCCCATCACGCCTACAAAAACACAAAAAATATAAAAATAAAACCAAAGATAAATAAAATTATAATAGGAAGTAGAAATCTAAAAAAGAGAAGATAGATAAAAAAAAACAGATAATTACCCAAGAGATCTAAAGTCAGTATAAAAATCAGTACGAGCCTCTTTGGTTAGAAAAGAGTTAGTCGGTTCTTTTGGAAGGCGAGACTTCTTTGGTTTACACGGATTTGTATAAGGAGTATGGACTGCAGGGGCAGTTTTCCCAACCCTATGGGAACGCCGTAACGGAACCTCTTCTTCTTCATCTGACGGTACGAGCTGCATAAAATCAGTGATGTTATGAAGTAGACTCTTTGTAGCAAAAACATTAACATCAGCAGCAACACTTTCATCATTCACATTAGATGAATAACCAAGAATGACACCAACATCAGAACTGTCATCAACTGCATCATTTGAAGCACCAACAGCAGTATCATCACCAACAATGTCACCAGCCGCCTCTTTTGCCACACTACTGTCTTTATTGAACTCAAGTGAAGAAAGAACAACAGTAGGAGCAACAATGTCACCAGAACCAGAACTGTCATTAATTTCATCAGTCGAAACAACAACAACAGTATCAGCTCCAACACTGTCACGAGGCACATCTTTTGGCACATTAATGTCAGCAATGCACTCCTGTGAAGAAAGAACAACTTTATGAGCAACAGAAAGAGCAATATTGGTGGAATCTGATAGAATAATTTTAGTGGGAGCAACACTAGAATCATCAGTTCCATTTGTTGAGATAATGACTAAAGTATGAGTAACAAAGCGACTGTCATTAATTTCATCAGTAGAAGCAGGATGAGAAGCTTCAATTCCACCATGTGACACAACAGTTGGAGGCACACCACTGTCAGCAGCAACACCACTGAGATTAAGCTTATCATCTGAAACACCCACTTCACTTGAGACAAACACATCAAGAAGAGGAACAACAATGTCACCAGTTTCAGCCAGAGAAGCAAGGACTTCAGCAGTAGCAATAGCACTATCATCAACAATCTTATCAAGAGAAGGGAATACCATGTCATCAGCAGAAGGAAGAACGATGTCATCAGCTTTCTCCAGTGACTTCAGATCTGTCCCATCAACAGTGCAATCAACATCACCATCTATTGAAGTTGACGCATTATTTGATGGACGAACACAATAATCTGCAGGGTCAGACTCGTTGGAAGTATTGTTGTCATCCGTTTCATTTAAACAGCTAAAAGAATACCCATGCTGAGAAATCTGAGAGAAGTTCTCCCTAATCCCAACCATTTCGGGCTTGAGAGATGCATCCAATTCTTCACGAAACTTTTTTAGAGCGGCTTCACTGTCATCATTAAAACGATGAGATTCTAGTGAAGCAATTCTCTGCTAAAGTCCAATGATTTTATAAACACACTCCTTCAACTGTGATTCAATCTTGTCAAAGGATGCCCTAAAAGATTTGAAAATTCCTTCAATAAATTCAGCTTTTCCAAACAAATCCTTAGCCTAACCAGGAAGATCATCACTTGCAGGAATAGAAGAGGAAGGCAAATCAGGTGCAGACTCAGACTTAGGGGCACTAAACTTACCACCTGTAGGAGGAACATGTCTAGGTAGCTTAAACTTGGATTTCTTTGGCTTGTCTGCATGAGCTGGAACTTTGTCAACCTTCTTTGCTTCTTCTTTACTCTTAGAGGGAGATTGGCTCTTTGAAGATTGTCGAGATGGCATCACTCGTTGCTTCTTCTTCATAGGTTGATCAACAGCAATAGAGCTTCTCAACTCTCTCTTCTTCACCACAGGAGCATCACTGCGCTTGGACCGTGTAACCACTGCTTGCTTGAGAGGAACAGGACTGGCAGCAGTGCGTGTGGACCGTGTCACACCTGCCTTCTTGAGAGGGATAGGACTGTCAAAGTCAGACGTGGCATCAGTGGCAATTGACTTCTTTTTCCCCAATGGTGACTTTATGACTAAGTCCTTCTTTCGAGTAGGAAGTTTAAGAGAAGGGAGAGTAGCTTCAACTCAACCATGAAATATGGGATCACCTGATTGCCTAACAACATGAGCTTCAAGACGTAACTTTCTAGCAGATACTACATCACTGTCATCAGTACCCAACCCAACGAAAGAAGAAACAAATGAATCAATGGCGTCATCAGAGACTTCATCAGAAAACGAGAGTTGAGGGCCATTCATAAACTCGGCATAAATAGGATAGACAGTAACACCCTAGCAAGAGAACAAGAAACAATATTACACAATGACAGTTGGGAAATGGAACAATGAACTGGTATAAAAATAATAAAACACAAGAAGAAAAAGTATGCTTACCAAATCTTTTGAAAAAAATTCAGCACACTTGTCATAATTAATGTAGAAATCAACATTTTCACTATACCAAACAATATAGGCAGGTAATCCTTCACAAAATGCAAAGTTACAACATGTCATCGAAGCAATTTGAGGAATTGCTTCTAAAATCCAAACATGAGATCAAAACAACAATAAGGACAAAAATTAGAATAAAAGAACAATAATATAAAAATAATAGGCATACACAATAAAAATTGGAACTTAAAAGTAAGTAGAAGGGAACTACCTGAAATGTCAAGGGATAACCGAAAACATTGTAGCCAAACCTCTCACCTTTGTTGGCTTGTTCTGATCGCATGCCTTTCTTCAAAAAAGACAATGTTTCCAAATAGACAAGACGTCCAAAAGGATACAGCGATAATCTGACCAAATCAGAAACTAGATCAACATACTGTTGATGGACATTATAGTTTTTCCTCTGGGGGAGCAAAACACCCTCAATCAGTAATAGGTATGCTAAGGATAGTTTCTTCTGAGACACCTTTGGTTCCTTTTTAAAAATTGCAATAAGACCATCCAAACTGCACTCAGAAAACACCAAAAAACTCCTCCATATCAACTTGAGGAGAGGTAGACTTATCAGAACCATTATCTTCACAAACCAACCCGGTTACACAGCAAAACTCAGCAAGCGAGAACCTTAACAAATGTCGTCCAACTTTAAACCACATTTCATTCTTTTTCTTAGTCTCCACTTCATGTAGCAGCATCTGATGGACAAGTTGAGAATAGAAATACAAGCGATCACCAGCACGCACAATTGACCCAAAACAGCCATCAATGAGGGCAGCCCAATCAGATGAAGACAACCCCTCCTGAATGATATCAATAACAGTAGGCTTTTAGTATACATTAAGATGTGCACGAAAACGCTTCTTCTCAGGGACAATGAACTTAAATTCAACAGAATCGGGAGGAAATGATGTCTCCAAAGGAGAAGGTTCACTAAATAGCACAATATCTTTACCTGAACAACATATCAAATTCAAACATAAATAAATAAAAATGAAATGTCACCATATGGAAGATAATGTCATCATAAGAGAAACATACCAGACTGTAGCCAAAGAGATAAACTACTACCACCAAGGATGAGAATTATCAAATACATAAATACAAAAAAGAGAAAGAACAAGAGCATATAACAGACTGTAATCAAACAGATAAACTACTGTCATCAATCATAAAAAATATATCAAATACATAAATACACAAAAGACAAAGAACAAGGGCATCCTAAAAAACAGTGTAAAGAATCTTGTCACCACAAGGACATGTGGTGTACAGTATGGTTTAGGGTTTAGGGTTGAGTCTTTAGGGTTTAGGGCCGGCCTTAAACCCTAAATCCTCAACCCTAAACCCTAAAATGTTATGTACAGTACTTCATTAAGAAATGAGGGGTGTCACCACACGTAAAGGTGTCACCAAAAGGACAACCCTGTGACAAGGGAATCAAATACCCTAAAGGGGCTAATGCTAAGCAAATACTCTGGTAGCAGGAGTAATGGTGTCATCAAAAGAACAACCCTATGACAAGGGAATCAAATACCCTAAAGGGGCTAATGCTAAGCATACTCTGTCAGCAAGAGTAATGGTGTCACCAAAAGGACAACCCTATGACAAGGGAATCAAATACCCTAAAGGGGCTAATGCTAAGCAAATACTCTGTCAGCAGGAGTAATGGTGTCATCAAAATTAATTGTGTCACCAAATGGATACCCCTAGGACAAGGGAAGCAACAACCCTAAGGGGCTAATGCTAAGCAAAGATACATTCGTGGTGGAAAAGAATCATGTAACCAAAAGGAATGGAGTCACCAAATGGATACCCATAGGACAAGGGAAGCAACAACCCTAAAGGAGCTAATGCTAAGCAAAGCTTAATGTGGTGTAAAATGTTAAAACAGTGGGAATATATGGTGTCACTAAAAGGATAATTCTAAGCAATGAATGGTCTCCCACCATGAATGGACATAGAACAGACTGTAACCAAACATATAAACTATTGTCACCACGCATGAGGAATAGATGAAATACATAAATACTAAATTCAAAACAAAATCAGTCCAAGGAAGAAATAATGCATCATATCACAAACTCAGAAACCTTATAGAAAACACAAGAATCACAAAACAGACAGAACAATGGCTTACAACATCCTGGAACCAAAAAGGGAAACTACTGTCACCGTGCATGTAAAATTGATCAAACAACTGTGCATAAATGCTAAATTTGAAACGAAATCAGTTCAAGAAACAAACAATGCATCATATCACAAACTCATAACCCTTACATACAAATAAAAGCAAAACACAAACCCTAACCGTTGCTTAACAGGATAAAATCACAAAAACAAAACCAAATTAAACAACAAATTGACAACAACCAGAGAAGAACATGCAAGAAATGGAAGGAGATGTCCAAATGCAAACAGAAATTGCAAAACCCTAAACAGAAACCGAGTTCATTTGAAACGACAGTGAGCAGTACCTGATGACGACGCCATTAGAAGCACGAAGAGCGACACGAAATCGGAATGGGAGATGGAAGCAGCAGAGCAACCGGAGAAAATTAGAGAAACGGAGGAAGGAAAACCGACGAGGAGTGAAACGGCGTGGAATCGTCTAGAAGAGAGACAACGGTTTCGTGTGGAGAGCCGGAGAGGACGGGAATGATGATGGAACCGCACTGCAACTGACAATGTTTGAAATATAAGGGCAAGGGTATTATGGGGTTTTCAAAAAAAATTAGGACATTTAGCAAAAACTCTTTTTAAGTGAACATTTTGCAAAAGGAGGTTGATAAAATGGACATTTGGCTAAAATTTTTCTATATTAATCATGTAGTAAATATTGTTCAAAACAAAAATCATGTAGTAAATAAAATGTCAATATAAATAGTCAATATAAAAATTAATATAATATTATTAGATAAATCTATTGATCATTATTTGTCTAAATTCTACATTATAATTTTTATTTATTATGTTTATTGTCATATTTTTAATAGATTTTTGTAAATAATTAATTTAATTTTAAAATATGGTGTTAGAATATTTCCATGGACAGAATAAGATTTGTGCTAATTTTAAAATATTATATTAACACTTTCTTATGCATGAACTGGACACGTATTAGTTGAAATGCGGTATATACTAGGAGTCTATGTTACTCCCTCCGTTCACCAATAAGTGTCACATTTTTAAGAAGTTAAAAATTATTTTATTTTATACAGTATAGTTTTTTTTTTATAACTATACCGTATATGTTTTTACTTCTTAAAAAATGTGTTGAAATCTCAAACGATACTTATTTCCGAACGGAGTAAGTAATATATTTGTGGTTTCACTGAAGTATATTAATGGCATACATAGAAATGATAGAAGGTAGGATAGCTGGGCCGGAGTACCATGGGCCTGCAACCTAAGAGGGAGCATTAAATAGAGAGGAGGGCCCAATGAGTATGAAGTGGTGTCTCCTCCTTTATATTTTTCATATTCGTCACAAAAAGTAGATTAATTCGATTTACATTATTTATAATTATCTAGGAGTTAGTGAAATTCAATAGGCTTGGTTACCTTCAAATCTAATAAATTTGTTATGTTTATCTTCCATGTTACCGTACGTATCTCTAGCTTGAACGTTCAACCCAATTTAATATTTCCCTTTCTTCTTTTTGAGCCATTTGTTTTGTGACAATAGAGTTGGAACTCGACACTAGTTTTGTAGATTTGACCAATATTTTATACTACTCTATAGAACCGTGCGTTTTCGATCATTGTATGATATCAAAGTGATGATGTAAGGACTTTTTTTAAGGGGGTGTTCAAGTCAATTGTGATTCTTATCGGTCTTGATTCCTCAGATTGAAAATCAAGAACGGGGTTATGAAAGAATACGAAACGTTCGAAACCATAAAACCAACACAAGATTTTACGTGGTTCGACCAGAGCCTACGTCCACGGAACCTCAACCGAACGGTTTGAGGTCACAAATTCATTAATCGGTAAGTAGGTTTATAAAACAGGTTGCCTTAAACTCAAACTAAGGGAAATACAGGCAAGAACACAAAGAACAAGAGATATATGCATAAACGAAGAAAGAACGAAGAAAATAAGGAAGAATACACCCTAGATTTGAAGATTGGAGTCAGATCGTCGTCGGAGTGAACCAGAGAAGAAGACCTTCGCCAGAACTGAGGACGTTTACCTTCTTCTTCTTCCTAAGTGGTAGATCTAGAGTCTCCGAGACCGAGGGAGATACGCTCAAGATCGACCACCAGAAGCTTTGCTGGAGCTAGGGAACTCAGAAACCCTGGCGTTGCCTCGCTCTCTTCTCTCTCTTTCTCTTTAATTTGGACTACCCGAGGAGTGACGATCAAAGTGCCCAACTCTAGCTCTAGCTTCCTTTATACAGTATAGAAGAGAGATAATTAGGTAATACGCAGCGTTCCACAAACGAGCCTCACAAGTAAAGAAGCTGAGGAGAGTTACAACGAGTTGGGTATGGGCTTCTGCTTTGGGCCAAGCCCAAATCGAATTCAAGTAAACATACAAACATACACATAATATGTTCAATTATACTTATACTATGTATTTATATTTATGTAACATATATGAACATAGGTTAAACCCACACTTCTAATATATGCTATGATATAAGTATAAGGTGTATGTATTTAAGTGTTATACCTTAATCTACCAATTAATTCAAGTTAAGGGCCATCCAATATTTCTAAAGCTAATGTTTAGATTAAACAGACATTATATCAATATTTTAAAAAACGTTTGACGAGTGTTTGAGGATGGGTTTAAAGGTTTAGGCGTGTTTTTTGGTAGGTTGTTTAACGGGTCTTGGTGATCTAAATGGATCTTGGCTACATTGATGGTCTTGATGACGAGCTGAGATTAAGGATTTAAGCGGAATCTAGACGACCGTTGGAACAGGGTTTTTTTCATAACAATGGGTCAAACTGAGAATGCAAGCTATTTAATAACTTACAATCTCGGTCTTACGTTATCAGGTCCGGTCTGAGTAATCGAGGGGCCCTGGGGCAAAACAGAAATTAAGGCCCCTAATAAAACTTTTTTATAATTAAAAACAAATAAAAGGGTCATTTTCTAGATCCAAACCTACAACCATGTGGTATAATTATCATAAACCTACCAACTGGGCTATTTAGTAGGTTTGTTTATGCTTTGTAGATATACTAGTACTATTACAAATTTACTTATTATGGGCCCCTAAAATTTACGGGCCCTGGGCCGTCGCCCCTCTCGCCCACCCCTGTACGTTATATGAACATTTCCTTGAAGAGATCAAACATGATCGAAGGACTAGACCCATTTGACTTTAAAGTTGGACTAGTACAATTCCCGCGCCATGGCGCGATTTTTAATAAATAAATTTGTAATAACATAATAAGTTTATATTATAAAATATTAAGTTAAGATAAAATAATTAAGGTAGACTTGAAATCATTAAGAAAATGGTAAAATTATTTACCATAAAGTTAGGCTTCATCAAAGAGGCTTTAATGTATAGATATTAGATTGATATAGATGATGATGATGATGATGATGATTATTATTATTGTTATTGTTATATATATTAATAGTAGACATTAGAATCATTAGATTTAATTCAATGTTTTGAATTAAACCCAATTGTTAGTAAATGAGTAAAAAATAAAAGAGAAAAAATGTAAATGTATGAAAGAGAAGAAACGAAAAAAAAAAAAAAAAAGAGAAAATTGTGATTAGTTGAAAAACCTTAAATTAAGGAGGTGTTGACACATCATCAAAAGCCTTCTAAATTAAGGTATTACTAGTACGATTCCCGCGCCATGGCGCGTTTTTTTAAAACTAAAATATAACATATAAAAATATTAATAAATGTTAAGATAAAAATCATAAAAAAAAAACTTTACAATAAATGTATCTTATAATTATCTCAGGATTTTTTGTAAAAATCTTATGTAGAGTATAATACATAAATATAGATATTTTAAATTACTTAGTAATAATAATATCAATTTCATTATAACATTGTTTAATTGTGATGTGTCATAATCCATAATTATTCAATGTTTTGAATTAAGCCAAATAGTTAGTAAATAAATTTGATTAAACCCAATAGTTATATTAGATTAAATTCAATGTTTTTAATTAAGCCCAATAGTTAGTAAAATTAAAGAAAAAAGAGAATTAAAGGAAAATGAATAAAAAATGAGAATTAAAGAAAACAAAAAAAAATTAGTTAAGACTCCTAAAATGTCTCTAAGAATGACACATCATCCTAAACTCTTCTAAATTAAGAGTTTATATATATATATAGATAGTTAGTAAAATTAAAGAAAAAAGAGAATTAAAGGAAAATGAATAAAAAATGAGAATTAAAGAAAACAAAAAAAAAAATTAGTTAAGACTCCTCAAATGTCTCTAAGAATGACACATCATCCTAAACTCTTCTAAATTAAGAGTTTATATAGATAGTTATATTAGATTAAATTCAATGTTTTGAATTAAGCCCAATAGTTAGTAAAATTAAAGAAAAAAGAGAATTAAAGGAAAATGAATAAAAAATGAGAATTAAAGAAAAAAAAATTAGTTAAGACTCCTAAAATGTCTCTAAGAATGACACATCATCCTAAACTCTTCTAAATTAAGAGTTTATATAGATAGTTAGTAAAATTAAAGAAAAAAGAGAATTAAAGGAAAATGAATAAAAAATGAGAATTAAAGAAAACAAAATAAAAATAAAAAATAATAATAATTAGTTAAGACTCCTAAAATGTCTCTAAGAATGACACATCATCCTAAACTCTTCTAAATTAAGAGTTTATATAGATAGTTAGTAAAATTAAAGAAAAAAGAGAATTAAAGGAAAATGAATAAAAAATGAGAATTAAAGAAAAAAAAAATTAGTTAAGACTCCTAAAATGTCTCTAAGAATGACACATCATCCTAAACTCTTCTAAATTAAGAGTTTATATAGATAGTTAGTAAAATTAAAGAAAAAAGAGAATTAAAGGAAAATGAATAAAAAATGAGAATTAAAGAAAAAAAAAATTAGTTAAGACTCCTAAAATGTCTCTAAGAATGACACATCATCCTAAACTCTTCTAAATTAAGAGTTTATATAGATAGTTAGTAAAATTAAAGAAAAAAGAGAATTAAAGGAAAATGAATAAAAAATGAGAATTAAAGAAAAAAAAAAATAATAATAATAATAATTAGTTAAGACTCCTAAAATGTCTCTAAGAATGACACATCATCCTAAACTCTTCTAAATTAAGAGTTTATATAGATAGTTAGTAAAATTAAAGAAAAAAGAGAATTAAAGGAAAATGAATAAAAAATGAGAATTAAAGAAAAAAAAAATTAGTTAAGACTCCTAAAATGTCTCTAAGAATGACACATCATCCTAAACTCTTCTAAATTAAGAGTTTATATAGATAGTTACTAAAATTAAAGAAAAAAGAGAATTAAAGGAAAATGAATAAAAAATGAGAATTAAAGAAAACAAAATAAAAATAAAAAATAATAATAATTAGTTAAGACTCCTAAAATGTCTCTAAGAATGACACATCATCCTAAACTCTTCTAAATTAAGAGTTTATATAGATAGTTAGTAAATAAATTTGATTAAACCCAATAGTTATATTAGATTAAATTCAATGTTTTGAATTAAGCCCAATAGTTAGTAAAATTAAAGAAAAAAGAGAATTAAAGAAAAATGAATAAAAAATGAGAATTAAAGAAAACAAAATAAAAATAATAATAATAATTAGTTAAGTCTCCTAAAATGTCTCTAAGAATGACACATCATCCTAAACTCTTCTAAATTAAGAGTTTATATAGATAGTTAGTAAAATTAAAGAAAAAAGATAATTAAAGAAAAATGAATAAAAAATGAGAATTAAAGAAAAGAAAAAAAAATTAGTTAAAACTCCTAAAATGTCTCTAAGAATGACACATCATCCTAAACTCTTCTAAATTAAGAGTTTATATAGATAGTTAGTAAAATTAAAGAAAAAAGAGAATTAAAGAAAAATGAATAAAAAATGAGAATTAAAGAAAACAAAAAAAAAAGAAAAATAATAATAATTAGTTAAGACTCCTAAAATGTCTCTAAGAATGACACATCATCATAAACTCTTCTAAATTAAGAGTTTATATAGATATAGATATAGATAGATTGTTAGTAAATGAGTAAAAAATAAAAGAGAAAAATGTAAATGTAAGAAAGAGATGAAACGAAAAAAAAAGAAATAATAAGAGAAAATTGTGATTAGTTGAAAAAACTTAAATTAAGGAAGGGTTGACACATCATCAAAAGTCTTCTAAATTAAGATGTTATATAGATTCTATATGAAAAATATTTAAACTCGACTCTTCGAACTTCGAAGTGATAAAATCTAGATTAGAAATATCTGAATTCAGTTTTATTTTATCTAAATACTAGATAATGACATCGATTATAATAGAGAAAATTTGGTGAAATATCACCTTTTACTATTTTAATTAGGTTATTAGCATGCTAACTTATTAAATGGGCCGGACTAACACCTCTTTAATGTTTTATAGGTTAATAACATCTTTAGTTTCTCCTGCGTTTGGAAACGGCGGATCGTCCCATCCATGGCGAGAGAGATTCCTCAGATCCACTTCTGCCTCGGATCGTCGATCGTCCCCATCCTTCTACCTCGGATCGCTCGCTCCCATAGCTCACCTTCTCCGAGGACCTCGCCAGCAAGCTCGCCGATTTCCCTATCCGCCTCTCCGAATTCGTCGCCGGGGACGAAATCCGCGTCCTCCCTCAGTGCGGCCACGCCTTCCACGTCGTCTGCGTCGACACCTGCTCGGATCTCACTCCTCCTGCCCCTCCTGCCGCCAGATCTTGGCCTTCGGGCGATGCCAGAGGTGCGGCGGCCTCCCCGCAGATACCTCCCCGGCTTCCGAACCTCCGGTGATGGAGAGCGTCATCGAAGTAGGCGGTGCCGGCCTGAACACCTTCTTGCCCTAACTGGAAAGGGTTGAAGGCGAGAGTTTGTGAATTAGGTACTCTTCGTACTTCTTTCCAATTCCAATTGATCACTTCAGTTTATGAAAATTGGGGCTTTGGCATCTAGGTTCTACTTGTATCTGATCTGTTGTGATTAGTTTGTTCTCCAATTCCACTACTAATCAACTCGCTATTTTGAAAATCCCATAGATATCAACTCACTATTTTGAAAAACTGCCTCCAAAGTGTTCGATGAAATGCCTAGATGAATTGACTATGTTTTTGTTGTTTCTTGGTAACTTTTAGTTGAAATAAATCATTCATTGTTAATGGCTTTGCAAATTTTTGAGTAAATTTGGATTGAAACATCTCTAAATATCATCTGTTGTGGTGAATTGATGAAAAAAATTGCACCAATTTCCATTTTCTTGCTTAAATTTGCCATCTGCTGCTGTGTTGAATTGATGAAATCTGCTGTGTTGAATTGATGAAATGTAATCTGCTGTGTTTGAGTGTGACTTTTGCAATTGGTTCCGAAAATTGGGGCTGTTTGATCACTTCAGTTTCAAGTTAGAGATGCATCAAGGTGTGCATCCAAGGTGTTTGATGAAATGCCTAGATGAATTGAGTCTGTTTTTGTTGTTCCCTGATAACTTTTAATTGAAATAAAACCACTCCTTGAGTCCTTGTTAATGGCTTTGTTTCATATTCACTTGTACGTTGCATTGAAAGATCAATAATTGTCTATCACTTTTTGATTCTTTAGTTTCAGATTTTGGATGAGATGCGTTTGCAATTTTTGATGTTCATCATATGAAATTCTTGATGCAGATTGCTTTAAATAATTGTCTATCACTTTCATCTGCAAGTCATCCCAGTTCTCATCTTGTGGATCTTGAACATGTATGATTGATTTTAACTGTATTAGAATTAGAATTAGAGGTGATTGTTCTTTTTGTACGCTTTGAGTGGGAATTGGTAGGTCAATGTACTTGTTGAGTAAGTCCCTACTGATATTCAAGAGCATGCATTAGACATTAATTTTGCAACAACTATTGATGCAGATTCTGATAGTTTGGGATTGAACTATGGGGTGAAATTCATGTGGCATCCAGATAAGTCTTCTAATTGCATATGGAATCGCATATGATAGTGTGGCATCCAGAAGGGTATGAGGGATTGAGATACTTGCATTTTAGTGTGGATGTATATGTAAATTTATTTATTGATTGAATATAATTCTTTTTCCCATCATGAATTTTGTGGTTTTTAGTTTTTGACAATGTTTCCTTCTGTTTCTATTAGCAACTTGATTAACTCTATCGGTAGGTTGACAGGAAAATAGTTGCCATCTTGTCCTTGGACTTTGTACGGACCCTTTGTGATACATCGTATGGATTAGTAAGCTTGTTTGGTTTATGTTGATTGAACCATTCATTACTACAAGTAATCTGGAATCACTTGATGCATCAGAAGGTGTGCTATAACAGCAGAACAGGTTTTGCATATGGGTGGGCCGGTTTTCTTTTTCCAGATACTTCCTTTCTTGTGAAATTTGCATCCTTTAAGTGAGGAATTACATTTGTGTTTTTGTTGGATTTTCTAATCACTGACTGTCTTTTTAGCTATGACATGAATATTTCCATTTTTGCTGTTTTGATATGTATTCAATTTATTTGTCAAATTATACATGCATGATTGAACACTGCATACTTTTCCCATTGATCTACAAGTTTACCAATGCACATATATAACTTTTCCCATTGGTCAACATAAGTAATTCATATATTCTTTTCGGTGTAAATGCATTTTTGTTCCATCGATCATGTGATTATTTATGCATTCTTTATGTTCTGTAGCTGTTATGCTCAAGCTTATAACATTCTTTTTTCCTTTGCCTAAATATTTATGTCTTTTCAAATCAGGGTCGGTTTGATTACCACATTAGTGATCAACATGTTAGCAACCAAATCTCTCATGATTATGGATACAAAGAGGGAGAAGACAGTGTTGGAGACGGGGACAATGAGGTTGAACGGACATTGAATCCTTTTTTGGCGAAAAAATCTACATCTTTTTGTGGTGAAAATTTTAGTGGCCAATAAAATAGAAACAATTTGTTGTCATCATTAACTCGTGAGCTTTTGATTTTAAGAGATCGTATTGCCTTGTTTGGTGACACTGTTTTGATTCCACATTTCATACTTCAATGTCATCAATTTTATAAAAATAGCATCACAAATGATTGAGATCAATTAATTTTTTTTTTGGTAAACCATTGAGATCAATTAATTGTACTAACAAATGTGTCATTAATGAACAAAAGTAACCAATAAAATTTGTCATCAATAAAAAGATGTCATCAATGACGTGCATGTAAACAAAAAATGTTATCAATAAAAATGTCATCAAACCAACAATGTCATCACAAATGGTTGAGATCGATGAAGTGTAATCACAAATGTCATCAATGAATAAAAATGTAATAAAAATTTCACCACAACTGATTGCATCAATCAATGAAGTGTAATCACAAACGAGACATCAGTGAATAAAAGCAAAATCGATGAAAATATATCGATATACAATTGATTAAATTAAAAAAATGGCATCAAACGATTTGATTAAAAAAGTGGCATCAAATAATTATATTAGAAAATTGACATCAAAACACTACTTTGAAAAAGTTGCATCACGCATTAAAGAAAAAAAATGTCATCACAACACTACTTTGAAAAAATATGGCATCACGGTAAAAAAATATCATCAAACATTTGACATAAAAAAAATGTCATCAATAGTCAACATTAAAAAAATGGCATCAATGGTTAACGTGACATCACATTAAACAAAAAATGTCAACAAAATATGAAAAAAGTGGCATTTAAAAAGTGTCATCAAACAATTTCATTATAAAAGTGGCATTAAAACGAAAATAAAATGTAATAAAAAAGTGGCATCAAAATAGCAAAAAATGGCAAAAAAAAAAAAAAAATCCGAAAAAGTTGGTCAACGGTCAACGTTGACCCTTAGTAGTCAATTTGGGAAGGGTGTTAGGTTAGCTAATTAATTTTGTTTGGGTGCTAGTTAGCTAATGAGATATTCATAATGTGTTATTTGTCAAAATAACCCATTATAATATTTATTTATAGAAAATGTTAATTTATTATCGATTTTTCTAGGCACGCACTAAAAACCCCAAATAGAAAATAAAACCCTAGTTTTAATTACTTTTTTTAATACAAGGCAAATATTTGGGGGTGGATCAACGACGGTTGCAGAAAGAACTTGTAGGTAGTACCCATAGGTCCCCGGTTCGAATCCCGAAATGGTCGCTCTTTATTTACCAATTCAAGGATCAACAACAGTTGTACCACCACCCCAGTTTTAATGCATTGACCTTAAGAGCTAATGCATTGAAATTAAGAAAATGTTTTTTTAATAAAAAAATGTTTTCTTTTTGGAGTTAAGTTGATTAACGTGTGCCATAGAGTTTTTTTTGCGCCCCTGAATACACATTAGAAAACTCCACTAGCTTAGTACCCCGTGCATTGCACGGATCTTTGTTTTAAAATATATGTTTATATAATGTCGTTCATTATATTTGACATAAATATTATAAGTATCACAATGTAATAAAAAAAATAAACATTATCTAACATATTGAATACTAAAATAAATAAATATGCTAAATAATACTCCCTCCGTTCAATAAAACTTGACGTTTTACTATTCATGCACGCTTTTTTAGAAGCTAAAAACTATATAAAATATCGACTTTTTAAATAATTTTTTTTAACAATTTCGTAGTTATTATTAATAAGTACAAACTTGTTAAAAAAATTTTTAAAAAAATGAATAATTTATATAGTTTTTATCATTCTAAAAAAGCGTGCGTGAATAGTAAACGATAAGTTTTGTTGAACGGAGGGAGTAAGAAACTTAAAGCATTAGAATAAAGTATCAGCATAAAGTTATGCAATATTGGTAAAACTTGTAAATATTATTAGTATCAATATAATGCTAATAATATTAGAATAATAATGAAACTAAATAAATAATGCAATTTATAAAAATAAACCTAAACAATAAGTTTGAGATACAGTTGAGCTAATTAAAAAAAATTGAATCTTTCAAATGGATCAAAGTATATAATGGTGATAATGTTTTGTCATGTAGATTATGTTTTGGTAATCAAGAATGGTGGAATGAATTTTCTTCATGAATCACGCTGATATAGAAATAATTATATGAAGAAATTAAATCCATACCACCGGAGCCGACCCAAGGGATTTTATTTTTTGATCAATAAATATATTGATATTGATGGTATAATTAGCAACATAAACATCAAAAGTTATAAAAAAAATTAAATCATGAAGCAATTAAATCTATTTCACCTGGGGTGGCCCTAGAGATTTTATTTTTTAATCAATAAATATATCGATCTTGAATTCTTGATGGTATAATTAGCAACACAAACAATAAAAGTTATAAAAATTAAAATTAGATGGAAATTGTAATGCATGATAGGAAAATCTTTGATTTTAATCAACTGAGAAGATCAAAAATTTGTTAAGATATGTGTGAAAATCAAAGATTTATTAAGATAAATATGATTTAATTTTTATCTTATCCGAAAAATATCTAAACCAACGAACAAAAATATCGAGAATATCTCAACCGATTTTGTATTTAAAGGAATCAAAAGAAAATGCAAAAAATGAAGAAAATGACATGTATGATTTTAAATTTAAATTAATGAATAATTTAAATTTAAAATCCTATATTAAAGGAGAAGGCACCCAATACCCAATTTGAATAAATCGAAACTAATTGAAAGATAGACAACATAAAGTACGAAGGAATCATTAATTGGTACGCCTAAAGACTAATTTGCTTAAACACACTAATGCTATAAAGGATGGAAAAAAAACCAACAAAAGGTGATCTATTTATTAGATGAAGTGTGTACAGATATGATGATGATGATTTTTATATATTTTTGATTTCGTAGTGTAGGACTTTCCGAACGGTAGTCACCGAAGTTGAAATATAACAAACCCAAAGACAAATAGTAAACACACTAATCAATCTCACTACCAAAAAAATTCAATCTTTAAACGCAAATACCTTTTCATCGATCAAAATAATGTCAATCGAATGAACTGTTCCGGGATCAGTGTAGCTTAGGGTTTTCGACATTCTTAAAACACGAACAATTATATTCCATCGAATTCTTGAGGTGTTTTCTTGTTGTGGTAGTAACTCGTCCAGGTAATGAAATTGTCCATCGCCTAAAAAAACAGTTTTATAATAAGGAATCAATGAAGTGAAGAAGATGATTGCAGTGTTAATAAATTAAGTACTTAACGATAATAGATTATAGGGATATAATATTTAACGTACCTCTCCTTTTCACATTACCGTTGTTCTCTATGGACGTCTTGCCTTTGTTTTTTGACATCGCGTGATTCTCTGCATATAGCCGCAATTAGATCAAAGAATGCATAATTATCTACAAATGCTAAAAATTTCAGCATGAACACATATTGGAATAATAGCTAGTCCTAAAGAATTAAAATGAAGAGAACACAGAAAGAAGATTGACATCACCTTAATCTTGTTCAACCGGTTATCTGAGGGGATCCAAATAAATCAATTAAACAAATTTGTTCAAGAATTTAAATGAAGAGAGCACAGAAAGGGGATTAACATCAAGTTGATTTTTAAAGATTTAGCCGGTTAGGATCTCCTCTAAATTATATTAGATAAGTTTAGATTTTAACGATAGATTAACAAACAATTAAAATAAATCAATTAAAAATTAACAAACAATTAAAATAAATCAATTAATATTCAAAATACAAAAAATCTACCGATAGCAGGTTGAGGAGATCAAAATCAATCATATATATTTATATCACGTTGATATTTGAAGATTTGGTTAGGATCTCCTCTAAATTAGATAAGTATAGATTTTAACAATAAATTAACAAACAATTAAAATAAATCAATTAAAAATTAACAAATAATTAAAATTAATCAATTCATCTTCAAAAAAAAAAGCTACCGATAGCCTCATCCAAATCAATCCTATATATTTACATCACGTTCATTTTTTAAGATTTGGTTAGGATCTTCTCTAAATTAGATTAGATAAGTTTAGATCTTAACAATAAAATAACAAACAATTAAAATAAATCAATTAAAAATTAACAAACCATTAAAATAAATCAATTAATCTTAAATAAATAAATAAATAAAACGCTACATTAAAGGAGAAGTCGCCACATGTCGTAGGCGGCTTTTCCTTTAGTATTATAATATAGATTTGTTATTAGAGAAATTCCTATATTGAACAACTCTTTTCTAATCTGTTTTTATTTATGAACATATTCATTTTTTCCGGGAGTATACAATCAAAATATTAATAATGGATTCTCCACGGAAAAGAAAAAAAAAAACAAGAGAGCTATTGATCTAAAGAAATACATGTGGATGTGTGAAAGTGTCTAGAGGTTGAGCCTTAGAGTGGCTTATATCATCTCTTTTCAATGTTATCCTTAAGACAATTAAGATGCATGGAGACTGAAGACTCAGCAATCTAGTCCCTCTATATAAGAACAAGGGTGATGTTTAGTGTTATGGAAATTATGGAGGAATCAAAATCTTGAGTCATATGATGAAGCCATGGGAAAGAGTTATCGATTGAGATTGAGTAGGTTGGTGCACAATTATGAGAACTAGTTCGATTTCATGACTGATAAAATCATCCATGGAAGTTATTCATTTAATGAGACGATTGATTGAGGCATAGAGACACATGAAGAATAATTTGCATACGACCTTCATTGACATTAAGAAGGCTTATGACAAGATCTTTAGAGAACAAATTCGAGGATAATGAAGGACCTAAGGCATGCACATCAAAATCATAAAAAATATGTATGATGGATCTTTGACAAATGTTAGTACACTTAGTGGAGACTTAGATTACTTTTAGGTTTAGGTGGGTCTAGCCCTTAATCCGTTTTTTTTCACTCTTTTGATAGATGTGTTGTCTGGCCCACTCTAGCAAGATGTCCTTTGGTGCATGGAGTTGGTGGACGATGTTGTTTAAACCCAAGGGTTTTAAGTTGAGTAAACCAAGATTGAATATGTGCGTTTTGCTTCGGAAAGTCTAGATAGCAAGAGTCACCATTTTTGTTAGGGGAGGACATAGTCCCAAGGAAAGAGAATTTCAAGTACATGGACTCGTTTAATTATGGATAGCAGGGAGATCAATATAGATATTGAACATCGAATTCGGGTGGGATGACAGAAAGGGAGAAGCGCATCAGGTGTCCTCTGCGATAAAAAGGTGCATGTAAAATTAAAAGGGAAATTTCACGAGGTAGTTGTTCGCTCAGCTTTTTTGTATGGCGTCAAGAGTTGGCCAATCACCAAGACACAAAATTATAAGATGTTTGCAGTAGATATGAGGATGTTGTGTTGGATGTGTGAGCCCACAATATTATACAGAATTAGAAATGAGGTCATTCAAAATAAAGTTGGAGTCACGAACATTGGGGTTAAGATGTAGGATGCTAGACTTTCTTTGATTAGATAGTTCAAATGAGATTCTCAACTACGCTCGTGCATAGATGTGATAATTTAGATCTATGAGTTACTCGAAGAGGGAGGAATAGGCCAAAGAAAATTTTGATGAAGATAATTTGCCAAGACCTTAATCTGGTGGATTTTGGCGAAGAAATGACCACAGACAAAGACCTTCATTGGAGGAAGAGTATTTGGGCCATGAACGTTTAGCCTTCAGTATTAATTGTTTCTATTTATGACTTTACTCCTTTGTTAGTCTTATTTGAATAAAAGCTTTTAGCGTCAGCGACTTTATCCAAGGTTTTTTAAAAAAATATTAAAAAATGCCTTATTTTGTTTTTTTTTTTTATTAATTTTAAATTATAAGAAATTGATTTATTTAAAAACTAAAAAAAAAGTTACATATTGGGAGAGCAGACTGCTCTGGCCTCCTCTAAAACGTCGAAGTTAACCAGACCCGACCACCATCGAATTCTCCGGCAACCTTGAAATAACCAACAGTATCTCGTTCTCCGCGCGAAGCTCATCCTCGGTCGTACAAAGATCCACGACGAACACAAACCCCGGCCCCAGCCCTCCGCCTTTGACATCCGCCATCGAATTAGACGAGCCACCGATGCTTGACAGCCAGGGGCGGAACGTTTTGGGGGCCAGAGGTGGCCCTGACCCCCACAAATTAAAAAAAAAATTGAGAAGGAAGGTATGGAAATTGAATGAGATAGACAGATGGCCCCCACACTTAATTTCTCCCCTCCTCTTTCTAGTGTCTACCTCCTCAGCTCCCCCAATTCCAAATCTCATTTATCCCATTTCAACTTCCCAGGACAGAAAGTAATTAATTACTCCGTAGTATATTGCTTTTTATTTGAAACTTCTATTTAATCTTTCGCTCCTTCAATTTAACTTTCAATTACAATAAGTGCTATGCCACTGATTAGTATATTGGACAGTGATATGCCATAGATTAGCCTGATTATTAGCAAATTGTAGGATTATACTCCCTCCGATCCAAAATATATATGTTGTTTGATTTTTTAGCACATATTTTAAGGTCTTTAAGGAGCTAAAAACTATATAATATATTAATTTTTTATTATTTTTTTTTACAATCTAATACTTATTATAAAAAAATATTAAGTTGTAAAAAAATAATTTTAAAAAAGTTGATATTTTATATAGTTTTTACCTTCTTAAAATACGTATAGAAAAGTCAAACGACATATATTTTTGGATCGTAGATAGTAGTAAATTAGGATTATTAGCAAATAGTAGGATTATAGTAATTTAACTTTCAATATATTACTTTTCATTTTAGGCTCCGCCACTAATTTATTTTAATCATTGATTTGCTTTTCATTTGAGAAAGTTGGGTTCTTTAATCTTGATGATAGGATTAGTATATTGCACAGTGCAATTCATGAGAAATTTAGGTTCCTAAAGTTTTTTTTTTTTTAGATTTAGATAAGGTGTTATGTTGAAATTAATAAAATAGTCTTGGGGATGAGCTTCCCGGTTTGACCGGGCTATAAACCCTAAAAATATTATTATTAGTTCTTGTTAATGTTCGGCCCCCTCATTGTTAAGCTTGAGGTTCCGCCACTGTTGACAGCCAAGCCAAAGAAGACATCGAGGAGGACGAATTGGCGCGAGTGGGGCGTTAATTACTCTTGCTAAGCCCAGGCCTTCGGAGAGGTCGGAGAAGTCGAACAGCAAAACAGGAGGTGGGGAGGTCGGAGGACAAAACAAATTCGAACAGCAAAACATCGATTGAAATCATTGAATTCGGAGGCGAGGTTCGCTGATTTGCAGTCGAGGAAGCCGAATTCGGAAGTGAGGAACCCTAATTCGGAGGCAGAGGCGGTAAATTTATATATATATATATATATCATATATCATTTTAAAGGTCTTGCAAAGATGTATAAATTTATATATATATATAGGGTAGGGTTCAAGTGAGAATAGTATATACCGGTGAGAAGGAAAGAAGGATTCCCATTGGTCCGTTTCACTAGAAAAAATTAAAGCCTCACGCGCCTGAAAGTTATCCATCTCCCACCTCCTCCAACCTCCACTCCGTACTCTCCCTCTCCTCTCTCGAAGCTTCCTCCGAGGCTCCGACCACCGCTGCTTCGACTGGGTCGACCGCAACGGATCCTCCCTCGCTGCCGGTGACTTACCGATCTCCCGATGCCTCCCTCCTTTTCCGGTGCCGGAGCCTCCATCTCCGAGATGCTACCAGACCTCGACCTCAGCTTGCTCCGACGAGATTTCGAGCCTTGCGCACGGCCCCTCCATCACCCCCTCGACCTCGCCTCGCCGCCTCCTATGGCTTTCCATGGAGCCACAGATCTGATGTTGTCTACTGTGGGAGGAGAGCGGGTGCAAGTGCAGGTCGGCGCGAAGCACATGACGTGCTCGGAGGACGCCGCGGTTTTCATGGCACTGGCGGCTGCGGTGGACCTCAACGTCAACGATGGCTTGCCCGGTTGCGGATTCTCCCTGTTCTTCTGGAGCAAGTGGGGCACTTCCTTTCCAGCCTTTCGCAGCAGTTGGAGCATAGGATATGCCCATCAAAACACTGATCCATCGAATTCAAACCCAAACTAATTAGTTAATTAATGTGTAGTAAATTATACATCCATACTGTATTATTGAGTATTGAGTATTGACTATTGAATAAACTAATGGGAGTTGGTGTCAATTCAATGGAGATGACGACAATGAATTGAAATGAATATAATATCATTCAATTACTAAACAATTTTAACAAAAAAAAACTGTAAAATCTAGGTTCAGGGACTTATTAGAGGTTGGTTCAGTGACTAAATAGAGGTTGGTTCGGTGACTAAATATAGGTTGGTTCAGTGAGTAAATAGGTTGGTTCAGTAACTTAATAGAGGTTGGTTCAGTGACTAAATAGAGGTTGGTTCGGTGACTGAATATAGAGTGGTTCAGTGACCGAATAGAGTGTGATTCGGTGACTGAATAGAGTGTGGTTCAGTGACCAAACAGGCTCATGAACCACTTCTTATAGGCCCATGAACCACTTCTTTATAGCTTCATGAAGCACTTCTTAAAAACTTGACGAACTACTTATTTATAGCTTCATGAATCACTTCTTTATAGCTTGATAAACCACTTCTTGATAACTTGATGAACCACTTCTTCATAACTTCTTTATACCTTGATGAACCACTTCTTGATAACTTGATGAACCACTTCTTATAGACCAACGAACCACTTCTTTATAGCTTGATGGGTGAACCACTTCTTGTTAACTTGATGAACCACTTCTTAATACCTTTATGAACCACTTCTTTTTAGCTTGATGAATCACTTCTTGATAACTTGATCGATGAACCCCTTCTTATAGGCCCATGAACCACTTCTTTATAGCTCGATGAACCACTTCTTGATAACTTGATGAACCACTTCTTGAGATATTGATGAATCACTTCTTGATAACTTGATGAACCACTTCTTTATAGCTTGATGAACCATTTCTTGATAACTTAATGAACCACTTCTTTATAGCTTGATGAACCACTTCTTTCACAACTTCTTTATAGCTTGATGAACCACTTCTTGATAACTTGATGAACCACTTCTTATAGGCCCATGAATAACTTCTTTATAGCTTGATGAACAATTTCTTGATAACTTGACGAACCACTTCTTGATATCTTGATGAACCACTTCTTCATAACTTCTTTATAGCTTGATTAACCACTTCTTGATAACTTGACTAAATAGAGGTTGGTTCGGTGACTAAATAGAGGTTGGTTCAGTGACTAAATAGAGGTTGGTTCGGTGACTAAATAGAGGTTGGTTCAGTGACTAAATAGAGGTGGCCGGTTTCAGTGACTAAAATAGAGGTGGGTTTAGTGAGTAAATAGGTTGGTTTAGTGTCTAAATAGAGGTTGGTTCAATAAGTAAATAGGTTGGTTCAGTGACTTAATAGAGGTTGATTCAGTGACTAAATAGGTTGGTTCAGTGTCTAAATAGAGGTTGGTTCAGTGTCTAAATAGAGGTTGGTTCAGTAACTATTTAAAGATTGGTTCAGTGACTAAATAGAGGTCGGTTCAGTGTCTAAATAGAGGTTGGTTTAGTGACTAAATAGGTTGGTTCAGTGACTAAATAGAGTTTGGTTCAGTGACTAAATAGAGGTTGGTTCAGTGACTAAATAGATGTTGGTTCAGTGTCCAAATAGAGATTGGTTCATGAATATTAAAAGAAAATAAAAAGAAGAATATAATTTTTATAATTGTTAAATAATAGTGGTTCATGAAATAAATTTTAGTGGTTCATCAAATAAAGAGTAGTGGTTCATGAACCATTTTATTTTAATATATTTATTATCATTTAAAAAAATATAATTATAAAAATGTGAAATTTTTTACGGCAAAATATATATTAATATATCAATTGATATATTTATTATCATTTTTATTTTAATATTTATTATTATTTTTAGTGCGAAATATATGTTAATATATCAATTAATGTGTAATTAATAAATTTATGTGAAAACATATTAATTATAATTGGAGTGGTGACTTTAAGTCAAAAAGTACTAATTTTAATTAATGCCATTGAAAGACAAGAGAGAGCTGTGTGGTGTAATGGTTGGAGGTATGTGGGCTGTGCGTTAAAGCCCAGGTTCGATTCACATCTCCAACACGCGAGCTTTGTATTTTTATGCATAGTAACAGGCGCGTGTGGTAGACGCTCGGAGAGGCCCTTTTGTGCGAGTGGGCGAGCATTTTCGAGCTGGGCAGGCGCGCGGGCAGGTATTTTTTTGCCCGAATTTTTTAATGACGTGGACCAATCAAAACATATCAAACCATTTCTTGGACCAATGGAATTGCTTCTTTCCTTCTCATTCTTGGTGACCTTTGCACCTGAACCCAACCCTATATATATATATATATATATATATATCATATATCTTTGCCGTGTCCGTGTCCTATGTTTTTTGAAATTGCCGTTTCCCCGTGTCTTCCTGTGTCCGTGTCCTGTGTCCGTTTCCGTTTCCGTGCTACATAGCTCTTAAGTCCTTAGTTCTTTTTTTCGAGTCTTTATTTGCCTATTTTATATATGAGTTTATCAAAAAACACTTTCTCAATTAGGTGAAAGTATATATATTCATGATAAGTTAACATACTATACACATCTATATTTTCGCTTAAAATTTTTGGAATAATTTTTTTTAAAAACCTTCTTTTTCAATCTTTATAGTAAGCGTTTTTTTTTTTAAATCCAAAACATTTTTTTTTTATTAAACTATCCAAAACACTTTAGACTTTTAGAGTTTGTGAAAAACTATACCTTTCCAAATCTTTTGATTGTGTTTGAGATCATCACATTCCATCATTGCTATAGAGATGCGAATTGTACGTCAGATTTTCTATCAGAAAATCTTAGTTGAACTGTAATTTTATTTTGAGTTCTTATTGTGAGTTCCCAAACATCATGTCAGATGATTATGGAGGTAGGTAGTCCATTCAGTTTTTTGCCTACTATAAAAAAAAAATCTTTTGATTGTTGTGATTTTTTTTTGAGAAACAATGTCAATACTTTCTATCTTACCGAAAACCGACATGATGATAAGTAGACCTGTCAAACGGGTCATTCGGGTCGGGTCACTTCGGGTTTCGGGTAAAATGGGTCCCGGGTAAAACGGGTCCCGGGTATTTCCGGGTTGACTAGAACCCGGGTTTGACCGGGTTTCGGGTCATTTCGGGTCGATTTCGGATTTGTCAAATTTTTCCTTTTTAAATTAAAAAATTCATAATTTGATAATTTTGCAATAAATTTTAATTGTATATAAAAAAATTAATTATATTTAATTAAAAATCAACCGGGTCACCGGGTCCATCGGGTCAAAATTACCGGGTCAATCGGGTCACCGGGTCGAAACCCAGATGACCCGGAAAATTTCCGGTTTTTCGGGTTCGGGTCGAAAAAAAATTCCGGGTCAAAATTTCCGGGTTCGGGTCGCAAATTTTCCGGGCGGTCGGGTCGGGTCGACCGGGTCGGGTTGTGTTTTGACAGGTCTAATGATAAGTCAAGATAAATCAACTTATAAGAGCATCAGCAATGGTCGGGTTCCCCAAAACTTCTCTCCCCTTTTCTTATTCGTCCACCTCACTTTCTACTAACTTTATTATCAACCCTTCCCAATTCAACTCTTCATTCCCACAATGGTAAGGTTCCCCAATAATCTATCTCATCATTTTTTCCATACCCATTATATTTTTCCTATAATTTCAAATATTAAAAAACTAAATTGATTTATCAATATGAAAATGTAATTAACTTTTTTTCTTTAATTTTATAATTAGTTTTAATAAATTAAAATATTTTTAAATAAATTTTTTAATAAATTTGAAATTTCAAAAAAATTATTAATTTAATATTGCTATAAGTTATATTATAATATTATAATTATATTTTTAATTACTTTTAATAATTTAAAATATTTAAACTAAATCCACCCCTTATACTTATAAAACCAGAAGCAAAGTCTTTGTAAAATATTGAGCCACGTGTCCCTCCCTAAAGCAAATATAAGAAATACAGTTTTCAGTCATTCTCACGCACGTTCCATTCTACTCTCTCAAAAACCCTCTCTTTCTCTCTGAATATCTTCTCAGAGTGTCTCATCTCTTTCGAAGCCAAATCTGAAGCTCTCCCATGACATCTCCTACTCGCATCTCATCCCGACGATGAATCTGACGAAGCTAAGCCAAGCTCAGGGCAAACTTAAGAAACACAGTTACCTTCTTCCTCACCTACGTTCTCTCGCCTGTCAATACAAAAGCTGAAATTGGTTTTATTTGGAGCAAGAAATTGATTTTCTCACCCACGTTGACCTTCTTCCTCACAATCATCTTTTCCTCATAATTTCCTTCTTCCTCGGAATTGATACGTTGAATGGTGGCTGGCGTTGTGGATGCGGGGCACAACTGATTGGCAACCGAAGGAGGGCGATTGGTGGGTGATTAGAGCAGGCAATCGGTGGAGTCGTGGCGCGATTGGGTGGCGAGCTTGATCGACAAGAAGTGGAGGGTCCTCCCATTAGGTAAACATGCGAGATCAACAACGGCCTCAACAGAAGAGGATCTCTGCATGGGTATCGGAGTCGCAGTTGGTTGCAGGTGGAGTTGGCGCTGCAATGGAGGAGATGAGGAGATCGAAAGAGGGAAAAGGATGCAACGTAGAAGCAATTGGAAGGTGAGTTGTGGTATTTATGAAACTATGAATCAACTATGTATATGAATTAACAATGTGCATATAAGGTGTTCGATAAAATGGTCAAAAGAAATTCACTGGAATTGATGGAAATTAGGATGACTAATTTACAACAATTTCAGTTGGTTGCTCGAGAAATGATAGCGCACACAAGGTGTATGTGAAAATGCTTAGTTTAACCGTTGACGGGTGTTACTCAGATCTTGATAGCTTCGAGTCGAGGGCGGTTAGTTTGGGCATTGAACTAAAGCTAAACCCAACCATTTGGCCTTATGATTATCAGGCACGGAACCAGGATTATATTTTTGGGTAGTCTGAATTTACATATAATTAAAAATTTTTTCTTATTAAATGAAAAATTAAAAATAATTTTTTTATTTATATTTAAAGTAGTAATAATAGAATTAATTAACCAGAAAAAAAATTAGAGTAAAAATAAAAGCAAAAAAAGAGAGAAAGAAATACAAAAAAAAAAGGAGAGAAAAGGGAGTAATGATGATTTAACCTAGAGAGGGGGTTCAATAGCAGTGGAAAAAAATTATATCAAACTTGCATTTGGGTGTCCTCGAACCCGCGCTTCCCCTTCTCCCTACAAGACTCTTTACCAGTTGTGCTATTCACGCAGTGTGTTCCTTAATACATCTATAATATACATGTATTATTTTAAAATGGGGTGGGCTGCAGCATATACCAGCCCACCCCTAGGTCCGTCCCTGATGATTATGATAGAGGATAGCAGTCTTTCTCTACCAGCCTTTCAATGGTATTAGTGGAGTCTTGCAGTAAATTTAGCAAGTATAAGTCCTTGCAAAGCACTCATTGGTCAAATTTTTGGAAAGTTTGCATTGGACAGGTTGAGGGCGCGCGTGATATGGGTTTTTGATTTGGTGGAAGGTGTGTTCAGGAGTCAAGTGCTGTCCGAGAAAGGGAGCAATATTTTTTTTTTCCGAAACAAGTTGAGTGGATTGAGTCAATGAAGAACAACTACTGCTGTCATAATTTCTATTGTCGTGCGAAGATTTGTGTTGTTGCTGTTGTTGTGTGATAAGTTGTTGCTGTTGGGTTTGAATTTGATGACATGGGTTCTTACGGTCTATGCAAGGGCAAGAAAGGCCACAATACAAAATAGTGAAAGGGTCTGACAACAAGGGAAGGAGTTTCTAAAATGCTTATTTTGATGAAAATTGGTGGTGGTTCTGATTTTGCATATTGGATGATATATTGATATGCAAGTCTTCACCTTTTTCATGTCATATCCTCATCAAGTGTGAAAATTGGTGGTGGTTATGATTTTAATATTAGCTCCATAGAGTTCATTTAAACCTATGGCATCTTTTTTCTAAAAAAATTAGATCGATTTGAGAGGTGTAACATAGAATAGACTCGGTTTTCTTAGGTCAATAATTTCAATGTCAAGAGAAGTATGAATGCAGTCTATCTACTATTATTAATTTGACAAATTCATATCGACTATTATTAATTTGACAAATTCAAAGTACTGATTATCTTGAGAAAAGATTTCATCATGACAAATAAATATTTCGAACAATGGCATAGTGAGGAGAACGAACAAAATGGTATGTTAGTGGAAAATTGATGTGTTTAGTATTTTGAGTGATCTTGGTTTTTATTGTAAATATTGATCAGAAACCTTAAAACCATAACATGGTGACTTGCAAACCTATCAAGTATCATAGGTTTACTGACGAAAGTTTCTTAACAGCAGAATATGCAAAATAATGAGAGCCGTAATTAGAATAATAGCACACTTCATAATAGTTTGATGATAATTTCATATGAGCATCGTGACATATAAAATGGTGGTGAAAAAAACCCGAACATGGTTCGGGAAAAGATCTAGTTGTTAATAAATTTGACAATTCAAAAAATTATTAATTTAATTTTTAATTATATTTGTTAATTACTTTTAATAATTTAAAAAGTTTAAAATAAATTGTTAATATATCCGAGAACTAAAAAAATATTAATTAAAATTTTTAATTATATTTGATAATTAATTTTAGTAATTCAAAATATTTTAAATAAATTAAACCATTGAAAAACAAAATTATTAATGTAATTATATAATTATACTTAATAATTAATTTTAATATTTTAATTAAATTGTTAATATTTTTTAGTTTTTAATTAAAATCTATTAAGGAAAATGAAAAAAATGAAATGATTTATTAAGTTGACACGTGTCATCGTTTAGTTGGTTTCGAATTTGGGAAGGTTCCCAATATATTGAGGCAACCGAAAAATGGGGAGGTTATCACAATGGTCGGGTTACTCAAAATCGCATGAAAAAAAAATGTACAGAGATAACCAATCTGAACCCAATCTCAATTGCTAACCAACCCTAGACATTCACACCATCCACCACCACTCTCCAACCTTCTCCGCCGCTAACAGCCACCTGTATCCTCCTTCGGATCCACCGGATCATGGGGCTGATCGGCCGATCCGGATTTCTAGCGCTCGCAATTTCCGCCGCCTTCCTCTCAATCCTCCTCCCATACCTCCCCCTTCCCCTCTTTCTCTCGGTCTGCCCCTTCCCCTCTTCCCCCTCCAACATAACTGCCACCGCCAACGCCTCTAGGCTCTTCACCGCCGAGGAACTCTCTCTTTACAACGGAACCGACGAATCCCTCCCGATCCTCCTCGCCATCCTCGGATCCGTCTTCGACGTCTCAGCCGGCCGATCTCACTACGGCCCTTCCGGATCCTACAGCCACTTCGCCGGCTGCGACGGCTCCCGAGCCTTCGTCACCGGTCCGTCCGGCCTCAACGACTCCCTCGCCGGCCTCTCTGCTGCCGATGTCAAATCGATCGTTGACTGGCGCGGATTCTACTTCGGCAAGTACACGCCCGTCGGGAAGCTGATCGGCCGGTACTACGACGCCGAAGGGAATCCGACGAAGCACCTGAGAGCGGCGGAGGCGAAGGCCAAGAAGGGGAAGCAATTGGAGGAGAAAGTGAAGCGGGAGGAGGAGAAGATTCCGACTTGCAACTCTCGGTGGAGCCAGGATGAGGGCGGGGAGGTTTGGTGTGACGATGGCGGCGATGGAGGCGGCCGTTATCCGAGGCTGATGGCTCCGCCTCCTAATTCGATCGCCCTGACGGGGCAGATGACCAAGCGGTGCGTGTGCATTGACGCCGATCACCTTGAGGAGCCTGGATTGGAGGTATACGCAGGTTGCGATTCTCTTGCAAAGAGATGTAAGGTTTGACAGTCTGATTATTCTTGACAAGTTCCTCTTTCAATATAGAAAATACAGTTCTAATTTAATTCAACTTACAATTTCAGTTCAGAAAATAGAAAATTCTAAAGTGCCTTGAAGAAATTTGTTAGGTAAATACTGACAGATACTAATTGTGCTCAACTTCATTCCTGTTTATAGGTTGATTTTGAGATATAGTTTTAGACAGGTTTGTGATTTGGTCTTGTAATCGTTTTGTATCATGACATTGAGGAGTGGTTGCTTAGATTGTGCATATTGGATTTGAATAAATTGACACTGTCTCCATAGGGATGAGATGGGATTATGTTTGATAGTTTTGGATACCAAAACCTGATGATGCTAAACCTGAACGATTTCTTGAAGCTACGAAAGAGTAAGACATCAGGTTAGTGTTGGTATGATAAACATGCTTATACATTGTAGTGTAAGTTAGATGGCTATGTCTGCAAGCTGATAAGATAGTTATGGCTATAGAAATCTGATAATGTCACATATCCCTGTGGCCTCTACCATGTCTTTTATGTTTACTCTGCCACAACTCATTCCTGTGATGAAGGCAAACTCTTTCATGGAAAATCGCATGTCTTTCCATTGTGCCCGCGTCTCTCAGTTGCATGTAGATCAGTATTGAGAACCTTCAACTTCCCTTTCTCTTTTTCCGCTTGACATACATTTGATTTAAGGGCTCTAAACTATAAAATCAGGACAACATATCAATACGGCATTTGTTCTTGGCTTTTCCCTTTGCCCTGTTGGAGATCTCTAGTTGCCTTACCTAGTATGTGACCGATGTAGTAAGTTTTCACTTGCATTATTAGTCTATTGACCAAACTGGCAAGCATACACCAAAATTTCACACACTTGTCATGTCATACTTGTAGTTTCTTGGCAAGAGATTAATTATCATCGATAATTTCAAGCAAAATTCATCTTATCTCGATATCAATTGATATCTCCCTTCAAATAGTATGGGGAAATCTGATATCGATATCAATACCAAGTAGGGCCAGAAGAAGATGACAAATTGCCATGAATTGCAACATAGCCATGTTGTTAATCGATACCTGCCTTCCACACGTTGTGTGGGAATTAGAAATGGTGTGGATTATTAAGGACGAAAGATGAGGGATTACTCTTCGATTGATCGTCAAAGTTCGACTTCTTGTCATTGCCCTCGGAATAGCTTGCAAGTATGTTGCAAAGGGGATAAGAGAAGGGAGAATAGAGTTTGAAAACGTTTGAAAAGAGGGATGCAATGCAACAGAATAGCTTCCAAGTATGTTGCGAGCGACAACATGTTGGGAGGGAAGTAGAGGAAAGGCCGTAGGGCTGGAAATAATCTGCGGGTACCCACTCCACCCACTTTACCCGCATTAATTTTGCGGGTGAAAACCAGCAAAAAAAAGTGGGTGATGGGTGGAGCGGGAGCGGGTGAAGCTGGTGATGGATGGATTAACCCGCCCTGCACACCCGCACCGCAAACCCGCATAAAATCCTAAAATTTATATACATAATGTGTGTGATTTTACTATTTTACCCTTTTCAAGTTTAACTTCTACAAACCCTAATCCTAGATTAGTGTTTTGCCCACCAAATTTCATTTAGAATGGATATGGTCTCGGCTTGCTTTTCCATGTTATAGTAAGGGATATACTATATACTACTATATTAGTATATGATTAGTATAGGGATATATACCCTTCCACTTTCAAATTTCAATTAGCTCGTAATTTCAGTGCTTTGCCGATCAAAAATAAAAATAAAAATACATAACCCCACCCCCTTTGTAATTTTGAGTTAGAATTGGACTACTTGTGTTGATTTGGATTTTTCTTTTGTTTCATCCATTGGGTACCCGCTCCACCCGCATCACCCGTGCGGGTTGGATGCGGGTCAAAAGGTTTGCAGGTGATGAATGGAGTGGGTGAAAGTTTTTACCCGCGGGGCGGGTGATGGAGTGGCTTCATCCACCCATAACCCGCCCCATTTCCACCCTTAGAAAAGGGGAGAGGAGATCTCCTACAACCCCCGATACACCCTTGGGTTTGACACAAAAATAGCAAGGGTATATATTTATGATAATTTTTTTTAAAATTATATTTATGTTATAAATAACCAATGATATATATTTATATAAAAATAGTAAGGGTTTGGGTTTGATATTTGTTCAAAATTTTGGTCACTATTGACTCTGTTTCTATGGCTTGAATTTTGGGTCTAAATAAATATTTCCTATAAATAAAAAAACAAAAATTTCGCGTGTACATCTAAGGTAAGGGATATTACACCTCAGGTTTATTACGCTCGATGTACGAAAATTTGACATATTTCGCTAGACCTCTAAGGTTTTCATAATGAAAAGAAAAGAAAAGGTTAAAAAAAAACTTACCTCCATCAGTATTTTTGCTTGAGGGTTATTAATGCTTGCTTTGATTGTAATGATATGTGTTTACTTTCATATATGTCTTATTTTATATGTTTTACATGTCATATTGTTATGTGCGTGGAACATATATCTGTATGTGATGAGTATGCATACATATAATATATACTTTACTATGTATGGATGCACGAATCTAGTTATTTCCGACTGAGTCATATTGAGTCGAGAAGTCGACTTGGTTCTCTAACGGACTTAATAGACAATAGTGGTGTGATAATACATAAGACTATAATACAGGTATAATATGTATAGATATAAGGATGGAAATTCTGTATGGGCTTTGGCACACACAAGCCTAAACTGATCCAAAGAGAAGGAAGGAAAGAGAGCTTCGCTTGTGAGGAAGTTTGTCTCACGTTCAACTTTTGCCTCTTCATATTCTCCTCAAAGCCTTCTCTTAGGGTTTTTTGGATTTATAGGGTTCGCTCTCGATTTCTTGTCCTTCGATCCAGACGACGTTGAGAAGAAGAAGGTGGTTGAATGACGGTTCTTCCGGTGGTGTAGTAGCTTTGGCGATTGTCTTTATAGTGGCTGCTTTTTTGTCTCTAAGGATGTAAGGTTTGAAGATTGAAATCTTCTTTGATCTTCGGCTCGGTTCCCATCTAGGGGATTTTTGTTCTTCTTTATCTCTGATTCACATGCATGCTTTAGGGTTGTTCTTGTATATGTATGCAAACTATTTAATGGATTTGGCCAACTCTTGAGATCGATGTAGGCATAGCTGAATCTCGTAAAGGTGTTCGATCTTTCATGTCTGCTTTTGCTTCCGCTCAAATCGTTTTTGTTATACTCGACTTTCGGTTTCCAACATTGATGTTCTTAAGATTTGTGGTGTTTCGATTATTTTTGGTGGACAAATTTTGATGGATTGTGGATCGGATTTTCGAATTTGGGATTAGAGTTTGTGTTCCTTTGTGGATCCGAACCCTAAATCAGAGAAATTGAAATCTTTGTGGGTCGAATTAGATATGAAATTTGTTGAATTGGCAAACCTTACCTTGAAATCTATGAAAACCCCAGCCTAATTTCATTTCTAGCGATTGAGTTTGGGGTTGTGGATTTGGGAATTTTGTCTTTCTTATGCATGTTCCTGGAGATTTGGAATCACCTTAGATCTCGCTTATGTCGTGTGGTTGACTTTCCGGTGATGTGATTGCTTAGAAGAGGCCCTAGCGCCGCTGGTGAAGGATTGGTTGCCCTTTTGTGCTCGCCACCGCTGCCGGTGTTATCACTGTATTCTCACCGAAGGTCTAAGGCACAAGCAGGGAAAATTGTTGGGATGAGAAAGATGGTCATCCCACATTAATTGAGTGGTATAGCAAACTAAAATATAAAGGGATGTGAATCCCTTACAAGTGGTTTAAGCTTTTTTGTATGTTAGACTAACTCTAATGGTTAAGGTGTTTAAAAATGCACATCACTTTTTGATATTTTACTCCAATGGTTAAATGTCTATTTTATACACACCTATCTCTAAATAAATATAATTAAATTAAAAGGGAAAAGAATAAACAACAAAAACAACCAATAGAAATGACTTTACTTTATTGAAAGTGATAAAAAGTTTTTGCACATGGGGAGGTGATGTGCTTGTATTTGAGCACTTTGTGTGCAAATGTGCACATTTTAAACACCCAAAAGTAACAATTGGAGCACAATTTGTATCAAAATGTGCATATTTAGGCATTTGCATCATATCATTGGAGTTAATCTTAGAAGGATGGATCCCAACCTTATAACAAAAAACAAAAAAAAAAAAAAAAAAAAAAAAATCTAACACAACTTCCTTTTCGACTTCTCGGAATTTGACAAGATTAAAATTCGATCCTATAAACAACTGCATCTATCTATGGAAGTACAACAAGCAGGGAAGAAAGGATACTAATTACAATTTGAAGCAAATCAATGCAGCAACAGCCAACAGGGTAGTACGAAATTGGAACCCATATTTCGTATTTCTAAATTAATACTATGTTCAAATCGAGCAAGGGACAAGTCGACACCAAACAAAAAAAGAGAGGAGGAGCAAATAAGGCTGCAAACATATGGGCAAACGGCAAACCCAAACAAGGAGTTGACCAATTCAGTAAAAAGAAAGCTTATGAAAAAAAAACGACAAAGAATAGGAACCAAAATTTCTTGATTCATGGCATCGTCCGCTCCTCCCAAGAGCACCATCTGAGGGGGTTTAAGTGCACCTGGTAAAGGCAAAACAAAGGCATAAATTAATTTTGGGCTGAATGAAGTGTCTAGTTAGATACACCACAAATCCCCTCTCTTACACGCACGTGGTTGAATTTTTTATTAATTATGTTTTTAATCATTTTTAGCATGGAAAATTAGTGCATGTCGAAACTGACGTGGTACAACTTTGCTTTGAACGTGGTAAATTTATGGTATATTTAATTTCTACGCTGAATTAATATTGGGTTAACTAATTTAAGTTGGCCTTAACCCACTCAACCCAATTGACGCCGATGCTTGGCCGTTGGCAATCATTTGCATTTGTAAAATAAAGAAAAGAGAACCAAATAAATAAATAAATAATATATCTATCATTTGAGAAGAATTGCTTCCGGTTAGAACAAAAGAAGACGCTTGTGAGTGGGAGGGTCAATCCCTTAAATGAGCTTACAGTAACCCGATCCAGATGTAGAGTGGGCTAAGCCCACTTGAACTGGAAAGGATAAAAAAAAAAAAAAAAATTGTTGAAAACGGATCATAATTAAAGTAAATAAATATATAAAACCCTGCTTCATCCTCCTCGTACCAAGACGCTTCTCCGATCCTTCTTCACGGCCGCTCCCTTCTCCGATGATTTCCGCTTTTTGATTGATCCTTTCTTGCTCCTACTTGGTGTATCATCGTTTCTAGGTTGCCATCGATCTCACTTCTCTTTCATGGCGTTGCGAACTCTCCTATGGTGTTGACTTCTTCACGGAACTATTCGATCTGTGTCTCTCACACCTGTCATTCTTATGTTGCTTTGAGGCAAACGCCCCGACCGAAGAATGATGGAAATACTGTGGAAATCACACTATGGCTGTCCAAGAAGCCACCGTGGGAGTTCGACGAAACGGCTGAGGTTTCTATTGCTTTGGTTGTATTTTAATTAGATTATGCAATTTGATTTTGAATCAATTTGGTTGTCTTTTAATTAGAGAATGTTGGATTTGTCGGAGAAAGATGTTGGATTTGTCGGAGGAAGAAGATGAAAAATAATACATTACAATGTTTGTAGAGGAAGATTACTACTTTTCTTCTTCTTGATTTAAAATTAAACAAATACATCACTTAAATAGAAATATCCTAGGCTATTAATATCTAACATCAAACATATGAAAATGGGTAACCTCAAACTAGTTTGCTTAATTGAATTCTTAGACATTAATAATAGACTGTCTTAATTATTTCTTCCTATAACGTTTGAATAGTTCAACATCTCCCCTTCATTCATACTCTCGCATTCCAATCTTCTTTAAAAAGAATTGATGTTTTGCTGAACTATGTGCTTTGGTGAACAGATCTACATCTTGATAATTTGTTCCACAACAATTTTCTTCTTAGACACCAACTCTCTGATGAAATGATGTTGCACATCAATGTGCTTGGTTCTGGCATGAAATGTTGGATTCTTGGTCATTGCAATTGTTTACATGTTGTCACACCATAACTGATCAGTAGGTTCATCTTGTGCACTTTGCTATATTCTCCATTTTTTACAAAGCCTTGAGGTTGCTCAACAAATACTTCCTCTTGCAGTTCTCCATTGAGAAATGCTGACTTGGCATCAAGTTGAAACAATGGCAATTTCCGTTGAGGAGCTAGTGCAAGCACAACTCGCACAGTTTCAAATCTTCTCACCAGTGAGAATGTCTCTTCAAAATCTATCCCTTCTTGTTGAGTATATCCTTTACCCACCAATCGCGCCTTATATTTGTAAATGCTTCCATCAGTGTCGTACTTTGTTCTGAATACCCTCTTCAAGCCAATCATATTCTTACCTTGAGGAAGATCCATTAATCTCCAACTCCCATTCTTCTGAATATACCTCATCTCTTCATCCATTGCAACTTTCCACTCACCCTTATCATTTGCCTCATCGAAGCATGTTGGGTCTATAGCAATCAAAGCAAAGCCACAATTCTCATAAATATCTGCTAGAGATCTAAACCTTCTTGGTGGTGATTCACTTGAAGAGCCTGAAGGAGATGAGCTTTGACTTGATGAATTGTGATGACTTGATGGCGTTGATGGAGAACTCTAAACTTGCTTGTTGTTGTCTGTCACAGTTGGCTCCCCTTTGAATTGGTAAATAGAGAGCGACCATTCCGAGGTTCGAACCGAGGACCTATGGGTACTACCCACAAGTCCTTTCTGGTAAGCCATTCCGAAATGGTTCACAGTTGGCTCCCCCACCGAAACATCAAGAGTAATGATTCTCTTATTGCTTGTACTAATTTCTCTTTCCTGCCAGTTCCATTCTGCATCTTCATTAAACACCATATTTCTGATGATAATAATCTTTCCATTGAGAGGATTATATAACCTATATGCTTTGGATTGAATCATATAGCCAATAAACACACACTTCTCAGACTTATCATCAAGCTTAGTTCTTAAATTAATCAAAGCATAAGCTATACAACCAAACACTCTCAAGTGACTTACTTTTGACTTCTTTCCTCTCCAAGCTTCTGATGGAGTCATATCCATGACAACTTTTGTTGGAGAAATGTTGAGGATGTATATAGCTATAGGCACTACTTCACACCAAAACTAATTCGGCATCCCTTTTGCCTTAAGCATGCTTCTTGCCATCTCCATAATTGTTCTATTCTTTCTCTCCGAGACTCCATTTTGCTATGGAGTATACGGTGTTGTTAACTCCCTTCTTATTCCGTGTTCTTCACAAAATGTAGAGAATTCATGTGAAAGAAACTCGCCTCCTTGATATGTTCTCAAGGCGTTCACAAAGTTGTCGGATTGCTTCTCTAGCTATACCATAGCTTTGAATTTCTTAAAATTCTCAAAGGCTTTAGATTTACCCTTCAAGAAATATACCCAACTAATTCTACTGTAATCATCTGTAATGACTAGAAAATACTTACTCCCTCTAAATGATTCAATCTCCATTAGACCACATAAATCTGCATGCAGAAGCTCAAGACATTCACTTGTTCTCCAAGCTCTTCCACTTGTGTTGACTCCATCTTGATGATTATATGTGATATATTTTTGTAGGTATGCTGGAAGACAAATAAGGTAGTATTTTATGCAAATATCAATTATATTTTGTGGTTGTTTTATTCAATTTATATATTATTCTCGGAATATATTTATTTGGCTCACAAAATTAGATATGCTTGTTATTTTAATTAGGCCAATATTATTGATTTTATCTATATGCTTATTTACGTATTGTTTTTAACAAATATTAATTTGAAAAAGAAATTGCTTAGATTTGGTACGTATTGTTTCAAATTAGTTTTTAAAGATTTGGTCAAAGTGGTTTTTATAGATTTGGAAGATTTGGTACGTATTGCTTCAAATTGGTTTTTAAAGATTTGGTAAAGTGGTTAAGTAGGATTTATTCTAAATTAATTTTAAGTGGTTATTTATTTGCTTTATTTATTTAACAAATTGGAAAAGGATTTTGTGTTAGGATATATCTTTACAAGTGATTTGAATTTAAAATTGGCCACAAGATCTCGGCATGTATATCTCAGCAACAAACTCATCTAGAAGGTTTTAACGCAACATTTCAAATTCAAAGAGCCAGGAAGATTTCGGCAGTAGCATCTCCAGCAGTTCAACGTTCAAAAGGTTGGTATAACTGATCGAGATTTGAGGAGATAAAAATCAGCAAACATCAAAGGTTCTCGGCTATAAGAAGAGAAGGCAAAGAGCGATCAAAAAGACCTTCTGCCAAGCCGTCTCTGCGCATAAAGAGCTCTCAAGTCTACAGACGCCATTACTGATTTTATTTGCTTCCTTTCTCTCTATTCTGTATTCTATTTATTATCTTTGAGAGTTAGGCAGTCTTGAGCTTCATAGTTTAAATTCAATCCCTGTTATACTAAGAGTATCATATACTCAAACGTATCACACTACGGTGTGGCAAAGGGGACTTTTATTTCTCTGTATTTTGGGTATACTAGATAGCTGAGAGAGGTGGGGCTCTTCTAGATTGGTCTAGGACTCTAAGGGATCTGAGTTGACTAGATTGCAATTGTATAGGAGAGAGGCTTCTCGGTGAGCTATTAGGATCCATAAGGAAAGAGGAATAAAAGTTGTTGAATCCTACGGGTTGGATAACCTTAGGCGGGGACGTAGGCTGGTTTAGAGTCGAACCTCGTTAACAATTCTCGTGTTTATCTATTTAATTTCCGCATTTACGTTTATCTGTTCTGTCTGTTTTTAACGTCTGATTTCATTGCAGAACTAGCAAGGCACGAAAAGTTTGTTCAAGATCTTGAGATCGAGTTCAAGGCCTTGAAACTCACTATCCAGCCCTTGAAGTTGATTGCTCTACACGACTTTGCGAAAAACGTCTATACTCTATTCAACCCCCCTTCTAGAGTATTTGTCTATTACTTTTATTTACCTTAAGCACTTATTTCTTCAACTTGGAAATGGACCCTTGGACTGCCATATAGGCATCCTTCACACAACTCAAGCTCACCAATTTTTGGCAAGCCTTGCACCATCTCTTTTGTGTTCAACAACTTCTGACTATGCACATTCAAGTGACCATAACGCAGATGCCACAACTTTGCATCATCATCTCCTCTTAACTATCAAAGCCCTACTCCTCTTGGAAGATAAATTTAAAGGAAACATTCTATTTCCTGTGATAAGAACTACCACTATAGTTTGGCCATACCTTTTTTCCCTTAATGCCACATGAATCATCTTCAAACAAAAGTGAATAGCGAGTACATTGTAACTGTCCAACACTTAAAAAATTGTGAGCCAAACTAGGCACAAATTTCACATTGGGAAACAATTTAACATCACCTCGCATAGTTTTGATAGCAATTGTACCTCTCCATTCGGATTGAAGCATCTTTTCATCGCCAAGGCAAACTTTTCCCCTTTGCGACTCATCAAGTTCCTTGAACAGGGATCTAAAGCTGGCCATGTGATTGAAGCAACCACTATCGAGATACCACATCCCGTTCATGTCATCACCAATAGAAGAGAGAGCCATAAACAACTTTATTTCCTGTTCAACATTGTCGGAATAATTTGCCGACTTTTGCTCACTCTTTGGCTTGCTCCAGCATTGCGCCTCCTTATGGCCATACTTCTTGCAGTAGTAGCACTAGATGTTGCTCCGGTATTGTCGAGAATCACCACTCTCTCCTCTACTTGAGTCACCATATTGGTCTCGACTCGATTCTCCATATTGATCTCTTCCTGTGTTACCAAATTGGCCTCTGCCTCGACCACCACCACAACCTTGGCCTCGAAAGCCGCTTCTACCTCTTCCTCTATTTCCTGAATTGTCTGACTTGCCTTTGTTGGAAGACTCTTCCTTAGCTTGAAAAGCCTTTTCTCTTTCTACTCACTTGACCTGCTAAACCTATCTTCGTGAGCTTGTAAAGAACTCATCAGTTCTTCAAACTTATAAGTAGACATATCCTTCAATTCTTCAATTGCAGTAAGCACGTGATCAAATTTCTTAGTTAAGCTTCTCAAAACCTTGCTAACAAATGTCTCACAACTTAAATTCTCACAATAAGACTTCATGTGATTAACAATTGCGGAAACTCTTGACGTACAAGAAAACTTGCACAAATTTCTTCTCTTGCATATTTAGAGTTTCAAACTCACGACGCAAGGATTGTAACTTAACGGTGATTACCTTCTTATCACCCACGTACTCCTGCTTGAGAATTTCCCAAGCCTCATGAGATGTAGTTGCGGTTGGAATTCGAGGAAAGATCTCATCATCTAGGGTTGATTGGATCATGAATAAGGCCTTCAAATCCTTCTTCCTCTTATCATTGAGTTGTTGATCATGCTCTTCTACTTGATTATCTTCAAAACCTTTTTCTACCAATCCCCACAATTCTTGAGACTTGAATAATGTTGACATTTTCAAGCTCCAAAAATGATAATTTACTCCTTTAAAAATTGCCAGTTGAGAACTACCAATGTTTCTTGATCCATTGTTCTGCATTTTGAATAATTAATGTTTTCTCTCAACTCGTGTTTCCCTTGTGTATAATCTCTCACTTTTTTTTCTCTCAATTCCCTGGATATAATCCCAAAAAAATGTATTTGCTCTGATACCAATTTGTTGGATTTGGTAGATCGAGGAAGAAGATGAAGAACGATAGAATGTTTGTAGAAGAAGATTACTGCTTTTCTTCTTCTTGATTTAAAATGAAACAAATACATCACTTAAATAGAAAAATCCTAGGCTATTAATATCTAACATCAAACCTACGAAAATGGGTAACCTCAAACTAATTTCTTTAGTTGAATTCTTACACATTAATAATAGATTTGTCTTAATTATTTCTTCATAAAATAACGTTTGAATTATATTTCAACAGAGAATGCAATTTGGGGGTGGCGCAGTTGGCTTGATGTCGGAGAGGGTGTGCCCTGGTCTAATAACGACGACGGCAGGGGGGGGGGGGATATTGCGCGTAAATGCATGTAGAACAATCGACTGTGTCGAGGTTTGTCTTCTTCTTTAGCGAGTTCTTGCGGAAACTGTAGGCAATGATCATTATCAATACCAAGATTTTGTGAGGGTTGAGGACGTCTTCGAAAACAAAGTTGCAAGACCAAGTGCCAAGAATAGACAGAAGAAGAGCTACAACTACAAGGATCAGTTTTGTGAGGGCCTTGATCAAGAATTTCAGCGCCTTGCTAATAATGTCACAGAAGCAATAAAGGTAGCTCCTCCCATAAGCAACTGGTAAAGACATGAAACAGTACTACGAATAAAGAGTTGAACCATTACGAATAAATGGTTGAACCACTAGGAGTAAATAATTGAACCATAACGATTGTGTCGGGGTTGAACCATTATTTAGTGATATTGAATACATAATTGTTTTGAAAATGAACATATGTGATTTATAGATTATTAATGATGATGACGATACTTGAGTTATGATATGATAGTAATTTATTTTTCAATATTTATAAAAATTATCTAATATAGAAGATATGCATACAAACTTATTAAAATGGTCATAAATAGGTCACATCATTTAATGAGATGACAAAAGTTAATTTGACATATTTTTTGTAGGGAAAATTTTTAATCAAAAAGATGACATGTGACAAAAGGATGGTTGAGTCTTAATTACACATATTGGACATATTTTTTGAAGGGAAAATTTTTTGAAGGGGAAATTTTTAATCAAGCTATAGATGCTCACTATAGTCCTTTTTTATATACATCCTTTGATTGAGAAGTAAAATTAGATTAACAAATGATAAATATATTAATGAATGAGATTATATATAAGAGTATAATGCGAATCTTTTAATTTGGATATGAAGGAGGATGTTTTTCTAGCTAATTCTTTCTTCTCATATTTTCTTTTTTTCAATGTTTTTTTATAGGATTTTTTCAATGGTTTGGAATAAAGTAAACTCATTGTTCTCATTTTTTCACTTTTAAATGCTTTGGCATAAAGTAAAGTCATTACATTAGAAACTTCTTCATAACAAAATCAAAATTACATGTACTTTAAAGTATAAAGCACTTCTCAGGAAAAAAAAGAAGTATAAAGCACGTTTTAGAACCTTTGCTATTAAAATTGCACGAGACTAGTGCATGTGAACCGATCTTATAATTAACCAAAACAATAACTGCAATTTATACTCAAATGACATATCGGAAATTGGAATTATTACCCAACATTTGCTTCAAATTTTCATTTTCAAATTGGAAAAAATGATTTTAAATAATACACCCCCATTTATCAATATTGAAGTAAATTCATACACTATAAAGGATCAACAATATATCACTTTGATCCTTTAAAACAATAGCATGACTATGAGATTGAAGAGGATTATTAATACGTTTCGGCTATATACATTCCAAAAATGACGTGTTTGCACGTCCCTAAGGACGTGCAAGTGGAGGGAGAGCCAAAAAAAGGGGGACGTGCAGCACGTTCCTAAGCACGTGCAAAACTGCACGTCCTTAGAAACGTGCTGCACGTCCTTAGAAACGTGCTGCACGTCCCTAAGGACGTGCAAGCCCGCCTTCTAAAGGCGAAGAGGACGTGCCTCTTCGTCTTCCTTCCTTTCTTCTTCCTCCCGACGCCTTCCTTCCCTCCGTCTTCCTTCTTCCTTCTTCCTTCTTCCTCCTTCCTTCTTCCTTCTTCCTTCTTCTTCGTCTTCCTTCCTTCCTCTGAGACCGAGAGAGAGAGACCCAAAGAGAGAGATGGAGACAGAAAGAGAGAGAGCGCTCGAGGCGGCGGTGGCGGCGTTGGAGGTGGAGGCGGAGGCGAGGGAGGCGGTGCCGGTGGCGGTGGAGCCGGTGGCGGTGGCTGAGGGGCTGGAGGTGCTGGCGTCGGTGGCGGTGGCGGATGAGGTTGGTGGTGGTGGGGCGGCGGCTGGCGCTGGCGACGGAGGCCGAGCAGTGGCCGAGGAGGAGGCGGAACCGCCGCGGAAGCGACGGACCATTGAGGTCTCCCCGATCCCGACTCCACCCGTAAGTTATTTTAAATACTTTTTGTTTAATTTATTTTTATTACCTATTCATGATTTTCATACATATGTCAATACTCTAACTCTAAATTTTTGTTCTCATAGATCTGGTTGCGTCTTAACGCTCCTCTTCCGCCGCCTCCACTAGAATGGGTCGAACATCATCATCCGAGCGTCGAAGGATGGGATGCTCCGTTTCAAGCTCAGATTGAGAGATTTAGAGCCTTGCGTGCCGATGCCGGCCGTCCTTTACTGTTTTCCTAGATTGTATTCCACAACTTTATTAAACTTATGAATGTAAACCTTTTTTTCCGTTCCTTGTAACTTTATTCGCATATTATCCGAATGAAAACCTTAACAATTCTTGTGTTCTGTTTAATTTGACCCTAAATCCTTCAAATCCACCTTCAATTTTATCAATTAACATCCCTAAACCTAAACCCTAACCCTAAACCCTAAACGCAAAAACCCTAACTAGGGATTGCACGTCCTTAAGGACGTGCAGGTCTTGCACGTTGTTAAGGACGTGCAATGTGTAAATAGTGGACGTGCAAGCCTGAGGACTTGCACGTCCTTAAGAACGTGCAAGGACGTGCAAATCCTTAATCCGGATTTGCGGTGTATATAGTGACACCCTATTAATATGAGCATATTGTGTATATAAATTATTTGTAAATTTTAGCAGCCATATTGTTTTATTTTAAAAAAAATTGATAGTTTATATTATTTAAAGTCATTTTTACTTAGAAATACTATGACATTTCTGCTAATATTTTAATCAAAGGGAGTAAGTTAAAATATGAGTAAAATAGGATGTTCTTTAGTAATTTTGTGAAAAGGATACTCGTAATTGGGAATATTGGGCGAGCTATCAGTCCCTTACTTGGGCTATAGCCTATCTATAAGCAAGCAATATATTGTTTATAGTTACACATACTGTATATCTATAACCGGAATCAAACAAAATCCGTTGGTCTTTCAAAGCTCCCGTTGGTGTTGGAAGTGGAGTTCGAGTAATTGCAGATCCAATCGTCAACCTTCCAACCACGACTCATCTCAATTCTCAATTGATTTACGGTAAGGGATTTTAATTTTTTTTCATCTTTGGTTTACTTATCTCGTTTAATCTTGCTTGTTTCCTGAAATTATATTTGTTGGCTAATTATTTTCCAAGAATTTTGATAATGTGTCAACATCTCCGAATTTCGATAATGTTTCAATATCTCCTTAATTTAAAGTTTTTTAACTAATAACAATTTTTTTCTTATTATTTTTTTTTTCTCTTCATCTCTTTCATACATTTACATTTTTTCTCTTTTATTTTTTTACCTATTTACTAACCATTGCGTTTAATTCGAAATATTCAATTAAATCTATTGTTTACTATTAATATATATATATATATATATATATTTTATATATTATAATAATAATCTATATCATTATAATATCTTCATTTAAAAACTTTTTGATAAAGCCTAACTTTATAGTAAACATTTTTACCATTTTGTTAATGATTTCAGTTCTATCTTCATTATTTTGTCCTAACATTTATAAATATTTTACAATATTAATTTATTATGTTATTAAAAATCGCGTCATGGTGCGGGAATTGTACTAGCAGTTACTTATTTTCACCAGTTTTGTGTTTTTTAAAATAATACGTCGTAAGTATTTTGCAAAGTTAGAACTATAAATGGGTTAGTTTTATTAATTTATCTATTATTAAAGCATGGATCATTGTTGAGTGTTGAGATAGAAACAGAAAGAGATCGAGGTGGAGAAATGGCGGATCATTTTCCATTCGAGTTGGAGAGGCAATCTATCATAGCGGTGATGGGACTTCCCTACACTTTCAGGATGGAGATGGCCGAGAATATCGCGAACTGGGCCAAGTGTCCCAACTTGAAATTCGAAGTCATCATGGATTCGTTGCCGAACAATGTTGGCGAAATAGAAGATGTCGCCTTTCATATCCTCTGCAAAACGGCATTGTCTCTGCTGAAATATGACCCACCAAACTGCGTGGTCATCAACTTCCCTATGCCCACTACAGCCCAGCTTCAGACACTACTACGCCTACTTCACGAGGGTGATGAGTGGGTAGTTAAGCGTCGAATCCTAATCATCGAGTGCCAAAGGCGAAACATGTTCCGGTGGAGATTGGCCGTCGAACGTCCAGATCAAGGTACCTGATTTAATCGGAGGTACCGCACGAGGAATAGAGAGCCCGGGAAATGGGAAGATGTTGAAAAGGCTATCCTCAATCACCAACAACAACGCATCCATCGTTATTTTCTCAATCTGGCCATTCGTTATTCTCGGGACCGAGGTTACGTAAAGAAGCTGGCCGGTGGTTGACCCTTTCGTAGATCTCAAGGCGCGGGATTTATAGAGTATACAGAGGTGAGCCACATGAGCTTAGCATAGGCTCGGTTCTGTACAGATTTGGGTTAGTTTAGAACACACATTGTTAACCTGAGTTAGCATACAGTTAGATAGTGTGGTTAGGATCTCGGATTGTATAAATAGCTTAGTTTGTTACAACAGAAGTTGAGTTGGTTGAATGAAACAGAAAATTTCACACATCTCTCTCTCAATTGGTTTTCTTCTTCATTTCTGTCGATCCAGATCTAGCTACTGAGTGCTAGATCTGATATGGTATCAGAGCGAATTCAACACTAGATCTCGAAGTGTTGGTGATTGATCTCGTTTTGGTAAACAATCCATGGCGAATTCTGTGAATGAAGGTAACGATGACAATGGCGGTCAATCTTCAGGAACTGGTGGAAGGAATTTTGGAGCAAATCAGGCAGATCCTCTATTCCTTTCAAACTCTGATCATCCAGGGATGGTCCTGGTATCGGCACCATTCAACGGCGCCAATTTCCACAGCTGGAGCCGTGCAGTACGAATGGCGCTTGGAGCAAAGATGAAGCTCGGCTTCATCAATGGCAAAGTCGAGCGTCCATCTGAGGTTGACGACGACTATGATCGATGGCTCCGATGCGACTATATGGTGAGCAGCTGGATAATCAACTCGATGAAGCCTCAGATAGCGGAAACATTCGTGTACACGACGTCTGCGAAGAACCTTTGGGATGACATCCAGGAGAGGTTCGCCGAATCAAACGCACCATTGCTGTATCAAATCAGGAAGGAGATATATCAGTTCCAGCAAAACAATCTCAGCGTGGCCGACTACTACAGCAAACGCAGGAAGGCCTGGGATGAGCTGCAAGAGATTGAATCCATTCCGATCTGTAAGTGCGGAGTCCTGAAGAATTGCTCATGTTCAATTCTGAAGAAACTCGTAGATCGAGATTCTAATGCACGCTTGATGCAATTTCTGATGGGATTATCCGATGCTTTTGAGGGAATTCGAAGTCATATACTGTCTCTGGATCCTCTTCCTTCTGTTAATCGGGCGTTTCACATGGTGCTGCAAATTGAAAGACAGAAGGGGATAACTGGAGGGACCTCACAGCATCATGAAGTGCTGTCGACTAGAGCTTACAATCAAACTGGTGGAAGCTCCTCGAAGGGTGGAAACAGCTCACAGCCACAGCCGCAATCACAGGGATACTCCAAACCTTCTGATCAGAGATCCAAGATGACAAAGGAAGAGCTGAAGAAGATGAAGATGGAGCAATTCTGCAACTATTGTAAAGAACGTGGTCATCTCAAGGAAACCTGTTTCAAGCTAGTCGGGTTTCCCGATTGGTACACTGGACCAAAGCGTCCTCAAACTGACAAATTAGTTGCTAATGTTCAACAGGATAGCATGGAGATAGATTGCCCTCTCTTGAATGATAATGGATCTGCATCAGGCCTCGGATCTGTCGCTGATGCAACTGGAACCACAGACATGTCCTTGGTGAACGCTGTAGTGGCTGAGGTCCTGCGAGCTATGAAAGGCAAAGCTCCTGCTGATGATGGAGGTCCTAGCATCAACTTTGCAGGTATGGTTAGTCCTTCCTTGACCAATAACAGTGGAACTTGGATTGTAGACTCGGGCGCATCAGATCACATAGTATGCAGTGAGCACATGTTTTCAAACATGGATGTGCTTGACAGACCTATTGTGATTGGATTCCCAAATGGAGCTACACAAGCAGTAAAATATTCTGGCACCATTTGCTTCAGCCAGAATATGTTACTCAAGGATGCATTGTATATGCCTACCTTCAAGTACAACCTACTATCTGTGTCCAAACTCCTTGATGATGATAAACACTTGTTCATTTTCTCTAAGCAAAAGTGCTGGTTACAGGACACTTCCACTAGATCTGTTGTTGCTTCTGGAACTAGAGAGGGAGGTTTATACAGGCTTGAGGGAAATGTGGTCCTACCAGCAACTACTGGAATCAGACGAGTCGGCATTACACCAGCTTCTTCTGAATTCACAAGGCAGCAATTCAATGTGAGTTGTCTTGTTGCTCATGTGAGAACAACTTTAATAAATATCCACCATGCCAGACTTGGACATGTTTCTTTGTCTAAAATGAGGTTGTTTGATTGGGGTAAAGGACCCGATTTGAAGACTTTTGATTGTGATGTATGTCATCTTGCTAAGACTCACAAATTGCCTTTCACACCTAGTTATTCTAAAGCTTCTAAGCCTTTTGATTTGGTCCACATGGATGTGTGGGGACCTTACAAAGTACAATCTCTGTGTGGTGCAAAATTGTTTCTCACAATTTTGGATGATTACTCTCGGTCAGTGTGGACCTTCTTACTGCGTGACAAGGGGCAAGTTTGTGGGATTATCACTGGTTTTCTGGCATATGTGGAGAACCAGTTTGAGGCTCATGTCAAGGTACTCCGTACAGACAATGGGTCCGAGTTTGTTAACTCAAGAATGAGTGAGCTACTCACTTCCAAAGGAATAACTCATCAAAGATGTGTTCCTTATGTCCATGAGCAAAATGGACGAGTAGAGCGCAAGCACAGGCATCTAATTGAGATGGCTCGTGCTATTAGAATACATGCTGGTTTACCTCTAAGGTTTTGGGGGGAATGTGTCCTTGCAGCCACCCACATTATCAATCTCCTTCCTTCAATTGTGATCAACTCTAAGACTCCTTATGAGCTGCTATTCAACAAGAGGCCAGACTATGATCATCTTCGTGTCATAGGCTGCCTGTGTTTTGCACATGTTCCGAGTGTGCATAGATCCAAACTTGAGCCATCAGGGAGGAGGTGCATCCTCTTGGGATACCCTCCAGGGTTCAAGGCATACAAGTTGTATGATCTGAGCACCCATAAGACCTTTGTGAGCAGGGATGTTGCCTTCAGAGAAAGGGAATTTCCTTTCAACGACTCATCTGATATCCATAGCAGTAAGGAGAATCCTCTACCTCAGGTTCGTTTTGATGATGATTTTGGGGCACAGGCTCCTCCCATTATGCATTCCTTGCTCAATCCTATGACCAGAACTCCTTCCATTCAAAGATCTCCCTCTTCAGATTCTATTCCAGTGCACCTTGCCTCTCCTAATGCCAGTTCTTCCGGGCTTCCAAACTCTTCTGCTGCAGGATCAGCAATTGAAACCCCTTCACTGAACAGCCCTCAGCAGGTGCTCCCTAGTTCACCTGTTGCTCAAAGGCTTCCTAGGAAGATTGTCAGACCTGCTAAACTTCAGGATTTTGTTTGCAGAGACCTTCCATCTCGTCATGGTGATGACAGTACCAACTCCTTGTCTCCAGTTTTCTCAGTGGTGCAACCCAAGGATTTGGTTCATCACTCTCAGGATTATGTACACTCTATCTACAATGCTCTATCCATTGTGGAACCTACCACTTTTTCTCAAGCTCAGAAGCTGCCTGAATGGAAGGATGCTATGACCAAAGAACTGCAGGCCTTGGAGTTGAATCATACTTGGTCTCTAACTTCCTTGCCTCCAGGCCATCATGCCATTGGATGCAAATGGGTATATAGGATAAAATTCCGTGCTGATGGCTCAGTTGAGAGGTACAAGGCACGATTGGTGGCCAAGGGGTTCAACTAAATTAAGGATCGTGATTATAAAGAAACTTTTTCCCCAGTTGCTAAGTATGCAACTGTTAGAATCTTGCTCGCTGTTGCTTCTGTCAGACAGTGGCCTTTGCATCAGCTAGACGTGAACAACGCGTTCCTCCATGGGTTCTTGGATGAGGAGGTTTATATGCTCCCTCCCCCTGGCTATGATAAAGCCACAGCTGGTCAGGTTTGTCATCTCCACAGATCTTTATATGGCCTCAAACAGGCTAGTCGCCAATGGAATTTTGAGCTCACCAAGCACCTCACAGCTCTAGGATTCTCTCATTCACGGCATGATTACTCCCTGTTTGTTCTCAGAAAAGATGCAGTCATGGTAGTTGCCTTGGTTTATGTCGATGACATGTTGCTAACTGGAAATGATGAAGCTGCTATTGAACAAGTCAAGGCATCTCTTCACAAGGCCTTTACAATTAAGGACCTTGGCCTGGCTCGTTACTTCCTTGGGATGGAGATATCAAGGTCTGCTTCTGGGATAATGTTGAATCAACGAAAATATGTTATGGATCTATTGTCAAATGCTTCCATGGTGAATTGCAAAATTGCAAAATTTCCTATGCAACGAAATCTGCACCTCAGTTTACATGATGGTGAGCTGTTGCAGGATCCTGAGACATATCGTCGGTTAGTAGGTCGCCTGCTATACTTGACCATGACTCGCCCTGACATTGCTTACACCGTTCAGCAACTTACCCAATTTATGTCCTCCCCACGGACTCCTCATCTGAGAGCTGCCTTATTTCTTCTTCGTTACCTCAAAGGAACTGTGAATTGTGCCCTCTTTTATCCCAGTAACAGCTCTTTAGCAACTCGTGGGTACTCTGATGCTGACTGGGGCACCTGTATTGACACTAGTCGGTCTCTATCGGGCTACTGCATATTTTTGGGGGATTGCTTAGTAAGTTGGAAGACTAAGAAGCAACGGACTGTCTCCAAGTCATCCACGGAGAGTGAGTATCGTAGTATGTCCGCAGCAGGTAGTGAGATTGAATGGGTCACAAGGGTTTTAGAGGATTTGTTTATTCCTCTCTCCCTTCCTATCCCTCTTTGTTGCGACAATAAATCGGCTCTACAGCTCTCCATCAATCCCTTATATCACGAAAGGACCAAGCATATCAGGCTTGATGGTCATTACATTCGTGATTTGGTTCATGAAGGTCTCATCTCGACCATGTTTGTGCCCACACAGCTCCAACTTGCAGACATTTTCACGAAACCTCTTGGGGCTGTCCAGCACTTCTTTCTGGCTTGCAAGATGGGACTCGTGTTTCACCACACACGTCCACCTTGAGGGGGGGGGGGGGGGGCTATAGAGTATACAGAGGTGAGCCACATGAGCTTAGCATAGGCTCGGTTCTGTACAGATTTGGGTTAGTTTAGAACACACATTGTTAACCTGAGTTAGCATACAGTTAGATAGTGTGGTTAGGATCTCGGATTGTATAAATAGCTTAGTTTGTTACAACAGAAGTTGAGTTGGTTGAATGAAACAGAAAATTTCACACATCTCTCTCTCAATTGGTTTTCTTCTTCATTTCTGTCGATCCAGATCTAGCTACTGAGTGCTAGATCTGATAGGATTTCACCGATAAGAAGGAACTAGATCGAAGGTCTCTTTTTGCCGAAGCCATCAAGTATTCTTACCTCGGGTGTGATGACGACATGTATTGGAAGATGCCGGTTAATTTAGACTACGCTATATGGCGACGACAATGGGTGGAACACTCCAGAGAAGGAACTAGGACTACTGATGAGCGCCACTGGTGTGATCCCAGCGATTGCATTATAAGATTCACAGAGAAACTGGAAGCAGAGGCCATTTGCGGGGCTTGTGAGCAGAAGATCACCTTTAGTGTAGACGGAGACGGAGAAGGAGCCTATTATTGCCAATTCTGCAGCCTGTCTCTGCATAAATTGTGCGCTTTGGCTCTATCCCCCATTGCTATCACCGCGAAGAGCACGATTCCACTTTCACAGGTAGTAGACTTTTATGCTTTTCCCTTTGCGATTCGATTCAGCGAGACCCATGCTTGCTACTCTTGCGAAAAGGATGGGAAGCAGTTCTCCATAGATTGCAATGCCTGCATTTTCAGAACCCATCTCAAATGCCAGCTTCTGCCCACTGCTTTGAAGCATAGCTGCGACCAATACCATTTCCTCTCTATACGTCTATCTTGGCGCGCCTTTAATAATCTATCGTGGTGTGACTTTAGTAATACAGTTTATGACTGTAAAGCGTGTGGGTTGAGGGGTGTGTTTAGTAGCTATTGTTGCAACATTTGCAATTTGGAATATCACTTGCCATGCGTGCTGAGCATGCCTCTACACACCAAGGAGATTGCACATGGTGGGCATACACACAACATCAATATCGTCTTCTCATGCGGTCAAAGGGAAGACGAATATGAGTGGTGTGGTGTTTGCTACGAGGACATAAATCCGGATACATGGGTTTATACTTGCCAAGACTGTGATTTTGTCGCTCATTTATACTGCATCTTCCCCAGCGAAATATTTCAAGAGTACAAGCGCTTCACACTAGAGGGCTTGATGTAGTACGTTCCATATACATCAGTACTTCCATACACGGAGTATAATTTACATTGTATTATTCAATTCGTATCAGTGGCGGCCGCAGGACTCTACGAAAGGTGGGGCGAAATTTCAACTTTGCATACTTAATTATCAAACATCAAATCCATGCCTACAACTACACCAATTCATACATTTGCACCTTTGAAACAAGAAAACAAGGAAATTACAGTGTACAGAAAATAAAAAATAATGCTTGATGGATTCAGATTTCAAATTAAACATCTAGAGATATATAGAGTATACTTAACAAAAACAAATTAATAAATACAAACATTAAACTAACAAATTGGAATAATCTTTGCAGCTTAAAATTGAAGCTCTAGATTTTGGATTTGGAACTTCATTGCACATTGATCAACTATCTAATTAATCTGAATCTGAATTGAAGATTACCCAGGGAAATGCCATGTTTGCAGAAAAAGGCAAATACAATTCAATCCCAACAAAGTCCTAACAAGAAGGTTTCACAACTCTCAATTTAAGAATACCCAAAAATCCTAATTATGACATAAGGTGTCCAAGTATGAAAACACACCCATCAATTGTTTAAAACCCCTATGAACCAAAAGAAAAAATTGTTTAAAACCGAAAAACTTTGAATGCAAGGTAAGGTTAACCAAGCAATAATAAAATCAAAAGATGCAAATTTTATTCTCACTTGAAACAAGCAAAAGAAAATGGGAGCAAATCATGGAATGTAGGGAGAGGCGGATTTTTTTAAAAAAAAAGAAGGCGAGAAGCTGTAGAAATCAATTAGGGAATTAATATAGAGGGAAGGTATAATTTTTTAAAAAAAAATAAAAAGAGAAAGAGGCAAAAACAAGGATCGAACCCCACACCACTGGTGTCTCATATAATTTCCCTTCTTTTTCATTTACCAACTGAGCTAAGTGAATTTATTGAATCATTATCCATCATAATTTTACTTATTACAATAATACTATATATATAAATAAATTATTTTTTCTCTAAACTCCGGTGGCGCATAGATCGAAAGGTGGGGCGGCCGCGTACGCGCGCCCCACCCTGTGGCCGCCCCTGATTCGTATGTGTACGTTTTTTATGGACCCGTAAATAGATCAGTTGAGTAGATGTACTCCTAGCTATATATAGCTTGTATTTTCATATCAATAACTATGCGTACTTGATGCGCGCTAGCTTTGATAGTGTGTCTTGTACTCGTCCCATGTATGTTATGTGACTCCATGTATGTATATGTGTGTGTGTTTGGATTTCAAAGGTGCAGAACTTTTGTATTCTACGTACCTTGAGAGATGTGCAGCTTCTTAATTGCAAGGAGGCTAAGTTCCCATTGGCAAGAGCCAAGAGGACTTAAACTTTCCTTGGATGAAGGCGAATTGTTTGAAGATCATGAGCTCTATCGGCGACTAGTTGGAGGCTTCTCTTCCTCAACATATATGACAAGACCTGATTTGTCATATGCAGTACAACACATATCTCAATTCTTGTGTACACCTCAGATCCCCCATTATCAAGTTGTTATTCACATTCTCAAGTCTGCACCCAATCTGACAGCTTATAGTAGTGATGCTGATTGGGGAGCATGTCCTTTCTCAGCTTACTCTTTGTCGGGATATTGCATTTTTCTTGGAGATTCCTTGATAAGTTGGAAGACAAAGAAGCAACTCACAGTCTCCAAGTCCTCAACAGAGTCGGAGTATCGCTCGATGTCATATACTAGCTGCTAGTGAAGTGGTGTGTTTGCAGGGATTATTTCAGGACCTATGCATTGGGGGAATTTGGGAGAGCAACATCACAAGTTTTTGTCTCTCAAAAGCCTCATCTTCGACATCCCGGATCCAACTTGAGGGGGATAATAACACTGTGTGTATGGGATATATTATGTACCATTAATAAAGTATGGTCATATTTTGTAATTATGTAAAAGCAGGTTATCCCTCTATAAATAGGGGTTAGACAGATCGTTGTAACTAGCCTTTTCTGATTAACAATTGAAGCTTGCTTTACTCTTCAAAGGAGATCGAAGGTTTTCCCACATTTGTTAGAAAATAATATAGAAATTGAGAATGGAAAAAGAATAGTCATAATATAGGTAGCATTTCAAAAAATGAGATTGTAGCAATATTTCTTCACCCTGCACTGAATAATTTGATTGGAAAATAGGAGGGAAACGACAAGAAAAATGATTTTTTTTAAAAAAAATTGGCCAGAAAAAGGAAAACAAAATAGAAAAATAGCCAACATTCCAAACTATTTTGGGATTTAGTCAAGATAGAGCTAAAGTCACAGTTTCAAACAACGACTTTAGCCCAAGTTAAAAAATAATAATATAATATCAAACTTTGTATTTTTTTTAAAAAAATTCAGTTTAAATTAAAAAAAATGCTAAAAGACGAAAAGGGAGAATCTTTGTTTGTCTTTTAGCATTTTTTTAATTTAAACTGAATTTAAAAAAAAAAATACAAATACAAAGTCACTGGTTTAAAAAGCGACTTTGGTATTATATTTTTTTTAAAAGTTAGGCTAAAGTCAAACAGCGACTTAGCCCTACTTTGACTAAATCCCAAAATAGTTTAAAATGTTGGCTATTCCCCCCCTCTTTTTTTTTTGGTTTTTTAAATATGAAAAAAAAAATTCAAGAAAAACTGCATAAATTGAACAGAAAATTTGTTCAAATGTTAGACCTTAAGGAAAATTGAAAATAAAAACCCGTTTAACCACTTTTGCTCCGTTCTATTTGATCATGGGTCGTTTTGCCCGGCCTGGTGGCGTCTTTTTGCTCTGTTGGAGGAGCTGAAGTTGCTCCGTTCTATTTGAGTTAAATATATGTTAATAAGCTAGTATAGTGTTTGGTAAACCTAGCTGTTAGGGTAGCTGTTTAAAACTTGTGAATAAAAAATCAAAAGCTCCGAAAAGCTTGGGTGAATAGCTGTTGAAAAGCTTAGATTTCAAAAGCTTTCAAAAGCTAATTAAACTAAAATCTTATATTTATTTCATTTAAGACTATAGAATATCAAAACCATAAGCTCCGAAAAGCTACTTGCTTTTGCCAAACATAGCCTTTGTTTTAGGTACGTCGGTACGATTGAGTTCTGTCCGGATGAGGTTGCACTCTCGTGTGCCCTGTTGATCAAGATAACTGTGATATTATGATAGTGTTTGTGGTTTTTGAAGATTACTCATCTAGATGGGGGAACATCATTAGTTTATGCTTCCCAGGAGACGTCACTTATCCATTGGCGGGTTTATGTTCCCGTCTCCCTGACAGCTAGACTTCATGGAAATTTTATTTACCTCTCCGTATTCTTGCTATTCACGGCTATTTATGAGACTTCCTTGACTTCATCGTCCGTCAGTCTTCTCGGTGCCTTGTTCAGCTTGTCTTTGAAACTCTTTTTTGGATTTTGCTTTGGTTGTACCCGTTTGGTTTATTATGACGGTCAATCCATCTGCAGATTCTTTTCTACCTATCGATTCACCTGACACTAGTAGTATCTGATATTTCGAATTCTTGCATGTATTAAAAAAAAAAAAGTTTATCCTATTGTCTTATTGATAACTTTTTTTCAATTAAAAAATATCTATATTATTAATGAAGACTTTTGAACTCCGTGTTAGGATTGGTTCATGTGACCGTATGAACGTAGAGTAAATTTATAGCCGATTTCCAATTATTTAGATGTGATTAATGTGAACTTATGAATAATGAATGTAGTCCAATACACTATTATTATCCCGTTTACAAGTAACATCAACAGTAGTGATATTTCCCTAAGCGTCATCGTTGAAATTAAGATGGAAAATTGAAACACAAAGATTGCATATAATTGGGGGTCAAATTGATGGATCTCGTGCATTCATTGGAAGGAAAAATCCACGCGGTGAACGCCAACCACCTGTATTATTTAAGTTGATACTTCAACCCAGAAATCCCATTTAGAAATTAGCTATATTCATAATAATAAATTATACATAATGCAGCGTTTATTGCACACCTCCAAATATCTTCTTTTGCTAATAGTAATATGTATGCTTCAACCTCCTCCATCAACAAGCTGCCTACACCAAGACAGGGCTGCCCTCCTCCAACTCAATTCCCATTTTATGTCACTCTTATATTCACATCGCTCCATGGAGTATTTGTCGCACGAACTGCGTTCATGGGGCGACGACAGCGACTGTTGCGCGTGGGAGAGAGTCAAGTGCAACGGGCCTATGCAACATGTGACCGAGCTCTCCCTGGACCAGATCCTCCTCTCTCCCGATGGATATTCGACTTACGCTCTAAATGTTTCTCTATTCCAACCTTTTGGAGAATTGACCACTCTTAACTTATCTGATAACAACATCGGTACCTTGGTCACCCATAAAGGTATCAATGTATATATCATTGTATAGTCAAACAATTTATGTCGTTTCATTTTAATTGTATATATGTATGTATGTATGAATTGCAGGGGGGAGTAACTTCAATTTGAAGACCTTAGAAATCTTCGACTTTGGGAATAATAATATGAATGTCTACGGACAGCTTGAAGGCTTTGTGGGATCACTCACGTCGCTTAAGAAGCTGTATTTGAGCGGCAATGGACTCGAGGAAAGCTTTCCTGCAAAAGGCATGTAGCTAGAGCTTATGTATATCTATCAATCTTACCGACGATATATATAGGTCTATATAATGATGCGTTATTGTCCTTCCAATCCGTTTGATTTCAGTGCTCGTAAACTTGAAGCAGTTGCAGGTGTTAGACATGAGTTCCACTTTTGAGTCTATGAACGGGTTGTTTCCAGGTAACTAATTTAGGAACACAGTTTCGATTTGAAGAACCATTTACCAATTTTTTTGAACATAAACTGGTGCTCAAAGTGATCTTGACTTATTTTATGTTACTTGAATCAATCTTGTACATACAGCACTCACTAAATTGAAGGCATTACGCGTGCTGGACTTGAATTCGAATTATTTGAATGACTCTCTATCAGAGCCAGGTGAGCGCGCTTTTCCTATTGTCAATTGGTTTTAGAATACTGTTACTCTTAAATTGCACAAATCCCATACAAGTCCATATTTGTCTAATTTGTTCTATTCCTTTTAGGCCTTTGTGAATTGGAAAATCTTCAAGAGTTGCATCTTAGAATGACTTATATCAGCGGCAATCTTGGTCAGTGTTTGGGTAACTTGACATCCCTTCGAGTTCTTGACATTTCATACAACAATCTTAGCGGAGATTTATCCCCCATTATTCCGAACCTCAACTCCCTTGAGTCTCTGTCAATCTCCGACAATTCATTCTCCGGAGAATTTTCATTGAGTTCTTTGTTGAACCATTCAAGTCTTGGAGTCTTGATTCTCTCCAACAATAATCTCAATGCCAAGATAAATGATTCACTCCACTTCTCCGATTTCCAGCCTGAAATCCTCGGATTGGGTAATTGCAATCTAAACGCGCAAAGTGGATCATTCTTGCGGTTTCTTTCACAAATGCGGAATCTACAGCTTCTAGACATCTCTCACAATGGCTTAGTCGGATCATTCCCGACATGGCTGCTGCTCAATAACTCCAATCTTGAAGCCGTAATGATGAGGAACAATTCCTTTGGAGGAGTTGTTAGCTTCCCAAAGGATGGGAACTGGTCCTTGATCGCCTTAGACATTTCAGAAAACAGCTTCTATGGAAGCTTTCCTGAAAATGTAGGCATAGTTTTCCCTGGTCTCCACTTCTTGAACGCGTCAACGAATCGTTTTGAAGGCAAGATTCCTGCTTCACTTGGCAACATGATCAAATTACAGGTCCTTGAGCTATCCAACAATAACTTTTCGGGACTAGTACCAACAACCATATACACAGATTGCCGTTCATTGCGGTATCTAAGGCTATCAAAGAACAGTCTGCAAGGAGAAATCATTCCAGTGCACATGAATCTAACTCAACTCTTCGTGCTGCACCTCGATGCAAACCACTTCACCGGGACTATCAAAGATAGTCTACTGCAGAGCAATTCCTCTTTAGCATTTATGGACATATCATATAATGAGGTGACTGGTGAAATCCCTAGCTGGATTGGGAACTTCTCATCTTTGACAGATTTGTTAATGTCAGACAACCAATTGAAGGGTCATATTCCAACTGAGCTATGTAACTCATACCAGCTTGAATACTTGGACCTCTCCAACAATGTGCTGACAGGATTTATACCTTCTTGCAGCAATTATTCACATCTGATGGGTTTGCAGTTGAGCAATAACTTGCTCTCTGGGACTATACCGGCTTCGTTATCAGGAAATTCGCAGTTGGTGATACTTGATTTGAGTGGTAACCGACTTTCAGGAGGCATTCCGTCATGGATTGGTGATCTTTCAGGTCTTAATATGCTTCTGTTGGGGCATAATTCACTTGGAGGTGAAATTCCAAAAGCTTTGTGTCAGATACAGCAAATTAACATCTTGGATCTATCAAGTAATGACATCTTTGGTGATATCCCAACTTGCTTTGCAAATATGACCTTTGGTGGATATGTAACTGAAGAGTCGATTTCTTTGTATAACGAAGGGGATACTTATGTGTCGTTTGGAATATCAAGTGAGTGGTATTTTCCTGGAGGAACAGTCGACGGATCTTTGAGCCAAGAGGTGGTTACTCTTTTGGCAAAGAGCAAGTATAACGAGTACAAGGGTTCTATTCTTCATGTTATGTCCGTGTTAGATTTGTCTTGGAATCGGCTCACAGGGGAGATTCCGAAAGAGTTTGGACAATTGGATAAACTTTATGCTCTCAACTTGTCACATAACGAGTTATCTGGATCGATTCCTAGCAGCTTTTCCAAGCTCGCAAGCATTGAGAGTCTAGACCTCTCTTACAACAACTTGAGCGGATCAATCCCTTCACGATTGGCTCAAGTCACTACATTAGAGATCTTCAATGTGTCCTACAACAACCTAAGTGGACGTGTGCCGGAAACAGGTCAGTTTGCGACTTTTGATGAAAGAAACTATATGGGAAATGCTTTCCTTTGCGGATATGTTGGGAGAAGCTGCACGCCAACCTCCAAGGATGCTACTGACCAAGAAGATGATGGTTTAACTTCGACTGATGGATTTGATTGGGAAGTGTTCTTTTGGAGCTTCGGTGTGTCCTCTATCACTCTATTTTTAGCCATCAACGTCGTTTTGTTGATCAATCCTCGATGGCGCAGAGCTTGGTTTGCTTTTACCGACTATCATATCCTTTGGTGGCTGTAATTCATTAGCTTGAATGATTTGTATTAGTTCATATGAGTTTGTATGTATAGCTGGTATATATTACTGCAATGTTATAATGTATCTTGTTATTGACAACTCACTTATTTTAAGGGTGATTTTGTGATTTTTAAGTTAATTAAGGGTATGTGAAAACTCACTTATTTTAAGGATGATTTTTTTATAATTTGCCTTATAGTTTATTAAATCAAAATCATAAAAGTTATTGACAAGATGATTTTTATAAAATTGCACACGGACAACGGTCGAAAGAATAATGAGTTCATTCAAGAACGATTGGACTACGTGGCGTGCAATGAAGAATTTCTAGAAAGGTTCCCGGGAACTAGTTCGGTGCACCTTTAGAGACAGGGATCGGATCATCTCCCGATCATGGTGTATAAGCTCCAAGTAGAGAGGGATTGGGGTGAAGAGAGAAGGGGAGAGAAACCTTCCAGGTTTGAGGCGTTGTGGGCCGAACATGAGGACAGTGAGGAAGTGGTTCGGAATGGTTGGATGAATCCAAGTACCTCGCTGGGAAGAGGGGATGTATTGGGAAAGATCTCGAGATGTATGGATGATCTAAAGGATTGGAATCGAGTGACGTTTGGCAATGTATTGAAGAAACTTAAGAGGGTGAGGGAGCAGTTGCGCGAGATACACAAAAGGGGCATAACAGGGGATGTAGTGGAACGACGAAGAGCGTTGGAGAGGGAGGAGAGGTTGATGGAGGAGGAGGAACTGATTTGGTTTCAGAGGGCAAAGGCAAATGAGTTCAAGTGGGGGGATAGGAACTCAAAATTCTTCCATAGGAAAGCAAATGGGAGGAACAAGAGGAATGCCTTGACTCGACTTGTGGATGAGGAGGGAATGGAATGGAGGAGTCGAGAGGGGAGGGCTGGGGTTGCGGTGAATTACTTTGAAAATTTGTTCAAGTTAAATCCGAGTGCACTTCCTGAGTCGGCTTCTCAAGGAATTTCGCAAACGCTCACGGAGGAAGACAATCTGGAGCTCCTACGTCCGTTCTCTGGTGAGGAGGTAAAATATGCCCTATTCTCTATGCATCCTACGAAATCCCCAGGGCCTGATGGTATGTCAGCACTGTTTTATCAACGGTACCGGCATATTGTGGGTCCTGAGATTACAAAGTTTATTTTAGATATTTTGGCTGGTGCCCCTTTTCCGGAGGGTCTTAACCACACGTACATAGCTTTGATACCGAAGGTCTCTGCCCCTTTTCGGATGAAAGATCTTCGGTCGATAAGCTTATGTAATGTGTTGTTTAAGATCATATCCAAAATGCTCACGATCCGTCTTAAGGTGTGTCTTAGCAAGGTGATATCTCCGAGTCAGAGCGCGTTTGTACCCGGGAGGCTCATTACGGACAATGTATTGTCTGCTTTTGAGATCTTCCATTACATGAAGAACAGGAGGTAGGGAAAGAAGGGATACATGGCGCTCAAGCTTGATATGGCGAAGGCATATGACAGAGTAGAGTGGAGCTTTCTGGACCATTGCATGGAAAAAATGGGTTTTCACCAAGACTGGCGGAGATTAGTTATGAGATGTGTGACGTCGGTGACTTTTGCTGCACTCGTTGGGGGATCTCCGTCGCAGATATTTGTGCCTTAGAGGGGGTTGAGACAAGGTGATCCCCTTTCACCGTACTTATTTTTGTTATGTGCTGAGGCATTTTCAGGTCTTATCAGAAAGTGTGAGGAGGAGGGGAAGTGGCAGGGCATCAAAATTGCTCCATCGGCTCCGACTGTTTCTCATTTATTCTTTGCGGACGATAGTATTCTTTTTGCAAAGGCAAACTGTCAACAGGGATCAGAAATTGTGAACATGCTCCGTATCTATGGAGAAGCGTCCGGACAACAGGTAAACTTTGCGAAGTCTGAACTATCTTTTAGCAGGAATGTGAGTGCTGAGGTCCGAGAGGAGATTCAGGGATTATTGGGTGTTGTGGAGTTGGAAAAGCATGAGAAATATTTGGGGCTGCCCACGATGATAGGTAGATCAAAAAAGTTATATTTAATGGAGTAAGGGACAGAATTTGGAAGAAGATTAAGGGCTGGAAGGCGAGGACTCTTTCGAGAGCGGGCAAGGAGGTATTGATCAAGTCGGTAGTGTAGTCGATCCCAATGTACACTATGTCATGCTTCCTCTTGCCAAGCTACATGTGTCACGAAATAGAGAAGATGATGTGTGATTTTTGGTGGGGAGATGGAGAGAGCAGAAAGAAAATGCACTGGTTATCGTGGAAAAGAATGAGCCACTCGAAGGAAAAGGGGGGAATGGGCTTCCGCGATATGGAGATGTTCAATCTCGCTCTTTTGGCAAAGATGGGCTGGAGGATCATGACTCAACCGGAAGCACTTCTCTCGAGACTCCTTAAAGCGCGGTACTTTCCTCACTCGTCTTTCCTTGAGGCTAGTGTGGGAGGCAACCCGAGCTATGTCTGGAGGAGTTTGATTAGTGCAAGGAAGGTTCTGGAGAGAGGGGTTTACTAGACGGTTGGAAATGGAGCCAACCTATACGCATGGGGAGATAGATGGATCCCAAGGCCCTTGTCGTTTAGGCCGATTGCGAACCCGAGAAGTATGGGAGAATTCACCCGAGTCATCGACTTTATTGATTGGGAGGCTGGGGGATGGGATGAGAGCGCTGTCCGCGAAGCTTTCTTGCAATGTGACGCCGAGCTGATCCTACAGATCCACCTGGATGACCCTGAGTCGGAGGATACACTGACTTGGTTTTACACACGGGATGGTAACTTTACAGTTCGATCAGCTTACCATTTGCAGATGGAGGACAGGCGGCAATGTCAAAGTGAGGGAGAGACTTCCAATGGGAATAGAGGTGATGAGCTGTGGGGGAGGATTTGGAGGATGCGGGTGGTTCCTCGAGTCCGGAATTTCATATGGCGGGCCTGCAGAGGCATACTGCCCAGTCGAGGAGCTTTAGCGAGGAGGGGGGTCACATTAGAACCCTGGTGTGAGCATTGTGGGAAGGAAGAGTCGACTTGGCATACCTTGTGGGATTGCCCAAGAGCTCGAGAGGTGTGGAAGCTCTTCCCTGAACTCAAGCGGAGAGGGAGAATAGCTACTGATTTCCGGAGTTGGGCAGATGTCATGTTGCGGGGGAAGGATTGGGAGTCGCAATGCTTATGGGCATATATAGCAGCTGGAGTTTGGCACGCAAGGAACAAAGCTTGCATTGAGGGAGTGACTACCTCGGCGGAATCCATTGCCGACACTGCTTCGGAGAAGCTGGAGCTGCATAGAGGAGATGCTGAGCGACAACAGACACTTGCTCAAGCGCCGGACAGAGCAATGGGCAACACACGATGGACTGTACCGGAGGATGGATTCGTCAAGATCAACTGTGATGCATCGTCGGATGCGGCAAAGGGATGTGGAATCGGTGTGATAGCGCGGGACGAGCCTGGGACTGTCGGCTGGGCAGCTGCTAGGCGGATCCAACATGGAACGGATCCTCTGTGTGCGGAATGGGAGGCTATTGTGACAGCGCTGAGAATGGCAAGGGACAGAGGTATCGGCTCGGTGATTGTTGAGACTGATAGCGCCCAGGCAGTGCAGATCTTGCAGGGTCGAGCATCCTTTAGGGGTGTGGCGGGACGATTGGGTCACAGGGCGGGTTGTCTTGCTCGTGAGTTTCAGAGGTGCAAGTGGAGTTGGGTAAAGCGGGAAGGCAACCAAGCTGCGCATTTTCTTGCTTTCTTAAGACCAGTGGAACCTATTTCTTTTGCTTCAGTTTTTTATTTCCCTGCTACTTTGTTAGACATTACCACTGTTGATTTGGAGGTGGAATAAGAGCTTGCTTTTTCATCAAAAAATAAAAAAATAAAAAAATAAAATTGCACACAAAATTCTTCCCATTTTAAAAAATATTTACAAATCCATCTTAGAGATTAATTAAAAAAAAAAAAAACAATGTTCTTCATCCTCCCACACAATCCATCTTGCCTTGTTCAACCCATATGAGCAAAATCAAGCGTGCATCATGAACAGACAATTTTTTGTGTTCAATACTTCCTACAGTAGTAAACTAAAAAAAAATACACATAAGAAAAGGAATTTGCTACAGGTCACTTCGAATTTCCTTAGAAACATGGAGTCGCTTGTGAGTTGGAGAGTAACCCTTAAATGGATCACATAGTACCCAAGCGATTGAGTCGATCGAACTAGATTAAGATCAGAAAAGGAATTTGCTAAACATCAAACTACAATCCAGACCTAATGAGGCAATTAAAAAGGTAACAAAGCCCAGAAACACAAGACCCGTCAAGCGTCAATTTGATGATCTAGGTTCGATTATTAAAGAATAATAATTCTTTATCCCAAATCACAAAAAAAAAAAATCTATATCGAGCAACAAATACAATCGAATCATTTTAAACCACACCACAAACGCATGCATTAAGACAAGAACAAATCAAGGCCGGCCTAGTATAGAATTTCAACAGAAATCGCTCATTACAGAAGGTTCGTTGGGATTCGGGATCAGGTGTGTACCCTTGTGCTAATAGTCTAACACATAAGTCTAGCGAAACTCCATCTTAAAAACAATTGGCAATAAGAGAAGTAACCCACTAGCGTATATATTAAAGCTTTTTGTTCATATTATCAATGTGAGACATTGTTGATTTCATCGCATTCTTTCATTGTCTCTTACACAAGAAACCAAACCCCCAAAATTTTCAAGCAAAACTCTCATAACAACAAGCACACATAAGAAGATCAAAACGAAATCGAGTATGCAAAATTGGGATCTCCCATCATAACAACAAGCACACATAAGAAGATCATAACGAAATCGAGTATGCAAAATTGGGATTTGGGAGAGATAGATTTCAAACAGACAACAAGAAAGAAAGGTTGAAGAAGACAACAATATTATTCCCACCAAAAAAAAAGAAGACAACAATATTATTTAATTCGGGGAAAACAAACACAGCTCGAATAATCAAAACAACATCGAAGCATAAAATTAACGGAAATTTTATGAGGTACCTCCGAAATATCGCTTAATTCACGCGGTGACCAATTGTTTTACACCTGTGGTACCCCAAGGTTTTGAATTCTTTCGCCCCATGCCCTTCTCTTATTTTTTTAACGGTTCCCTTACTAAATTTGCCGGCGTTAGGGCTGGATCGATTCCTGCGCCATCCAGTTGCATTCATGGAAGCCGGTCAGCCCCAAATCTAGTAGTCCCAGCCCCAAAACCCTAGATCTCGATGCCTACAACTCTGGCCTCAAGCACTGCCTCAACACCAAGCGCCCTTGCTTGTCCGATTGGGCGACTTCATTCTATCCCTCTCTGTCATCAACGCCCTCAAAATGTCAAAGCTCAGCCACTTCGAAAAAGACAAGTCTTACTCCTCCTCCGCCCACAAGAAGGGATGATTCCACTGGTTCGTGCGGAAGAGGCGCCGCCGGAGATCCTGCTGTCTCCGGGAGGAGCATCGATTGTAGTGGCACCCGCAACGGCCTCTGCTGCTCCATTGGTGCCACCGCAACTTGCTCTGATTTCATGGTGGCTGCGGGAGGAACGGATTCTATTGGGATTGTGGGAAGCTGTTTGCGAATGGGAATAGGATTGAGATCGAGATCAGTGGAAGGGAGGGGAATTGGAGCTCAGATGTGAGCGATGCTAGGCATTCGAGGAGAGAGAGAGGGTAAATGGACATGGGATCGGGATGGGGGAGAGGGAGAATCATGGATCTGGATTAGGGTTCGATGCGAGGATACCGAGGCGATGCTGAGTTTGAGTATGTAGATGAGTTGGATGAGGAGGATGATGATTCCAGACTATGGGGCGAGAGATTTGGAGGTCCATGATCGGCAACCTCGTTCGAGTACCCCTTTAGCCCCAACACCGGCGATCAGCACTTTCGGCCACTAGTAGCTCCGACCACCAACAACCCATTACTACTAACCTACCCATTAGTATGCAAAGGCCCAACCTCAAACCCCACCATCTCCTTGCCCTTAGCACTGCCACTCGGATCCCTAGAGCTCTCCGGTTCGTGCACAACATTTTTATGTCTTCAACTTTTCCTTTATCCCTCTTGGTATCCCCGATAACTTCTTCACGTTCCAAATTCACCTGTTCCTCATTCTTGCTGCTCCCATTATTCCCTTCATTAACTTCCTCATCATTAATTTTATTCCTTTGAGTGGATCCCGAGGCGCTCATCTTCCCGTTGCCTTTGGTCTCTCCGGCGGTACTACCCATCTTCTTCTGATTCCGGCGCCGATGAGCCACCTCCATCCAAGGTCCATAGCATCCCCCAAACACCTCAATCTGTTCATCTGTCTCCATTCTTGACTCCGAATCGTTGCCGCCGTTCCCTCTATTGATGTTCGACCCCCCTGCATGTTCCTTCATCCCAGCCTTCTGACTCTCACCCTTGTCAACTCTTCCCTTTCCTTCCATGGAACACAGCATCGCCAGATGCCCGAACCTTCCGCATTTGAAGCAAATTCGGTGTAAACCCTCGTACTCTAGGAAATACACATGGTCATTGCCTTCCATTTTGTGAGTTGTGCACGACTTTTCACTATTGTCTCTTCAAAGGTTTCCTTAGTTACCTTTTCATTTGTAATAGAACATCCTAAATATTTATCTAACATTTCTTGGTTCATGAGAAAAATATAATCCTAGGCTCCTGGCTAGGAGCACAGGAAACTAAACAAGAAACTAAGGGTGTGATTTTCAAAATATTTATTAAAAAATAGTCATTTACTAAAATATTCACAAGTTCAAATATTTAAAAAAATATTCATTCTTTTCAGTTTTATCAAAACAACGAAACCGCGTTTCTTATACACATCATTAATTTCAATCTAGGGTCGAAGGGGAATTACATTTCAATTATTTTTTAAAACAATAAAAACATACTTAGGCGACAAACATTGGCATAACTTGTTGCCTAAATTAAAAAAAATCTCATACTCAAGCGACGGAGATACTCTCTTGGGCGACGAACTTATGAGGACAAACCCGTCACTTGAGGTCACCTTTATTTTTTAAGAAATTCTTCAAACTCTTTCAAGCGACAAACTTAACTAAAAGGATGGTCGCCTAAAGTGTAGTCGACTCGGCTCGGCTTGAAAAGCCCATAAGGTCTGACATGTTTTCAGGCGATGGACATTTTCTTTGGTGGCCTAAATATATATGGTCATGCGACGAACATCATTATGTTCGTTGCTTGAAGACTCCAGGGATGAAGGCAAGGCGACGGCAGCTCAAGCAACGGATTGAGCTAAAAAGTTAACAACCATCTAAAATATAATAAGTATGAAATTATGTAAACAAATTAATGTTTTATATAGTTTTTAACTCATTAAAAAATGTGCTAAAAAATTAACAACCATCTATATATTGGCGAAAGAAAGTAATGTATATATGCTAACAAAACGGCCGAATTAGAGAGGGGACACTCAACAAATGGAAACAATATGGATGATAATTAGGGAAGGAAGACGAGTTGTCAAAGTTCAAGTTCTTCATATCTTGTCGTCGTCCTTAGAATAGTATGTTACAAAGGGGATCAAAGAAAGCTAGGCAAAAAATGAAGTTTGAAAGCGTTTGGAAAATAAGGAAGCCAGAAGCTATTCTTGTTAGTGTTTGGATAACTAAATCCTTACCGGATCTCAAAGGTCTACTCCTGTATGTATGTGTGTGTATATATATATATAGATAGATAGATAGATAGATAGATAGATAGATAGATAGATAGAGAGAGAGAGAATGGATCAAATGTTTACAAGTCTTAACATGTTTTGTGTTAACAAATAATGACCATTGATCTAAACAAAATAGAAGGCCACGATTAATTCTTAATTTTAATTATTTATATTTAAAAAATAAGTGGACCCCATAGAAAACCTATCTCAATCTTATAACAGGCGCGTGTGGATTCCCAAAAGAACCCTAAAAAACCTAGCAGCCGATCAAGATGATTGGTATCCTCACGAGCCAATTCTCAATCTGGGGTTGAATTTTGATCGATTTGAGGGTCTGTTCATTCAATTTCCAGATCGCCATTGTTGGGTGTCAATTGACGCTAGTGGTTGTGCAGGTATTCACGCCGGAGGTTGCACGGAGTCTCGAGTTCTCGCCTTCACTGTCATTAGACCTGAGCATGGGCGGGCTTGGGCCGGGCCTCCCACCTTTTCACAACCCATTGTACCGGGCCGGGCTTGGGCCAGGCCCGGTTGTTGGGCCTATTACCTTGCCCAAGCCCGTCCGTGCCGGCGGGCCGGGCTGCCCACCGGGGCCAAACGGGCTTTTCATTTAAAAGATATAAATTAAATTAATGAAGACTTAAGGGTGTCAAACACATACATACAGTATATAAATTAACATATTATATACTGTATATAATATATTATCAAGGTAAAACACATACGGAGTATAAATTTACATACATACATACAGTATATAATATATTATTAAATACAGTATATAATATTATATACGTTTTAAAAAGGTAAGAGTGTAAAAAACATACGGAGTATAAATTTACATACATACATACAATATATAATATATTATTAAATAATAATATATACCGGGCGGGCCTACCGGCCCGCTTGGGCTTTATACTCTGCCCAAGCCCAGCCCGGTGGGCCTACCGGGCCGGGCCCGTCGGCCCGCTTGGGCCAATTGCTCTGCCCAAGCCCGTCTTTTTTACCGGGCGGGCTGGGCGGGCCGGGCGGGTTAGCCCACGTTTGCTCAGGTCTAACTGTCATCCTATTGTCGTTGACTTGCTGCCCGATTGTTGTGTCGATCAAATCTCGAATTGCTATTGCCAGAGTCCAACCTTCAATCTACGCCATCCTCTTCTCACCCGGAGTCATCTTCCTCGTTGAATTTCAAGGGTCAGACTTTGAAATCTCCATGGAATCTTATTTCTCTCTCCAATTGGAACAATACCGTGGTTAGATTCATATTTTTTTTTTATCAGAGGTTAGATTCATATTTAGTTAGGATTTTTGTATTACTTTGTTCTAGTTTTAATTGAGATTGGAGCACTGATTTATGTATTAAAATATTTAAAATTGTTTATGAATTTATCGACTATTCGGCAAGTTCAGAGTCACTCTTCGTCGATAATAAGGAATTATTCATATATAGTTTACGTGGGTAATTATTAGACGTGGGTTTTTTGAAATTCAAACTCTGTCTATTGTTTATGAATTTACCAACTATTCGGCAAGTTCAGAGTCACTATTCGTTGATAATAAGGAATTATTCATATTTATCTAGGTAGAGTATTCGTTACTATTTAGTTATTATTTCATGTAGAGCCACTATTCGGCAAGTTTATAGTTTATATTCGTTGATAATACAAAATTATTCATATGTATTTGATCAGAATAAAGAATATTGTATATAGATTAGTGGTTACTCATGATTCTCCTCCTTATTTGATCAAGAATAAGGAATTATTCATTGGTATGCAATAAATATTCGATGGAATGAGATAGGTTATTCCTTACTATTTAGTTATTATTTCATGTTCAGAGTCAATATTCGGCAAGTTCATATTTTCTATTCGTTGACAATATAGAATTATTCATATGTATTTGGTTAATTAGATGTGGAAAATCAAAAATTACATTTACATACTCTTCCAACCCAACGAATAATTACTATCAATTTAGCGAATAATTACTATCAATCTAGCGAATAGTTGCAAAATTGACCAACCCTTTTGCTATTATCTAAATGATAACTCCTCTTTACAGATGAATAATAACGATTAATTTAGCGAATAATTACTATTAACCTAGCGAATAGTTGCCAAATTGACCAACTGTTTTTCTACCAAAAAAAACGTTACACCACAAAGTGCAAGCAAAATCTGGAAGTTTAGAGTCATTATTCGTTGATAATCTGGAATTATTCGGTAATTTATTAGGAATTATTCATTGAACACACAGTGCAACCGAAATCTCCCCCTAAAAAAAACGTTGCCTCGAAAAAAAATTCAACGCACGCGCTTCCTCTTAAGCAAGTTGGCTATAAAAGTGGTGGGGCCTACTCTTTTTTATTTAAATAAAAAGAGAAAATCTCAATTAATCTCACCCATTCATTTCTAATCAATCAATGGCTTAGATTTGTTAACACAAAACACAATAAGGGGTGTAAACACCTGACCCAACCTCTATATATATATATATATAGAATATGGATCATGTGTACACAAGCCTTATTGTGTATCATGTACACAAATCTCGGCATTTGGATAAAACCAAATCAAAGGCTCACAATAATCAAAATAAAGAAAAGAGAAAAGAAAAGAAAAGGAGGGGTTGTGAATAGTGACGGGGGAAGTAATTTTTTGGTTTTTTTTTGTTATTTTCGGGCATTTTAAAAAAATATTTTTATTTTTTTTTGATGTAATTTATTTTTATCTACCTATAGACACCCACTTTGCATATGTTTTGCGGAAATTGTTTTTACGATAACAATTGAGCATAAGAGTTTTCGTTTTGTTTGTGCCCAGTTTTATTATTCGGTGGTATTGGTGGGTTTTTTGATATTATTCATTGAATTATATATGTTTATTCAGTGGAATGTAGTGTTTTTTTTGTAGTTCGGAATCATTTGGAGTCACATTGAGCTTAAGGGTTTTTGTATTATTCATGCCTATATTGATCATTCAGTAGAATTGGTGATTTTTTTGATATTATTATTTGAATTATGAATATTTACTCAATGGAATGTGTGTTTTTTTTTACCAACTTCTTTGAATATGCTACCGAATAATGTTTTATTTTTTGTCCATTGATCTTCGCTAAAATAAAACATTATTTGGTAGCATATTCAATGAATTGGTAAAAAAAACACATTACATTGAGTAAATACTCATAATTCGTCAATACGATCGAATAATATTGTAACACCATCGAATAATTAAGTTATACCATTGAATAATAAAGCAATACCATCGCATAATCCGTCAGTACGATCGAATAATATAGTGATGCCATCGAATAATCAAAATGACTAACCTACAAAACAGACTCATACGACTGAATAAATCTTCATATACTAGTGCATAATCATTCATACTCAACTGCATAATCATCTATGGGAAACAACGGCTTAGATTCCTCTATGGGAATCAAGGGCTCAGATTTGTGTACATGATACACGTTAAGGGCTGAGTACACCGGAACCAACCCCTATATATATATATATGTATGTATATAGGAATAGGTAACTTGTGCACACCCTTTAGGGTGTACTTTGTGCACGACTGTGGACCGTTGATCTGAAGGAAATAGAAGGCTAGGATGATGCCACGTCAATTGGGAGGTTTTTAAAAAAAAAAGAAAAAGAAGCCCAAACTCAAAATCAAATGGGTGCAACGCGTGTAAAATGAATCAAATAAAAACCCTAGCAAATTTTTCTTCATCTTCGTGGAGCACTTGAGCCCCAAAGGCGAGTTGAAGGCGGTGTACGAAGATTCGAGTTGCTGGGCGGTGGTAGTGCGGTGGCAGCGGGGTGATGGCGACGTCGGTACTCGGCACCCCTTCCCTCTTCTCAGATCCGGCGGTGCTAGGGGAAGGAGGAGACAATTAGGGGCGGTTTCTTTCGAATCTGCAAAGAGAAGCGAAAAGGGGCTGCGGGGGCTCGGTGGGCTGTTGATGTCGGCTCAAGGGCGTGGATCCGGCGCTGCTGGGTGGTCGGTGGCCGAAATGGGTGCTGTCGGCGCCATAGAATAGGTGCGGTGGTGTGTGGGTGCGAATGGAGGGGGCTGAGAGGAGGACAAAGGAGAACCGAGTTGCTGGGCGGTGGCACCGCGGTGGTGGCGACATCGGTGCCTTCTTCATCTTCGTGGAGCCCCAATTTCGGTGGAGCCGAAGAGCCTCAGATCCGGAAGGTCGGCGATGGCGGTTCTCAAATCCGGATGGCGACTGGCGACGTCGGTGCCTTCTTCATCTGCTGGGCCGCTGCCGATGATGCAGAGTTTAGTGGAAGCGACGGTGAATTCGACGACGCTCAGCGGAGGCAGGCAGCGATGTAGCCGCTCCTGTTGCTGGGCGGACCTCCTAGGCGATTTGGGCGGAGCGACGGTGGCGATTGGGAGAGGCGACACTGATCCACTAGTTAGCTGCTTCCGATTGTACGGTGGCGATCGGATCTGCCATGGGTAGGGTGAATGGTCTTTGATGTTTCTAATTCCTATTCTAATTTGACTCAGTAACAAACAAGGAAAACAACTGATCTCGCACCAACAGCAGCAACTGGTGAAGATCTGATCAAGAACCTCATGGAATCACTCAAGCACACAAGGAATTTGGAGAAACCATTTTCTCTGTAAAATGAAGTGTCTAGAATGTAATACAAGCAACTAGCTACAACTATTTATACTACTGCACTAAGCTAACAAACCCGGAATAACAACCAAGAAACAAACCCCTGCATTTACATAATATTACCAAACTGCCATCCACACTATACTCTATATTCCCCCCTCAAGGTGGGCGCAGATGATCAAAGACGAGACCCAGCTTGGAAGCAAGAAACATGTGTTGCTGAACACCCAATGGTTTGGTAAGAATGTCAGCGATCTGCAAATGAGACTGAACATTTACTGTGCTGAGGAAGCGTTCTTGAATGAGGTCCCTCACAAAGTGACAATCGATTCGCAAATGCTTCGTTCGTTCATGAAACACCGAGTTAGCAGCAAGGTATTGAGAAGATTTATTATCACAACACAAAGGAATGGGAAAAGTGATTGGAATCCGAAGACATAAATTGAGTGAGCTGTTGGACGGCGTAGGAGATATCGGGGCGAGTAAGAGTAAGATATAGCAGCCGGCCTACGAGACAACGATAATGCTCAGGATCCTCTAAGACCTCCCCTGTATCGATTGACAAACGAAGATTCCGCTGCATTGGAAATTTGGTGGGCTTACAGTTGAGCATACCCATGGCAGAGAGAAGATCAACCACATACTTGCGTTGGTTAAGCCTAATCCCTGCATTTGATGGAGCTAATTCCATGCCAAGGAAGTAGCGTGCATACCCCAAATCCTTAATTGTAAAAGCTTTGTCCAAAGAAGCCTTTGTAGTAGCAATAGCAAGTTCATCATCACCAGTAAGAAGCATGTCATCAACGTAAATCAGAGCAATGACAAACCGACCCCTAACCTCACGCACAAACAATGAATAGTCATGACGAGACTGAGTGAACCCAAGGGAAACAAGATGCTGAGTCAAGGTGATATTCCATTGCCGACTAGCCTGTTTCAGCCCATAAATGGATCGTTTCAAATGGCAAACTTGACCTTTAGCACCTCTTGTATAACCGGGAGGAAGAGCCATGTACACCTCTTCATCGAGGTAACCATGAAGAAAGGCGTTATTTACATCAAGTTGGTGTAAATGCCACCCTTTCATGGAAGCTACAGAAATCAGTGTGCGAACGGTTTGGAATTTAGCCACGGGTGAAAATGTCTCCTTATAATCCTTATCCTTTACTTGATTATATCCCTTAGCCACTAACCGAGCCTTGTACCTTTCAATTTCACCCGTAGGCCGAAACTTAATCTTGAAAACCCATCGGCAAGTTGCCAAGTATTGTTGGATTCTAATGCTACTAACTCCTTCTGCATAGCAGCTACCCACAAAGGACCCTCTTTGGCTTGATTATAAGAGGTAGGTTCAGAAATAGAAAGCACATTATATAGAGAACTGACATAATCTGCAGAGAATTGATGAAGGTCTGTGGGAGGAACGATAGCAAACACTGCAGACAAAGAATCAGAGGATTGACCACCTGTCCGAGGCACACGTCTGGTAGGTAAATCAGTACACACAAAATCCTTGAACCTAGAAGGTCTAACAACCTGTCTAGCAGGGCGAGAAACCCTAACCCCAGTATCAATAGGAGGAGGAGAACCAACATCCTGAACACTCTCTGAATCATGGTCATGAGGAGTAATACCAACAACCTGTACTCCGTCAGTCAAAGAATTCGGACCCCTTAAAGACTCGTGGGGAGAAGGAGGAGCTCGAGGAGAGGAGTTATGATCAGGGATAATTCGACCTCTAGGAAAGGAACCATGACCAGTCATGGTATCATTGCCGAATGTAACAAAGGGAAATGACGGAGGTGGATCAGAATTGGCACCATCAGTATCTTTGAATGGGAATTGATCCTCAACAAACGCGACATGTCGACAAACAAAGACCTTACGAGAGGTAAGATCATACACCTTATAGGCCTTTTGCCCAGGTGGATCACCGATGAAAGCACACCTCCTGCTCGTAGCATCAAACTTGGACCAAGAAGTCTTAGGAACTAATGCAAAACACAAACACCCGATAACCCTCAAATGATCATAGAGAGGCTGTTTGTGGAATAATACCTCATAGGGAGTTTTCCATTGCAAAACCGAAGACGGAAGAAGATTAACTAGGTATGTAGCAGCTAGAACACACTCCCCCCAAAACTTCTCAGGAAAATTCCCATGAAAGCGCAAGGCTCTAGCCGTTTCCAACAAATGGCGATGTTTCCGCTCCACCCGGCCGTTCTGCTCGGGGACATAGGGAGCAGACCAATGATGTACAATACCTTTGGAGGCTAACAAATCACAAAGCCTCTGCTGAACAAATTCAGTACCGTTGTCTGTCCGGAGGACCTTGACTTTGGTATCGAATTGATTCTCCACAAACGAGAGAAATCCAGCAACCAGACCAAACACTTGCTCCTTATTTCGAAACAAGTAGGTCCATGTACTCCTAGAATAATCATCTAGCACAGTCAAAAAATATTGAGCACCACACAAAGAGGGGACACAATACGGCCCCCAAACATCCATGTGAACCAAATCAAACATTCTCAAGGCAATTGAATTACTCTTGGAAAAGGGCAGCTTGTGCAGTTTAGAAAGCAAACAAATATCACAGTCAAAAGGCTTTTCTCCCAAGCCTTTGCACCAATCAAAGTGTTTCAGTTTTAAGAAGGAAGCATGTCCTAGTCGAGCATGACTCAACCTTATTTTATGATGAACAGAATTAACATGAAGCTTACCAACCGACACAGAACGTTTCGTGAAACCTGAACTCTGTGGACAACAACTGAACTCCCCAAATCTGTAAAGACCTCCAATCCTTTCACCAGTAGCATATACTTCATTAGTTGAAATGTCCTGCAAGACGCACTTTTGTTTAAAAAAGATGAACATATGTTCACTGGTATCCAGTAACTTGGAAACTGATAACAGATTATGTTGGAAGTGTGGCACATAAAGCACATCTTCAAGCACAGTCTTGTCAGTCAATCGAATCTTTCCCGAGTACTTCACCGAGTGAGTAGCTCCATCAGGAAAGCCGATTAGTACAGGACAACGAAGCAAGTCCATCTCAATAAACATTTCCTTGACGAAGGCAATGTGATCGGATGCACTCGAATCGATTATCCAAACTAATCGATTAGTCTCAATATTGGTTAAACAAGACTTACGATAAGTACCTGCAAAGTTCACTGAACTGTAATTCCCTAGACCACTGTCATCCATGGGTGCTTTTCCTTTGATGGCCCTGAGCACTTCAGCAAGCACAACATTGACAAGATGGGAATTAGCACCGAAATCAGTAGGTTTGACATCCAGAGGCGTATCCTCCTGGGCATTATCCTGCACATTAGCAACCATTTTGCCCTGGCCTGACTCCCGGGGACCAGTGTACCAGTCCGGGTACCCCACCAGCTTGAAACAGGTCTCCCGCACATGGCCACGCTCCTTGCAATAGGTGCAAACCCTATCATACTTTGCCTTCTTAGAGTCTCTTTTCTGATCAAAACTTGTACCCCTATTCTGATTTGATCCTGAATTCCCATAAGCAGTACCCCTATTCTGACCATATCCAGAAGAACTTCCAATCTCAGTACGAGATCCAGTACCCGAAGACTTATTCACAGCCAAAACCTCATGATTAAGAGACAGAGATCCAGTTATCCCTTTCTGTCTCTCGATCTGCCCCATTAGAAACTGCATGAGCTTGATTGTGGCTTCCTTTTCTAAGAGCTTCTTCAGAATCAGACATGAACAATTTTTCATAACCCCACACCTGCACACAGGGATTCCTTCTAACGCCTGAAGTTCATCCCACGCCTTATTGCGTTTGCTGTAGTACTCAGTGACAGACAAGTTAGCTTGGCGTATGTCACTGATTTCTTTCCTAATCTGATACACCAATGGTGCATTCGCCTCCGCAAATCGCTCAAGAATATCTTCCCAAAGTTCTTTAGTAGAATTGACGTACATAAAGCTCTCAGAAATTTCAGATTTCATTGAATTCAGAATCCAACTCATAACCATATAGTCACATCTAAGCCAAAGATCATAATTCTCATCAATTTCATCAGGTTTAACACATCGACCATTAATAAAACCAAGCTTCAATTTAGCTCCAAGAGCCATCCTAATTGACCGGCTCCAGCTATGGAAATTAGAACCATTAAACTGATGTGTAACAAGTACCATACCAGGATGATCGGAGTTAGAGAGGAACATCGGATCTGCATGATTTCCTCCCGTCGATGTCCGATTCCCGCGCTCAAACACCTGATCTTCTGTATCGACGAACACAGCATCATCTCCTTGATCCATTAGTGCAGACAATCGTCAGATCCAACAGCGAGCAAGCAAAATCCAAGCAACCGAGTAGCAGAGAGAAAAAAAACACGAACACCAGATCTCCGATAAACCGAGAGATCTCCGCAGATAACGAACCCGAAATTCACCAAATTTAACCTCTGTAGTTAGATATTGGCTCTGATACCATAACAAACAAGGAAAACAACTGATCTCGCACCAGCAGCAGCAACTGGTGAAGATCTGATCAAGAACCTCACGGAATCACTCAAGCACACAAGGAATTTGGAGAAACCATTTTCTCTGTAAAATGAAGTGTCTAGAATGTAATACAAGCAACTAGCTACAACTATTTATACTACTGCACTAAGCTAACAAACCCGGAATAACAACCAAGAAACAAACCCCTGCATTTACATAATATTACCAAACTGCCATCCACACTATACTCTATACTCAGTTTTGAAATCTTCGATTTCTACTTGAGTTTGGTATGAATCATTAACCTGCGATTTCTAATTCCTATTATAATTGAGTTTGATCAACGGTGAAATCTCTGATACATTATTTATTAGTATAGGTCGTTTTCGGTTTGACAAACGACATAAAAACCTTCATCGCACGACTATATCTATCCAACTAAACATTATTTGGTGAAATGTCAAACATTATTCGGTGAAATATGAATCATTATTCGTATAGATTGTAAGAACTGTTTTTGGATTTGAGGTTTCGGTGAAATGTGAAACATTATTCGATGAACTACGAAACATTATTCATGTAAATCGTAAATTTTGTTTAGGGATTTAAGGTTTCTTTTATTTTAAATTGATGAACGGAAAACAAAATATTATCCAGTAGCATGTGACAAATTATTAAGTGAAATTGTTAAATTTTGATTTGAACTAGATGGAAAAAAATAACATAATATTATTCGGTAGAATACAAAATGTAGCATGTGACAAATTATTCAGTGGAATTGTTAAATTTTGATTTGAACTAGATGAAAAAAAATAATATAATATTATTTAGTAGAAGACAGTGAAATTGTCAAAATTTTAAAACGAAATCAGGTAGGTTCCACCGATTTTTTCACAAACCAATAAAGTTATTTATTTAAAAAAACAAGCAAACCAGGAAAAAAAGCTGGAAGTTGGTAGAAGTGTAGAACGTGGGTTTGAGTTGTTAGAGTTTGAGTTGTTAGAGTGGCCCCACTTCAAATGCACTACACGCGCATGGATGGAGAAGGTAAGTTGAAATTTCAACCGGGTCCCATTAATTTTAAAACAAAAAAATTAAAAAAACACATTTAATCAAAGCCATCAATTCCTTTAGATCAATGGTCAAAATTTGTGCACAAGATACACTCTAAGGGGTGTGCACAAGGGAATCACTCCCTATATATATATATATATATATATTTGATAAGGTAATATATAATTCGGTTGGTAAAGAACCTAACCGATAGCATCCCGACGGATGAGATCAAGCAGATCTAAATTAGACTCCAATGCAAACCCGCTAACAAGACGACCAAGGTGTGCAACCTTGTCAGCCGCCCTGTTACCCTCGCGGGGCACAAAGGAAAAGGAGACGCTCCGAAATTCACGGAGCAACCACTTAATATCCCCCATAAGTAATTCGATTTCCCATGGGCATTTCCCTTTTGACCGAAGATGATCTATTATTATTATTGATGAGTCCCCTTCTATCTCGATTTTCTCGCAATTGATATTTCTTGCGGTCACTATTCCTTCTCGTAGCGCCATTGCTTCCGCCAATAGGGGTGAAGCAACCCCTAGTCTTTTAGCCCCAATTTGAACAACATCTCCATCCCAGTTTCTGATAATGAAACCAGATGAGGCTATGCAATCCGCAGTGGAAGCTCCATCAAAATTTATGATACGGGGTTAGCCGTAGGATGGCCCGATCTTCGACAATCAAGACTCAACGACAAGAACGGAAGCAAAGACTCAAGAAACAAGAACAAAGACTCAAAACGCAGCAATAGAAGACTCGACAAAAGTAATGAAAAGACCGATAGATTGGTTGATTCGAACTAAAATAGAACGAGATGAAGACCGCAGGCCTCCGTAGAGGGTAGGAACGAAATACCAACGACTATAAAGCCCGCCTCTACAACCTTACACAACCAAGCGGACAACTTGGAGGCACAAGGAGGGAACTTGTGATTACCTGGATCACCAAGCTCTGCGAGGTTGACGAACTCAAAGCAAACCAAGTTAGATCTATAACCAATTGTTGCAATCGACGAGCCACGCTTCGAGTCGATTGACTTTCTCTCAATTGTGTTTCACACAAACTGAAATTTTCATAAAAGAGACGTCTGATTTACAATGGAGGAATCAACCGTTCTAATATAGAAAACCCTAGGGCTGATTTTAATGAAAATAATAAATATAATAGAAATTAACTTAAATCCCTAAAATACTAAAAATAACTTAAGTAAATAAGGTCTCTAAAAATAGCAATAAAAAGAGTTCCAACACTTAAGAATTTCTCGTCTAAAACAGTGACAGCCCAAAGAATGTGATTTTCGGCCAAGCTCTAGGTCGAATCTGGAAAAACCTTCAACAGCAAAGTTGTAGATCTCTTCGTCCTCGTTCCGACAAGGTATGGCACAATCAAATCCGATTAATATTGAATCCGTACGACTCATTTTACTGAGACGTCGAAAAGCTGTCAAATGTTGAACGAATCTCAAAATGAACAACCCATCAAGCTTGCACCTTTGGACCTTCTCCCATGGTGGAGCCTTCTTCTTCCTCTTGAGGATGACAACATTCTCACAAGCTCGAATCATAGGTCCATCCCCAAGTATAGGTGTGTCCGGAAGTGTTTTGGATGGTCCCGCATCAATTTAACTTCACATTTCCCCATTCCGGTTTACGCCATTTAACATTTTTCCTACTTACTCTCCTCTTTTGGTTAAACGGACAACCACCCACTGAGATACAATTACCATCATCTACTGTCTTGGCAGACTGCCAGTTATTTCTTGTGAAATTTAGAAATGTGTGAATTTCACTATTCGAGCGCTTAGTAGTTTTTTTCCCAAAGGATAATTGGTTTCTAAAATACCAAATTGTCCACCATCTTATTGCCACCTCTTTCTTTTCTTTTTTATTTAATTGGTTACCCAGTCTTTCTATTATTGATTTTCCGCTCCAGGATCGACAATGCGCAGTTCGGAACTTATCTAATACTTTTGGGATATTTAAGTTTGACGTCTTTACAGAACATACACCCATTCGGAATCGGGGTTCCTCTAGCACTTAGCCTATCTTTTGTGGCTAGTCCATTTTGTGACATCTTCCAAATGAAGTTCTTTATTTTTGGCATCACATCCACTTTCCATATCCACGTGCACGGGTCATCCCGAAGACAATCTTGCTTAGTTATAAGTTTAACTGCACTAGATGTGGAAAACCAACCTTGTTTATCTGGCCACCAGTAAAGCCTGTCAGCCATTGCACTAATTGGGAGATGGATGGACAAAATTTCTTGTACAATATTATTAGGAAGGGTTGAGTATATCATATCCTGGTTCCATGTTCCGTCAATTATAAACTCACTTACTTTGGTATCTAAGTCAGTATTTACATTACCCGAGATCCTTTGATACAGAGGAGTGTGAGATATCCAACGGTCTGACAAAAAATTAACCGACCCACCATTGCCGATTGACCAGAACAAACCCTCCTTAAACTTGCCTATGAGAGCCGAAGCATTTCTCCATTGCCACGAAGAATTCGCGACCTTTGTGTAATTCAACACATCTTGATCTTTTAGATATTTGTGTTTAATAATTTTTACCCAAATATTTTCAGGTTCTGCTAGTGTTTTCCATAGGAGTTTCATCTGAAGTGTTTCATTCATGGGTTGTGACTTTCTAATGCCCAATCCGCCTTTCTCCCTTGGCTTACAAATCTTATCCCAGCTAATGAGGGGTTTGTACTGAAGATCTTTATTCCAAAAGAAAAACCTGTTAATTTGGTCTAGTTTTTTATGGATTGAGGACGGTAGCATGAAACTTTGCATAACATATAACGGTTTTGCAGATAAATTAGAGTTTATTAATATGGATCTTCCCTGTTGAGAAAGGGCGGTAGCTTTCCATTTAGATAATTGGTCCTTAGATTTCCCAACAATTTCCTCAAATGTTTCCTTATTAACTTTACCACTAATAATATGACATCCCAAGTATTTCTTCATGGATCTTGTGTGGGGAGTTTGAAGAGTGTTCTGCAAAATTTGGATTCTAGAGCCAGGGACGCCAGACGTCGTTTGGAACGAAGATTTGTGAAAGTTAACTTTTTGTCCACACAGAAGGCAATATTCATTAATTATTTCCATTACTTTCTGGCTCGCCATTAGGGATGCCCTTGCAAAATTAATAATGTCGTCTGCAAATGCCAGAAATGGAACACGAGGACCCCCACAACCAAACTTGAACCCGATGTTGCTTGACGGGACTAATGACTGTTGATGTAATTTTCTTGCAAGAAGTTCAGCACCGAGGATAAAAAAAGGGGGAAATAGGATCCCCTTGGCGGATACCTCTTGTTGGAAAAAACATTTCTGTTGGGGAGTTATTTACCAAAACAGAGAAGGAGACTGTAGAGATACATTCCTTAACCCAGTTAATAAAAATAGGATGGAAACCAAACTTTCGAAGGATCTCGAAAATGAAATCCCAATTTAGTCTGTCATAAGCTTTTTCCATGTCCAACTTGATTGTCATCCAACCACCCTCACCTTTACGAGTTTTAAACGAGTGGAAAATCTCATGTGCAATTAATACATTATCTTGTATTCCTCTATCTGCCACAAAGGCACCTTGTAGAGGATGAATTAATTTGCCTATGACCTTCTTCAACCTTTCTGTCAAGATTTTCGAAATAATTTTATACATTGTTGAGCATAGACTAATTGCTCTATAATTATTCGTGGTGCTCGGGTTATCAATTTTGGGTAGAAGAGTTATGAAAGTATGGTTAGTCTGACGAAGTAGTTTTCCAGATAAGAAGAAGCTTTTTACAGCCTTAATCACTGATGGACCAACTATATCCGAATACGTTTTATAGAATTCTGCAGTGAAACCGTCCGGACCCGGCGATTTGTTCCTTCCGAGTCCAAAGACGACCCCTTTGATTTTGCTGTTTAGGATGGGCTTTATCAACTCCCTATTATCATCTTCAGTGATTTCATTAGTGATGAGGTCCAAGTAGGATCCCCACGATGTTCTGTTATCTCCCTCTTTCCTAAATCGTTTTGCAAAATCATGCTGGATTTCCGTTTTAATATTTTGTTCCCCTAAGATCTGAGTTCCTTCTGCTGAAATAATAGATCTTATTATTTTCCTATTCTGTTTTCCCGAGGCCACCCTATGAAAATATCCAGAATTAGTATCGACATGTTTAATATGTTTAGCTTTTTCTCTTTGACTCCAGAAAGATTTGTGCCACCCAATAAGAGCCTCTCTTTTTCTAAGCAAATTATTCTGTTTTAAGATTAGATTCTCATAATCTTGGACAGAGATTTGTTCTTGAATAGACGCAAGGTCTTCTTCCACCTCGATTAGTTGGCGGAAAATGTTATCAAAGGTTTTCCGATTCCATTCTTTAATTCTTGATTTCAGAATTTTTGTTTTAAAGGATAGTTGGAATAGAGCGGATCCACCGCAATTGGCTCTCCAGGCTTGCTTTACAATATTCCTCAAATCTTTTCTGCCTAACCACATGTTTTCGAACTTAAAGGGAGCCGCTTTGTGAGACATTCCCGGGCTCAAGTCCAGAGAGATAGGGCAATGGTCTGAAGATGAAAACGCATGATGGGTCACATGAATCTCCGGGATTTGAACTAATATAGAGGGATGGACTAACGCTCTATCAAGATGTTCCTAAATATTATCTGGTCCACACTTTTTTTTCCCTCCAGGTGAACCGGTTACCACTAAATGGTAGCTCCAATAGCTCGCATGAATCCTTGATATCCGCAAGTCTGCCAAGCCTAGCAGAACATACTTCTGCACCCCCGATCTTATCTTCACTAGACACAATGTCATTTAAATCACCCATCACAATATATGGAAAGGCAGTTTCATGGATTTTTGCAGACAATTCATTCCAGAATTCTGTTTTTTCACGTTCCTGCACATGGGCATATACTAAAAATATTCTATACTTAGTGTTTGATTCAAAGTTTTCATAATCCACTGCAATAAATCTTTGCTCGAGACAAGCCAGCGTAATTGACTCCGAGGAGAGTAGGAAAGACTTCCAGCATACGCCTATACCCCCTGACTTACCCACCGTTGGTGCCCAACATATTTCATCAAAACCTGCTGCTTTCCATGTCTTTTCATCTGGAATCTGCTCCGATTTTATTTCCATTACGGCAAATAGGTGAATATTCTGTGTCTTACAAAAAGAGCTCACTTCTGCCCAAAAGATTGATCTCCCAATCCCTCGTACATTCCAGGAACTAATTTTCATTCCCACCCTCTTATATTCCTTTTCATTGAAAAGATTAATCAAAATGAGGCTACGTACGTACGTGGTGTTTGTTATTTATAGATGATATTGTTTGGTTGATTAGATGAAAGTCCATATTTCTATTCTAAGGACAATTATAACAACACCACTTCTTTCAACACGGCATTAACTTAAAGTCCATATTTCTGGATCTGCACAGCGGACTTGATATAATTATATAGGCCATATTTCAACACGTACACGCACTAAACAACATTATACGTCTATTTTTTTTGGTAAGGAAACATTAAGGGTTCGTATGGGACGGGGTTAATAAACTGACTAAAATTATAAATAGGGTAAAATTTATAAACTGTTGGTAAAAGTAGTTAAAAATTTATGAAAAAATATAAGCTCCGTATGGGGTGAAAAACAGTTTATTTGTAAAAAGTGGAGTTTATTTGTTTTTTATTAGGGGTATTATGGTACTTTCAAACCAAATAAGATAAAAGAGAAGGGATAAAATAGTAATTATTGGAAAAAAAGCTCCAAATAAGCTTGTATCTTCGGCTTTTTTTTAAACCTTTGCTTTTAACCAGTTTTTGACTAATTTTGGTGGCCATACACCAATTAAGCCGGTTTAATTTTTTAACAACTACAATTTCCTAATTTCAACCGATTGAATTGGGCAGCCATACACAGCCTAAGGCCGTGTTTGAAAGCAGTTTTTGTGAGGTTTTGTTAGGTTATTTTTTTTTGGCAACTGATTACGTGGTGTTTGGAAGTGTCTTCAGAGGTAGGTTTCGGAGTTTGAGTTGGAGTTTATTTTCACCAAAATCTGAAGCTGGGGGGCAAGCTTCCGGTTTGAGTTGGAGTTTATCTGATCAGGTTTTTTTTTTTTTTCATTTTTGCCCTTGAATCGCTGTTGGTCACCACCCCGTGTCTCGCCTTCGTCAATCCTCGCAGCTGCTCAGATTCATCACCGGATCCGATCATCGCCATCCCGTTCATCGCCATCCCGCTCTCGCCTTCGTCAATCCTCTCTCTCTCCTTATCCCGCTCTCGCTGTTTTTCGTTGCTGGTCACCACCAGTCCCTCGCTTGATTCGCCGCTCCGGGGGAAGGGAAAGCGAGTGTCGACGCCGGATCTTCCGCCTGATGAGCCTTCATCTTCCTCCGCCTCTGTCAGCGCCAGATATGCGCGATTTCGGCCGGCTGAAATCTTCCTCCTCCCATGCTCATCTTTCGCGCTCTGCTGCTCCTTTGATTCGGTGGTGTTGTTCTCTTCGCAGAGATTCGATTGAGGGAGAGCTTACCTATAGAGTGTACACCGAGACCGACGATTGAGGGAGAGCAAGCAGCCCTGGAGCGCCGTTCTTCAATTAGGGTTTGTCGGGTGCGTCAGTTTGCAATTGAAGCCCAAAGAAGATGAGGGTGGGGAGTGGATTAAATAATTAAGGGTATTTATGTCATTTTCCTCCTAAATAAATCTTCTACACCTCATACCAACCAAACACCAATCAGTTTTTTTACAAGGTTATTTTAAAAATAAAACCTCCAACTCCCACACCTCCATAATACCCAAAATAAACTCCAACCCTTAAAAAATACCCAACCCCTAAAAAAATCCCTTTTTGTCAAACACGGCCTAAATGTCCATACATGTAACTGTGTAAGCAGTAAGCCTGTAAGGTGATGAATGATGATAGTTAAATTTGTGTGGAGTCATTTGGGATATAAATGCAGCGTTTTCCTCTCACAATTAAACGCATCTTCTTCACAATGCAGCGTTTTCCTCTCACAAAGTATCTTCTTTGGTTACTAATATTAATCTCCATTCTGAAGGCTTCTCCAACAACAAGTTGCCTTCCAAAAGAGAGGGCTGCCCTCCTCCAACTCAAGGCCCATTTGGTGTCATTTTCAGGCTCCGGTAGTTCCGATGAGGATCTAGTGCATTCCGTCCTTAATAGTCACTTAGGCTCATGGGTGGACGACGGCAACTGTTGCTCATGGCAGCGAGTTGGCTGCGACAATACTACGCAGCATGTGACTGATCTCTCCTTCAAATGGATCTTGGAGTACTATCAACTTACATCTACTTATGTTCTAAATGCTTCACTGTTCCAACCTTTCGCAGAATTGATAAGTCTTGACTTATCCAACAACCAAATTGCTGGTTTCGTCGGCTTTGAAGGTATCCTAGCTATATACTACTATCTCCGTTCAGAAATAGATATATGTCGTTTAACTTTTTGACACGTATTATAATGAGCTAAAAAAAATTACTAAAAAATTAATATTTTATACTCCCTCCGTATCGCAATACTTGTTGTTTTAACTATACACACGTACACTTATTAATAAAATCTATCTTTACTTTACTTTTATAGCTTAAAATACCTAAAATGAGTAATTATTACCTATAAAAGAGCAATCATTACATATAAAGACAATAATTATAGCTAAAACAACAAGTTTTTTTATACAAATTTACCACTCTAAAACAACAAGTATTGCGATACGGAGGGTTTATAGTTTTTAACTTCTTAAAAAACGTGTAAAAAAGTCAAACAATATCTGTTTCTCAATGGAGGTAGTAACAATTTACAATTCGTTTTCCTTCATTCGAGCTAGCTCACATGTATTGTTCCTTGGGTCTTTCCTTAGTGGGCTAGCTAGTTAATTTAAAGGAGTACTTATTGAGTAAGCACACAGTAAACATTAATTAACATCTAGTATGTTTACAAATAAATTTGTGCTTTGTTCCGATCCTTGTAGGCCTTTGTGAGCTGAAAAAACTTCAAGAGCTGCATCTAATGGAGAATTTTATTAGCGGAAATCTTCCTCCGTGTTTGGGCAACTTGACCTCCCTTCGAGTTCTTGACATTTCACACAACAGCCTTAGTGGGGACTTGTCCCCAATCACATCAAATCTCAAGTCCCTCGAGTTCCTCTCAATCTCAGATAATTCTTTCTCAGGAGAGTTTGCATTGAATTCTTTGTTCAGCCATTCCAATCTTGGAGTTTTGTTCCTCTCAAAAAATCGTCTACACGTTAAAGTAGACGAGTCGCTCAACTTGCCCAATTTTCAGCTTCAAATTCTTGGATTGAGTAACTGCAATCTAAACATGGAAAGGAGATCCTTCTTGTGGTTTCTTTCACATATGCAGAATTTACAGCTCCTTGACATCTCTCACAATGGTTTAGTTGGATCATTTCCGACTTGGCTGTTGCATAATAACTCCGCTATCGAAGTTATAATGTTGACAAACAATTCCTTTGGAGGAGTTCTCAGCTTACCTTATTCTAATGGGAGCCAATCCTTGCTTCTTTTGGAAGTTTCAGAAAACCAGTTTTCTGGTAGTTTTCCTGAAAATATTGGCACAATTACCCCGAGTCTCCGATTCCTGAATGCCTCATATAACAATTTTGAAGGGAAGATTCCTGCTTCATTTGGCAACCTCACAAATTTGAAGTTCCTTGAATTATCCCACAATAAATTTTCAGGAGAATTATCATTAAGCATGTTCACACGTTGTCGTGTTCTGGAGATTCTGAAGCTGTCAAACAACAATTTGCGAGGAGATATTCTTCAAGGGCACATGAATCTAACAGCACGGCATGTCACTCTGTACCTAGATCAAAACCACTTCACTGGAACGATTGGAGATGGATTTCAACAATGTGCTTCTTTAGAAGACATAGATATATCAAATAATGAGTTGACGGGCGGTATTCCTAGTTGGATTGCTAACTTTTCATACATGACAGATTTGCTAATGTCAGACAACCAATTGAAGGGTGAAGTTCCAAGTGAGCTATGCAACATTGACTATCTCTTGTACTTGGATCTCTCCAACAATGGGTTAACAGGAGTTATACCTTCCTGCTTCAATTATTCACAACTTCTGGGTTTACGGTTGCAGAACAATTTTCTCTCAGGGCGTATACCACATGGTCTAACAGGAAGTTCAAGGTTGTTCGCATTTGATGCGAGTTACAACCAACTTTCAGGAGGCATTCCATCATGGATCGGTAATCTCTCGCAACTCAAAATTCTTATCTTGGGGCATAATTCTCTTGGAGGTGAAATCCCTACCGCTTTGTGCCAGATGAAGCAAATTAACATCATGGATCTATCAAGTAATAACATCACTGGTGGCATTCCATCTTGCCTTGGAAATATATCATTTGGTGTCTTTCCAGTTCCATCTTATGTTGATGTTCATCTTGAATTGGTTACTTCATATATGCTCATTGGTATATTAAGTAATTGGTATCCTAAGGAAATAGATGCAACTATGTGTGAAGATGTGGTAACTCTTTTGACAAAGAGCAAATATAGCGAGTACAAGGGTTCTATTCTACAGATTATGTCCATGTTAGATTTGTCTAGTAACCGACTCACAGGTAGAATTCCAAAAGAGCTCGGACAACTCGACAAACTTCAAGGTCTAAACTTGTCACATAATGAGCTATTTGGAACTATTCCAAGCAGCTTTTCCATGCTCAAGAGCATTGAGAGTTTAGACCTCTCCTACAACAACTTGAGTGGAACAATCCCTTTCCAATTGGCTCAAGTCACTTCTGTGGAGATCTTCAACGTGTCGTACAACAACCTCAGTGGAATAGTGCCGCAAACAGGTCAATTTGGAAGCTATGATGAAACTAACTACATGGGAAATCCTCTTCTTTGCGGATATGTCGGAAAGAGTTGTGTACCTACTTCCAAGGATGTGCCTTCTAGCCGAGAAGATGATAGCTCTACCTCTGGATTTGATTGGCAAGTATTCTTTTGGAGTTTTTTTATGTCATCCATCACTCTATTTTTAGCCACCATTGTGGTTCTATCAATCCATTCCCAGTGGCGTAGAGCTTGGTTTCGTTTTATTGATCGGTGTGTCCGATCCCTTGATGGCTGCAGTATAAGTAATGTGTGTACGTTCTCTTATAATCATTTGTAAATTGTAATGCATCACTTGAATTCATATGATCTAGCTACTGCATTATTGCAAGGTTTATCTTCATGACATATCACAACTCTTAATTTTCAAATGTATCAATTCAACTTTGTATTGCACTTGCTTTTATCAGTGACAAGTTACTATTAATAAGTACAATTAGTAGTAGTTAGATGGCATATCATATATAAGCAGCCGACCAGTCTCACCATGGCCTTTACTGGGAGCTGATCGGTCGGTACTAAAGGTATGTAGCTTATGCATGTATTATTTTAATGCCATATCATATCTGTTGGAGCTAATGATATGGATCATTGCTCTTACAGTGCTAGTAAAGTTGAAGCATTTGCAGGTTCTTGATTTGCAGGCCACTTGCTAGTCCTATGGATGAGTTATTTTCCTTGTAAGACCATATATATATCCTAGCTATAAATATTTCATTTTGTTGTGAAAAATTATGAGAAATATTTTCTTAATTTGTACTTAATTATATGATACCACTAGTCTTATGATCTGCGTTCTTCACAGTTTGTTACAAAATTATATAGATTTTTGCTAAATGTCCATTTTAACTAGGTCATTTTATAAAATGTCCACTTTTATAAGTCATTTTGCAAAATGTCCCATAATGACTTTTTTACCCCTGTTATAACCCCCTCCGTCCTCTGATGAAATTCCTCTTCCTCCTTTACTTCTCCCCTATCTTTTGCTTCCTCGCCTCCCTCGCCCTCTTCTCCTCAGTCGTCCGCTCTTTCTCTCTGATTTAAAGGATCTGAAACTCATGCTAAATCAATTACAAATTCCCCGATTTTCCTGATTTCGATTTTCCCGCTCTCTCTCCGTCGCCCGCTAGCAAATTCCCCGATTTTCAGCCCATCTCTTCCCGATTTCGATTTTTCAGTGCGAAATCAATTACGAATCTGGAGTAGCAGATCTGATATCGGCCATGACGGGCGGTTGAAGCGAGAAACAAATTAATTGTGGAATGGCAAATTGTCGTCTATTGTTCTCGAAGTGGGGAGAGGGAGGAGCGGCAACAGGGACCGGCTGCCACCAGCATCGTCGAGAAGAGGCAACAGGAAGAAGCGGCTGCCACCAGCATCAGCCTCGCCGTCGCCATCCCTCTCTGGACCTCATTCTTCCTCCCGCCAGTGCGTGCTGCCATGGAGAGGAAGGGTTGAACGAATTGAAGCATCGCCGCCTCCTATCCCTTTTTTTTTTTTATCAGGAAACAATTCGGGCGAGCGAGCTCTACCCGATGGCATCCTTACGGATGAGGTCTAAAAGACCAGAATCGTTGTTAATATCGACACCCCCGGCAGAGTGGCAAAGGTGTGCAACCTTATCAGCCACTCTATTGCCTAATCGGGGAACATGAAAGAAGGAAACTTCTTTCAAAGTCGATAGTAGAAATTTAATATCTGATAAAATCAGTTCGATTTCCCAAGGACAGGTAGATGTTTTATTTAGGTGGTTTATGATTATCATGGAGTCACCTTCAATGTGGAGTTTATTGATACGGAGTTGTAGAGCCTTTTGTATTCCCAATTTAAGAGCAAGCGCTTCCGCTTTCAAAGGACTTTGTTCGCCAAGTTTTTTATAACAGATGTGTATCAGATGTCCTTCCTAGTCCCGGATTACGGCTCCAGCCGAGCTATCATTGTTTGAAATTGTGGATCCATCAAAATTTAACTTGAAAGTTCCCCTATGGGGTTTTCGCCAAGTAATGTTACCACACTTTCTTTTCGTCCTTGGATGTTTGAAGATTCGTGTTCGTAGGGGGAAGTCCTCATCCAAGCTATACTCGAATTGAGTTGTTTTACTCCAATTTTCCTTATGGGTGTTAATGATACGTAATGAACTTTCTCTATGAGGTATGGGGACCTGTCTAAAAACAAATTGGTTTCGAATGTACCAAGCCGTCCACCAAGAAAAGGCAAGCTCCACCTTGGCAATGGATGTAAGCTTGTTTCCGATGAAAGAAAAGATAGGTTTGATCTCCCGTGAATGATTTATCATACTGGATATAGTTGAGTTTACATGTGTAAGTAAGCGAAAGAGAGGGCGCACATATTGGCATTCTAGTAAGAAGTGAACGTAATCTTCAATTGCACAGTTGCACAATTGACAGGTGGAAGGTACAGAAGTCCCACGTTGAGCCAGCCTAGAAGCAGTAGGGAGGCCATTCTGACAAACTTTCCATAGAAAATTCTTGATCTTAGGCGGAATATCCAAATTCCATATCCAAGCGTTATTGTCTATCCTCGGTGAGGATTGAACTGTGATTAGCTTATATGCACTTGACGTGGTGAACCAACCAGCCCTATCAGGCCACCAGTAAAGGCGATCCTCAAAGGAGGAAACGGGAAGTGGAATGTCCAGAATTTCTTTGACTACGTCATTTGGTAATGTATTGTTAAGTTTTTCCGTCCACCATCTACCACCTAAAATATAGTCACTGACAGTTTCTTCTATGTTATTAATTTGGGGGCAATCATCCCTAGATAGTAGAGAGCTTGTTGTAATCCAATTATCCGTCCAAAATTTGATAGATGAACCATTTCCTACTGACCAAATAAGTCCAGTCTTAAATTTATCTATAAGAGTTGTCAGTTTGGCCCATTGCCATGAAGAATCTCCACTTTTCACGTATTCAAGGATGTTAGCTGAACGAAGATACTTGTGCTTAATGAGAGACACTCATACATTTTCTGGTTCAGCCAATATTTTCCAAAGTAGTTTTATTTGAAGGGCTTCATTCATCTCTTTCGATTTCCTAAGCCCAATTCCCCCATATTTTTTCGGTCTGCAAATCCTATCCCAGCTAATAAGTGGGTGTTGTTGTAGATCTTTATTCCAAAAGAACATTCTGTTAATCTGGTCAAGCTCTTTATGTATTGATGAGGGTAACAAAAAGTTCTGCATTGTATACAACGGTTTGGCCGATAAGTTTGTATTAATGAGGATTGCACGTCCCTGTTGTGATAGAGCATTAGCTCGCCATTTACTTAGTTGCTCTTTAGATTTACATATGATGTCTTCAAAAGTGTGTTTGTTTACTCTGCCGTTAATAATCGGACATCCAAGGTATTTTCCTAATGAGTTTTCATGTGTAATACTTAAGCAACTGCTAAGTTCTGAGATCCTAGAGTTCGAAATGCCTTTTGTGGCTTGGAAGCTAGATTTGTGATAATTGACTTTTTGTCCAGAAACTTTACAGTATGAATCAATTATATCCCTAACTTTTTGTCCCACAGCAGCACTGCCTCTTGAAAAAATAATGATGTCGTCGGCAAAAGATAAAAAGGGGACCCTAGGTCCACTCCTACCGAAGGAAAACCAATTGGACTATTTTCCACATTTGTTTCTGCTGAGAGTTTTCGAGCTAAAATTTCTGCCCCTGAGATAAAGAAGAAAGAAGATAGAGGATCCCCTTGACGCATGCCACTAGAGGGGAAGAACATATCAGTAGGACCGTTTTTTACTAGTACATAGAACGACACAGTCGTTACGCATTCCATAATCCACGTAATGAAAGTAGGGTGGAACCCAAATTTTTCTAAAACCTTTCTTATGAAGTTCCAATCAACTCTATCGTACGCTTTTTCCATGTCAAGTTTTATTGCCAACCATCCCTCCCGACCCTTGCGCGATCTGAAGGAGTGGAAGATTTCGTGCGCTATTAGGACATTGTCTTGGATGGCCTTGTCCTCGCCGCCTCCTATCCCGACTTCACTTTTTCTCTCTCTTTTTGCAGATTTTTGGTATTATTTTTTTTGAAACTGTAATGCTCTATTTTCATTAACTTATGTGTTGTCTTTTTTTTGGGATTGTTTTGAACAATTGAATCCTTCAACTTAATTGTTTGAGTTTTCTATTACAGATTGGGTATGTGATGTATTACAAATACTCCGGTTGCTAATTGTGCTGAAGGTAACTAATTTTGTGTTCTTGTCAACCTTTTTTTCCCTGAAATGTGATTTTTCACTAATTTGGCTTTGTTTTTTGCTTTTCTTTGTTTCAAATTTAGGTATTGAGGAACTTACAAGGCTGCATACCAAAGCAAAAAAGCAAGCTTCTTATTTTGTGTCTTACCATATCTTTTTTTGGTGTTGCTTCTTTTTTTTAAAGCTTTTTTGGTTGCTTTGTTGGTGTAAACATGGTTGATTATGTATAAATACTCAGTGATTGCTAATGCTAAGACCTATGATACATTAAGAGAGGAATAGTAAAGTGTAACCATTATCGTCAATAAAGGAAAGACCTTAGATACATTAAGAGATGAATAACAAAGTGTTATTAGTCGTGTCATCAAAGAAAAATAGTGTCAACACAAATGTTCAAAGTGGTGTCACCACAAGTGTATCAAGGAAAAGAATGGTCAAGTGTTATTAGTCGTGTCATCAAAGAAAAATAGTGTCATCACAAGTGTATCAAGGGAAAGAATGGTCAAGTGTTATGAGTCATGTCATCAAAGAAAAATAGTGTCACCACAAGTGTATCAAGAGAAATAATGGTGTTATTAGTCGTGTCATCAAAGAAAAATAGTGTCACCACAAGTACTGTATCAAGGGAAAGAATGGTCAAGTGTTATTAGTTGTGTAACCAAGGAAAAATAGTGTCACCACTGTTGTCACCAAAGGAAAATTCTAGGGCAAAAGGTGTTATTTAGTGATCTCACCACTATAAAAAACAGTGTCATCACAACTGTCACCAAAGGAAAACCTTAGGACAATCGGAAAATGTTATTAGTGGTGTCACCACAATAAACAAAAATATAACCAAATCAAAATTTGGAACTGTCACCAGAGATATTTCACCAGTAGTGTCCCGTTTATACCCCTTTAAATAGTGGTGTCACCAAGGAAAAAAATGTCACCACTGTTGTCACCAAAGGAAAAAACTAGACTAAAAAAATGTTATTAGTAGTGTCACCACAATAAAAAAACACTTTAAACACTGCTGTCACCAAATGAAAAAAGTACTCCGTTAAAAGATAAATAAATAAGTGTGTTAATAGTGGTGTCATCAACACAAAAATAGTGTCCCCGCGAGTGTGGTGATAATTTTATTTTATTTTGGAACTTTTTGTTTACATTTTTTGTTTGACAGCTTGAGAGGCCAAACTGATTTACCCATTAAATCCCATAAAGAAACGCAAGCCTATAAGCTTAAAGCCATTAACTGTAGTTATACACAAATCAATACAAAAAGGGGTTGTGCCATAGATATTTGTGACCTGAAGCTCCTTCGGTTGCAAGAGTAGGCTTGGAACATCCTTTTTTCCTTCAAGCGATGTTGGGCTTGTTACTAATTTCCATGAGCTTCATCCTCCTGATTCTGATCGACAATTAGGACAGCAAATTGGGTGCAATTCATTAAAGTGTCACCATTGGCCGAAGAAGGCGCTCATCTTCTTCATCATCTGTCATCAGAAGCTTCTTCACCATCTTCATCTTCTGATCTCCTTCTCTTCCCCAACCTTCATGTATGGAACATCTCCATGATAACGAAATCGAAGATCAGAAATCACCGGTATGATTGTTGGGCGTAAATCACAAAATCACAGTCCAAAACCACCAAACAGTAAAAGGGACAATAAGATCCGACACTCGCACAAATCGGCATCAAGGACACAAAAAAAGAAAACAAAATCTCAATCCAGACCACGAAAAAAGGCAATCACCCGGAAGATCGGGTGCCGGTTGTCAATAAAGTAAACCTCGACAGTCCATATGAATAAATCAAGAGGCTCAAGCGGCCTGCTCATCTGAGACGGGATTTTCAAAAACCGAAAACAACGAATCAAAACCCTAGAAACTGCACATCTGAAATTAGGGTTGATTCGGAAGAAATTGTGACATTTTCCTTCAGATTCGCTAGAAATTAAGGAGGAGACAGAAGCAGAGAAGACATTACGGCTCGGCGAGCAGAAGAACGTAAAGCGCGGTGGAGGGAGACGGTGGGGTTTCAGTTGGTAAAGGGATTAGGGGAAGGGAGGGTTAAAATTAAAATAGGGATAAAGTTGGTATTATAAAAAAAAAAGTTGACATTTAACAAAAGCCTTCCATGAAAATGGACATTTGCCAAATTATTTCAATTATATATTGTTTTATTAATGTTACAGTGGTTCAGTCATTTTACTAGTGGTTCACATGTTTTACTCGTAATGGTTCAACTACTATTTAATAATCGTAAGACTTTCATTCTTCTTTTATTTTTTATTGTTTATTTTTTAATTATTTATTTGTTTATTTTCTTTTAATGTTTATTTTTTTTAATTATTTCATAAACCAATACTATTTATTTTACGATATAATACTGTTTATTTGATGAACCACTACTCTTATTTGATAAACCACTACTCTTTAGTTCATGAACCACTAGAATTTATGTCATTAGCCACTACTATTAAATAATTATAAAATTTTCATTCTTGTTTTATTTTATTTTAACTTTTATTTGTTTTAACTATTTGTTTTTAAAATAAAATGGTTCATGAACCAATACTATTTATTTGATTAAATACTACTCTTTATTTGATAAACCACTAATCTTAATTTCCATGAACCACTACTCTTTATTTCATGAACCACTACTATTTAATAATTGTAAAATTTTCATTCTTCTTTTATTTTCTTTTAATGTTTATTTTTTAATTATTTATTTATTTGTTTTTAAAATAAAATGATTCGTGAACAAATACTATTTATATCATGAACCAATATTATTTATTTAATGATCGAACAACTACTCTTTACACGATGAACTACTACTATTCATTTCATGAAACTACTAGAATTTTTTTTCAATTTGTAATGTTAATGTACATTTCACTCTTAAAAATGTTTATTAGTTCGTAATAGAGTCTATTACTTCGTTAACATGCAAAACTTACTTCGTAATAAACTAGTATATTCTTCTTTTATTTTTTTTTAATGTTTATCTTTTAGTTCAATACTACGTATTATTTATCGAACTAGTCTATTACAAAAGACTAGATGAGGGTAGTTTTTCAATTTGTAATGTTCATAAGTTTTGCATGTCACTTTGCAAATGTAATTAAGGAAGGTTCTAAAAATCGGGCCTAGGCACTATAGGTGGGACGGGACCTAGGAATTTTTAAGCCTAGGCGGGTCTCTAGGCGGAAATTCGTTCAGGAACCGCCTAATCCAGCCTAGGCACCGTCTGGGCCCGCCTACACGCCGCTAGACCCCGCCTGGGCCCGCCTAGACGCCGCCTAGTCCAACGATTATTCAATTTGAGCTTCTAAGCATATGATTAGTACGTTGACTTAGGGTTTTTTAAACCCCCATGTCGGGATGCATTTGTTTTTCAGTCGAACTTATAGTTTTGGATTTTAGGAGGTTTAGAGTTGTTAGTCAGACGTGCACTTTTGCGTTTATTTACTTTAGTGTTAGTTAAGTACTACAAATTTTGGTTTATGAGAGATATTATGAATTATTATTACATTATATGAATTATTGATAAGTATTATTAATTCGTCAAAAATATAAGGAAATAATCAGGCCGCCTAGCGCCTTTTAGAACATGGAGTGTAAGCTAGTAACTTGAATTGATGATCTCCGATCCATTCCCTGAAGGCTAAAGCTTGTTATATTCTTTGCTTTATGTTGACTCCATAGAGGTAATTGTCTAATTGATCTCACATGACGAATTGAAGCACTTGAAAACTCAGTAACCTCAAAATTCAGCCTTCCTATAGCTTGCTACCTTAGACTCGACAACGTACACAACCAAGTACATACGTTCAACTTATTCTGATTCCTTGATTGGTTTCCATTCTACGTCAAATCTAAATTACAAACTGAATTAATACGTGCAATCTACAAACAAGTAATTACAAGAAAATAGGAAGAAATGGAGAGCATGAACATGGAAATGCTTGAGAAAGTAGGAGTAGCAATATGTTTGGGGTTATCATACATGACAGTTAAACACATTTGCAGTTACTTGAAGATTGAGAAAGACCCTGTAACTGTGCTTCTCACTGCTGCTTCAGGTATTTATATATTTCTATATATCGATTTCAAATGATAGCAATAACATGTAACCTTACCTGGGTTGGGGATCGATCGATGCAGGAGGAATAGGGTATGCCCTAGCTCCCATGATAGCTAGAGGACAAGTGCTTGGTGATGACCAACCTGTAATTCTTCACCTACTTGGCCACCTTGATAATGAAGTACTCAAGGCTCTCCACATGGAACTCCTCGACTCCGCCTTTCCTCTCTTGCAAGGTTGCCTAGCTAGCTCTTCAATCTGATCAAGCACTTTCCTCCTTTGATTCGGTGATCTGATCGAGAGAGCTGACATACATGCAGGTGTTGTTGCGACAAGGGATGTCGAAGAGGCATGTAAGGGTGTCGACATTGCCATCATGCTTGACGAGCTCTCCCCAGCTGGGAAGCGTATGGAAGGCATCTCCGCCAAGAATGTGGGCTTGTACAAGGCCTATGCCTCTGCCCTCCATAAACATGCCTCCGATGATTGCAAGGCCAGTTATCATCAGAACCTTACCCTATATATATATTTGCGACTTTTTGACAAATTAGTTTGTTTGAATTAATTAGGTAGTGGTAGTTGGAAACCTGGCAAACACAAATGCACTCATCTTGAAGAACTTCGCTCCTTCAATTGAAGCGAAAAACATCACCTGTCTCACCCGACTTGATCATAACCGAGCTCTGAGCCTCATCTCAGAGAAGCTCGGTGTTCACGTCAGCAACGTCAAGAACGTTGTCGTCTGGGGAAACCACTCTTCGACTCTATACCCAGATGCAAATCATGCAGTTGTGGCCACAAACAATGGCCAAAGGCGCGTTCTAGAGTTCATCGATAGTACTACTGATCATCAGTCGTGGTGATTAATCGATGTCTATAAATGCTAAAACTAACTAGTTGAATAAATGAATGATATGACTCTCTAACACCAATGTCGATCACATTGTAGGTTAGCCGGTGAGTTCATCTCTGCAGTGCAGCAACGCGGTGCAATTGTGGTCAGGGCGCGGATGCAGCCAAGTGGATTCTCAGTTGCGAGTGCGATATGCGATCACATACATGATTGGATTCTTGGAACTCCTAAGGTTTTTACATATATTTGTTTTGAGTAATATAGATTTATGTTTTCAACTGCATTTGCATATATATATAAGTTTGTGTGTGGGGTTGGGTGATGGTTGTATCGAGCAGGGGACGTGGGTGTCGATGGGAGTGTACTCCGATGGGTCTTATGGGATAGAGGAGGGCCTCTTCTACTCTTTCCCAGTTACTTGTCTCAAGGGAGAATGGTCTATTGTTCAAGGTAAGCATGCACGGTGGATTTCATCTGTTGGATCAAACTGGACTTGATTATCCAATTAATCGCGGATTGCTCAATATACAAATCCTGTATATATGTACTTAAAGATTGAATGTTGATCCAGGGCTGAAAATCAATGAGTTTTCGAGGACAAAAATGGATGAAACAATGAAAGAGCTTGCTCAAGAAAGAGAAACTGCATTTGCACGTCTAGCAGAGCCCTGAATCGGAAACCATACGAACCATACTTCGTTAATGGATATGCGGAATCTAACTTTGTACATTACGAGTTACAATAACGGCGCCATACATGTAATCTCTGTGCATAAACAAATAATGATGCTCAATTTATTTCTCGTGGCCATCCCAATGATGATGATGGGGTGACTCAAAATTCCTCTCTCCTTGTCCTATTTGTTCACCTTATTATATCTTATCCCAAGCAAAAAGAGAAAGAAAAATGATTTAATATAGGAACACGTGACCTTGTTTAATTGGTTTCGAATTTGGGAAGATTCCCAATATATTGAGGAATCCAAAAAGAGGATAGGTTGCCCATAATGCATCCAGAGCCTCTTATAGAATTTCACCATCTGTTTTAGTATTATAGTATTATATATATTGATGATTGATATTGATTGATTGAAACAAAACTAATTTTAAGGGGTCGAGGTGGTGCGCTCAAGGCGGCTCCGTATTCGGGATTGAGTGTCCTTGGAGTTTGTCTTCACTACCCACAGGAGTTAGAGTCCTGCTGTACTACTGGCCCGCGGTGCTACTGTTCGGTGGTGCTTGGTTGCGTTCTTCGGTGGCTTCCTCGGCTTTTCGGGTGTTTGGTTTTCTTGGAACGTTTGTAGCAGAGTTTATTACTGTTTGGTCCACTACGCCTGTTCTTTGTATTTCTGTTTTTAGGTTACTCTATTAGACGGTTCACCGTCTGCCGACTTCGGTCGGTGTAACGGCCCAGAATTATGATTTCCGGGTTACGTTTCAAGGGATGAAAACCCTTGTTCGGATCTTGCAATCCAGGTACGGGTCGAGGTTTTCAAAGTCATTTAAGATTTGTAGAAAGAGGGATTTCAAACCCTAAACACCTCGAAGGGCCGTTGGGTACCCTTAACCTGTCCTGGGGACTAACTCGCAAAATTCATTTCACACGGAAGCAAGACGGAAGCAAAATAAGGATACAAGTGCCACGGCAGAGCCGGGTCAAAACGGAGTCGAAAGTATAAATCCAAAACAATATAATCAGAGTCTGGTGAAGTTTATGACTCCAGCGCTCACTCTCCGGCGACAAAATGACCCGCACAATAAGCAAACAGCACCGATAGGATGAACATGATTAATTCCTAAAAAAATTGATTTGGAGCGGGATCAGATCGATGCCCACTTAACTCTGCATCCCAACCATAAGCACACATATACGCTATACCTAATAAAGATGCTCTAATGCAGTACGAAATTCAAACACACTAGCATGCTCCTAGTTCATAATAATGTGCAGAAATACTGTAAAGGGCCCCAGACAATGCCAAGTGGCATATCCCTCTCCTACCTCCACCCCTTCCGACAGGCGGAGACTGGCCAGCTCGTGAATGCATTCATTCATAATAGGGCGGCACGCATGCCTAACCCGCTCCACAATAAAGCCCGCAGGCATATCATAATATAAGGAAGTACTCGATTGACTCAGGGTACCCGATGAGGCTGGGCTACCCTATGACCCTAGCAAAGACTCTAGGACTATCACAGATAACGGCCGTTCTGTTTACAAACACATAGAGAAATAGAATGCTCAACGATCAATGCAACCTAGCATGGTACTACATGGCATGCTGATCATGAATGCAACACCTAGTATATCATGCACTTAAAGCAGGGAATAGCTCTATTCAATCTGAGTAAGCTCCGAAGAGACTTACCTGGAAGTGCAGAACAGCAAAAGGACAACAACTAGGTATACAGGCAGCCAACATGTCACATATGATCACCTAACACATATATAAGTAATATAAATAAGTCTATTCCTAATGTTACTTAAAGCATACAATATCACACATAAGTCCTCAAATTCCCAAGATTTCCAAAACTCTTCCAAAATCTCAGGTTATATCAAATCATCATTCAAAACGCTTTCTCAAATCATCCAAAAACCCATTTATAAACATTACCCTTTCATCAACTTATTTCATTATTTTTATCAAGACAAATCCGACAAAATTAAGGTATTGCCAAAATTCCTCTTTAAATTTTATTAAATCCATTTCCAACCTTTAAAACTTTTTTTTCAAATCCAAGTCCAAATATTATACTTTAAATCTCAATAATAATATTATATATTATATTATCCCATTTATTTAATATATTCATAAGTCTTAAAATTCTTTCCTCAAATCAACATACATAACCCATTTTAATCAAATTAGGCCCAAATACATTTCCTTCCATTTTCGGATCCAATAACCCAACCCATCTCCATTTTAAACTGAACCGGTTCACATGAAGAGAATAAAGCTGACCGAACCCATTTTTAAAACAGAAAACCGGACCCAAAACCTCGCACTGTTCATCTCCCTCACCAACGCTCTGCGCGAGAACTGGGAAAGGAAGGGGGAGGGAGGAGGCTGGCCGACCGGCGACGACTCAGCTCCGACCGTCTACCCCGACACCAAAGACATGGAATCGGATAAATAAAGGGGAGGAAGAGAGGTTCTCACCGGGGTGCGGCTTCGCCGGAGAAGGTTCTCGGAGAGCTTCGTTCGGGTTCACCGGGGCTCGTTCAAGCTCGTCGGAAAGCGTGGGAAGGATCCGGGGGCCTGGATCGGAAGTGATTAGCCATAAAGTCGAAGCTTTTGTACGGATTCGATCGGAAAAGGGAGGAGATAGCCCTTACCGTTGTTTTCGAAGGGAAACAGGGCGAGGAGGCAAATTGGCAGCTCGGCGGCGCTCGGGAGGTTCTGCTGCTTCTTCCGTCGTCGAGGGCGTGTAGGAGGAGTGTTGCTGCTGGTGGACCAGTATGGAGGAGGAAGAAGCTGCGGGAGGCTCGGTCCTTGCTCACGGAAAACAGGGGAGAGGTGGTGCTGGGGCTGACGTCATGTGGCCGGCGGTGACTGGTGGCGGTCCTGGTGGCTCGGCAGCAGAAGACGGGAGGGGGAGGAGCCTCGGGTGTGTCGCTGCGGTGGCTCGAGTGGTGGCCTGGCGGTTGAACGAGGAGGTTATAGTGGTGGTTCCAGTGGATGCGAGAAGCAGTGAAGAGGGAGGCTTGTGCTGGTTATCGATGGTAAGAGGACAGCAGGTCTCAAAAAGAGGGCTTGAGGTGTGTTGTCTGCAGAACAAAGAGGAGAGAGTGGGTTGTGTTTGAATCAATAGACAAAGATGGGAAAATGGCGTGAGAGAGGTTGAGAGTGGAGATGTGGATGTTGGGCTACATCAGGAAACAAATAAAGTGTGAGCTGGCTTCTTGACATTTAGATAAGAAGAAGGGGGAAAAGGACAAGAGGTGAGCTTCAATTTTGACCCAATATGAATTTCAAGATACCCGGAATATAAATCTCGAAACCCGCTCTCTCTCTCGATCTTATCCCGACTCGTTTACAAATAATTTTTTTAAAATTTTCAATCCGAGTTTAATAATGGAATTTCTAAAAAGCGGAATAAAATCTATTTGTATAAATTGATTAATTGGGCCGGAATTCGATCTAAGAATTTTAATTTCGATTTAGTAGATTAAAGATGAGTTTCCTTAAAACATTCTAATTAAATCCGATTTAATTTCACTTTTAATTTCTTTCTCCGAAAAATTGGATTTAAAAATCCGGGCCTTTACAGTCGGCCTCTCGATGTGTCAGGCCTATCTGACCTTCGAATTTTTACCTAATAAAAAATAATAAAAATAGAATTAGTATTATATATTGATGATTGATATTGATTGATTGAAACAGAACTAATTTTAAAGGATATATGAACAATTATCCATTGAATTGGTAAATAAAAAGCGACTATTCAAGTAATTGATTGATTGATCGAACCATAACTAATTTTAAACGATATATGAACAATTATCTCTTGAATTGGTAAATAAAGAGCTTCGAACCGTGGACCTTTGAGTACTACCCGCAAGTCCTTTCTGGTTGAGCCATTTCATAATGGTTATGAACAATTATCCCTAAAATGAGGTTAAGTCATGTACAATCTTCAAACATTCCTAATTTTTTACTCAGATTTTGAATTATGACATATTAGAGCGTGTTTGGTTGACAACTCAAAAACCCATGATGTAGAAATTTCTAGAAAGTTGGAGAAATATATGCGTTTGCTTAATATTTTTGAAAGATGAAAACCCAAGAATTTTACTTCCCAATAAGTTAAATTCCTCCAATTTAGAGCAAGTTCACCTAAAAATTTTCAATTCCCTCTTTAAATCCTCTAAAATAAAAAAAAAAGGTTTAACTTCATAAAACCTCCCTTTATTTCACCTTTTGCTCACAAAACCACCTGTAACCATCCGTTATTCATGAAAATCTATCAAGTCACCACCCATCTTCGATTCTCTCTGTTAGCCGCCCTAAAATGAGTGGTAAATGGCTATATTACCCTTAAGCCTATATAAACCTATTTCAAGAACATATCAATTTCCCACCCATCTCATCTGGCCATCTCCAATTTCTCTTTGTCCGCCGATCTAGTTGAAGAGTGCCAGGAGAGACGAAAACTGGTATAATAATAATTTATGTAAATTACATAAATAATTTACATAAATAATTTACATAAATAAAGAGAACCTAAGGTATAATAACTAATATTTAGGTGGATTTTTTCCCCTAAATATCGATAAGGTACGTATACCGGATTTTTCTCTTTACATTAGTTATTATACCTTAGGTTCTCTTTATGACTTGACAAGACCATAAAACTGGTATAATAATAATGTTCCTTTTTTGTTCCATTTCCTTCAAATAAAAATAACCTAACTGATAATGATCGAGTTGAAAGTTTTAGGCTACCTTACCAATATATGCAGATAGCTTAGACGATTAATTTTATGAGTTGTTTGTTAACTAAAGTTAGCATCCCACCAAACATATCATGTACAGATTTCTTGGACGTTTCATATCATTGAGTAGGAAGTTGATGTGTCATGTGTGGATATTCTGTCTTTGTTTCGTGTGGGTACGTGTTTGTTATTTTGTTCATTGATCAATTTTGTTTTGTGAGGTAAATAAAATATATTATAAAGTAAAATTATTTCGGGTATAATTTTACTTTTTGAAAAAAAATTAAAAAAATATATTTATGTTTCATATCCTTATATTTACATGTTTATAAACTTTTATCATAAAATTCATGTTTTGCAAAAATGTAAAAATTATTTTTTAATATAATTGATCTTTTAATTATACATATATTTTTCAAAATGTAGTATTTTATGTTGTAAAAATTATATCCAAAATAATTATATGCACACTCACTCATAATTTTAGATTGTTGTAAAAAAAAATTATGAGGTTATTGATAAACTTACATAACTCTAAACACTACTCCGAATTCTATATAAAAATCCAATTCTTTTTTTTACAATAATCTAAAATTATGAGTAAGATAAACCTGTCTTAGTTAACACCATGAGTATCAAATTAGATAGTACTCCGTATTCCAAATTACTGTATTTTAGAGTCATTTATTGAGAATGGACCAAATTAGATAAGCTGTACCTCACATGATCGGGCCCACTTCGGATCACTTGTCAGTAGAGCTGGCAATACCCGACCCAACCCGAGAAAACCGATCCGATTGATCCGACCCGAACCCGTCCGACACCCGAATAATTGGAAAAAAAAGTTTGGATCCGAGACCGACCGACCCGATTCGAGTTAAGCCCGAACCAGAAAGCAATCCGAACCCAGTAAGAACCCGAACCCGATTATATCCGAATGTACCGACCCGAAATCAACCCGAAACTCGAAATTGCCCCACCCGAGCATATTCGAAACCCGAAATTACCCGAACCCGATTATACCCGACACCCAAAATAACTCAAACCCGATTATATCCAAAATCAACAAAAATCTTAGCATTTTCCCTAAAATACTCCAAACAACCTAAGTATTTGATTACTTAATAATGAATGGTAATATTATCATGCATATAGTATAATTAAATATAATTTTGTACTCTGTCCATTAAAAAAAAGTAACTTTTTAGCAATTTTTAAGACGCCCAAACTATATAAATATCAATTTTTTGTTATTCTTATAACTTCATAGTTATGAATAATAAGCATGAAATTAATATTAAAAAATAATATTTTATATGATTTTGACTTTTTTTTTAATATTATAAAAAGTGGAAAGACTTATATTTTTTTTAACGAATGTAGTATTGATTAAGAATTGATAAACATTAAGCTTAATCTATATAATAGAATACATATCTCCGAGGTAAGACAAAATTGATTAGTTTTATCCAATATGATTCTTGCGGGTTCGATTTGACTGAACTCAATTCAATCAAAACCGTTGTGACCAAAACCCGATTCACCTTAACCCGCTTAGACCGAAACCAAATTCACCCGAACCTGTTTAGACCGACACCCGATTAACCCAAACTCGTTTAGACCGAAACCCGAATCACCCGAACCGAATAGGACCCGAAAACCCGATTGTATCCGATAAACTAATGCCCGAATAAACCCGACCCGAACCTGATCAGACCCGAATTGTCATCACACCCGATATCAACCCGAGTTCGATATGACCCGAAACCGAATAAGCCGACCCGAACCCGACCCGACTCGCCCGATTCACACCTCTACTTGTCAGCTGTCACTTTATATGAGGCGAATGGCGAAATGGGTGACCACTCACCGCCTCTCGTACTCCCCTCTCTGCGAAATTCCACTTTTACCCTTCCCCTCTTCACCCCTCTCCACTATAAAACCCCCTAGTGGTGGCGACTCTCACCCTCTCTCCCTCACACTCTTTTCCACTCCCCCCATTAGCTCTGACCACCGAGAACTAGGGTTTCTGCAGCAGCCATTTTCCAGCAAGCAAAGCCAGTAGCCATGCTTTCGGATCTGGCGACCGAGGTCGTTATTCCGGCGTGTGCCGTCATCGGAATTGTCTTCGCGCTTGTGCAATGGGTGCTTGTTGCCAAGGTCAAGCTCTCGCCGGAGAGGCATTCCAACAACGGCGCTGGGAATAAGAATGGCTACAATGACTACTTGATCGAAGAGGAGGACGGCGTCAGCGACCAAAACGTCGTCGTTAAGTGCACCGAAATCCAGAACGCCATCTCCGAAGGTAATAGAATTCGAATCTACCTTTTTAGGTTTCCGGAACTGGAGTCTCTGCTCATTTAGTTTATTTGATCTTGATCCGTGCGTTGATTGCCTAAATTCATCCAACCTTTCGTGAGAATCTTTTCTCCTTTTCCGATGCTTTTGTTGCGGTTGATAGATCTGCAGGTTTTTTCTCGCTCTTGTTGAGATTTTGAGATGTGTGCTTGTGTTTATCCTGTAGTGTGTTTTATTAATGAGTTTGTCCTCTTGTAAATTAACATCTCGGATAGTCTTTATGAAGCACCAATTAAGATTAAGATACTTAATTAAAGACCACCTTACCCCTGCTGCGTCGGTTGCACGTGAGTCGTCACGTGATGGATCCAGACCCATGAGAAAGGTATATGCCCTTCCAACTAGCTTGGTGAGCATGGGCCAAGTAGTGGAGCCCATTAGGATACCTATTCTGGAAGCAAATGATCTGGAAGTGATTATATAATAGTATTATTTTTTGAACGTTGGTGGTACTATGATGAATGATGGACCACTTTTGTTAGTGGTGGGCATCTCACTGGCTTTTGTGGAAATGAATATTGTCTGGTTGTAATTATGAACAATGGTTGATTTTGTCACATAATATTGAAACTGTTTATCAGTGCTTGTTTTGTTATGTACTCCGTACACACTTTGAATTACATATGATTTCATCTTCAGTCAATTGAACCATAGCAGTTTATATGTCTACATTTTGTATCAGCATAGGTTCCACAAATTAAAGTGAGTTGTGAAATGCATTTTAATGCCATCAGTATGTTTATTGGTGCCGATCTGCAGGTGCAACATCTTTTCTCTTTACGGAATATCAGTATGTCAGCGTGTTCATGGTCATCTTTGCTGCTTTGATCTTCCTCTTCCTGGGATCGGTTGAAGGTTTCAGTACAAGCAGCCAATCATGCACCTACAGCCCAGACCAGATGTGCAAGCCAGCGCTGGCGACAGCTGTGTTCAGCACAGTTTCGTTCTTGCTCGGTGCATTCACCTCTGTGGTTTCTGGTTTCCTAGGGATGAAGATTGCAACGTATGCGAATGCTAGAACAACTTTGGAAGCTAGAAAAGGTGTTGGAAAAGCTTTTATTACTGCGTTTAGATCCGGTGCAGTGATGGGCTTCCTTCTTGCAGCAAATGGACTCTTGGTGCTCTATATTACCATCAATGTGTTTAGGCTGTACTATGGTGATGACTGGGAAGGGCTTTTTGAGGCCATTACTGGTTATGGTCTTGGCGGGTCTTCCATGGCTCTCTTTGGAAGAGTTGGGGGAGGCATTTACACGAAGGCAGCTGATGTTGGTGCTGACCTTGTAGGAAAGGTTGAGAGAAATATCCCTGAAGATGATCCTAGGAACCCAGCTGTAAGAATATGCCTAAAATCATATGAACCATTTCCTTTTAAAAAAATATATATTTAGACTTGTGATATATCAATTGCAATGAATTTCAGGTGATAGCTGACAACGTAGGAGACAACGTTGGGGACATAGCTGGGATGGGTTCTGATCTTTTTGGTTCTTATGCTGAAGCATCTTGTGCTGCCCTTGTCGTTGCCTCAATTTCTTCTTTTGGCATCAACCATGATTTCACAGCAATGTGCTATCCCCTGCTGATTAGTTCCATGGGAATCCTTGTTTGTTTGCTTACCACTCTCTTTGCCACTGATTTCTATGAGATAAAGGCCGTCAAGGAGATTGAGCCAGCTTTGAAGAACCAGCTCATCATATCAACTGCTCTTATGACAGTGGGAATTGCAATCGTTAGCTGGGTTGCTCTTCCTTCAACCTTCACAATTTTCAATTTTGGAGTTCAGAAAGTTGTGACAAAGTGGTAAATATCATTCTCATCCGTGACCCTTGCATGATTCACATCTATGATAAGTTTCAGACTCAGTTGCATTAACTTCAAAATGTTGTGCAGGCAATTATTCTTTTGTGTTGCTGTTGGTCTTTGGGCTGGTCTTATTATTGGATTTGTCACTGAATACTATACTAGCAATGCTTACAGGTAAGTTTGATAGAGGCAATACTTCTCAATTTAGACTTACTCTGCAACAATCTGTTCCTTATTTTTCAGCTGCGTAATTTTGCAGCCCTGTGCAAGATGTTGCTGATTCCTGCAAGACCGGAGCTGCAACAAATGTAATCTTCGGCTTGGCCTTGGGCTACAAGTCTGTCATCATTCCCATTTTTGCTATTGCAGTCAGTATATTTGTCAGCTTCAGCTTTGCTGCTATGTATGGCATTGCAATGGCAGCCCTTGGGATGCTGAGCACTATTGCTACCGGTTTGGCCATTGATGCTTATGGGCCCATCAGTGACAATGCTGGAGGAATAGCTGAAATGGCAGGAATGAGCCACAGGATCCGTGAAAGAACCGATGCTCTTGATGCTGCTGGGAACACTACTGCAGCAATTGGAAAGGTTTGTTTCATTTGAAGGCTTGAAAAGCTCCAGTTCTCTCTTTCCTTGTTAATTTTGTCTCTAAATTTCCGCTTAAAAGATTATTCAAATTGTTTCTATTCTTGATGTATTCAAATCCCTCCTAAAATGATCTACATATGGAGGTTTTAGCCAATAAGGTTGAAAATGCATGTAAATCATAAGATATCTAAACACAAATTCTATATGGTTGCAGGGCTTTGCTATAGGATCTGCTGCACTAGTCTCACTGGCACTATTTGGTGCCTTTGTGAGCCGCGCTGGTATTTACACGGTTGATGTCTTGACACCTAAGGTGTTCATTGGCCTACTTGTTGGTGCGATGCTTCCTTATTGGTTCTCTGCAATGACCATGAAGAGTGTGGGTAGCGCTGCTCTCAAGATGGTTGAGGAGGTTCGCAGGCAGTTCAACACTATCCCTGGTATCATGGAAGGCACAGCCAAGCCCGACTATGCAACCTGTGTCAAGATCTCCACTGATGCATCCATCAAGGAGATGATTCCACCGGGTGCTTTGGTCATGCTTACCCCACTCATTGTTGGTACCCTCTTTGGTGTGGAGACACTTTCTGGTGTTCTTGCTGGCTCTCTTGTGTCCGGAGTCCAGGTAATGAAGGCAGACAATCACTCGATTGTATGAATAACATTTTGTAGATTGGCTAATTCACACTTTACCTTATTTTGATAGATTGCAATTTCTGCATCAAACACTGGTGGTGCATGGGACAATGCAAAGAAGTACATTGAGGTACAAACAACTCTTTCAAACTGCTGAAACCCTGTAAGGTGGTTCAGTTCAATTTGATACAGAAAAGCTAATAGGTCCTTTGAATCTATTTTGACAGGCTGGTGTATCTGAGCACGCCAGGTCCCTTGGTCCAAAGGGTTCCGACGCACACAAGGCAGCTGTGATTGGTGACACAATAGGTGACCCGCTCAAGGACACTTCAGGCCCGTCTCTCAACATCCTCATCAAGCTCATGGCTGTGGAGTCTCTTGTATTCGCTCCATTCTTCGCTACACATGGTGGCGTTCTTTTCAAGATATTCAGTTAGAGATGGCACCATACGTCAATCCCACCTATTATCTGAAGATGGAAATGGTTCATTCGTCGTGTCATCTTTCTCATGTTGTCTATTTTCTCTCTTTGCTAGGAATTGATCTATGATCTTGTTATTTTTGGTAGATGTCGAATGTGTTGTAAACCAATCATTAGGACTACTATGAAGACAATGGCGATATTGAGGCTTTAGGTTTCCCTGTTGCATTTTGTCAAGAGATTTACCTGCTGCATCTTTTGTCATAAAATGGGCAATTTTTGTGTTCTGACTTTGAACTACGTGCACTTTTTCTGTGATCCTCCAAAGTCTAATACTGGCTTGGAGAAAACAAAAACTGCTATTGCTATGATGACTGATGATGAGATACATAACAAGATCTATAAGGAGAAATTGAATTTGCAACCTAATTTTGTAACAACCACGAAAACAATTCCAATATATGACGCTTCTGGACTCGTGGTTAGGGTCATGTGTACGGGCATTTGTGAGCCAACACATAAGTTGAGTAATGTTCCATACAGGAGAAGTAACCACAGTTCATATAGAGAGCTTTTTTATAATTGTACTTTATACTCGTATTTTCGATACAGGACATTTGACCTTTTATAATCGTACTTTATACTCGTACTTTTTGATAGAAGACATTTGACCTTTCACATTGTTAAGAACTTGACAATTTATGTATGTTGGAGTAATTTCTGAAATTTCTTTGCATGTATTGCTATTTCAGTTGTGTAGTATATCAATGGCATAACAATCACGTATGGTTGTTTGGGTTGATAAGAGATGTTCTATTGTTCTTAATGAACTTCAAAATGAAAAAAATCACTTTTAAAAAGTTTTTTTCTTGCCCCAAATTTTATTGCATTAGTTAGCCTTTACTCCTTTTAGCCTTTAAAAAGTTTTTTTTCCCACCAACCAAACATCCACTTCTGCTGGCAACATCCTCCTCTGCGACTCTGCGAGAGCACTGAGCAGCGAGACTGCAGTACTCTCCCTCCGGCATCCGATTTCGCTCCTCTCCTTTCTCCGTTGGCCGGCGCAACCTCCAGGCTCCATTGCAGGCCGCGTCTGAGTCCAGCCGGCCGCCTCCGCCCTCCACTTCTCTGGCCGGCTGATTGAGTGACTGGTTGGATACTTTCACCCCGCACGGTAATTTTCGGCCTTCAAATCTTAAAATACAATTTAGATTGAAGTTTGATTTATGAATTTGTGAATTTCAGAATCAATTTGTGAATAATTTTTGCGAATTGTAGTTGCAATTTTGTATTAGGGTTTTTGAGTTTGAGAATCAGTGGATGAATAGGGTTTGTGATTTGTGATTGTCAACTTCAGTTTGAGTCTAGTATCAATTTCTGAATTTGTGTAGCCGTGTATATGTTGTTCTTTCTGAATTCGTGATTTTAGTTCAATAGGGTTTGAACTTTGAACTGTGAATTCAGTTTTTGTTTTGTGCTCTTTTATTTTTAGGATTATGGATATAGTTTATTGTAGGTCTAAGAAGTCATCTATTGCAAATGGTGGGTCTTCAAGTGGATTCCTAATTATAATCTATTAATCCATCTGACAAATGTGGTTGGAAGTACCTCAACGATTATCTCGTGGGCTATATTGAGAAAGAAATGTTCAAGGGAGAATTGAGAATGAAGTGATTCTATTTTCAGAAAATGAAAACTCGCGGGGATGGATTTACCCCCTCTACCGACAAACTGAATTCGTTTGTAGCATCTCATTAATGGATACATTTGTCGTGTTTTTCAAGAACTCATTTTTTTTTAGCCCCACTGGATGGATTCAAGCATCCGCCCCTGATTGTACCTAGCCGTCAACCGGCTGAATGATTTGTTTATAGATCAGTGCTCATCGCATAAACCTAATAATTTATAACATGTACTTCCAAGTAATGCCACATGATGGAGAAGAGGGTGGTGAGAGCAGAAACTGAAGTTAGTAATCTTAACACTTATAGCCTGCTCTTAGAATCCACCACCTAATGGATTTGATTGATAGGGATTACCCAGTCTTGGATTCAAACACTAACGACACTTGAGGTAATTTATCATGTCGGTTCCAAGAGTCCAATGCCCCAAGAGAGTTCAGATCTTGAGTTGATATCCAGTCTTTACTGTTTGCTACTTTCAAGCCATTTGTCATCACTCTCGTGTACAAGAAACTTCATTTATCCTATGCTGAATTTGTTTTGCAGTCTAGGTCATAGGAGATAGATTAAATTAGGGTAAGCAATGCTTCATTCATATTCTCATTGAGTACAACTGGTTTGAGTTTCAGACACTTGCATTTATATATTTGTTAACCATTTCATTTACAACTCATATAAATCTATGCTGTTGCGAATATGATTAGTGTTCTCGTCGGTTCTGTGTATATTTTTTTTTCTTGGAATACAGTTTGTTTCTGATAATGGTGGCATCTGAAGATTATATTCTGTCCAGTTTTAGTCTCTTCTATTTTCTATTTTCTATTTTCAATCATATATGTTTTTACAATATCCCTATTGTGGCTGAATGCAACTTGGCAGAAATTGAAGAGAACATTCCTGAATGGAACTTGAGCTTTCCAAACTTACAGCAACTTCAGTAAATTAGCGATTGCTGCACTAAAATGTCTGCTTCTGCTAAAACTTTCCCCTGTGATGTTTCTACGGAATGGTCAGTTGTGTTGCCCCGTCGTAATAAGCATAGAAGAAGTCGACCAAAGATGTGTGACTCAGAAGGAACCAATCAGCCATGGGCTCCAACAGATCTTCAAATCGACAAGGATGGAGAAACAAAGTTGATGCACAAGTTAGATATCTGTATGAAAAAACTTGAAAATTCCCGCTTTTATGAACTTTTTCTGGACCAGATCCAAAATTCCGGAGTCATGGATTGCTTTTCTAGGGTAATGAAATCTTTGGGCAAGATGCAGATGGTCATATATGGAATTGGCAGCATTGATTCCTATGAACCACCTCGTCTGCAGCTGAGCCTGGCCATATTGATGAAGAGGAAGTTTGATTGGATTGGTGAGATAGAGGTGTTTGACCCTGTACTTTCTGGAACAGAGACAAGTGTTCTTGAGGCTCTTGGCTGTTCAGTTTTATCGGTCAACGAGAACGGTAGAAGAGACGCTTCTAAGCCGACATTGTTCTTCATGCCCCATTGCGAGGCAGTGCTGTACAATAACCTCTTAGAGACAAACTGGAAAGCAGATCGACTGACAAACATTGCGCTGTTTGGAAACAGCTTTGAGGTGTACGCCCAGCATCTGTCCTTGGTCAAGGATGCTGAAACCACTAATTCTAGGAAATACATTTTGGCTGCAAGGAGGTTTACACGGGAATTTAACATTCAGACAGTGTCCGACGATTACTTCCGTGCCTTTCTTGAATGTAGCTGGCATTTTTTCAGCCCTGGTCCTGATGAGGTGCTGCCCATTGTTTGAAGAGCCCAACAAGTATCAAATGTTGTGCTTTAGAATTTTTCACCACTGTTGCCATTGAACCAGAAATGGAGATTCAACGCTTCCTTTTGAACAACCCTCAATTTACAATCTTTTGGTAAATGCTTCTAATTTCCTTTGTGTTCATATACATTTTATCTCTCTGATCCATTTCCTTCATGCCCAGTGGGAGATGAGAGAGTAAAGGGTAGTCCTTCCAACTAGACACATAACAAACACAACACACCTCGTCTTGAACTCTACAGTGCTACCAAATGAGATATGACCTTTAAATGTGACAGAGTATGTCACTACTTTCCAGAGTTAAGACACTCTGACTTGTCCAACAATGGGATAAGAAGTTGGATCCAGAGCGAAGGTATGCATCCAGAGTAAAGACACTCTGACTTGTCCCCCCCCCCTATTGTAATACAATATTTTCATATGGTCGATTCACGCAATTAATGCAGGTGTTGGTACATTGAAAAGCTTAAAACACTTGGAACTTGTCCTTGATGGAATTGCCTACCTTCGGGTCATTTATCTTTTGGAGTGTCTGTCATTTTATTGGAAAAATTGCTGCGCGTCTATGTATGCAGGTTGAGGAACGTACATTGCAGGTTAAGAAACTTAAATTATCGACTGAAAATCTTAAACGGCCACACAATGTTAATCCTTCTCTTGTACTCGTAGACATTTCGAGCAACCGTTTTAGTGGGAAAATCCCTCATCATATAGGGACTTGTCCCATCTTAATTCCTTGAGCAACATAACATAGTTAGAGATGCTGGATTTATCAAACAATAAGCTTTCTAGAGTGGTACCGATCGAAGAAAGTGTCTACGGATTGCTCCCAATTGGGTTAGTTGTTGCTATCAAACAATAAAATGAATGTTGAAATCACTCCTAGCACACTGGAGATCTCCTACTCCACTATATACTCTACTCCCTACAACATGCTCGAAAGCATGCTCTAAAACCTTAACTTCAACATGCTCGAAAGCATGCTCTAAAACCTTAACTTCCTGAATTTAAAAAACCAAAACATGCTCGAAAGCACCAACAAGTTGCAAGCTTAAAGATTATGCAGAATAATGTTATCTCTAACCAAACCAAACTCAAAGTTGTGAGTTAGAACAAACGAGACAAAACAGATGCTTGATCATATGATCCACACACTAAAAAAAAAAGAATGATTAGTAGATTCGGTAAGGCAGTCACATAATACACACTCTATGGGAACAACATGTGCTGGTTGTAATCTATTATCTATGTCATGGGTAATCTATTGTTAGCAATCTTAATTCCATAAATAATCCACTTTTAATAATCTATTTAAGCTTATTTATATATGTAGGCAGTGGCGGAGCCAGAAAATTTTCGGAGGAGGGCACCGTCAGAAATGTACGATATTGTTTTGGATTAAATTGACATGAAGAATTATATATAATACGATAATTAATGGTGTTATTTTAAGATAAAATATCACCGATTTATGATAAAACACTATCATTTTTTTTGCGCATAAAAAAAAGAAATATAAATATATAAATGAAATATCCAAAAAAATCAACTAAATAAGTATAGGAAACGCAGTATAATAACCATTAAGTTAATGTTATGGTTGTTATATGAGCTAAGTAGTTAGAGCTTAATTGGCTCGAGTTTTGCTCAATAAAAGCTCGTCTCAAGCATTATTTACAAAATGAGTTTATTATGAACACATTTTTATGCTTGATTCAAAGTTCGGCTCGGCTCGATTGAAACTCAATTCAAATAGCATGAATTTTATGAAATTTACAAATTTTCTTTTAAGTTACTATGTCATGAGCAAGTAAAGTTGCATAATATTTGCAAAAAAAAAAAAAAAAAACACTCAGCTCAAACTCGTTTATTTACTAAATAAGTCGAGTATGAACTCAATTTCAAATATAGGTTCTACTCGAGCTTGACAAGTATGAACTCAGTTACAAATTTTAAACTTGCGTAACTTCTTATCTAATTGTCGGAATGATTAGTATAACCTCTCATTTCGAAGCTCTCGAGATAAAGTATAGTATGTAAATGTTAATTTAAGTAAAATATAAAAACATTATAGCCTATTGAAATAAAATTAAAGTGATTAATATGCCCTTAATTTTTAAATATTCATAACTTTTTACTCAGATGTCGGATTAAGGCGTATTATATATCAAAACGAAGCTATCGACGAGGAGAATACACCTAGGTAGTTCGTCGCGTGAGAGAGGGGGCACGTGCCCCCCTAGTCCCCCCTCAGCTCCGCCCCTGTATGTAGGATTGTCTCGACTGAGATGGATAGATAAATTTATTTTATTGATTTTTTTATCCTGTGCCTCAAGGGCATATGATAAGACCCTAAATTTAGAATTTTTTAATTAGTTTAGCCTTTTTTAATTAGATTCTTAGGGTCGCTTTCTTTTTTTGCAGGGAATCTTTCCCAATTTAGGGTCATATTCTATGCCTCAAGGACATAGGATAGAAAAACCGTTATTTTATATGGAAATCGATCGGCTAAAATCTATATATCTATATACTAAAACCGATGCATTGTTGCCTACGTGGTGGCTCGTGAGTTCATCTGCATATGTGGCGGCGCGTAAGTGCATCTCGCAAAACTTTGTCATGTCAAAAAAGAAATCTAATAAAAATAATTATATAGTTCTAATTAGACCTGTCAAAACACAACCCGACCCGACCGGCTCGAAAAATTTCCGACCCGAACCCGGAAATTTCGACCCGAATATTTTTTTCGACCCGAACCCGAAAAACCCGAAATTTTCCGGGTAATCTGGGTTTCAACCTAATTGACCCGGTAATTTTGACCCGATTGACCTGGTGACCCGATTGACCAGGTTGATTTATAATTATATATAATTAAATTTTTTTTATATATAATTAAATTTTATCACAAAATTATCAAATCATGATTTTTTTAATTTAAAAAAGAAAAAATTGACAAACCCGAAATCGACCCGAAACCCGGTCAAACCCGAGTTCGAGTCAACCCGAAACCCGAAGTGACCCGACCCGAACCCGACCCGAATGACAGGTCTAGTTCTAATCTATATAATTAAAAATGATTAAATAATTATTTTATTTTACCATTAACTCATATAATTGGATAGAATCTTATAAAAGAGTAAGTATTATATAAGGAAAAAACTATATCAATATAACACAATCTATTTGTTCATAAATATTTTAGTAAACTAACGTAATAAATATATATTACATACAATATTTAATAAAAAAAAAAGAGTATTAAAATATTTTTAAAAATCAAACATCTATTTAATTACATGAGATTTAATTAACGATATATTAGGAAAAAAACCCTTTTAACTTATAAATATGAATTTTATTTATATTTTGAGAGAATACAAATAAAAGATAATTAGATTATATATCATTTGTTGAACTAATTTTATTTATATCTATATTATATATTTTTTTTGGTGGAAAATATAATTTATATTTATTATATTTATTTACTCGAATTTATCTAGATTATTTGTAATAATGTATTAACGTATTGTCCGTGCATGGGACGTGACTTACCCTAGTATATCAATAAATGAGATTATAAATATGCTTAATTAGTTTTCATTTCTAAAAATAAATGGGATAATAAATAGGGCTATAGTGAGAATCTTTCATATATTTTGGATATGAAGTAGAGTGTGAATCTTACAAAGATATATTCATACGAAAAGTAAAAGCTATGATGAATGTTGTTTTATTATCAGTCTGTCCAAAGTATAAATTCTAGGTGTATAACTCAGTGATCTATCTTTTATTTTTTAAATGTTTTGGAACAAAGTAAACTCACATTCTTCTTCTTCTTCTTATCTTCCCCTCATTTTGAAATGCTTTGGAATAAAGTAAAGTGATTCCATCAGAAACTTCTTCATAACAAAATTAAAAATTACATCTACTTTAAAGTTTAAAGTGCAGACTTATATATAAGTATTATACAGGCAAGCATAACCTCAATCAAACACAAAATCCATTGGTCTTCCAATGCAACGATATATATATTAATTTATTTAGCATAAAGTTTCCGTCGGTGTTGAATTGGAAGGAGAATTCGAGTAATATTAATTGCATATCCAATCGTCAAGCTTCCAACGACGACTGATCGATCTCAATTCTCAACTTATTTACAGTACGTAAGTGCCTTTCATTTCTTTCATCTTTGGTTTACTTTGGCTCGTTTTCTGAAATTCTATTCCTTGGCTAATTATTTCCGAATCATTGTTTTTTTTTTTAATTTTTATGAGTTTTGTACGTGTTTTTTATTTTTAAATAATTAACTGATTCAAACATCTGTGTTGATTGTTGAGATAGAAACAGAGAGATCGAGATCGAGGTGGAGAAATGGCGGATCATTTTCCATTCAAGTGTCGGTGCGACGATATCATAGCGGTGACGGGGCTTCCCTACACTTTTAGAGAGGAGATGGGGAGGAATATTGCGAACTGGGCAGAGTGTCCCAGCTTGAAATTTGAAGTCATCCTCAATGCGTTGCCTAATCAATTGGCAGGAGCAGGAGCAAGAGATGATGCCGCCTTTGATATTCTCTGTGAAACGGCATTGTCTCTGTTGAAAGAACGCAACAAATTTAGTTGCGTGGTGATCAACTTCCCTATCCCCACTAACCCCCAGCTTCACACATTGCTATGTCTAGTTGACAATTATACATATCCACATCGACTCCTAATCATCGAGTGCCAGAGGCGGAACATGTTCCGGTGGAGGAAGGACGTCGAATATCCAACTCGCGGTATATGGTATAATCTCAGGTACAACACGGGGAATAGAGTACCCGGGAAATGGGAAGATGTTGACAAGGCTATCCTCAATCACCAACAACAACGCCTAGATGACTATTTTGTCACTCTGTCCCAACGCTATGCTGCTGATGTTGATGTGAAGAAGCTGGTGGTGGACCCTTTTGAAGATCTCAGGGCGCGGGATTTCACTGAGGACAAGGGACTCGACCCAAGGTCTCTTTTGGCTCAAGCTATCAAGCATTACCTCTCTTGTGATGCTGACGAGTATGAGGAACTCTCTGTTAATTCAGACTACTCTGTATGGCGACGACAATGGTTGGAGCACTGGGCTTCCTCTAGAGGAAGAGGAAGAGGAGCTACTACTACTGAGCCCCATTGGTGTAGGCCCGGCGATTGCATTTTAAGATTCACAAACAAACTACTACTGGAGGAAGCAGACGCCATTTGTGGGGCTTGTGAACAGAAGATCACCTATAATAATAGTACAGAGGGAGAAGGGGAGGGAGCCTATTATTATTGCCAATTCTGCAGCTTGTGTTTGCATGAGTTGTGCGCTTTGGCTGAGTCCCCCACTGCTATCACCGCAAAGAACACGAATCCACATTCACGGGTAGTATCCAATTATGCCAGAGGCTGGTCATGGAGGGCATTCAAAGGGAGTACCCATGCTTGCCACTCTTGCGAAAAGGCCGATGGGAAACAATTCTCTCAGGGATGCGATGCCTGCATTTTCCGAACCCATCTAAAGTGCCAGCTTCTGCCCACCGCTTTGAAGCATAGCTGCGACCAACACCATTTCCTCTCTATACGTCTCTCGTCATGGGATGGCTTTTTTAATGCGATTTACGACTGTAAGGCGTGCGGGCTGAGGGGCTCGTATAGTAGCTACTGTTGCAACATTTGCAATGCGGAATATCACTTAGAATGCGTGCTGGACATGCCTCTACACACCAAGACCAAGGAGATTGTACATGGTGGGCATACGCATAGCATCGACATCCACTTCTCGTGCGGCCAAAGGGAATATGAATACAAGTGGTGCTGTGTTTGCTACGACGACATAAATCCAGATACATGGGTTTATATTTGCCAAGATTGTGATTTCATCGCTCATTTATACTGCTTCTTCCCCAGCAAAACACTTGGGTGGTACAAGCGCATCTCACTTGTTAATGTGCCTTGAACGACTGTTGACCGGCGACGCATCGGGGGGTCCAGGGGGCGGAGCCCCCGGCGGTGGTCTCGCTGATATGAAACCGGCGGTGGTCTTCCGCCAGGGGGCGACGCGCCCCTGGCGGGGGCTAGGGGGGCAGCGCTACCCCGCCTTTACGGTATGCAATGTTTATTGTAAACGGGCCTATCGTCTGTCTATTTTGGGCTTTCAGCCCATTGTCTGTTTAGGGTTCCATGAGTCTCTTCATATACTCATGGAACGTCAACCCTTGTAAAAAATCTGTTTTCGCTTCCTCTAATAAGAAATCTGGTTCTCTGCCCGTGGACGTAGGCAACACACCGTTGCTGAACCACGTAAATCTCTGTGTCTTTCTTCGCTATTATCGTTCTCGTTATAACATCACTATATGACTGATAGTTCAATCATAGTAGTAATATATGTGTTCAAGTACTTAATTGCATATATAATTTCCATTGTATGCTTCTGCTGCTATTGTTATCGATCCTTACAGGGATCAGTTGAGTACATGTACTCCTACCTACCAAAGCTTTCATATATTCCAAGTTTCAAAACCCCTGTCAGTAACACTTTAAAAAACTGATCCTATATAAGATCACATATTTTAGACTTGTGGGTTCTTTCGTTGTCAAAGACAGTGTCTTTGGAGGAATTGAATTTATCTTTAGTGCTTTATTGGTTTCGTTATCCAATATCTCTTTATTCTTTTTTTTTTCTTCGAATACAATTTGCTTGTGAGAATGGTGGCCGGCATCGGAAGATTATATTCTTTCCAGTTAATTTAATCTCTTCTATTTGCTATTTTGGAGCATATACTGTATGTTTTAACAATATCCCTACTGAGGCTAAATGCAACTTGGCAAAAATTGAAGAGAACATACCTGAATGGAACTTGAACTATCCGAACTTGCACTTATCCCCTGTGATGTTTCTACAGAATGGTCAGTAAATCGACAAAAGACGTGTGAGTCAGAAGGAACCAATCAGCCATGGGCTCCAACAGATCTTCAAATCGACAAGGATGGAGAATCAAAGTTGATGCACAAGTTAGATATCTGTATGAAAAAACTTGAAAATTCCCGCTTTTATGAACTTTTCCTGGACCAGATCCAACATTCAGGAGTCATTGATTGCTTTTCTAGGGTAATGAAATCTTTGGACAAGATGCAGATGGTCATATATGGAATTGGCAGCATTGATTCCTATGAACCACCTCGTCTGCAGGCTGAGCCTGGCCATATTGATGAAGAGGAAGTTTGATTGGATTGGTGAGATAGAGGTGTTTGACCCTGTACTTTCTGGAACAGAGACAAGTGTTCTTGAGGCTCTTGGGTGTTCAGTTTTATCGGTCAACGAGAACGGGAGAAGAGACGCTTGTAAGCCGACATTGTTCTTCATGCCCCATTGCGAGGCAGTGCTGTACAATAACCTCTTGGAGACAAACTGGAAAGCAGATCGACTGACAAACATTGCGCTGTTTGGAAACAGCTTCGAGGTGTACGCCCAGCATGTGTCGTTGGTCAAGGATGCTGAAACCACCAATTCTAGGAAATACGTCTTGGCTGCACGGATGTTTGCACAGGAATTCAGCATTCAGACGGTGTCTGACGATTACTTCCGAGCATTTCTTGAATGTAGCTGGCATTTTTTCAGCCCTGGTCCTGATGAAGTACTGAGCCCAACAAGTATCAAATGTTGTGCTTTAGCATTTTGCACCACATTGTTGCCATTGAACTAGAAATGGAGATTCAACGCTTCCTTTTGAACAACCCTCAATTTACAATCTTTTGGTAAATGCTTCCAATTTCCTTTGCGTTCTTATACATTTTTATCTCTCTTATCCATTTCCTTCATGGTCAGTGGCAGATGAAAAGAGTGATTGTTGTGAGTGGGAGAGAGTTAAGTGTAGTCCTTCCAACCAGACATATAACACACCTCTTCTTCAACTCTAAAGTGCTATCAAATGAGATATGGCCTCTAAATATGACAGTATTTCACTACTTTCCAGATTTAAGACACTCTGACTTGTCCAACAATGGGTTAAGAAGTTGGATCCAGAACGAGGGTATGCATGCAAAACATGGTTATTTTTTCATCTTACTATTAGTTTGAGATTTTTTTTTTTGTTTTTTGCCTATCGTAATACAATATTTTCATATGGTCGATTCACGGAATCAATGCAGGTGTTGGTACATTGAAGAGCCTACAACACTTGGAACTTGTCCTTGATGGAATTGCCTACCTAAATTCGGGCCATTTATCTTTTGGAGTGTGTGTCATTTTATTGGAAAAATTGATGCGCGTCTATATATGCAGGTTGAGGAACGTACATTGCAGGTTAAGAAACTTAAAACGTTAATCCTTCTCTTGTACTTGTAGACATTTCGAGCAACCGTTTTAGTGGGAAAATCCCTCACCAACAAGTTGCAAGCTTAAAGATATTTCTCATATTCATGGTTTATTAAGAAAGGGTACCTCTACTGATTAACAGACATAAATTAATTATAGAGTTAGTGGATTGCATATAGAGGTTCAGAAAGCCAGATGATTATCTTGTTCGATCAAGTTTGTGTGCTTCTTGTTTGTGACTTTTTTTAGAATAGCGGAATTGATGTAAAGTCCCCTTGAGGGTTTTCATTCATTGATATAACATATATATATAGGTTACAAAGGTATTGGGTCTTAATGAGGTTTTAGCCCACTATACAATATTAAGACCTATGTAATCTATCAAACCCCCGCAGTCGAAACGGGAGGGGTCCGTACAGTGAGACTGGAACGAAAATCAATGAACAACTGTCTAGGTAAACCCTTGGTGAATATATCAGCGTACTGATAAGAGGACGGGACATGTAGAACGCGGACATGTCCAATGGCAACCTTGTCCCTGACGAAGTGGAGATCAAGCTCAATGTGCTTCGTGCGTTGATGCTGGACTGGGTTGCTAGCCAGGTAGACGGCGGAGACGTTATCAGTGTAGACTAGAGTGGCCTTCTGCAAGGGGCATCGTAGCTCAAGCAGGAGATTGCGGAGCCAAGAGCACTCGGAGACAACGTTGGCAACACCCCTGTATTCGGCTTCAGCGCTGGAGCGAGACACGACGGACTGACGCTTGGCTGACCAAGACACAAGAGTGTCATTGAGGAAGACACAGTAACCAGACGTGGAGCGACGTGTGTCTGGACAACCACCCCAATCCGCATCAGTGTAAGCCACAAGATCAAGCTTAGAGGAAGGAGTGATGGTGGTGCCGAGCTCGAGGGTGCCGCTGATGTACCGAATGATTCGCTTCAAAGCCTGAAAGTGAGGTTCCCTAGGGGCATGCATGAACAAGCAGATCTACTGAACGGCGTAACTGATATCAGATCTGGTGAAAGTGAGATACTGAAGAGCACCATCGAGGCTCCTGTACAGTGTGGGATCGTCAACAAAAGGACCAGAATGAGCACTGAGCTTGTTGGATGTATCGACTGGGGTCGCGACGGGATTACAGTTGACCATCTTAGCCCGAGCAACAATCTCTGCAGCATACTTACTTTGTGAGAGAAACAGACCAGACGCATGCCACTGAACAGCAACTCCCAAGAAGTAAGACAGCTGACCCAGATCAGACATGGCGAATTCCGCACTCAACTGCAAGATTATCGACGTCCGAAGAGCATCAAAAGAGGCGGTGAGAATGATGTCGTCGACATATAGCAGCAGGAATGCCAAGTCTGAGCCTCTGCGATAGATAAACAGAGACGTATCCGAACGACTGCCAGTGAAACCCAAACGGAGCATATGAGAGGCAAAACGCTGGAACCACGCCCGCGGAGCCTGTTTCAGACCATATAGAGAGTGCTTGAGGAGACAGACATGCTTTGAACGCTCAGCATCAGTAAACCCCGGCGGCTGAAACATGTAAACTGTCTCGTTCAGATGACCATGCAGAAAGGCGTTCTTGACATCTAACTGATGGATGGCCCAGTTGCGCGACAGAGCCAGACTCAGGACCACTCGGATAGTGGCAGGCTTGACCACAGGGCTGAAGGTCTCATCACAATCAATACCTGCCTGCTGAGATCTACCGTTCACCACAAGACGGGCCTTGTAGCGCTCCAACGTCCCATCAGAGCGGAACTTGTGACGAAAAAGCCACATACAGCGAATGACGTTCGCCTCAGGAGGGCGAGGAACAAGAACCCAAGTACCATTCTTCGTAAGGGCCCTGTATTCGTCGAGCATAGCCGCCTGCCAATTCGGGTCGAGGAGGGCTTTTTTGTGGGAGGTGGGAACGGGGGAGAGGGAAGTCTGGGTGGAGGCAGAGGGTGAATGGGAGTCGGGAAGGACGGGGGTAAGAGGGGCTAAGCAAGGGGAAGAGGCGGCGGGCGGATCAAATGCGGCGAGGATTGCGGCGGGCGCCGCAAGACCTGCGGCGGGCGCCGCCAGGGAGGGGTTATGGGCGGCGGGTGCCACCAGGGAGGGGTTTATGGGCGGTGGGCGGTGGGCGCAGCATTTGGGGTTGCGGCAGGCGCCGCATGACATGCGGCGGCCGCCGCACGTAGGTGAGGCGAGGTTGTTTGGCGAGGTGATGGGAGGTGGATAGCGGGGTGATGGGCGGTGGTCATGGAGACGATCTGACGGGGTCGGAAGACACCGGAGACGCTGCGGGTGTGTGGTCTGGTGGTGGGGAGTGGTGGTGGCGGTGGTGTTGGGGGAGAAGCAGGAGCACCGGGAGAGCTCTAGGGAAAAAGAAAGTGAGGGAATGGTGACTCAGACTCTGACGGAGACACAGGGGGTGTGGGAGACGCAAAGGGAAATCGCGACTCATCAAAGGTGACATGACGTGAGAGAATGATCTTGTGGGTCTTGATATCGAGGCAAATGTAACCTCGATGATCAGGCGGATAGCCTAGGAAGACGCATGGAGTGGAGCGCGGGTGAAGCTTGTGCGGGGATGTGGAGGACTGGTTTGGGAAACACAAGCACCCGAAGGTGCGAAGGTGATCATACCTAGGCTCGGCGTAATAAAGTGTCTGAGCTGGCGAGCGATGGTGTAGGGTAGTGGAAGGGAGAATGTTTAGGAGATAACATGTGGTGGATAAAGCGTGAGGCCAATAGGTAAGGGGAATAGATGCGTGGAAGAGGAGAGAGCGCATCATGTTGGTAATGGTTCTGATGATTCTTTCTGCCTTGCCATTCTGCTGAGAAGTATAGGGGCAAGACAAGCGATAGGAGATCCTATTTGCGGCAAAGAAGGAGTGAAAGTCTTTGTTGTCAAATTCACGGCCATTGTCACATTGGAAACATTTGATGGACATGTGAAACTGTGTTTTGATGTAGGTATGGAATCTGGCAAAGATAGGAAACACTTGGGACTTGAAATGCAACGGGAAGACCCATAAGTAATGAGTGTAATCATCAAGAAACAAAAGGTAGTACTTGTGACCCTCCTTGCTATGCACGGGAGAGGTCCAAATGTCGTTGTGAATGATATCAAAGGGAGCTAGGGTAGAGGTCAAAGACCGTTGGAATGGCAGTCTGACATGTTTGCCTAGTTGGCAGGAAGAGCATAAACCAGAGCGTGGGTCTTTAGTACAGGTGACAAGACTCTGGGAACGGAGGACATCTAGAACGGCAGCGCTGGGATGGCTCAGGCGTGCATGCCATAGGCTGGACGACGATGCCGAGAGGGCGACTGGGCATGACTGACTGGACGCAGGAGGTGGTGTGACAGGGTAGAGCTCCCCGGTGCTGTTACATCTCATGCAAGTAACCCCCGTAGTAAGATCGTTCACAAAGAAACCATAGGGATCAAACATATGGGAAACGTTGTTGTCAGTAGTGAACCGACGGACAAAGATAAGGTTTTTGACAATCTTTGGAGCAATAAGGACATTGTTGAGGTGTAGTGGGTGAGTTGGGGTCTGTAATTTGGCGTGGCCAATTCCCGAAGTAGCAAGACGACCACCATTTCCGACGATAATAAAGTGGGCAGGGCCCTTAAAAGAAATAGATGAGAAGTTACCTGAGGAGTTCGTCATGTGGGAGGTGACACCAGTGTCCATGTACCAAGAAGAGTCTGAAGATGTCGGCTGCGTAAAGGAGAAGGCGTGATGCAGAGCTGGCGGAACATAGCCTGGGTCAGGCGATGTCAGAGAGGCATGAGGACCGGCATGTCGAGGGGTAGGATATCTAGAGTATCCAGAGAAGGCGTGATGTTGGTGATCGTAGAGAGCCATGGTAAGAGATTTTTTTTTTTAATGCCACCTAACTTAATAAATAATTAAGTTAGGGTCAGAAACGAAAATAAGAGAACACAAGGGCTGTTTTTGGAATTTCTTCAAAAGAGATTAAAAGTGTCTGCTTCTTTCTTCTTCGAAGATGTCGGCTGCTTCTTTCTGTTGCGGCTGAGGGAGAAGGGAAGTGGCGGCGAGGGAGGCCGTGGGTGACCGACGGCGCCGGATCTGTGACACACGGGACAGGGAGCGAGAGAGGGAGCGAGATCTGAGGTCGGCGAGGACGAGGACTGTTGATGCGGTCGGCGGGCGAGCGGGAGGGGCCGGATCTGTGACACACGGGACAGGGAGCGAGAGCGGCGGCGCGGGATTTGGGCTCGGATCTGAGGTCGGCGAGGACGAGGACTGCTGATGCGGTCGGCGGTCGAGCAGGAGAGGCCGGATCTGTCGATCTGTGGATCTTCTCCGGCCGGATCTGGGCTAGAGAGCTCGAGGGTGGGTGTTGGAAAAGGAGGTAGAGGAAGAAGACGTCTAGGGTATGTGAGATTGGCAGCGAGGGGACGACGCCGGCGGAAGATGAGGGGTGGGGCGGGAGGATCAAATTAGGGTTCCGTGAGGAAGAAAAGGCTGTGATACCATGTAGAATAGCGGAATTGATGTAAAGTCTCCTTGAGGTTTTCCATTCATTGATATAACATATATATAGGTTACAAAGGTATTGGGCCTTAATGGGGTTTTAGCCCACTATACAATATTAAGACCTATGTAATCTATCACTTTTGTCCATGCTTTAATATACTTATGGGCAACATCAACTGTAGTAAACTAGTAGTGTACATATTACATCATTCAAGAAAAAGTTAATCACCTTCAGCATGATAGCATATACTCTTTATCTGCAAGGACGAAGGATAGAAGTATCTCCCTCCGAGCTGAGATTGGGAGGGAGATAATTAACCTTTATGATCTATATAACTTCATACTTCATAGCATGCATATATAAACAAGAAGATCGATGCGCTTTGTTAAACATCTAAAAATCAGTAATATGAACAATTAAGTAAAGTTAAAACCTGCCTTTATAATTGTTATAAAGATCCTCCAAATGCCTAGAGTCAGTATGTGTTTTAGCTTATGGCTTACAGTAAAATACATCAAATGCACTTTCCAGGCTAGGTGCCAGTCACGGGCCTTCAGTACTTGTAGTGCAGCCTTTTCACTGCATATAACAGGTAAAACCAAAACAAAATTCAAATTATATTAACATATTGTTGGAATGTGGTTGTCCCACGTCGGTAATATAGAAAATGATTTAACAACATATAAGGTTGAAGGGATACTCCTTTGATTGTCAATTGGTTTTGAGATGGAACAACGTTGGGTTTACGTGTTGTTCGAATCTCTCGTATGTGGGCCCGCACACACGACCTTCATCCAGCTTGTCTTAGCCCCATCAGGCCCAGCCGACTTTAACACTTATCAATTGCATCAACAAATTAGATCAGAAACATAGGAGAGAAAAGACATAGGTGGGAGAAATCAAAATAACATCCTCCCTATCAGCCAATAGAATGCAATGGACATTAATTGTTGGGATAGATAGAAATCAAGAAAAATGACCCCTCAAGTTATCAAGTAAAATTATCAACTAAATAATCTTCTAGCTCTTGGAAATGTGTATCGGGTTTGGGTTGTGAATGAGACTATATTTTTTGGGCTTCATTCGGATCTGGATTCGGGTGAGTCGAGTTGGGTTTGTGAGTCGGGTCGGATTTTTTTCAGCTCTACTAAAGCCCAAGAATTCTTTCCAGTTTCTTATAAGATCATAGGTTCCTATATGTGAGGGTGCAGGGCAAGTGAACACATTGTATCACTTCTCACCTTTCTCCATCGTCTTCACCAGCAGCTTAGATGGAGCTGCATTAGCGGGAAAGTGAGGACACGTGGATGGTAGAGATTGATTCGGTTGTTACACAAGCAGTTGTATAAATAGTGTCTTCCTCTTTCTATTGTAGTTGATTGAACCGAATACACACACAATAAAGATTTTCCCCTTTTTCTCTCATTTCTGTGTTTTCCACCATAGCCAGATCTTGAATCTGGTTCTTCATATGGTATCAGAGCGGGAAGTATCCTGCATCTATTGCTTGATTGTCTGTAAGTTCCAGCCATGGCAGATTCGTATGCATTTGTGTTGAGGAATAATGGAGGAGATCCAGGCGCATCCATGGTGTCTAATGATCCTTTGGCGCTTGCGAATTCCGACAGTCCAGGTGCACAGCTCGTGGCGGTTTTGTTCAATGGCATCAACTTTCTCAGTTGGAGTCGAAATTTGAAGATGGCACTTTGTGCAAAGTTTAAGCTTGGATTGATTGATGGATCGTGTCCAGCTTCATCAGCGCTGGATTCGAGCAGATTACGTGGTCAGGTGCTGGCTATTGAATTCAATTGAGAGTTCAATTTCTCAATCCTTTGTCTATGCCAGTTCTGCACGAGAGCTCTGGGCAGAGATTGTGGAGAGGTATGGTCAATATAACGCACCTCTTTTGTATCAGCTTAGGAAGTCTCTTAGCAATATGGAACAGGGATCTGATTTTGTTGGTGATTACTTGGCAAAACCTAAGAAGTTGTGGGATGAGATTCTTAGTATTGAGGGTGTTCCCGAGTGTCAATGTGGTGCAATGGATAGATGCACTTGTCTTGTTATCAAGAAAATGGTGGAGATGAATACTAATAACAAGATTATGCAATTTCTCATGGGCCTAAACGATGAGTATGATGCTATGAGAAATCAGATCTTGGAGATGGATAGTATGCCAACAATGAATAGAGCTTTTTATCTTGTTTCACAAGTGGAGCAATGTGGTGGAGGTAAAGGCGTTTCTGATTCAAAGAAAAGTGACGATAGAACTGCTTTTAAATGCTAACAGACAAGGGATGGCTAACTGGAAAAAGGATTCAGATGTAAAGAAAGGCAAGGAGGAATTCAAGAAGTGTGATTACTGTGGCAACAAAGGACATGTGAAAGATACATGTTACAAGTTGCACGGTTTTCCCAAGTGTGATTTCTGTGGAAATAAAGGTCATGTGAACGACCAGTGCTATAAGCTCTATGGATATCCTGAGAAAGGGAAGGAAGCTAAGTGGAAACAGCAAAGGAAATCTTCTGCAAATGTTGCTGAGACTAGCAGTGAGAGCCCTATAGATGACACTCCTCAGTTTGATCCTGCTCTTGTGAATGATGTATGCAAGGAGATGATGAAGATCATGAAAGGAAAGCAAGTGCAGGGAGAGAATAATGCTTACTTTTCTGCTGTAAACTTCTTAGGCAATTACAATCCATCAAGAGCTTTAATGATTGAAAAGGATATTGGTAGAAATTTCAGGGTAGTAGATACGGGTGCTACTAATCACATGCTTTTTTATCCTAAAATGCTTGATCGTATGAAGAAGCTTATAGTTCCTATTAGAGTGGCACTACCTGATGATTCTGTGGTTATAGTTGATACTGTGGGGTCAGTTAAATTTTCCGATGATCTTGTTCTGAGAATTGTGTTGCTCGTACCTTCATTTAAGCATAATCTATTGTCTGTGGGAAGGTTGCTAGAAGACAGTGGGTTAATGGCAATGTTCACTGCTGATCATTGCATTTTTCAGGACCTTTCCACTAAAAGGTTCGTGGGAAGAGGGTTGCGTACTAGAGGATTGTACATTGTGTAAGCTGATGCTTCTGGAGCAGGGATTGGAAGCCACTCAAATCCAGAAGTTGGTGGCAATAGTGCTTTCAAAGGAACTCAAATAAGGGAAATTCCCAGTGCTGATCTTGATCTCATTCATGCGAGACTTGGTCATAGTTCTTAGTCGAAAATTAGACATATAGATGATTTCAAACATTTGAATTGTTTGAATTTTACTTATGACAGTTGTGTATTGGCCAAACAACACATATTTTGTTTTGAGAGGAGTTCATTTGTGTCTTCTAATGTGTTTGATCTTGTTCACTTAGATGTATGGGGTCCATATAAGACACCATCTTTGGAAGGTGCAAAGTATTTTCTGACAATTCTAGATGATCATAGCAGATTTGTGTGGACATATCTGTTTGCTAGCAAGTTGCAGGTTCCTGGAATCATTAAGCATTTTCTTGCTTATGTTCATACACAGTTTGGGGTGAGTATTAAGGCATTCAGGAGTGACAATGAATCCGAGTTTGTACAGAAATCATGTCAGAGTTTCTTTGCTGAAAAGGGTGTTGTTCATCAAACAAGTGTCCCTGGTGTTCCTCAACAGAATGGAAGAGTTGAAAGGAAACACCGACACTTGATTGAAACAGCTCGTGCCATGAGGATCCATGCTAGCCTTCCAATTAGGTTCTGGGGTGATTGTGTCACTACAGCAACTAAGGTGATTAATCTGATGTCAAGCTCTGTGTTAGATTGGAAAGTACCTTTTGAAGTTTTATTTAGGAAAGTTGCAGATTACAGAGGGCTAAAGGTACTTGGTTTCTCAGTTTTGCTAATATTAAAGAGAGCAGTAGAGATAAGTTTGGCAATCAGTCAAGGAAATGTGTTTTTTTGGGATCCAGGTCACATGAAAGGATACAAATTGTTGGATTTGGGAACAAACAAGGTTGTTTACAGCAAAGATGTGATTTTCAGAAAAAGTGTATTTCCTTACTCTGAACATCAGTCTAAGCCAATTCCCACTCAATCACACTTGCCTCTTATCAATCCTAGCAGTGATGGAGGTGATATGTTGGTTGCAGATGTTAACAATGGTCACCCTCACCCATTTGACTGGCTCAGTGACAGTGTGTCAAATGAAGTCGTAGAAGATTTCACATCTTCTAGTCATAATTCTTCTCCAGTTGTTCAGAGAGAAGTACCAGTGGTTTCTGCTATTCCTATACAGCCTAGAAGATCAGATAGGACCAGGTGTCCACCAACTAGCTGTCAAGGAACCAACTTCGTTTATGGAAGCAGTCAAAGATCCTCGTTGGATAGAGGCAATGAAGAAGAAGGTGGATGCCCTGGAGAGTAATGGGACTTGGATCATTACAGATTTACCTCCGGACAAGAAAGTTGTTGGCTCGAAATGGATCTTCAAAATCAAATTTAAACCTGATGGCTCAGTGGAAAGGTGTAAAGTCAGGCTCGTTGCAAAGGGGTTTACACAGGCGAAAGATAAATATTACAAGTTAACGTTTTCACCAGTAGCAAAACTGACTACAGTGAGGCTTGTGTTAGCCTTGGCTACATCGAAGGCTTGGAATGTGCATCAATTGGATATCAACAATGCATTTCTTCATGGATTTCTCGATGAAGAAGTATACATGAAACCTCCTGAAGGTTTTTTTAAGGGAAAGCAAGGGCAAGTGTGTAAGCTGCAAAGGAGTTTGTATGGGTTGAAACAGGCTTCTCGAGAGTGGAACCTTGAGTTATCCGGGTTCTTGACCAAGCTTGGATTTCGTCAATCCAAATTGGATTATTCTATGTTCATTAGAGACTCGACAAGTGGCCAAACCATTGCAATTGTGTATGTTGACGATCTTCTTATCACTGGGTCTGATGAGCAGTACATCAACTTCAATAAACAAAGTCTCCACAGTGCTTTCACTATCAAACTCTCGGCTTTGTTCGTTATTTTTCGGGAATTGAAGTTGCTCGTTCTTAGAAGGGGACCATTCTTAATCAACAGAAGTATATAGTTGATATTTTGAGTGATACCAATATGATTAATTGCAGACCGGCATCATTTCCTTTGCCTAGAGTTTTTCATTTATCAATTGATGAAGGAGAGCTCCTGACTGATCCTGAAGACTACAGACGCTTGATTGGAAGGTTGTTGTACCTTAATCTCCCTCGACCTGACATTTCTTATGCAGTCCAGCACCTCAATCAATTCATTTGCTCCCCTCGGCTTCCCCATTTCCAAGTTGCAATTTATGTTGTTCGTTACCTAAAATCTACCATCAATTGGGGTTTGGTCTTCCCAGCTTTAGATGATCTATCTGTATCTGCTTTCAGTGACGCAGATTGGGGCTCTTGCCGATTCTCATCACGATCCCTATCCGGTTATTGTGTCTTCTTGGGTGGTTCACTGATCTCTTGGAAAATCAAGAAACAAAAGACAGTGTCTAAGTCCTCTGCAAAATCAGAATATCGGTGTATGTCCACTGCAGCAAGTGAAGTTGTGTGGATCAATGGTGTCCTTCAACACTTTTCTGTTCATGTTCAGCTTCCAAGTACGCTTTATTGTGACAATAAAGTTGCTCAACACATTGCTGCTCATCCTGTGTTTCATGAGCGTACCAAACACCTCAACATTGACTGCCATTATGTTTGTAAAAGGGTTGAAGATGGACTCATCAAAACGGCACATGTTCAATCTCAGCTTCAATTAGCTGATTTACTCACCAAACCACTTGGGGAGGCTCAGCGTCGTAACCTGTCTTTCAAGTTGGGTCTAGTCGATGTTACTCCTAGTCCAACTTGAGGGGGGTATGAGATCATAGGTTCCTATATGTGAGGGTGCAGGGCAAGTGAACACAGTGGATCACTTCTCACCTTTCTCCATCGTCTTCACCAGCAGTTTAGATGGAGCTGCATTGGCGGGAAAGTGAGGACACGTGGATGGTAGAGATTGATTCGGTTGTTACACTAGCAGCTGTATAAATAGTGTCTTCCTCTTGCTATTGTACGTAGTTGATTGAACCGAATACACACACAATAAAGATTTTCCCTTTTTTCTCTCATTTCTGTGTTTTTCACCATAGCCAGATCTTGAATCTGGTTCTTCATATTTCTAAGGTCTTATCCCATCTTCCATGAAATAGCTGAATTTATCATACAATAAGCTTTCTAGAGTGGTACCGATCGGCTAAATTGTTTACAACTAGATTGCTCGATCCCAACTGGGTTAGTTGGTGCTATCGAACGATAACTTGAATGGAGAAACCATTAATTCCTAGCAACGTGAACTTGTCATTGTTGTAGGGGTTTGCAGCAAACATTGAGTGTGAATCTTACAAAGTTCATATTCCTACAAAAAGTAAAAGCTATAGGATACATATTCTCGCTCTTGTAAATAAAGTAAAACCATTCCTATCTTTTCTTTTTTAAATGCGTAGGAATAAAGTCATTCTTCCCATCTTTTTATCCGACTTGTTGTATGCACAATCAATTTCTTGGCAAATCCACTATTACTACTCAAATGACATCATATATTTATTAAGTAAACGAGTTCGAACCGAGCTTTTTTCAATCATTAAGTAGTCGAATTTGCTCAAAACATTGTGGAGTAATATAAATGAAATTTTAAAAATTTCACAAAATTCGAGTTATTTAAGCTTAAATATCCGGCTTAGTTTTTTTTAAAAATGAACGAATTCGAGCTGAGTTTTTATCAAATCGAGGCCGAACCGGCTCGAGCTAGTCGGCTGATATAACACCCCCTACTTTTTATGTGGGCACTATATATACACAATTAATTTACCAAACAAAATCCATTGGTCTCCCAATGCAAGGATATATTTATTCATGTATTTAGCATAAAGTTTTCGTTGGTGTTGAAAGGGGAATTCAAGTAATTGCAGATCGACCCAGTCGTCGTGAAGCTCCCAACAATCCAAGTCCAACACCACAACTCATCGATCTCAATTATATTCTCAACTGATTTACGGTAATTAACTTCATCTTTGGTTTACTTATCTTGTTAAATGAAGGAATGTCAATTTTATAGTTTAAACATTTAGGTTTTTTATTTCTTTTGATGTTGACATATTTTAGTATCATATAAGTTTTTACCCAATTACCTTTAATCTGTATCATTTTCTTAAAAAATAGCAATTTATCTTCTTAAAGAACCAAACTTTTGTAAAATTCACACAAATGATGAAATGAATGAGCATCACAACGTACTAAATTTATTTTATATTTTTTACTTAATTGAAAAAATAAGAGTAAAAATCTTATATCTTATATGGAGTACAATACTAAAACAGAGTTTGAATTGTCGCACGTCAACTTCTGGTTAAATTTTTTAATTTCCCTTACTGAATTATATAGTATGCCACATGTACATAATTATAATGGCACATATTTATCCATATATTTTTTATTTTGTTTCCATAATTGTCAACTTCACCTGTAATAATAGTACAGATGGAGAGGGAGAGGGAGCCTATTATTATTGCCAATTCTGCATTTTGTCTTTGCATGAGTTGTGCGCTTTGGCTCAGTCCCCCACTGCTATCATCGCAAAGAACACGAATCCACATTCACAGGTAGTATCCAATTATTTCCGATCCGGGGCAAGTACTACATTCAAAGGGAGTACCCATGCTTGCTACTCTTGCGAAAAAGGATGGGAAACAATTCTCTGAGGGATGCGATGCCTGCGTTTTCCAAACCCATCTAAAATGCCAGCTTCTGCCCACTGCTTTGAAGCATAGCTGCGACCAACACCATTTCCTCTCTATACGTCTCTCGTCATGGAATGCCTTTGATAATGCGGTTTACGACTGTAAAGCGTGCGGGCTGAGGGGCGCGTGGAGTAGCTACTGTTGCTACATTTGCAATTCGGAATATCACTTGGAATGCGTGCTGGACATGCCTTTACACACCAAGGAGATTGCACATGGTGGGCATACGCATAGCATCGACATCCACTTCTCGTGCGGCCAAAGGGAATATGAATACAAGTGGTGTTGTGTTTGCTACGACGACATAAATCCAGATACATGGGTTTATATTTGCCAAGATTGTGATTTCATCGCTCATTTATACTGCATCTTCCCTAGCAAAACACTTGGGTGGTACAAGTACATCTCGATCACTAGATGAATGATAGTTCATAGTAGTAATATATGTGTGCAAGTAGTTAATTGCATATAGAATTTCCATTGTATGCTTCTGCTGCTATTGTTATCGATCCTTACACGGATCAGTTGAGTACATGTACGCCTAGCTAGCTAGCTTTCATATATTCCAAGTTTCAAACCCCTGTCTTTGGAGGAGTTGAATTTATCTGCATTGCTTTCTTGATTTCGTTTCCCTGTTCAATGAATAACGCTCATGTTAAAGTCAATGACACTACTATGTTATTGGTGGCGTTGAAAGTTGCAACAGAAACAGTTTATTTGAAAGTTATACTTAGCATCTTTTAGATTTCTCATATTCATGGTTTCTTAGTCGTGGTCGTGTAGATGCTCCTTCCACCCTTTGCTATCAGCTCCTTCAGCGTCTCTCATCTACATAGACTCGCATAAGATACATCTGTTTAGATGCATGCTTTCTATTTTGCCTTCTTATGACTCCTTTCAATACTACCTTTTTTCAGCAAATTAACAACTTCTGTGATTAATGCAAGAGTTTTCAGCAACAGTTTCAACCAGTATGACGCAACATGAAATGCAACTTTTTGGACACCAGGTTGTAGAACACGAATCAGAGTGGGTGCCATTTATATATTATGATACCGAAAGCTGCTATTGAAAAAAACAATTTACAGAAAAATCAATACTTATCTATCAACCAGAAACTTCTACTATTCCTTTCATTTCAAACCTTTTGGATAGTGGAACTCTTCAAAACTTCTCCAACTAGAACACTCATTTCTGTCGGTTTGGTTCTACGGAAACTTTGTGCAGCATTCTGTTCTTTGAATGAGAACAGAATTGGGAAAGGCGCCTTGACTTGGATGAATATATAGTTCAGTAAGGAGTGGCACAGATTGACTTTGCATGCACAGCGCTCAGTTTTTTCTCGACTAGTTTTAGAATCTCCATTATCTGCACAAGTGGAAAATAAACTGTTAGGGGCTTTGGATCCATTTGTGCTTCTAGACATGTCCATCTGTGATTCTAGGCATGTTAAACATTTATAAAGATTCACATAATATTTTCTATTGTGATGTGAATTTTCAAAAAGGTTCTTTCTGCTTTGTAGGCTAGCTTTCAAATGTGTAATTGCCTTTTTTCACATGTAGCTTCAATTCCTCAAATACCTTGACTTGATCCCCCTTCAAAGTACTCTAGCTTTCTCAAACTACCCAAAGATTATACTTACACAGTTTCACTTTGCTCCTCGCCAATATTATCATTACTCTTATATCAAGAAGATAGAACTTATACAAGTACCCACTACCCAAGCCCCAAAACTCACTGATGGCAGGGAAAATAAACCAACATATCTATGAAGCAACCATATAAAATCTGCATATCTTTTTCTCATAGTCCTGAGTGGGAGTTGCAAGAATGTGTAAATTATGAATTATTGAACATGGTGATGTAAACATTGGAAAAGCATTCAGAATTAATAAGCTGCAAAAAAAGAGCATTTGAAGCAACATGACTTACTCCAGGGTAATGCTGCAAAATTGGTGCATAATGATCAAGAGCTATGTATATCTTCTCAAGTAGACCCAAAAATGCCTCCACTTCATCACCCAAAAGATCAACCTGAATACATTTGAGGATAAAAGATGGATGTGTGAGTCAACTAAAATCTCAACAGAGTCAGGATCAATAAAAAAAAAAAAAAAAAAAAACCTCCAGGTGTACTATTTAATCCACTGTTTTCCTACTAGAAAAACACATCTAAACTTGTATACAAAGAATGAGTGAAAGAGTATTCTGATTTCATAGACCACAACTGAATGAAATGAAGATGAGCTAGAAGAGGCAATGAGCAAAATAAGCGGGCTTTTAATGCTCTATATCTCTAGCGAAACCACAGACTAAGTAATATCATAATACATCTCCCAGTGTTGAAGAAAGTAACGTCATGAACAAAATAACAATAATTACAGTTTTTTTTTTGTGGGGGAGGGTATAATGACAAGTTAAGCAAGAACTTAATACACCATGTGATGAGCGCATCAATAATTTCTAATAATTACAGAAACAACTGTAAAGGAAAAAGTCCAAGTTATTTGCAACCGTAGGTAAATCACCTCAGCTTCAGCTTTTTGTAAGTCAGAACACCTTCTCTCTAGCCTCTGCTTGTAAAGCAATCCTGTTCTTCTGAGTATATTCACCTTTTTCACGAGACGGCTTAATTGAAATGCTGAGTTCTCAAGCCTGCGTGCAACATGTTACGGATCCTTCAGTGAGAGCTCCCCAAACTCAACTCAAAGACAAAACTTAAATCTAATAGATCAGGCTTAGGAAAAACAAGAGGCACAATATTAACAAGGATAGAGGCGGTAAAATATATATATTAGTGTATTTCTGTATATATATATATATTAGTGTACTTCGGTGTGGAGTCTTCTCCGTCTTTGATGACTTGTCATGGGTTACTATGAAACATCTCTCGATCTAATCGGGAAAAGGGTGTGTAGAACTCAACTCCCCAGACATGGATATACCAGGATTGTTGCTATTGTTGTTGTATGACGCTAATAGTTGTAGCCTAAAAGATGAAATAATGCATTAAAAGGCTGAATTCTATAGATCACAGTGCAAATACAAAGAACAAGCTACAATCTCTAATGCTTGTCCAAATTTCAAAATGGTACATGATGTAAACCCTTAAAGGCAGAAGTGCCAAAGTTGTACCCTAAGCTTAGAAACACTTTGAAAAAACCATTCTAGGATGTCTAATTCCTTTACAAAGAAAGAACCGTAAATACTAGAATCGATAAAGATCACTTAGCTGATCTAACATGCCTGTTAATCAACAGTAAAGCAAGAGAATGGTTATTTGATAATGAAACTCCTTTTTTTTCTGTACAAATGGTTAAAGGATAACATGATTACCTTACATTGTTCCATTTCATATTCTCTATCGTTCTGAGCTCAAAATTCACAAATGCCTTGGTCATTTCCTGTATAGCATGGACGGATGATTCGATCTGTTCCCTGTGCTCTCTATCTTTCGCATCAAACATTAAGTAAGTTTCATTCTTCTCTTCTAAAACTCTCATTGAATCCAGCTGCACCAATTCAAGTGCTTTAGTCAATTTCTCCATCCGATTCTCATATTGATCAATTTGCTGCAAAGAATCCTCCAGAGTAGCATTCAGGTTTTCCAACTCGCTATTCCTCTGAGAAATTAAGGCCTCCTGTTGTGTTGTAAGGTCCTTCATTCCATTCAAAACATTCTCAAATTGCTCCCTTTCTTTAATTAGAACCGTATCCTTTGCTTGAACCACTGCTTCAAGTTCTAGTATCTTTTGCTCAAGTATATGCTTCTCTTGAACCTCACGTGCCAATGTTTTCTCCAAAATAGATGCTTTAGATTCAAGTGAAGCAATGCGTTCATCTTGCCGCAAGTACACTTTTTGTAAGCTTTTGAGTTGTATCTCCATATCCCTCAATGCTTCTTGGAAGATAATTCCAGAAATATCCTGCACAGTGCTAGTCTGCATATTTAAGAGCTCTCCATATTCCAACCTCATTTTAGCTTCGGCTTCATGAATAGCTTCCTTGTAAACAATTGCAAGAGTGTCTTGCACCGTAATAGATCTCATCTCACCTTCTTCATTAACATGTTTGATGTGACTAGCCAACTCCCTGATAATGCAGTTATAAACCTCATCACTAACTGACGCTTCCATATTCGCATCTTCAAGAGACCTTTTGAGACCCTCAATCATTTCAGATCGACGTGCTTCATCCAAAATATGTTGTGACAACCGCTCTTCAGCTTCAGAAACTTGCAAAGACAAGCACTTAATTTCCGTCTTCTTATTATTGAGCATGCCCCCTAGGAGGTGATTTTCCACTAGGAGGTTGTCCAGTGTGCCTCTTGAAAGATCACAGATTTTAGAGGAATCTTCAATCTCTGAGAGAATATCACTTAGCTTTGCAATAACAACTGGCATCGTATTCCTCAATGTATCAAAATCCTTGCTTTTATGGGGTAAAAAACATCCCCTTTCCTTCAATAACTCCCTCTCCTTGAGAAAATCTCGCTTTAGGCTAAAATATTCTTCAGTTATTTCTTGAACAGTAGTCTCATGATCCCTCTTTAACTCGGTAATCACCTCCCTGAAGTGAGAGTACAGCTCATCAATTGTCAAGTGCTTCAAACGGGAAGACTCAAAATTCTCTGGCAGGTTGACACTATACTCCTTATGTCTACTATTTGGAGAAAGGTGATTTGTCAATACCCTGCAATGAAAATGATCTATTTCTAAGGAGCCATGTGAGCTCAACTTCTCATGATTGAACAATGACTTCTGTACAGAATCTAAATCTTGACATATACTTGAAACTACCTTCAATTTATCTTGTATTGTTTTACCAACACAGGACTGACAATTCAGCGGTCCTCTTTCAAACCCTTCTCTAACCTTCTGAGCAGCATTCTGCATTACAGTCTCTTCAACCTCTGCTTGAAGCTGCTGCACCATCTGGCTGTCCAAGAGTTGTTCCTTCAATCGAGACACTTCCATTTCCCTGGCGGAGACCGTTTCAGCTGCCTCTTGTGATATTGCATTCACCATCCCCTTGATTACTGAATCACTCACCACCCTTGAGATGATTAGACGGTCATTAATATCTTGCCAATACGATTCAAAATCATTGAGGAAATTACCCAAATTCCCATGGTCCTGAACACTACCCTTCCAAAACTGCACAGGACCATCAGAGGAGAAATTCTCCCCACTGCTTGGAACTGAAAATCTCTCTGATATCTTATCACTCTCTATATCCATCTACAAAACTAAGATGCAATATTCACAAAAAGAATTAATTTGCTAGAACTAAAATACAGCTTAAACACAACTTCCAAATAACCGGCCTCTGCAGCATATCATGGATAAACCTGCCAAAACAAAACTTCAATTTACAAAAAAGACCATAGTCATTCCAAAAAAGATTCTAGCTCAACTTCACAGAAAAATCATCTCTCTTTTTTTCACTTAAAAAAAAGTCCAGTTCAACGAATCAGAATGCAAAATAGCAATTCACAACATATTGCACAAAAAGGCGCTTCACAATTTTATATTTTTTTTATAAAAAAATCAAAGGCCAAATTTTCACTTTAGAACAAACAGAAAAGATAACGACAACAAAATTACTCAACTAATGGTGCTTCTCGAGCACTTGTTCCATCATACTCTAAGCAAAAACAAACAACAAACTCGAAATTCATGTCTAACAGATGTCTGAGGAAGCTCCTTTGACGGAGCTCCTTGACTGGAGAGGGTGAATTTAAAGAGCACCGACCTACAAAAGGGAGAGACGCAGAAGTATAAATTGGAAGAAATCATACCTGGAGGCGAGAAGGAGAAAGCAATTCCGACAAAAATTAAAAGGCAGCAACTACAGCGGCCGGAAACCAGAGGAACTGCTTTTCGACGCAGCGAGGAACGCTCCTCTCTCTCCTCCTCTGGCGAAAGCTGGAAGATGGAATTTTTAGGGTTTGTGTGTGGTTGAAGAGAGAGAAGAAAGAGGGGGACCGGTGGAGTGAAAGCAAAAGAAAGAAAAGAGCGGGAGAGACTAAATCAACGGCTCAGATTCATTAATCACAGCTTAGTTACCCAAAACCCGCTGACTAATTGACTTTTAGCCTCTTAATGACCGTTCAATTCTTCAACTAATCAAACTTTGTTTAGTTCTTCAACTAATTAATCAAGAAGTTGCTCCGTGGAAGTGACAAGTTTGCACCATTAAATAATACAAGCTCTCTCGGGGAAATAATATAAATAATGCTTACAAGGTGGCTGGTCTTAAACTAGAAATATCATACAGTAAATCTCATTACGTCTTTTTAATTTTATTTTATTATATAGTGGAGCTAGAAACAAATACATTTGATTTTTTTTTTTTTTTTGTTTTTTTATAGAGGAAAGAATTCGTGTTAATCAAGCCTATATTAGTGAAGATGGAGATTCTGATGAATGTGTAACTCAAGTGAGCAACCTTGTCAGTTATAATATTTGTCGAATGCGACGAATAGTGATAAAATTGAGGTCTCGATCACAGAGAAGTGACACCGACTGTTAAAAGTGAGAGACTCATGCAACCATATTCGCTACCGCATTGACTTCTCAGAAGATGTGGAAAATATACATCACATCGGATTGCTAGCTAGAGGCAAAAAAAAAAGATATTCAAAATAAGGACTTCGTTCTCCTATGGGCAGATCCATATTCCCTTAACTGCATTGACGATAGGTAGGCTGCCGTCTTCGATGATAATCTTTTAACGGTTGAGTTCCCGAAGGCTCACAAAAATACCTTGCTTTAGACCCCATGCTTCTGCAACCAAAACCGAACATTAGCCATACGAGGTTCCGTCGTATTCATGAGTAACTTCACTTAGATTATCTCGAATGTTGTATCCTACAACAACACCCCCATAATTTAATTTAGATCTGTCAAATTTATTTGACTATTCCTTGGTTGGGGTGGTTTCTATCATCTCAGATTTCTCATTCTCCTTTGGTTTCCATTTCCTTCTTGGTGGGTATTCTTCTAATTGTAATTTGGAGGTTTCCTAGTTTTTCAAAGTTTGTCTGATCAAATGTTTCATGTTATGAATAATTGTTGTATTTAGATGATTTAAAAAAAAAACATTTTGTTTTTTACTTTTCTAAATGTTCCACCAATCAGTCGCTACTTTGTCTTTCTGTTTTTGTTTCAGCATCTTGAATATGACATAGTAGCAGCATTTTCTAAGATAGTTGCGACGTCTGGTTCGATTCTTTGGATGAGTTTTATTGTGTGGCATGGGGGCATTAGATGAATTGGCATTTAATCATCTTGTAACATAGCTCGCATCTCATCTTATTGGGATGATTAATTATGCCTTTGTTTGCCAATATGGTTTTGGTTGTTGTGTTAATGTCTCATATCCATGTCAAACATATTGTTTTCTTCATATGTGCTCTGTTTTGTGATGTGGGTCATTGTGTTGCTCATTGTTAACCGTCTATTTTTGCTAGCTTTCCAACATGGGCTGTCTTTTATTTCGATTTTTGGTATGTAAGTTGTCATAATATTTGATATTGGGTTCAGTGGTAGTATGTTGAGTTTTCCAATTTCAATTTGTGGCAATAAATTTGCCTATTTTATCATTTATATCAAGGTAACTATTTTGTATTTGTCTTCCTAAGAGTGGTTCTTCATTAATCTATTTTCATAGAAGTTTATTGTCTTTCCATTTTTAATTTGCCAAATCATACCGTTGTAAAATTCTTCTTTTAATTTCATGAGTTTAGTGCATTGTTATAAGACATTTCTTTCTTTTCCTAATTGAGTATGCCATTTTCCTAGATATTTCTAGTTGATTACTTGGACTCAGGGGTTTTGGGACTCGACAAAGATTTTCCATAATAATTTCATTTGAAAGAGCAGTTTCATGTTTTATGTTTTTTGTAATCCAACTTTACAAATTTTGTCCCAATAGATTAAAGGAATGTCCGCTCCTAGAGAGACACTCTTCGAAATAAACTTGATGAAACCCAAGCCTAAGTTCATGATCTTATGACCCATTTGAAAGTTTAGGTTGAACGTAAGTCTATATTTTTGGGTGTGCACATGTGAAATGACAATATCCCACATCGTAATTGAAGTTGAGAGAATTCCAAGCTAATGTATAAGTAGGTGGACTAATAATCTGCTAGTTGATTTTGACAATTGAATTTTCTAATTAGGCCTGTGCAGATTTCGGTTTAGACCGGAAAATCAACCGGAACCGAACCGGTAGAACCGGTCTTATAACCGAACCGGATATTCCGAGCCGGTTTTCGGTTGATAACTTTTGTGAATTACGGTTCCGGTAATAACCGGCGGTTTACCGGTTTAAACCGGATAAAACCGAAAATTTATTTTTTTGTACGTACAAGCTACAACACCGATCAAGATTTACTTGTTTAATCATTAATTGCAGTAGTATATAATTACACTAAAATTAAGTAGCAACTAGCAAGTAATATCCTACGGAGTATTACAGTAGCATATACGTAGTACTTAACAATTAACTAATACCTAGTAGTCTAGTACAGCAGTAGCAAGTAACATATACTTAAATGTTTTATTAATTACAGTAGCATATACTATTGCTAGCATATACTTAATGTTTTTTTTTTAATTTTATTTTGTTTATATAAATAAAAATATTATATATATGCGGGATGAGACGGGATTTGCAGGACGAGGATTCTTCGTCCCGCGTCCCGTCCCGCATAATATTTGCGGGACGGGATCGGCACGGGACTAGAAAAAATTTCCGCATAATTGTTACGGTGTAAGTGAAAAAAATATAATATTATCAAAGAAATTTTATGGAAAAAAAATAATCGTATATACTTCCGGTTGTTCCGGTTCCGGATCCGGATTGACTTTATATATTCCGGGTCAGTTTTAAACCGAACCGGAATGTTACCGGTCCGGTTATCGGTTTGAATATTTAGAATATTCCGGTTCCGGTTTTTCCGGTTTTGTGCCGGTTCCGGTTCGATTTCAACCGGTGCACACCCCTATTTCTAATGCACTTGTAATTGTCAAGTCCAAAATTTTCAAATGCAAATACATTGATGTCCTAAACAACACTGATTTTTTGAATGCAAATTAATGAATTGCAAATTTACAACTACATCTAAGCCCTAAATTTGCAACTAAATTTTTTCGAATGCAAATGCAATTGTCAAGTAAAAAGCCCTTAAATTTGCAGGTCGAAAGCCCTTAATTGACAAGCATAATAGCACACTCATGAGTCATACCTTGGTATTCAAAATCTTTGGGATCTATTTCTAGTTTTATTTTAAAAAAAATCCTCTCAAACCCACGGATTCCAAAGCTAAAACAAATTATTGCAACTTTGAACAGATTGGCTGGCAGGATGTCGATTTTATTTTCCCAAATAGCAATCAATCCTTTATGCTAACCAGCTAGAGTTGGTTCAACCCCAATAAAGGTGGGAACATCAAATCCAATGGATTAAACAACTCTGCTTTGTCTCCAATCGGTTGAAATTACAGAACTGTAAATTTTAATAAGAGCCTTAAACCTAGGCAGACTATCAACATGAAGCATAGCAAAATATATCTTTTTTTATTATTATTTTCCACCTTTTTGACATTGAAATCGAAGGTTCGTCTATTTGGACACTCTCTTAATTATACAAGTCTGAGCTCTTTTGGTTGCTTATGTTTTATGAGTACGTTGAGGCAAAATAGGTACAAGTTTGATCAAAGAAGTTATCCATGTGTTTTTATTGGTTATCCTCATGACCAAAAAGGATTTAGAGTTTTAGATATGAAAACTCATAAGATTTCTATCTCCAAAAATGTCATTTTCAAGAGAGTCAGTTTCCTCTGCACAAAATCTCTTTTGAACCTAATTTTGATACCATATGAAGATTTGGATTTTTGGGTTAGGAATTAGGGTGATTAGAACAAATTGAAGACACAAGATCAATCCATTGATGAACTGGTTTGAGAACAAATGAAGATTGAAGATTGTAGAAGAAGAGAGAAGAAGAAAGCAACCGATTTCATTGAATTGGAAAAAGTAATTCGAGTTGTTCTGTTTCTTCTATTTATACATGTATCTAGCACATGTCTTTGTAATAGATCAAATGAACAGCACCCATATCTTCTTCTCCCCCGCCTATCTTCAATATTTGATCTTCCTCTTGTTAGCATTATATTATTTGTAATAGATCAAATGAACAGCACCCATATCTTCTTCTCCCCCGCCTATCTTCAATATTTGATCTTCCTCTTGTTAGCATTCTATTTACATAAAATGCAACATACATATAATATATCGGTAATACCCCTCAAACTGGAGTAGATATGGTAGTATGCATTCCCAGTTTAACCAAAAGTTCGTTGTGATGTGCAAACGGTAATATTTTGGTCAAAACATCAGCTAATTGGTTTTCTGTTGGCAAGTAGAAGAGTTGTAGAAGACCTTCCATAACCTTTTCTTTTTCTCTAGTAAAGTGGCCCCTCAAATGACCAAAAGTTCATTGTGACGTGCAGACTGTAATATTTTGGTCAAAACATCAGCTAATTGTTTTTCTATTGACAATTAGGAGCGTTGTAGAAGACCTTCCATAACCTTTTCTCTGGTGAAGTGGTCGTCTATCTCCACGTGCTTCGTTCTTTCGTGAAAGACACAATGGAGAGTGACGGTCTGAGATTCTCCATCTTCAATTCTTGTAGCAAATTGACCAGCCATTGTTGTGAATTTCTCCGAGTGAATACCGTTAAAGAGGAGGAGAATGAACAATAGGACACAAAGGATTTCCGTGTTCTGAAAATAACCGCGCAGAACACCATGCAGAGAAAAACCTCTCTGCAGCCAGGGTTTCTTATTACTTGTGATGCTTTGATGGATTATGGATACATGGACACTCCATAATTCAACCCTACTCCCTCTATTTATAATAGAGTCCTATAGGTAGAACCTCTTATAGATAAACCTAGATATAGATAAAATCTACCTTATCTAGAACCTATTATAGATAAAACCTCCTATAGATGGTTTTATCTATAATAAACCACCTATATATAAAACTTGATATAGATAAATTGACTTGGCCCCAATCCAATGTATCTGTCTACATAGGATGATTAATTGTCTTCTACAACAATCTTCACCTAGACAAATAATCTATCTATACTAACGAATGGAGACATCTTTAGGACCTTTTCTGCACCAAGTCCTCCCGTGCTCCGCTCCCTAGGGCTCCTCTCTTGAATATCATCAAGTGATGTTGATCGAGTCCAAGTAGAGCTCCTTGAATTTCTTCCTGGTGGCATGCTTCACCGGTCCAGTACCCTGCACCATCTTCCATCTTGAAAACCTTTGCAGTAGATACAACTTGTTGGACAAAGACTTTGACATATGCCTCTTCTCCGATTGAACCCGAATCTCCTTCAAAGATTTTATGTCAATCATGCGGTATATCACTTTATCCACCTGACAAAGTTGAATACCCGATGATGCCTTCTCTTATCTTCTCCCATTCATCATCTTTCAACGAAACAAGTTTCGTCTCTTTCGTCTTCTTTAACATCCCTTTCCATGTCAGGAGACTCTTCACTTGCCATTGCCAAAGACTGAAATCACTAGTGTCAACGAATTGGGGGGCCTCTAATTCAGCACTGAATGTCATCGTCTAATCTGGCTCTCTGATACCAATTGTTGTGAATTTCCCCGAGTGAATACCGTTAAAGAAAAGGAGAATGAACAATAGGACACAAAGGATTTTCGTGTTTTGACAAGAATCGCACGGAACACCCTGCAGAGAAAAATCTCTCTGCATCTAGGGTTTCTTATTACTTGTGATGCTTTGATGGATACATGGGCACTTCATAATTCAACCATACTCCCTCTATTTATAATAGCTAGAGTCATATAGGTAGAACCTCCTATATATAAACCTAGATATAGATAAAACCTACCTTATCTAGAACCTATTATAGATAAAACCATCTATAATAAACCACATATATATATAAAACCATATATAGATAAAACTTGATATAGATAAATTGACTTGGCCCCAATCCAATTTATCTGTCTACATAGGATGATTAATTGTCTTCTACAACAGTCATGTCACCTTTGAAGCCGCCTGACTCATGGCTCGAAGATCACCCAACCTAGATAACAAAAATCAAAAAGCATCCATTGTAAAAAAAAATCTATCGTTAATTATCGGGCAATTAGAGGGAAATCTAGCTTGGTGTCAAGATTCAAAAATATCGAGTATTTCTAAAGTCAAATCTATACAACAATGTGGATCAAAATGAATAAATTACCTTTAACGGTGGACAACACCCTCGCCATAAACGATTAGGATAATCGGAAGTGAGATGATCAAAGTTCGTCGGTACTGACTTGAGAGTACAATCTCAAAACATGCAAGATCGACAGGTTTGTTAAAGAGATTCGGATTGAATCTTAAATACGTCGTCGGTGCCTAAGAGTTAGCCTAAAAACCCACTAAAACAAGTTTGCAGATAAGCAACACAAGAGGTGTACAACAAACTCTAGTTCTAATTAAGTCAATAAAGAAGTAAATCAAAGAAAAGAAGTGAGAATAAGAGATTCCCCCTTTTGTGGGATCGGAGATCAAAGAAGAGCTTCGGTATATCTCTGTAACTCTCTAGCCACTGGCGGTCGTCGTCTTTAGCTTCATCATAGTTGGACCACCTGATATGAGGAAGGAGCTTCAAAGAGCGAAACCCTAGTAGAGCTCAAACGTCCTTTTCTTTTTTTGTGTTTAAAGAGAGGAGCTGAGAATAAAATACAAAACACAACACAAAACTATAATAAATAAGCATTTCAATCACATTCTCAACCAAAATTACTATTTCAATCTCAACCTAATTTATATAATAAAATACAAAACACAATCACAATCTCAACCCAATATATATACACTATGCCAAATTACATTTCAGGCGACGGGCTCTCAAATGTCCGTCACCTGAATCAAATTCAGGCCACAGACTTAGAAAAGGTCGTCGCCTGACTACAAGGGCCTTTGAACCCAACCCAATTCATATTTGGGCAACCACAATCCATCAAAGTTCGTCGCCTGAATATAACTTAGGCGAAGAACATTTTCAGGCGACGAAAAAATAAAGAAAAATGGTCGCTTGAGAATAGGGCCCATCACCTTATGTCAGACCGAACATTCAGGCGACGAACAAAGGTGAAGAACTCGTCGCCTGAAAAATTGCCAATTTGATACATTTATTCAGGCGACGGACATATAAATAGGTTCGTTGCCTGAGTGTGTGGTAGGTATACTACATTTAACACTATGCATTCAGGCGACGAACAAAGGTGGAAATCTCGTTGCCTGAATGAATGTTAATTTAATACACTTATTTAGGCGACGGACATATGAAGAGGTTCGTTGCCTGAGCGTGTGGTAGGTATAAGTCATTTAATACTACACACTCATGCGACGGAGATTACATGTGTAGTCAATGTTGGTGGCCTGAATGAGGGACAAAAGTGGGTCAATCTTATAAATTATAAAAATATTTTATCTTTTTAAATTTAATTATGCAATTTTAATCTTATAAGTTATATTTATAATATTTTAAACCCATATATTATAATGTTAAATAACTTAAATTTTTTAAATTAATTATGTAATGTTTTTATAATATTAAAACCATAAATTTACATTAATGAAGTAAATCTATGCAACCATACTAACTACGTATCATATTAATAAATTAAGCAATGTAATTTATAATCTTATTATATTTATAATATTGTTATACAACCATGTTCATTAGGTAATATTCGTATTGACTACTTAACTATAGCTATATTTATAATGTTTTTATACGAGTTCATGTATTTGTTAATATTATATTTATTTATTTTATAATCCTAATGTTATAAAATCATAACTTATAATGTCATAGATTATCAATTAATTATGTAATATTTTTATAAAGTTAAAATCATAGTATAACATTAATTACGTAATTTATTTTTATAAAGCCGTACTGACTAGTGCTATATTTGTAACAAAAAAAATATGTTATATTTATCAATTATAAGGTTGTTCAATTATAATTTATAATTTTATATAGTGATCGAGATCGAGACTAGGATTCAAATTGAGATCAAGATTGAGATTTTGGTTGTTAATATAGATTTTGTGATAGATGTTATATATGAATTCTCAATTTTTGTATGAGATTGAGATTGAGATCGAGATTGAGATTCAAATTGAGATCAAGATAGAGTTTGAAATTGAGATCGAGATCGAGATTTTGGTTGTTAATATAGATTTTGAGATCAAGATAGAGATTGAGATTGATATTTTGGTCGATAAATATATATTTTGTGATTGATGTTATATATGAATTTCCAGTTTTTGTTTGAGATCGAGATTAGGATATTGTAAAAAACACATATATGTTAAATATAAATTTTGTGATAGATCGTTTGAGATCAAGATTGAGATTGAGATCGGGATTTAGGTTGCTAAATATAAATTTTGTGATAGATATTTATATGAATTTCTTATTTCCATTTGACATTGAAACTGATATTGATATTGAGAGTTTGATTGTTAAATACAGATTTTATGATAGATTTTGGTTGTTATATGCAGATATTGAAATACCCTAATTTATTTTTGGGTTATTTCTTATTTTTATTTAATTAAATAAATCTATATTAGATTAAACCATAGTATATATCTTGTGAATTTGGTAATTTAATAAATTCACCTAAGATATGTGGTATGAATTAGAATAAGTAAATTATTCTAAAGAGAAATAATATATGAGTTGATTTGATTACATAAATCCTCAAAATACTCAAATGATAGATACATATTTTATCGTCGAAGGTTAAGGCAAGTGATTTCGTTCAACGCCCTTTGCGTGTTTCGTGATTCTTTTGACGTGCCTTTTTAACTCTTCGGTGTCGAATGCGGCCCTGTGGCCAATTTTCTTGTCAGTTTCGATAAATTGCATATTCGTCTGCTTGATATAGTTTATCTCCTTATTCATAAACTAGCATGAGTACAAATTGATGGGCAATTTATTAAATTAATTATAGTGATATGTGTGTGAAATATGTTATTTGTTTATAACTCGAGATAGGTGGAAATTGCCAAAAAAATAACCTAATATACGAAAAATCTCCAAAAAATACAATAAATATAACATTTTCACTTAAATACATAGATTAATAAACGAAAAACTCCCCAAAAATTACAATAAATTATATATATATATATATATATATATATATATATATATATTTACAAACCTCAAGTTGACTTCCTTAAAGAAGAAAATGTAGGGGTAAGAATGGAGATGGAGAAGTCGAAAATATTGTTGAAAATTTTCGTCACTTCTTGTGTACAAGTATACTGTAGTTAATGCGGTTGTTCAAAATTTTCACTCAGGCGACGGACATTGGAATATATCTAGCTCATTGCCTCAACCCGTTGCCTCAACCCGTTGCCTCAACCAACAACTTTAAATGTGGGAGGTAGGGTCCCTTTATTCAGGCAACGGACATTGCTCAAGCAACGAACATTGGAATATATCTGTTGCCTCAACTAACAGCTTTAAATGATCAGGTAGCTACCCTTTATTCAGGCGACGGACATAGAATCATCTTGTCGCCTGAATGCAACCCACTTTTTGGTCAACCTTTGTCATTTGTTCAGGTGAACATTTCCACATTGTCCATCGCCTGAGTTCATTCAGGCCACGAACATTGCTCATATGTCAATCGTCACCCAAGTACTATATACTTTTGGTCACATTTTGTCATCTGCTCAGGGGTCCACATATAGCAATGTTCGTTGCCTGAGTTAATTCAGATGACGAACATTGTTCTATGTTGGTCACCTCAATCCAATCCAAGATTGCCTTGGGGTTGTTTGGGGCAACGACTCCGACTTTGTTCGTCGCCTGAACCGATTTCCAGCAACAACACTGCATATGTTCGTTAAGTTGCTTGAATTTGCATCATATATAGCGTAGTGATGGTGAGCGGAAGGGCCATCAACCAAGCTTATATAGTTATATAGTTAGGTCACATGAAACCCTGAGTTTCAACACTGCATTTTGGGTAAGTGAAACCCTAGCGAGCTGACGAGGTCGTCCCAAGTCACTACGGGATCAATCACCAATATTGGGCTTAAGGCCATATCTCAACTGATCGACTTAGCCTTAAACTTTGGTTTAATATTGACCTTAGTCGATATATACCTTGATTGTTCACTAAGCTCGTTAGAAGATTAAGGGTCTGTTTAGTAACATGTAGCGGATGGGGGTTGAAGTTGATAGGGTAGCTGAACCTAATGGATTAAGTATGTTAAATATATGTTAAATTAGAGTGTTCATAAACTAGCAATTAAGGTGTTTGGTAACTCAGTGGATAGAGTAGTTGATATAAACTAGCTGATGAGATAGAAGAAAATGAATAGAGTTTTGGAAAACTTGGGGTGAGTACGTAACTGTTGAAAATCCAATTTCAAAAGCTAATTAAGGGGTCGGTTGGTATCGATATCAAGATATCGATATCGGGTGATATCTTTGATATCAAAATATCGGTATCGGTATCAAGATATCGATATCGATATCAAGTGATACCTCCCAAAAAATGAGTATATCAAAATAGGTCAAATTTGATATCTAGATATCAACTGATATCGATATCTAATTATTACCAAACACAGATATCACTTGATATCAAGTGATATATTATGCATACCAAACACTAAATATCGATATCAGTTAAAATAATATCGATATCTAGCCCTATCAAACACTAGATATCAGATAGACGAATATCGGGGCTGATATCCGATATCTGATATCTAGATATCAATACCAAACAACCTCTAAACTAATATCTTATATTTAACTTATTAAAACTATAAAATATTAAAACCAAAAGTTTTGAAAAGAAAGCTACTGCATTGCCAAATGTACGTAATTAGCTCATAGAGCTCAAGGCAACTCAGTCAGGATTAGTTACAACTGAGCATCAACTAATTAAGATAATTCATAACCTAAAGTCTAGGAGGCTTATCAATTTGACTAGTTTACAATCATACACACAAGATCTGAAGATATCATACACACAAGATAATGATACAAATGTTACAGAGAGAAAACTCATCGCTAGTCGTAGGGTTCATCAGTAGGGTTTCCGATTTGAGGGAAAACGGAGATTTCGCTGGCAGGGTTTGCGATTTGAGAGATACCGCTGTTAGGCCGGTTTGCGATTTGAGAGAGGAGATCGATAACCGTTGCCCGTTGGTGTGAATTGAAGCTCAATGGACTGGATTAATGGCCAATTTGTTCGAAACAAAATTAACTACTATGCAAGTTTTACTAGTCCGTATCAGTAAATGCAACTACTCGAGTAAAACGTGCACATTCAATACCAATTAATACAAGCAATTAACAAAGCATACAAGTTACAAGTAGACATCAAATATAAATACAGAAACTCCAAACAACACAATCCATCTTTTTTCAAAAAAACCGAAAAAACCATTCTCTTTTTGTTAGTTTCTCAAACTTTTTATAACGTCGAAAACCAAGAACGAGATGAAGACCAACACCTTCTTGATTTTGCTATGTGGGATTTCGACGACGATGATGATGATGCAAAGCTCGACGACAATGGCGGAAAAGGCGTACCCATCAGCAGCGTACGCTCCGGAATCAGAAGAGCCACACAACATTTACATTGTCTTCACAGAGAAGCCTCACCGTCATCCGCGCTCCCATTACATTCACATCCTCTCTCATGTTCTTGGCAGGTTACTTTATTTTTCGACCCCTTATATTTATCTTATTTCCCAAAAATGGCCCAAATTTGTGAGATTGAGACTAAATTTATGAAGCACAGCAAGGAAGCAGCTAAAGAGGCACTGATATACGTCTACACGAAGGCGTCAACCGGATTCTCCGCTTGGCTTACTCCTCGTCAAGCTGACGAGGTTTCCAGTATGTTTCCTTTATTTACTGCTAACTATACCTTATGATCAATGGCTTAAGTTTTTGGGTCGAGTTTGTCTGAGTCTTTTTGTGTTTGGCTTGCAGGACAACACAAGGTTCTTCTAGTCATCAAGAGCAAGGATCTTAAATTAGAACCTTGGAATTCAGTCCCGTCGCTCCAGTGATTTTGTTAACACGACTTTCTAATCGTGGGATTTTCATTTTAATGATGGGTTAAGTAGATCAATAAATAGGATTTACGACTTTATTAATACAGTAATCTAATAAGGTTTTCATATGTTATGCACTCCGTTTTATCATAGACTAAGCATAGTTGCTACCATAATTGTTTTTTTGTTTTTTTTTTGCTCTATTTATTTGTTCATTTGATCTTGACAGAAAAATATTGGTAGAGCATAAAAATATACAAGGTTACTTCAGAGTCCAAAATCTGTTTTAAGAGTGTTGGAATCTGGAAACCCAAAAAGATTACAATTTGATAGCAAAAAATGAGGATAAAAAAATTGCAAAGCTATTGCTGAGCCACCCACTGTAATTCAAGGTCTACCTCCCCACATTCGACGTTTTGAAGCTTAAGCGACATCTTCTGTTTCACTTTACCATCGACGATATTTACCGTGCTATCTTCTATAAGGGGATTGTCGAGCGACTTGAGCCACTTACCGATCTGCATGTTTGAATACATTTCTGGGTCTGTATAGGCTAGTGCTGATGTGATCAGCGGCTGGATATCGACTTCAGCATCGCCCATCTCGTCGTCTGCTGAGAACATGTCGTGATCAAACACTTGCTGACATTCGCAACACAGGTTTAGATCAATGACCGGATGAATGTTAGACGAAGCAAATCAATGATTTTGGACAAAGATAGAGAACAGATATGTTGATATATTAGGGAGAAGGAAATGGATACTCCACCACTTTTAAGATTCCGAAGTTTTGAGGAACAGAAAGCATCAGTTCCTCGTTCCAAACCGGATTCAAGTTACTCGGGATCACAGTCGTCTGTACCCTCTGCAAAGAGTAAACAGATGTAGGCATTGATTGATAGCGAACAGATAAACGAGATATATATCGAAACCAACTGACCTTTTGGCCAAGAGTAAGAACAACATAAGGATCACTTGACATCATGTCTCTGACCGCCAAATTAGTTCCTTTGATCACTTTGATCTTCAATATTCCCATGAATTCTACATTTCCTTCCTGTCATATTCAGCACAAGACAAACATAAGAAATCAAGAAACTCGTAATATCTAAGCAATCTAACCGGGAATTCAAATGAGCAATTCCGGTAAAAACATATGTGAAAACAATACTATATAAATCTCTTTGTTTATTTCTCGACACTGCAAATTCAAGTAAATGCTAGCGCCTAACGAGTTGTCATCAATTTCACCATACTTTTTTCACATGGAATGTATATAGTTTGAGGTATTTGATCCAAACAGGAGGGGAAAGAAAGTAAATGGAGACTAAAAGTCAGTTAAAAGCTAAACAGGAGAGGAAAGAAACTTAACAGAGTTCCCTGGCTTGGACGAATTTGAAAGAAAACTACTCATTATTTTCTGGGAGAAACTGAATTGGCTTATTTGGCTGTCGCTTCTCTGAGAAGAAGTGCGAGATGCCTTTGATACACACCGTAAGCTGGGCTTTACGAATTCTTGAAACTCATACTTCGCCCTAGATCATCAATTAAGTAGTAATCGTAAAACATATGTTTCTAAAGATGTTAAGTACATGGGTCAAAACAAGCTAAACTGGTAAACCTGATGAATTTCAAACGATCCTCGTGACTAGAATTAGGGCCAGGCTTTGAGTGACCCTCGGGTATGAATGCTTCATAGATTGAGTTAGCTGAAGCATTGCCTCCGATCTCTATCATAGCATCAATATCCTCAGCGGGCCAATCATCTAAAGTCACAGACAACACCTACAAAAACACATAATATCAGTTAATGAATCACCACTCAGTAAAACAAAAATTGGTTTGACATCAAAGAAAAATTGTTCCTGAAATTTCTGTTGATATGGATCGCCTTATATCGTTCTGTGGGATAGGTTCAATACCTTTGAGATGTGTGTCCCTAGGCCCCTGTGTACACCACAACACTTTAAGCATACAAAAACGCCAATGTTGGCTGATCTGCAGAAGACAGCAAACTCAATGCCTTAGCATCAACACGAGTTTAACTCAAGTACACATGGTCATACAACAAAGGATTCGTAAAAATAATCTCTAGGTACTGATCTTGATATCTTTACATCTCGTTAGGCACTAGCATTTGATAAAGCCGATGGGCATAATATGTTTCTGAGCATCTTTTTCTTGGACTTGAACAAAGGCATTGTGATTTTAAAATGGATATCAAGATAAGTACCATAGTAGAGTCTGAATCCATGAACACCTTCGCTTTAAAGGGAGACAAATACTAATAGGACACAACGTAACATTAAGCACCAAGCTGGAAAATCTACTGAACCAACAGATACCACAACAGAAGATCATAAGATTGAAATTCAACAAACTTACGCCCATTTGGGATCTCGAGCACCACAATCAGCGCACGTGCGGTTGTCCTTCTGAAGCAACAAATCCCGTAATCTTCTTTTCCCTGCAACAAGAGAGGGAACAGGTAGCAGGAGCATTTCACCGAAAGTCAAGTTACGACAAATATCTCAACAAAAGATCAAGTTACGAAACGCTTATAACATACTCAAGTTACTCATGAATCTCATATTTTGCTAAATACCAGCTGATACCTGAGGTTGAGGAGGGTCTACTGAGCTCTGCACGGTTACTCATTGCTCGACGCTATAATCTCACTCAAAGCGAAACATTTCTTCTTCTTCTTCTGAATGCTTTAAACTCTTCTGCAAGGAACCGCACTTAATAAAGAAACAAAATAGCTATCAGCTGATCATTGCTGAGCTCTAATTGCTCAAATTGAAAGCCTAAACCTAAGCTAATTAATCCATTGTGGAATCCGATGAGCACAAAATTCACCAACAAAAGGAACGAAAGATTTAAAGCAACGACAAGTGAATGCATGGATTCCAATCAGAACAAAGGCAAATTAACCAAATTAAGGAATGGAAGCAATTTGATTCAAAAAAAATTGGGATTGATTTAGGTTTATTTGATTTTCGTCCGTAAACCGCAAGCCCGCAGCAAATTCCAGCTTTCCAATGCTGAATTCATCGCAATTTTGAGCAACGTCGTTTTGTTTCTGGTTCGAAGAATTAATGTTTGGGTTGAGGATGATAATCTTAGGGCGGCAGATAATACGATTTTGAATGATTAATGAAAAACAAAACAGAAAAATCCATAAAGGCTGACAGAACTCGAAGATTTGAAGTTTAGATCCAATAAAAATGCAGAAAAAAGAGAGAAAAGGAGGAGATTACCGGTGGGAAGGGAAAAAGATTTGCGACAATTGAATCGCGGGAGGATACGAAGAGCGGTTGAAATGAGTATTCCAGGAAGTCACGAAGGGCGCGGGAGGACGCAAAAAGTCACTCTTGCCCTCACTCTTACCACTGGGGCAACTCTTACCACTGGGGCAACAGGTCATTGGTTCACAAACTTTTCACAAACTTTTAACTTAAATCGTGCTTTTTGCTACATGAACTTCTGTTATGACTATGAAGATTTCCTAAAAGGTAAGAGTTGAGATCCAAAGTATATTCTCTTAATTTTTAAAATAATTTTATACGGAGTAGTTATTAGTAAAAGTATTTTCCTAAAAAAATTATAAAGTATGAAATTATTTTAAAAACATTAAATTAATTAAAAAAAGATGATATTTAATACTCCGAATAGTTTTTTACTTTTTTATCATTCAAAAAAATATGTGAATAGTAAATTGTGATGCAAAATGCCACTAGTTCAAAAGTGGGTGATTTCATTCGAACCATTCCGGAATGGCTCACCGGAAAGGACTTATGGATAATAGTCACAGGTCCCCGGTTCGAACCCCGGAATGACCGCTCTTTATTTACCAATTCAAGGGTGATTTCATTCGGTTAACTTGCCTAAAGTTTACTGATAAGCATGTTTATTAGCAAGCAATCAGTTCTTAACTTCTTATCCATGAAAACAAAACTAAGCTATCAAGTGAACGAATGCTAAAAGGAGATTAATAGATTATTGCTTTTTTTTGGTAGAAAGGAGATTATTGCATTTGCATTACACAACATGCCTAATAGGCCTGAATACTGTATCATCCTACGCCCATTTACACATTTTAAAGGAAAAAACACAACAAATTTCAACAGGAAATACCCTCTCTATCCCAGTCTCGATGGCAGGGACAGGGAATCTCACTCCATTAACAGTAGTACACCTATGCACCTGAAAGGTGAAAAATAGAGGGCTCATTCCTCAGGAAAGAACTTCTAAGGCGGAGACACCTCAAGGTCTGGTCTCCTGTCAAGTACTTGATCACCAGCTTCTTCTGTAAAGGCATCTGGATAAGTAGCCGAGATTTTTGATTTCATGGTCCTGAACATAGAAGCAGAGACATAAAAATATAGAGGCAGCAAGCACCATTATTTGAAATGGCAAAGAGGGAGGGGGTTCTCAATTGGCAGGTTCCAAAAGCATATGCAGTGCACAAGAAAGAAATAGCAGGTTCCAAAACCTGATTCAAGAAAGCATGCAATGCAGACAATTGATCAAGGGGGGACTTTGGTTTGAAATTTGAATTCAAGCTTCTGGGATACTTGAGGAATGAAAAGAAAAAAAGCTTCTGTTCATATCTATCCATATGAATTTGGTGAAGGTAAATGAACAAAAATTGAGATGATAAAGGGGCAAAAGTTTAAGGCCTATAATGGACAAAGATTGGATCCGTGATTGTGAGTTGTGACTCACTGCAGCTGCGCTCAGTTGGCATGGAAGATAAATTATCTCGGCAACTGGTTTGGCAAAGAGAAGGAATAACAACTTAGTGCCTCATGGAAGAATTACTATCTTATACCCAACCTACAGAGCAGGAACTCTATATTGGATGACTAGGAATTGCCAATTGTGAAGAATTCAAGTACGGCTTAATATCTCTCCATTGTCATGATTCAACTAAATTCAATAACCAGGCCTTATCTCACAAAGGGGAAAACACATGATGGTCATCAACCAATCCATTATTGTCCAGAGCATAATACAATTAATGATTCAGTACAAGGCCCAGGCATCAAGGCGACCTTATATTTATACGAAGTTTAGCTGCAAAGACTGACAGACGCAAGGGATGAACTTTCTAATGCAAAGATTAACAACCACAAGACACACTCTTCTGACCAGAAACAATATGCTGATGCTTATATTGACCAATTTAGGAAACAAGGTTCACATAATGCATACATCCAATCAGAAAGAAAACGAAATGTTGTCGTGCTTGTAAAGAACAATGTCGATGCAGAAAACCAATAACCAGTAAAAGTCTATGCATAACCGTTTGTGTTTGGAAATTTGTAATATCCCCATTTTTACTTTTGTCAAGCTTTTACAATCAACCTCCAGAGAACATCCAGAAGAAACATCAGTTTATATTTACTTTTATATAGGAACAAATTGTATAGCAAACAAAATAATTATAGTTTCAGGAGAATTATCGCACCTTAGCTTCTGGAATATGTAATCAAGGTCCGACTTCATTGATCTCAATAGTTTTGTATTTTTCGCAAAATCAGCTGCAACCTCATCAAAGCAATTCTCTGAAAAGTCGTTGAAGTGAGACAATACTGCATTGCTGTCCTGGAGCCTTCCTAGTCTGGACACCATCCACAAAGGAATAACAATGTTAGAATATAGCAGCATCAATTCCAAGCCTGATCTCCTAATTTCCGTTGGAGATGAGTGTAGAAAATCTCAATTCAAACACGTAGGCAGATTGTTTTCGTGCAGAGGTGAAACCAAAAGGAATACAGAAAATGGAGAGAATTCGTCGTTCAATTGCTATCCAGCACCATGAGTAAAGGAAAACTGGACTGAAATCAAGGCAGAAAAGAATAAAATAGAGCCTGGCAGTGGATCAATCAGCAAAACAGAATACAAAGTTTCCAGAATCGCCCGCAAGATGAACATTGAAGAACGCGATAATCGAACGAAAAGCAAGTCAAATCGAGCGAACCTCGGATCCAAAAGAAAACGGCACAGGTAAATAAGCAATAAGATCAAACAAAATTCAACTGAGAGAGGAAGAGACACACATGAGGTGTTGCATTTGATTGAGGGATTCCAAATCATCAGAGCGAATTAGGGTTTTGAATTCTCGAGAAACCTCTTCCGAAGCCGCTCGTACTGCACTCTTCTCCTCCGTCGCTTCCATCCTTCCGGAGCGATCGACAGAGAGAGGGAGTCAAGTGATTAGGTCTCCACTCCCAGTCCCACAAGGCTATCAGAGCATGAACACTCGTGCACTTGAGGCTTTTAAAGCCCGGACTAACTTCCGTTGACGAGCCCGGATCCGGACCCTTAACTTACTTTTTACTATTTACTCTTTTCAATTATTTAATCATTATTATTATTATTATTATTATTATTATTATTTAGTTCATTATTATTATTATTATTACTCCCTCCCTTCGACAAAACTTGACGTTTTACTATTCACGCACGCTTTTTTAGGAGCTAAAAACTATATAAAATATTTAGTTTTTAAAATAATTTATTTAACAATTTCGTAGTTATTATTAATAAGTACAAACTTGTTTAAAAAAATTTTTAAAAAATGAATATTTTATATAGTTTCTATCATTCTAAAAAAGCGTGCGTGAATAGTAAACGACAAGTTTTGTCGAACGGATGGAGTATTATTATTATTATTATTATTATTATTATTATTATTATTATTACAATGTGAAATGGAGAAAAAATAAGCAAAGCACAACATTGATTTTGAAACAAGGATTACACGATACAACGATAATAAAAATAAAACCGAAAATGCAAGCATCGACCGCCTCTCCAAAAGCAAGCATTCTCATCACCCTCGCGATCTCGACGTTGTAGGGGTGAAAGACCTAGCCTCCCGGTCGCATCTCGACGCTGTCGAAAGTATTCAAACGCATTACATAGTGAATTTGTAATACGAAGGAATACATGTCGCCTCATTCGAAAACGAAGTCGGAAGAGAGCGTCATTGTATGTCGGGATCTCGGCAAAGTAGTCATTAAACAAACGTTCATGACCACCCTCGCGATCTCTTTCTATGTACGATCGTCGCGCTCGGGGTCTTCAACTAGACCCTCTCATCGGTCTTGATAGCCGGATGATGTAACCATCCATAATCTCGGCGACCTTATCTTCTGCTTCGGTGTCTACGACTTCGGGAGGTGGGAACATGAGTTCATCAAGCGATGAACTCGAAGATGACGTTTTGTTTTTGGGAAAGGTGATGGGAAGAGAGAGTATGGTCGGGAAGAGGGAATGATGGGAAGAGAGAGTATGGTTGCGAAGAGGGGAAAGGGATGGGAAGAGAGAGTATGGTTGGGAAGAGGGATTGATGGGAAGAGAGAGTATGGTTGGGAAGAGGGATTGATGGAAAGGTGTTGGGAAGAGAGGAAGGTGATGGGAAGAGATAGTATGGTTGGGAAGAGAGATTGATGGAAAGGTGTTGGGAAGAGGGAGTATGGTTGGGAAGAGGGAAAGGTGATAGGAAGAGATAGTATGGTTGGGAAGAGGGAAAGGTGATGGGAAGAGAGAGTATGGTTGGGAAGAGAGATTGATAGAAAGGTGTTGGGAAGAGAGAAACAAATATATTAATTGAAAACAACTAGACATCATTATCATTCATAATACAGAAATGGTATATTACGTTCGGAAAACATGAATGAAAACGATCTACTGAACTAGAATGCTACTAAGACAAAATACAAAAACAAGAATGAAAATGAGCTACTGAACGGGAATGGGAGAACGATAACAAACGAAAATACGAATGAACACGACAATACGAATGAAAATGAGCTACCGACGGAGCCATCTAGTTCTCGAATAATTCCATCGAGAGCTGGTCAAACTGAACCTCCTCTACAAAAGATAACGTACCGAATCGAGCCTTCAAGTCTTTCCAAATGGTAAACTTACGAACCCTCTCTTCTTTTTGGATTTTCTTTTCCTCCACCCTTGATTTTCTAGCCTCAATCGATGCAGCTTTCATCCGAAGGAAAGTCTGCCTCTGCTCCCACTCAAGTTTTTTCATAGCTAATTCCTCCTTCTTCAGCTCCCGATCCAGGTTCCTTGACTCAATGAGCTCAGCAATAATCTTCCGAGTTCTGATGGCCATCGAAGTTGATGTCATGCTCGTCGTCAGGAGACATTTGTGTCGAAACACGCTTCCCGACCTTCTTGGAGGCCCTAGCACCGGGAGGACGAAGGGAGGAACTTGCTGAGAATCCTTCACTTGTAGGAGTTTCTGGATTTGAGCTTGAGGTGTATGCTCCTGTCTCATTCACTTTAGTTCTCTTCGGCCCCAAGATCCCTCCTATAGTAGTTAGAGTTTCGATAGAACAAAACCATTTATGCTCGTTTCGGAGCAAATGCCATGTGTGTTCTTCCTTGAACGCCTTCTTGTCGTTACTATCCTCAACATAAAGGCGACGAGCAATGTTCATGACATCGTCTTCAGATTGGCCACTAGCTTTAGCCCTTTGTGCGGTGAGGTAACAACCTACAAATTTAGAAACGACAGCGCTAAGTCTTGCGTAGTGAGACTTACATTATTTTTCGGTCCTCCTCACGAGACTACCCCTCCGGTTGTTGTAGTAGTCTGCAATTCTTTCCCAAAATCTGGCCATGGTTTGGCCTCTTCCCGTGCCCACATCTTTGCTTGTGTTGAGCCAAGCACTAATGAGCAAGTGGTCCTCCTCATCTCTCCATTTGGTTCGGAAGTTGATGTTTTGAGTCGGAGTCTCTTGAACATCATCATCTTCACCCTCTTCATCGACACCAGTTTGAGGAGGGATGACATTTAGGTTCGGAACAACATTTGGGGTCGGATGAACAATTTGATTTGGATCGATAACCCCGTATGGATTGAAAGAAAAATAAGATTGAGGAGGGTAGTAGATATTCTGGTTGGGATCCATCTTAGAACATGAGAGAAGATGGTAGAAGTGAATGTGTGAAGAGTGGTAGAGAGGGTGGGCTTATTTATAGGCGCAATAAGTGGGAAAATTGATTTTTATATGGTAAAATAATAGTATATGGGTAATATTGATATTAAATTTTTTAAAAAAAAAAACATATGCAAAATGGGTTTCTATGGGTAAAGAAAATTATTTCACACTTGAAAATAATGTTTTTATTTATTTACAAAAAATAGATTAAAAACGTTTTAAATAATTTAATTAATTGTGCTGACACATGGTGCCTTGTGATTGGCCCACGTGTAAGCTGCTTGGCACCTCCAACGTTGCAAGTGGGTTTGACATTTAATGTCTGCTTTGATTTGGTCGCTATGGGACCAATTCAACAGAACCCTTATTTAGGGGACTGTATGTGAGTCCCTTACCATTTCCTTTTTTTTTTTAAATAAGTTTGCTTAGCTGGCCAATTTTATGGGCCTTGAGGCTCAGCAATGTTGATGCTCTCGTGCGAAATGATCCTATTAAGATTTTATTTTTTTATTTTTATTTATGATTAGGTAATAATTTCGGCAACCGAGTCAATGAATGATCGATGTCAGGATCCTGGAAAGAGCGGCAAAGTTATACAATCTTTTTTTCTTTTTTTTTTACAGTAGGCGAAAAATAGGTGAGCCTTACTGAAGTAAGGCGCCACCATGATCATCCGACCGGATGATGTTACAGAGATCCCTAAGAATAGGGAGATTACAAAGAGTACAGTTGTCTCTAGATTTAGCTATGAAGTCTGCTGCCTTGTTAGCTTCTCTATAGCAGTGTCTAAACTCAATGCTGTCAAAGTTAGCACTAAGATTCTTGGTTAGCTCCACTTCCCTTGATATTTCCCATCTGGCATGATACTTATCATTAATCGTCTTGATCACTTCCAGGCAATCTCCTTCCACTATGACTCTCCTTAGGCCTCTTGCTATGGCTAAGTTTATACCTGCACAAACTGCGTCAACTTCTGTTTGGATAGCAGATGTAGCTGACGTTTCCAACCGAAGGATATCAATCACTGAACCATAATGGTCCCTAATAATGACCCCCACATGGCATTCACTTGTGGGTTTTAGCGAGTCATCCACGTTAATTTTGTAGATAGCCCTAGATGGTTTAGTCCATTTAGAGTTTCTTTTCCTTCTAGCACTATGGTTGGCATGAGGAGAGGATTGTTTATTTGCAGTTTGCCAAGCCGTACGATCGGACAAAATTCTACTTGCTAAATGATGAGATGTGGTTGGTTTCTTGTTTCTGAAAATCAAGTCATTTCTCGATTCCCAGATTTTTTGCCATATAAAACAGAGTTCTTCAATGTCCTTCTTGTTTTGATTTATAGTTAGGAGGTCTTTTATATTGTTACAGTGGGTAGGTATTAGTGTCTTGTTTTTACCTACCAGTTGCCCGTATGAGGCAATGATAGCCCTCGTGAACGTACAAGAGATAAAGAGGTGGTCACTGTCTTCATTATTGTTATTGCAGAAGCAACAGCTTAACGGGAACCTATTGAAGTATCTATTTAGTCTATTTTTTGTGGCAAGACTGTCAGTGATTATTTTCCAAAGGAGATTCTTGACTCTAGGGGGGATGTTTAGTTTCCAAATTCATTTGTAATCATCCGAATGGTTGTTGTTGTTAGTCATAATTTGTCTCACCGATTTAGTTGTAAATTGACCATTGGAGTTGTATTTCCATATTAATTTATCAGGGGTATTCCAAAGTGGGACTCTGATTTTTATAATTTTTGAAACAATGTTGTTGGGGAAGATCTCATTTAATAGAGGGATATTCCACTGTTTGTTAGTTTTAATAAGATGGGTTACCTTAAGATCGAGATCAAAGTACTGCTGGAAGTTCGCTAAATTTTGATCTGGTACCCAAGGGTCTTTCCAGACATTTATTGATTCACCGTTTCCTATGAGAAAATGATACTTCTCTCGCCTTTGACAAAAGGGTTTTGATATCTGACATAATCATCATTTCAATTAGTTTTAGCTTTGAGATGGTTTATAATTATTAGATAATCACATTCAGTTTGCAGTTTGTTTATTGCCAAGTGCACAACGTCAGTTACCCCTTGACGTAAGGCAAGAGCCTCTTCCCTTAGTGGGAACTGAAAACCAACCTTTTTTAACCTTATATGGATTGGTCGACCCTTCTAGTTCTGAATGATGAAACCTACGGAGTTGTCGTTGTTTGTAACTTGTGAGCGTTGATGTGCCAAATGACACTATAAGATGTTTCATGTCTCGAAGATAGCAAACACTTTTTTTTAATGACGAGGAACCCACATTTGGTGGCAAACTCCCGGCACGTGACCCAGCCGGCAAGAGCCACGGATCCGATAAATCGGCTTGCGTCGACCGACTCGGCCCACTGGAAAGGAGCAAGGCAAACCTTGGATTTTAATTCAAGGAAAGGAGCGGATGTAGGGATCGAACCCGAGACCTCCTGACATCTCCCTTGCTCCCCACTAGTGAGCCACCCCGACTGGGGCCAAACACTTTTATTTTCAACGAACAAAAAGGAGATAATTAGATAGTTAGAGCAAACCCAAAACATTTGTAAAATTTCTATAAAATAGAGATCAAAATGTCAAAATCTCAAAAAAAAAATCACCCGAACTCCAATAGTTTCTCTATTTTACATATTTTTGCATTTATTATTATACAACATAATAAATAGATAGGCAAAGTGAATTGGATCAGGGCTATTATGGCGGTGATCGATGGGACTCAGGGAGTACAAGGTGAATTGGATTTCATCAAGTCTGAAGCAAGAAGACAAATAACAACTAAGCTTCCAAATCTTAAAGATTAATGCCTCTTGTGTAGCCTTTGAAGTACTACAGTAGGCATAATTCACTCTTCCTGTGGATTAGCGTATTTCATCATAAAATCAGTAAAACAGAATATGCTAAAACAATGACAAAAATGGGCAAAAGTCACAACTTTCCAAGAAATGGGCAGGGGAACAAGAACGTCAATCAACCAGCAATCAAAATAGCAATAGCCATAAAACAACAGGGCGAATAGCAGGAACAAGAATTGAAATCGAATAGCAGCAATCAAAATCAGTAAGGGAAAAAGAACAACAGGAGTATCGAACAACAGAAAAAAGAATTGAAATCGAATAGCAAGGCGAAATCGAAATCGAACAATAGCAGGGGCGAAATCGAAATCGATATCAATGAGGAAGAGACTAAAACTTTATTTGTGGTTGGGACAAAATCGAGCAGCAAGGTAACAAGAATCAAACAATAGCAATCGAACAACAAGAATCAAGAATCGAACAACATCATGGAACAACGAGGGTACAATGTGACAGGAGCAATCGGAAAAACACGAACAACAGCAATCGAATAGGAACAAGAACAACAGCAATCGAATTGAAATCAAAATCGAACAAAAACACATACAATTGTGGATCGAACTAACCTACCAGATCGTGTGACGTACAGTAGAAGCAAGGATTTTTTTTTATTATTATCAAAGAAGCAATCAATTTCTACGTGGAAATGGCTGAAACGTTAAAGGCAAAATTGTCTATATACCCATCAAATCTTCTCAATTTGTTTATATACCCATCAAAAGTCTAAAATGGTCTATATACCCATTCAAATATACAAATCTTGTTTAATTGCCCAATATATAATTTTGTAATATCTCATTCCTAAATAAAAAAAAAAGATTAATTTGTTGTGATTTTTTTTTCTTTCTTCCCTATAAAAAAAAATGAAGAATCACCTTCCTCTTCATTTAAAGCGAAATGTACAATTAATTCAATTCTTTATTTCTATATGCAAGTCATGTACTGATTTTTTTATTTGTTTTGCACCATGCAGAGATTATACAAATCATGATAATTTCTCCACCTTGATAGTTGATCAATCAATTGATCAAAATGAAAATTTCATTAATTGTTAAAAAAACACACTGGTTCCTAATCAATACCCAAGAAATTGGGTTATCAATGAACTCATCACATTAATCGTTAAAAAGGCATTCTTTATAGCAAAGATATCAATTACTATTTGATTTCTACGCAAATAAACAAAAGCCCTATAACACTCACATTAGTTTCAGCACAAATCCAACTATCTTCACCGTACACTTCAACTTCAAATTCTCGCTTTATTTTCAATGTAGTCTCAGAAATCACAGCAACCTCCGGGAGTTATAAATATGAATTATTAATTAGAGTTTTAAATTCAAGACAAAGTTTTATATTGGGCAATTAAACAAAATTTATATGTTTGAATGGGTATATAGACCATTTTAAACTTTTGATGGGTATATAAACAAATTGAAAAGATTTGATGGGTATATAAACAATTTTGCCAACATTAAATTATAGAGATCGGTCATTCTTCTCTAAATTTACAGATTTTTGCTTCTCTCACTCTCTTTCTCTATTTTACAGATAAGTTTGCAGGAGCGGGGTTTTTTCTCTAAAATTTGTCATTTTCTCTATTTTAGAGATGCAATTGGGCATGCTCTTATAGTGAAGCTTTGGTCAAATCTCCCACCAATAATAATTTATTAATTACTTGGGGTGTTCGGGTGCCTGCCTCTAGTGTTCATCGCTTAGAGCATCCACAAGACCACAACCCGTATTCCCTTCCAAAGTTTCTCATACAACTTTTTATCTTTCTATTCATTTCAATTTTTTCACAGATCTCATATGTTCACTCAAATTTTTTTAACTCTCATGCTTGCATCATTACACAACCCATAACTTATCACATTTATCAATAATGAACAATCAAACATTTAATATTACATAAATATTATATTAATAATATTAATAATATAAATAAATAAATATTAATTATATTAATATAAAATATTATTAATTATATGAATTGAAATAAAATAAACATATGTAAAATGGGTATTTATAGATAGATGAAATTATTTTATATTTAATGAAGTAATTTTTATTGTATTTTATTTTTTATATTTAATTTGTGTGTGTGTGGTGGGGGGGTGTAAAGAAATGTTAAAAAAGAAAAGCAACATGTATTAGAGCACACACAACGGTGAACCGAAATGTTCATGTGTGTGCGAGGTGGAAAAAAATGTGGGAAAAAAAAACTGATGAATCCGGGGAATGGAGTTCATCTGCAAGCAACTGGAAAAGTGGAGTTCATGTGTCAAGTGTCGCATGGGGGAGAAGAGGAATGCAAAAAGGTAGGTAGGGGTATATATATATATTTTTAATTGATTTTTTGGTATTTTTTGAAATAAAAAAAATATTTTTTATGTAATTTAAATTTATCTATTCATAGACACCCATGTTGCATATATTTTATATAATTTTTTTTTTCAGAATAAAAAGTAAGTTAATTGCCCGAGATTAGGGCTCGCGAATGACGGTGAAAAATAAAAAAAAAAGTTGGAAGAAGATTCTTAAGTTGAGGTGACAGGGAAAAAATAAGTTAAGGGTCCGATGTTGGACTCGCGAATACGAATGGTCTTAATACATTTCTTATGGGTGGATGGGCCCCAACATTTTTTTTGGATGAAACAACATTTTGTTAGAACGGAAGCAAAATAAGTTTATTCTTTCATTCACTTTTCTCCCCAATGGTGAGTTTCTCTGCAATTTTACTGACATTTTAAAAAAATATAGGGAAAAACACTAGGAATATGGGCGTTGTGTCTTTTTTTTTAAAAAAAGTTTTTAAAACAACAATCACGATTATTAGTTTGGAAGAGTTGTGGATGTGTGATCGACTCTTGAAAGCTCTATATATCTACTCCAAATTTAAGGTGTCCATAATTGTTCTCTAGGATTCATGTTCGTACACTCTCAAGCTATTGATCTCTTCTCATTTTCAACATATTTGACTTCATGGTTTCGGATCTTGACGGTCTTACTCTATCATCCTTTTTGTTTTCTTGTTTTTTTTTGTTAGTTCATCTAAATTGTTTATTATTGTTCATTCTCAACATCCAGATATACTCCCTCTCATCATATGCTCCATCCGATTTTTAATATAAGGCATTCAACTTTTGTGCACGTAGTTTAAGGAGCTAAAAACTATATGAAATATTGATTTTTAATTAATTTTTTTTACATTATAATACTTATTAATAAATAATATTATAATGTAAAAAAATTTAATTCAAAAATCAATATTTCATATCGTTTTAGCTCCTTAAACTACATGCATAAAAGTCAAATGCCTTATATTTCCAATCGGATGGAGGTTTTGAAAATTGATCAATAATATATAACATTCATTGATTTTGATTTTTTTAATCAAATCAAACCATACATTGATCAATACATTTACTCTTTATTTTCAAATCAAACTACGGTTGTTGAAAATGTTTGCATTGTTTTTTATGTTTTTAATGCATCTTTTATATGATATCAAGAATATTAGTTATCAAAACTTGCGATTATTACCTTGGAAGAGTTGTGGATGTGTGATTGACTTCTGAAGGCTCTAAGTCAACTCTAAATTCGAGGTGTCCATAATTGTTCTCGAGGAGCCATGTCTGTGCAATCTCTCAAGCTAGTAATCTCTTCTCATTTTTCTTCATTGACTTCACTTTTTCCCCCGTGCATCCAAAAGTTTCAACACATGTAACTTTATGGTTTTGGGTGGGGTGCAGATGGAAGCTGCGGTGGGGTGCTCAGAGATGCGGAGGGAAGCGGGGTCGGGGGTTTTGGGCATTGGACCGGTCCATGCCCGGTGGTTATGGCTGAGTTGTGGGGCGTTCTTGGCCGTCTTCGTTTGGCTTGGGACCTCGGATACCTGCAGATTGAAGTTGAGATGGTGAGATGCGGGACCATCCAAGACACATCCGGACACACCTATCATACTTGGGAATGGACCTATGACTCGAGCTCGTGAGAATGACGTCATCCTCAAGAGGAAGAAGAAGGCTCCACCATGTAAGAAGGTCCAAAGGTGCAAGCTTGATTCTGACGTTTTTTGTTCGTTCATGATCATTTGACAGCTTTTCGACATCTAAGTAAAATGGGTCATCCGGAGTCCATATTTATCGGATTGGATCGTGCCATACCTTGTTGGAACGAGGACGAAAAGATATACAACATTTTTGTTGAAGGTTTTTCCAGATTCGACCTAGAGCTTGGCCGAAAATCACAATCTTTGCATCTGTCACTGTTTAGACGAAATTCTTTCAAGTGTTGGAACTTCCTTTTGTTACTATTTTTAGAGACCTTCTTTACTTAAGTTATTTTAGGTAATTTAGGGATTATTTTAATTTCTCTTTTTATTTATTAATTTCGTTAAAATCAGCATAGGGTTCTATAAGAACACTGATTTCCCCATTGTAGAACGTACATTCTTGAATACAAGTTCTCTCTTTTGTGTGAAACACATCGAGTGATTAAGTCGATCGATTCGTAGCTAGGCTCATTGATTGCAAATTGGTATCGTTTCCGCTTGGTTTGCCTTATGTTTGTCAATCTCGTGAATGTTTGGTAATCCCTGGTATCCACGAGCCCCCTCCTTGTGCCTCTAAGTTGTCCGCTTGGTTGTGTTGGGTTGTAGAGGCGAGTTATATAGTCATTAATGTTGGTTCTTACCTTTTACGGAAGCCTAGAGTCTTCATCTTGTTCTATATAGATCGTTTCACCAATCTATCGAGTCTTTGTTTGTTTATTTCGAGTCTTTCTTTCAAATTACAGCCGCACCATACCTTGTTCTTGAGTTCTTGTTCGAGTCTTGCATTGTTCTTGAGTCATTTTCTTGAATTGAGTCTTGATTGTCGAAGATCGGGGTAAGCCGTTTCTTGAATTGAGTCTTGATTGTCGAAGACCAGGCCATCCTACGGCTTACCCCGAATCAGATGGACTCTGTTCTTACCGGGCTAAACGACGGATGACTTTCCGCCACCCTGGGAAAGTCATCCGTCGTTTAGCCCGGTGATACAATACCAAGGCTGGTTACAAAGGGATTGGATGGTCCAATTCCGTCATGTCTTTAGGGAAGCGAACAAGCTCGCCGACTCTCTTGCCATCCCGCGAGGGGTCCATGATGGGCTTGTTTACTCTTAGATAATGATTGTAGAGGAAGGTCTACTCTCCGTTTTGTTATAGTGTAGCCCGGACTATGTCGTGTTGATAAGGTCTCTTCCCTTTCGTTTTGATTACCAATTTTTTTTATGGTTTCAGATCTCGTCGATCTTACTTTATCATCCTTTTTGTTTTATGCTTTTTTTTAAAGCAACCTTTTTTGTTTTATGCTAGTTCATCTGAATTGTTTGTTATTATTCGTTCTCTGTACACTTTCAAATGTATTTTAATGGCTTGAGCCGATTTACTTATTATTATTATTATTATTATTAAAAAAAGAAAAAAAAGGAGATAATATAATCTCCATTTTGAAAAAGAGGACAAAAACTTTATGATAAACATTACTATCAAATCAATTAGTATCCCTAAAACCCAAATTTGTCACATTAATCTCGTTCTATCCAACCCCTCTCGATGAGATTCCACTTTCAATCTTTTTTTGCCGTCCTTGTTCGCAACTACCCCTTCCCTTTCCGGAGACAAAAAGCTCAGATGGGGAGCAGCTCGCAATTTCGCCTGTTTTAATTTCTTTTTCCCTTTATTAAAAAACCAGACGATTTATTTTCTCCCCACCCTAAACTCCTCTTTTTTTTTTTTTAATTCGTTTTATCATCGGCGAAATTTACAATTCCAGGCGTGGTATTGTTTGGGATCGCCATCGCCTCCTACCCGGCTCTGAAACTCTCATATGAAGCGAGCCAGATACTCGCCATAGAGATTCACTTTTTCGAGATTGCGAATTTGGAATTCACAATTCACGACTCCTGGTACTTTTTCCGATTTCAGTTTTCATTTTTGTTGCGGCCGTTCTTTTCCGATTTCCTCTCAATCCGAGGGGATTTTTGTGTTTCTTCCGATGATCTTGTGGTGGCTGTTCGTCGAATTTCTTGTTTCGTAGGGTTTTGATTCGGTTCCTATTAGATATTGGAATTTCGCTTCCCTTCTCACGCCTCGATCTGTCGGTTTTTTTTTCTTCTCCTGCTCAGTTGTTTCGGGATTGTGTTGTGAGGCGTCAGGCTTTGCTGCTGTCATAGATCTGTAAATCCTTCAGCCATGTTTTGGCGTATGGCAGGCTTATCGACAGCGTCTCCTGTGAGTCCCGCTCGCAACCTATGAATCGGATTTGTGTGTTGTTTTCTAAGTCAAATTCTGCTATTATATTGTGCTTTATTTGAATTATTGATTTTCTGTGAATTGAGATAAATACTCGAATGTTTTTGTTGTTTGAGAACAATGACATTTAGAAACTATATCCTTGTTGATCTCTGCAATGAATCTCAGTGCTGTTGTCCTATAAAATGCATAGTCCATACGATTGGTGAGTGGGGAGCTTCACGCTGATCTTTATACTGCATTGTTCGAATGGCTGCTGTATTTACATCAGTTGTAAAATGAACAAGTGATCTTAAATGGCATGTTAGGTTAATTCTGCGGGAACTTGTGAATTTGCGCGCTCTTACTTAAGCTGTGTATTTAGTTGGTGAGATTTTGTAAAACTGACTATGGTAAATTAGTTAACTTTACTAGGAAATGCTAACTAATTAGTGAATGCAAATGCAGAATCAGGATGATGACACATGTGCTAGAATTGATGTTGCAATATAGTCTTTCCAAGTGCACTGAAAAATAAAAAAAGAACAATTGTGCGCATTCAAATCCTTTGTGAGAGATACGCATTACTTTTGAGAAAAAGAACTCCTTATAAGTTGATTATCATTTATTTAGCTGCATGTGAGAGGATAAATAAAATTTTGAAAATTGTAGGACCTGTTTAAAAGAACATGAAGAAAATAGTGAGTTACAGAGATTTGTCTTGTGGGTTAAGAGATTGGGAAAATAAATATAAAATAAATGAGAGAAAGAGGTTAATCCTTTTGATCTTTTAATGCTAGTTCGGGTCTATCATGCAAGGCCAGCCTCTGGAGGTGCATTTCTATATCAATTGTGCATTTTGGCAAATATTTTGTAAACTTCTGTCAATGTTTCTCCGATTTCTTATGATTTCATGGACGTGCATGCATGATTGATACACTCATCCTATAAAGAAACTGATATTTTTGTAAAGAAAATATGAATTTCACAATCTTCAAACTAAATGTAGAAGAACTGCTTAATGTGCTTTAGTAAGGGGAAGAATAAAGAATTGAATGAATGTATAGTCACTTTCCTTGTTTTTGTAATAAAAGTGCGGGAAGGGACACAATTTAAAGGTTGATATGGTTGCTGTAAGGCTTGTATATATGATTACATCTAACCAACAATATACATGCCGAAATCCGTGAGAAATATTGAAGGATAGGGGAATCCTAAAATCTTTGGCTTGCATTTAGTAAATAATTTGAAAGTTTTTGCAGATATCATGACAAGTGGTTTTAAAATACATTTTTTAGAAGCATGCTATTGTTATTTGTGAACTGTTGGCATGCCTTTGGTATCTATCTGCTGAAATTGCTTGGCTATCAATGCTGCGCCTAAGACCGCACTTGTGCTGGGCACAAAAAATGTATCCGTAAGGCAGGACGGTGAAAGATATAAATGTAACTGAAGTTTAAGTTGTAGAAGCCAATCCCTTTTTATATGTCTAGGAATAAAACTGTCCTACTCAACTACTATTACTGTCGCAATTTACTCCCTCACTTGAAGGCTTCAATTATGAAGGAGGTGAACTTAGTGCTTGTAGTTGTATGCCATTAATGATTTAAGTAACCGACCATTGTTGCTACAAACTGAAGCTTTGTGTGGTGGCACATAAAGGTTATTTTTATTTGTTAGTATTTTAAGTAATATTTTTGAGAGTTGCGACATTTTCATTTTTAGCAATTCCATCTTTATTAGTTTCTACTTTATCAATCTAAGATCTCTATTTGGAAATTTGATGTTCTTGATTAGCCCTTTTAGCTTCTTGAAGACATCAATTTTATTGCCAGCACCACCTTATATATTTTCTACCAATGTAATTTTTTCCTCCTCTTGGACTTAAACGGTTCCTACACACTTGTACCTCATAGTATCCTTTTCAGTATTGACTTATAACATGGAGAAGAAATCAGATTTTTTTTTTTTGCTCATAAATTCCGTGGTTCAGGTGGAGACAATTTTAGATAAGGGCAATTTTACCCTGGAGGAGCTTCTCGATGAAGATGAGATTATCCAGGAATGCAAAGCTCTTAATTCTCGCCTCATTAATTTGTAAGTCTTCTTTATCTTTCCCTTTCCCTTTATGTTCTTCTAGCTCTTGTTTTGTCCTTATTTATTGTGTGCATCTATGCTCAATGTTTCATTATTTTTCTTTGTTTATTTATTCTCCTCGTTTTTTGTCTAACGGTCTTAAGTATATTGACTACTATTAAAGATTTCTGTTTTGTATCTTGGGTTTTTGGTAATTTTTTTGTCCTTTTCTCTTACATGGTCATTTACTCTCTCTCTCTCTCTGTATATATATATATATATATATATATATATATATATATATATATATATATATATATTCATGCTAGCTCTTTTTACTATATATTTTTCTACTTTATACTGCCGTCAGGTAATTCTTTGATGTCATTTTCTTCTGCAGTTTACGAGAAAGACCTCAGGTTGAGCTACTTGTTCGCTATGTTGTAGAAGAAGCCCCTGAAGATGCTGAGAAGAAGAGAATTTTCAAGTAGGCTTCCACGGAACATCTCTTCGTTTTTTTCAGTTCAAAGCTTTCACTATGGGAGTTTGAGTACCTATAGCTTTTTGTACTTGCTGTGCAGGTTTCCGTTCGTTTCCTGTGAAATCTTTACATGTGAAGTTGATATCATACTTAGAGCACTCGCCGTGGATGAAGAGGTAGATTCTGCTCAATCCTCCCTCATTATATTTTCTCATTTACATTCAATATTGTTATAATAACCTATGCTCAATATTTCATGTGATTGAATAGTTGTTGGATTTGTTGTTCTCTTTCTTGGATTCAAACCGGCAACATAGCACCCTAATTGCTGGATATTTTAGCAAGGTAGCGTAAATATTAACTCTGTATTGTTTTCAACTTCATTATAGCATAATTCTGATTTCCTTTAATAAAAAAAGAAAAGAAGTTATAGGGCTATATTCTAAACTTCTCTTGCAGCACATAATGATTATGTCCTTTTTTTTTGTATGCGTATCAGGTTGTGATTTGTCTTTTGTTGCGGAAGACTGTCCCTGTTATGAACTACATCCAAGTAAGTCTCAAATTATGTTACTTGGAAATGGAATTGGTTTTCGACGTCTTATGATGGTAAGGTTTAATTTTGTTCTAAATAAGAACAAAGTTATTGGATAACGTGGTGAGAAGGAACATTCCAGGATAATCTCGCTAACCCATTGATTGAGATTACAAATATAATGAAAACGGTTGGGAAATGAACAAGGGAAGACCATTAGAATTCAGAGTCATTATTATCATATTCAAAACCAATTGATGCTGCTGTGATCATAATAATGGGTACATAGACTTCTTACAGACTGGAAATTGTTCACTCTTTTTTCATTTATAATATCACTTACCTTTTCTAAATATTTTCGTTCACTTTGATCGTACATGTTTGCTTATTCATTTATTCCCCTAATTTCGACGTTTTTGGATATGTGGGTCAGGAATCTTACGTTCTGCTTTTCCAATATAATACTTTACCTCTTCACCTATCTTGTACTGATATTATATCATTATGAAATCTTCTAGGCTCATCAAGAAATCATCAGGCAAATGGTTGACCTTATTGGGATCACATCTATTATGGAGGTTGGTCATATACTCGTATTATGGCTCTATTGCTGCTGTTGATCTTAGCTGGTTCACTGATTGCCTCAAATGTTTTATATACTCTATGTGGCCATTGTATCTTGCATTTCTGTTTGGTGCATGAGGCGTGACTGACTAGAAGAGGTCTTTTATCTAAAAAAATAATACCTAGATTTATCTAGCTTATGCGATTAGAATATTGTTGTTGTGTATTTTTTTTGGATGCACTGTATAGTGTAACTGTTACATATCATTTTCACATCTGGTTGAATATTTTGTCGACTTGGAAAATGTCACTTTAAGGTTCTGAAAATGAAGGGGAATGTGCAATTATTACATAACTGAGGTGCTTTCCAGTTTCCACTCTTGGTGTCATCTTGTGATTACATTGGAATGAAATAGTTATATGAATTTTTGTTGTTGTGCACAGGTATTGGTTCGCTTAATTGGTGCTGATGAAAATATATATGCGAATTACTCTGAAGCAATAAGATGGTTGGAAGATGTTGATGTTTTGGAAATGATTGTGGACAAGTTTGTGTCATCTGTAAGTAATTCTTTCCTTCTTTTCCTAATTTGTGATGTTTGCTGTCTGTCTAACTCAAAAAAATTGTGTTTGTAGGCAATATCATTACTGGGTTAACCTTTTGTTCCTGATTCTGGTTTATGCATGCACTTTGAGATATTTGTTTGTTTTCTCTAATCCATACATGATTTTGGTTGGCAATGGCATGCACTACGTAATAATCGTGTTATACTGTTATGATGTGGCTGCTGATAGTATCTGGTTATCTCATAGCTGTTTTACATCAAAGCATTATGGGCCTGTTGTGTTTTTTCAGCTGCTACTCTGCATGGAATAGTGTATTTTCTGTAGAAGCTTTATCTGTTAACTGTATTACCTATTTCATCCTTGTGCTTACAGAAATTAGGGCCAAATTTACTAGAAGTATTTCTAATGAGTAGTTTTTAATACCTGCAGGATTCAACTCAAGTGCATGCTAATGCGGCAGAGACACTTTGTGCCATTTCTAGATATGCCCCCCCTGCTCTTGCTGCCAAAGTTTCTAGCCCAAGGTAATTTTAGAGCAAATTGAAACTTGAAGGGTCATGTTCCAACTTACAACCATCCTTTCTCTTCTTTTTTTCTCTGAGAAGTTTTTAAGTTTTAACTGTTTTTCTCATGTTTCTTGGGTGTGGCTTAATTTTTTTTTTACTCCATTTCTTTGGACAGTTTTGTGAGAAGACTACTGCATAATGCTTTGGAAGAATCTCGTCCAAAATCAGTCCTGGTCAACTCTTTATCAATATGTATATGTTTGTTAGACCCTAGGAGGTTGACAATCAGTATTGGTAGCTACCATCTGTACAGTCACCAATACGCTCAAGCGCCCAGTATAAGTGTGAATCCTGAAACGGTTGAAAGCATGCTCGAGAGCCTAGGTGAGATTGTACTTCATCTTCTGTCAGATTATAAATCCAGTGGCTATTTCTTTCTTCTATGCTGTAGTGTAGATCCAGGGTCCTTCCACTGTTTATGCTTGGAATTGAAATAACCCTTGTGAAATAATTTCATTTCTGGATTGAATTAGCTTCATGACAGTGTTATAACATTAATATAATTATTATAAATTGATCACACATATTGTTCTTAGTTAAGATTGAAAGAGAATGGTATCCTTCTAGAGAGTGATGCCTTTTATCCATACTGGTTAGATGCTCTCGAGGAAATGATTTACTGTTGCTTGTATGGTGTGACCTTATAAGAGTCAGTATCTGGCTTTGTTTATAAGAGAGGCCATTGTGAGATGTTGGCGATGCTTAGTTTCATTGCAGTACATGAATCATCTGGTGGCATAATTGTTGAAGTGTTGAATACTTCAAGAGTTGTTTACCAGGCAGGGGATTGTATAAATTGCAGCTATCCACTTCTGTGGTGATTATATGGTGGTTTATTGATTATTCTTCCAAGTGAAAGTGAGAACAGTGCTGGAGAAGTTGATGAGTGAGGCACTAATAAAGTGAAGTCAGAAATGAGAAAAGGGATGACCTGGTCAATTGGGGATTGTTGTGAAGACCTGAAGGACTAACGGTTGGGTTTTGGATTTGTGTTTTTTTATTAAAAAAAATATAAATTCTATTAGCATTTTCTTGGTGGAGGTTTTTTTTTTCTTTTTTTTTTTTTTAAGAAAGACTGTTCTCTCTTTCTGGAGCCATATATTATCATTGTATTTGTTTCCACGGTAGATTCTTTATTGAAGATTTTTTTTTTCCGGATAGGATTGATAACATCTCATTTTTTGCCAGATCCATTTCTCAAGTTGTTGGATATCTCTTGCGAGGAAAGTGTTCTACCAACCACATATGGAAAGTTACAACCACCTCTTGGGAAACATCGTTTGAAGGTTGCCTTTTATGCTCCACATATTCATTTTTTATTTGCGATCAATAGCACCGGTAGATTAACAAAAAAATAACATTTTGAGGTATATCATGCAAATTTCTCCTTAAGATTTCAACTGTTTTCCATTACTTTGTTAGACGCTTATGATGTGAACTGGACATAATGCATTTTAGCTAGTCTATGTCTCCTTTTGAGTTCAGATGGTTGATTATTTCCAGATGAACATAATGTCTTCAAATTTTCTAAAAGGACTGGGTTTATGTGTATTCCATGTACGCTTAAGATGTTGATACTCTTCCATGGGTCACATTCAGAACTGTAATTTACTTCGAACACTCTGAATTATTTATTGTAGATTTGTTGTAATTGTACTAGTAGTTTGAGTTCAAGAGGGTGCCTTATGCTGTCGGTTCTGTTTACTTCTGTTCTAAATGAAATGTAAATCTAAATAAGTTTAAGTCTCACGTGCAATGATTAACTACTATTTGACCTTTTCTGTCTGAATATGAATAACGGTGTTTTCTTTTTAAAACTTTTCAGCTTGTTGAGTTCATTGCAGTCTTGCTCTCCGTTGGTCATGAGGCAGCCGAGAAGGAACTAATAAAGCTTGGAGCAGTACAGCGAATTTTGGATTTGATTTTTGAGTAAGTACGAACATCTGAGGTCTAAAATTCTGGTCTAATTATATCTAATTAAGCAAATGATGCAGGTATCCGTACAACAACTTCTTACATCATCATGCAAAATCAATAATATTGTCCTGCTTGGAAAGCAAGAATTCCTCTCTTGTAGAGCATATTCTCCGTGACTGTAATCTTCTTCAGAAGATAATTGAAGCGGAAAAGAATCCCACTTTGTCACACGATCCTAAAAAGGTTGTTCTTGCATATCGAAAGGCTGTTAGATCCTGAACTTCAGATTTACATACATATGGAATTGTTGTGTAGATATTTACCTTTCTCTTATAGAGATTCTTGCGCTTATATTTTATTTGATCAGGGCTAATGATAATCTTAATGATATTTCCTGTAGCCTACTGTTGCTGTTGAAGAAAAGGAGCCTCCAAGAGTTGGAAACATTGGACATCTGACACGCATATCTAACAAGCTTGTTAATCTTGGGAATTCAAACAGCGAAATTCATCTGCATTTGCAGGTTTGTCTACAAACTTAAAATTCTTCAGTGACTTTTTTGGATAATACGCTTTGTGGTCTTCTGGGGTTTGATTTCTAATTGATGTCGTGACAAGATTGGATCCTGTTCTTATTCATATGCGATATCTACTCAAGGGACATTTTGCAAGGAGAATGGGGATGTTGTTTTAGTGCTTATTTTTGGGGTATCAAACCTATACCCTAAAATAGCTAATCCCCTCTGGTTGGAGTTTTGATCCCCCCCTCCCTCTGCCGGGTTTTGGGCTATTGAAATTTCCAACCTTGTTGGAATTTTTTTTTTGGGGGGGGGGGGGGGGGGTGTCTAGGTGGTGCTTGGGTGTGGTTGCAGGCGGACATCAGGGAAGAAGATCCACAGTGGGAAGAAGAAGAAGAGATGACAATGAAGGATGTGCCTAGTTGTGAGTTCAATGGTTAAGGGTTTCGGTGTAACATGTCTGGGTTAAATGAGCGAATTCGATGGTGAGGGAGAGCTACCGCAGATTGTTTGGGTTAGAATATAGAAGAATGTCGGTTATGATTTCAGTGTAACTCGTCTGGTTCAACAGATTGGGTAGAGGAGGAAGGAAAGCTGCTGTAACTCGTGTGGGTTCAACTAGCCACCTTCAACAAGGAAGAAGTGAGAGTAGAAGGACAGAGAATTGAGATGGCTATGGTGATAGTAGCGTTTGGCAGGGTTCTGCGAGGAAGAAAAAAAGAGTTGAGTGGCAGAGACGAAGGTGCCATGAGGATGTTGGTGGCCCGGTGGATGGAGACAACAAAACCCTAGTTTTATTCCCTAATACAAATGAAACACCCTATTTCATTTATCAACTTCGAACTTGTTGCCCGAGTTTTTACCAAATGCTCATAGTTTGGTATGAAACTTACTCTGCATACTAATTTGATATGTTACTACTGGAGGTTAATGTTATGATTTATGACTAGATTGCTATGCTGAGCTTGTCAGGTTTATGCGCTTTTATGGCTGTCTTGGAATGAAAGAACATTTGAAAGTCACACTTTTCTGCCTCTAAATGTTTCTGAGCCTTGTTCATGAATAAGCCCTATTATATCTGAGATGAGAATATGTAAACAGATTACTGATATGTATCTTTTTTGGTTGTTGTAATCAGGAAAACAATGAATGGGTCAACTGGAGTACAACCATCCTTTCTATGCGCAATGCTGTTGAAAATGTTCACCAGTGGACTTGTGGGTAAGTGAAAATTGCTTGGAGATCATGCTTTCTTAGATGAGGAAATTTGGTCTGATGACATTGGCACCAACTATAGGTTCTGAGTAGTGGTATCCACTTTCTGGGAATGAGGAAAACCAAACAACACCTTAGTATATGGTTTCATAACAGTACATAAAGAGTAGGATCTACCATTTTTCCATCACCTACTCTTAGCCCGTGACTTGTATGCAACTGCCTCCTGTTTTTTGCTTCAAATCTGCTTTAAAGTTTTTTATTCTTTCAGTATAATGATCGCTGTCCCTTTGGACCTTATTGAGGACATGACAATGGATGAGTCACGGTGGAGGGGCGCTATCCGTGTGCCTTAGAGCTGCCTGGAGACCCTTTGCCCTTTTTCATTGTTTTTCTTTCTTGTTTAGTTTGTGTTGCTCGTAATTTCTTCCCTCTTTCTGTGCCCTCTCTCGTAGTCTCGGGTATCCTTGGCTCTCTGATTGCTTTGTCCGTTTGTATGCCACTTTTGGGTCACTCGGAAACACCGTCAACCCTCATACCCTACCTTGACTGAAATATATTGGGGTGGTGGTTGTTGCACTATAATGATCATTGCCTATTGTATTTTACATTGAAGTTTATATTTATAGTTTTCTTGTTTTTATCTGAATAATATGACTGCATGACAATACGTAGCTGATGATTTATGGATTCTTTTTGGTACGTTTTACCTGTGCTGATCGATTGTTTGAAGTTTTAATACGATTAAATACTTATTCTTTTTTCTTGTTAATTTTCTTCCCCCATTATGTGTTCTACAGGAGGCCAGCAACTTTTCATGGCCAGAGGGACAGTGATGACGAAGATTACCAAGACAGAGATTATGATGCGGCAGTGTTGGCAAATAGCCTAAGTCAGCCTTTCCGATACGGCATTTACACCAATGACAGTGAAGAGGTTAGTCATTTCTTTTGTATTTTGTCCTTCTTGTTGTGGTGATTTATTATAGACATGATTAGACCAGAATTTAAGATTTCAGATATTCTTACTTGCTTAAAGATGAGTTTCTTTCAGATATTCTGTTCTCACCAAAATATTCTCCCTCATAATATAATTTCACGAGAGATTTTTTTTAGCTATTCTTTCAATTATAGAATGGCTAAAAAACATTACTTCCAATTCAGTCAGCGAATTTAAGAGGTTAACTCACTAGTGGCTGTCTATATTCGAAACAATCTTTTCTCTGTATGTACTTGGTGGAGTTGGTGCATTGTTTGCTGTTCTGACTCGTTTTAGTATCGTCTTAGATTTTTTTCTGTAACATGTATGTCCATGATTGCAGGGTCAAGGATCTCTAGAGCGAGATGAAGAGGTACATGTATAATGATCTTATTACTCTGTTAATGTCTTTTCTACCATCTCTCAAGTGCTGCTGCTTGAAAATTACCGAATTAGCATTTTGCCTAGTTTGACCATGTAATACATTTTCATAATTGCCTATATGGTGCAGTTGAATCCATTCTGCTGAGTAAAACTGACCAAATGCAAACTTGAGCCTAGCGCTTTCCATCCAATCTAAAATTGATCATACCGAGACTGCTTTAGTTGAGCTTTTTGAATCTTTTTCCAGTATAAGAAAATTTCCAACTTGTATGCTCTGGACTCTGGAGTGCAGTGTTCTTTAAGCAAATACCTAGGCTGCATCATTTATGGATGCTCTGTCACAATACATGGATTTACGAAGAAACTGACAGTTTTCTTTATGTAATATTTAGCAGGATGTGTACTTTGATGATGATTCTGCCGAGGTTGTCATTTCTTCATTGCGTTTGGGAGATGATCAAGAAAGGTAGTGTTGGGAACTTTGTTTATCGTTCATTTACTTTAATTAGATTTATCTATGTTGACGCCAAAGTGGTTTAATGTCCTTGTGTTGTGTAGACTTGGTTTCCATCCTTCTAAGTGGAAAGTTTATTTTTTTTTTCAGAGAATGCATTATTGCCTTGAGAAGCTTTTAGAGCTAAAAATAAAATATGCAGTCATCTTTCCGTTTCCAGTGGATTTCTCTTTCAACTGATACGTTTAATGTTCACCTCTTTCATACAGCAGTTCCCTTTTCACGAATTCAAATTGGTTTGCTTTTGAGGACAACAAAACAAACGATGATCATTTAACTGGTGCACCGGCTTCTGCTGCACCCGGCAGCGAGGGAGGTCTTGAAGATGAGGCTAACAATGCCAAAGCTGAACTTGACCTGGCAACATCATCGCCGGCACCAGAAACAAAACCCGAGATACCGTCAACAGCAGCCGAGACTTCCTCTGAGAGTGCAATGCCAACAGATGGTTCCAGCCAAGCAGAGAATAAGCCCCCCGAGTGGGTTGAATGGAGAGAGACATCAAGCTCAGGTGGCGACTCAGTGTCTGAAAAGCCTTGTTTGCCAAATGCCGCTCCAGAAGAGCCATCAGTGTCTCAAGCTGATGAAACTGCCCCGAGTACAGCAGACCCATCTCCTCCCCCAGATGAGAGCAAACAGCAACAACCGACGGGTCAGGAGATCCCCCCAAGTATGGAGACTTCATCAGAAGCTGAAAAGCAGGAGGCGGCGTAGACAAAGCAGCTGCAAGGCATATAAATTTGCTAGAATCAGGGGAGAGTGTGGCCTGAAGGAAAGAAGCTGAAGGCTTCCTGGGCTCAAATACTATTTGATATATTCCCTTTGTGTACATCACTTGATCAATTACTGTCATCTGATTCCTGGGCTCTAATGATTCTTTATCCCTGAAAAATGCAAGTCAAAACCAGTAGATGATGGTCTGGTCTGCTTCGTCGCCTAATCTGTAGACAAGGGCAAAGGGTTTTTTTTTCACGTTGATTTGATTCGGGCGAGCATGGAATCTAGCTGCCTCTTCTAGTTAAGTGCATGCTCCTATGTTCATATTCTTTACTCCCTCCGTTCCATAATAAATGGTCTTTTGGTTTTTAGCACGTTTTTTAAGGAGCGAAAAACTCTATAAAATATTATTTTTTTAATTAATTTTTTTATATAATTTGATACTTATTAGTAACAAGTATCAAATTATATTAAAAAATTAATTAAAAAAATAATATTTTATAGAGTTTTTCGCTCCTTAAAAAACGTGCTGAAAAGTAAAAGGACATGTATTGTGGAACGGAGGTAGTATTTGTCAACATTCAAGTTCGTCTATTTTTAAGAAGTGCACATTCTAATTATTCTAATTATCGTCGTGTTATAGTGCCGGTTCAAAATTGCTAAAATTGCTCAATGTATCCTTTGGAGTGGTTACTACTGATTATCGTGGTATTATAACACTGGGTCTGAGTTCTTTGGACGATGATGAGGCCATCCTGAAGGTAGTTAAGCGAGAGGAAGCTGAGTGGAATGACTCTTGGGATGACACATGTTGATGGATCGGGTTGAGGCCGCAAATCCGCATGTTGCGGACCCTTGCCATAACAGGAGCGACCTGTGCGAGGGGCAGTTCACAGGGCAGTTTTTTAGGACAGAGGAGGTGTAAGTTCGGATGAGATGGACTGCATTGGAGAGGTGCTTTGATGCGACGATGAAGCAGTTGTCTCCAGAGGTGTACGTCGTAGTGTGCATCGACCCAAACTGTGGATGAATGTGTCGTGCTTCCAAGTACTTGAAGACAAACCTATGGATGATAACCATTAACCAAGTACGACAGTACGTGTCGACCCACACATGCGACGTGAACATCCGACACAATCATCACGCCCACCTCTTCCTTGTTGGGTCGCAGCCTTGTCAGCAGGTAGGATCACCTATTCCTGTCTCTAACTGGCCATGCCATGCACCACAAAAGGCATGCCATATTTCCTCTTACAATATCACTCAGAAACCTATGTCAAATCTCCAACTTAAGTTGTTATGCCACAGAACACACATCACATCCTACCAACTAATAAAACCATGTCACCTTTTATTCATGAGTCGCGCTTCATGTTTGTCTCGTTGTTTGTACCACTTGTGTTGCGTGACCCGACCAAATCCAATCATATCCTTGATGAAATCACAGTTGGGAGTCAATCGGATGTAGTTATTGGAAGGCAGATAGGAACTACACGGAACTGACAAGGAAAACTACCAATTGATATACTCCTACTACATGGTTGAGCAGGCTAATCCGGGAACAATCACTGTAGTTGAGCGGAATGCCAATCAACAATCCATCTACGCATTTGTCAGTTTCGGTGTATGGCAAAGGGCCATCCCGAAGGTATGTAGCGATGTCATACAATGAATTCACCTTGTCACTCACTCAATTTCCCCTGTTAGGTGATCTAGTAGCCATGTCACTTCCCTAACAAAACCATGTTGTCCACTGGTGATCTCGATCGATTAGAGCTTCCTAGGGCACCCTACTCTTTGCAACGGCCCAGGATGCTGACCACGACATCTTCCCAGTAGCTTTTGCGGTGGTTGATGGTGAGAATGACAATTCGTGGGGGTTCTTCTTCATACCGATGTTACAAATCATCTCTATACACCGGATCTGATGCGGGTGTCAGATCACCACATGTCCATTCTGAAGGGCATACATGACCTCTACGTCTTTGCCAAGCACGGGGCATACATGTGAACATTGACATAATTCGTAGGTATCAAGTGATTATTCATATGTACACACATGAATAATATTTTGTTTAATATAAACAATTACACTTGTTTATCCATACAAATTGTTACATTATTATGCACGAATAATTTCAATGCTTACAAATTATAGCGTAAGAGTTGCTTAAACATGATCCAATCTCTCTCTCTATACACACACAACACACTACAAATCTGTTACCTACTCGACCAGTGACATTTAGAGTTGGGTTAGCCGGTTAGGTGCTTAGACAATATCAATTACATGTTTGATATAGTGGTTGTGGAGTTACATTTCATGCCAATAAATTAGAAATTCAAATCTTTTTAGAAACATAAAGTCACATACTCACATGTGAGTAGGGCTGAGAATTACTCACGGGTAAACACATCACCCACAACCTACTCCACTTCCATTCCTACATGTGAATGGAAGGGCCAATTCCTCAACTAATTGAAGGATAAATTATCTTATTCAAACGAGACTATATAGTACTCGCTTAAGGCATAAATCACACTCCCTCTGTCCTAAAATACATTGCCTTTTAGCATTTTGCACAAGTTTTAATAAAACGCCTTACTTTTAAAAAAACATCATCATTGCACTAACTTTTTCATAAATTTTATTACTCCCTCCGTTTCACAATACATGTCCTTTTAGTTTTGGGCACGTTTTTTTATGAGCGAAAAACTCTATAAAATATTATTTTTTTAATTAATTTTTTTATATAATGTGATACTTATTAGTAATAAGTATCAAATTATATAAAAATAATAATTAAAAAAATGATATTTTATAGAGTTTTTCGCTCATTAAAAAACGTGCCCAAAACTAAAAGGACATGTATTGTGGAACGGAGGGAGTATTTTTTAACACCCACTACACATTTTAATCAATCAAATTATTTTAAAAAGTCAACAACACACAAACCAATACAAATCATTATAACTTTTTACCTAGAAAACCTAAAAGACCATCTATTGTTGGACAAAAATTTACCTCTAAAAACTCATGTATTGTTGGACGGAGGGAGTATTGAATTAACTCCATACTTTAGAAGGTTTGATACTAAGAGACTGGTTGACGACACAACTGAAGCTACCTGACCCAGATTATGCACAGGCATGTTTACCACATTCAACAAATGGAACAATGAATAAGTTGTAAAATCGGTGGCTCATATAAACCTTTTTATGTATCACGGGCTATCTGAAATCCCTCACATCTCGGCAAATCCGGAGAGACAACATGGGATCACTGGGCCAGTAAAGGAATACAACCAAGTTCTCAATTGTTGGGGTGAAGGGTAGCAAACACAAGCTCGAGAAGTTCGTGACCCATCAAAAGAGAGCTACGACAGCACCCCCAATAGTTCAATAAGGAACTGCCTAATGTCTAATATCTCAACCCCTCCTCAAAAAGCCTCCGAATGAGCCTATGAAGACAGTTATATCCTCAATCACATAATAGGAAAAGATGAAGCTAGAGAAGAAAATAAGCAAGGATTATCTACAAATGAACTAGCGCAGCGCAAGGGGCGCCGCCAGAGACAAGCAAGAAGCCTTAGCAAGCCGAACAGTCCATCAAACCGATTCAAAAGTTCACAATATATAATGTCAGAAAACCAATTAGGATTCCTACTATGTCAGTTTAAGCAACCAGAAAATGAAGTTTTTAAATGACCCACAATATTCAGATTCAGTGTGAGTCTCAACATCCCAAAAAGTATATGAATTCAACAAGTAGGTGAACATATATATATGAATATAACAAGTAGCTAGGTAGCATTTGAGTTCAAGTCAAGTCTCTACTTCACTGGGCATCCATATATACATTTAACGGGTGAATAACCCCATCGATGAGTTAGTGAACATAGACTTATGTACATCATTTCAAACGTCCTAATATCATTTTATTTCTGAAACCACCTTGAGGAGGATGTTGTACGTGATTGGGATGATTAGCACAATATATACGGCAGCCACAAGGCCCTGTCTCTGCAAGTTAAGGCATTTGAAAAGGGTGAAGTGGAAATTACACCATTGCAAACAAGGCAGTACCAAGTTTATATTATGAACCATTTATACATATATAAATCTGATTGAGTGATGAGGACACATACTGGAATCCGGGGGGCCTATGATGCAGCAACAACCGCAATGATGGCCGCCTTTCACAACCTTGATTTCACCAAAAAAGAGCTTATTCTCAGCATCAGTCCCATCTTTTGGCCTCGCAATGAAGTTGAAATGATACATATCCAGCATAGGGGTCCAAATAAACCCAAGTACCTTGACGACCTCATACAAAGGAGCCTGATTGATCAAATTACATATGTTCAAGCACATCCAAATCCAAATAGTCAGAATTAAATTTATGCAACCGCTGAGTGCTGATTTGACTTAGGAAGGAAGTGTAGAATGAAGAATCTGAATTTAAAAGAAGTAACAAACCCCCTGAGCTTGATTAGTCTCATTAAAACTGGATAAGGCTACAGCTACGTCTGTATCAAACTCCCCTTTGAGAACGAGTCCATCGAAATCAAACCATAGCTGGTCCCGAGGCGGTCTGTCAAAATCAATCACCAAAGAAGCTTACATAATCCATCACCATATAAAGATAAATCATCTACATGAAAAAAGAGGAAGTGGGATTTTAAATTTGGGGATGAAACCGTTTATGTTGTGTTCTACCTTAGAATTAAATCAGAAAGCAGAAAACATTTCAGACCAGTTCACAAACATAAATTATATATTCCAATATTTCAAAGACAAGCAAATCCAAGTAAACCCTAGCCGCCATAACAAGAGCAACTTCCAAACTGACAGATACGACCAACAATTCAGGAATTGCATAGAGGTACTCAAGCATCCAATCTCAAAAGGACAAAGTAATGAATGGAGACAAATGTGAAGACAAGATCACTAGTATGTGTATTTCTCCAAAAGCAAATTAAACTTACGGAGGACCGGGGGAAGGTTTGGCTCGCTTCATCGATGTCGAATGGATTGAGGGGGAACCAACTTCGGAAGCTGCCATTTTCGCATTTCCATCTTCAGTTCATCAACAAATAAATTAAGGAGATATTTACACCTCTTTTCACATGCGAAAATATGAAATTCAGACTCATGTGACTAGTCAAGTACACGAAAGGTTAACTAACGAAGTACCACATTTAGAAGCCCATTTACTTCGTAATTTAGAAAAAAATGGAATTGTGATGTTGGGAGCATGGGTAGAGATATGCGCTATTTTGATAGGTAAATTAACACCTCATATGGAAAAAGAACCCTCCTATGCCCTGGAAGATAGATTATTATGCGCTATACTTGGCATTCAGGTATCTACTTCAAAGGAAACTTGTCTAAAACTACCTATAGGTGGTAGGGGTCAAGTTATTGATGCAAGATGGATTCAAAAAAGGGTTTCTCGTTCTAATCCGGAAACAATTCGTGTATATATTTTCAAGAAATGAGAAATAAAAGTAGGTGATAAAATCGCTGAAAGACATGGAAGTAAGGGTATCATTTCAAAAAAATTACCTAGTCAAGATATGCCTGATTTGCAATTGCAAGAATAAAGCTACTCTAGAATAGATAGATTTCCTCCTCCAAAAACAAAATTACCGCGTTTCGGGGGTATAATTTTGATTCGCTTCCTAAACGTTGAATGGTTTGAAGGGGGATGAACATCTCCACCTTCGGAAGCCACCGTTGTGGAAGTTCTGTCTTCAGACATTGCTATCCAAACTTCAAACATCACATAAAAAAATCATAATAAAGTTGTTGTGATGTTGTCACCGTTATATGGATCAAGAACAAACATAAAGTGAGTCTTGTTGACATCATCCGCCCAAATATTTTCCAAATTCAAGTCATTCAAATATTCAATCATCATGAATTCACCCATCACCTTCGAGCAAAAAACTTAAATACAGATAAAAGCCGATACAATCATGGACCAAATTTATTTCAGGGAATCTCTATGACTCGGAATGGAAAATTCAGGGAGAAAAACAGCGAATTTTAGGCCTAATTGTGGATTATACAAAGATGAATTAACAAAGAGATTGAGTAGTAACAGCCGGAAAATTGAGACTGCATTAGAAGAGAGAGATCTTACCGCCGGTTCCGCCGCCGAGATCAGGGATTCCGTTGAGGTGGAGACGCCGGAGGGTTTCCTTTGGAGAGAAGGGGCGGGGAAACACTTGTGTGGGTTTCTAAACGCTACCGATCAAGTATTTCCATTGCACTATTTTTCTAGCACGTGCTTAACACGTGAGAATGAATATCTCAGGATGACCTTTTTACCCCTCGGTTTTCACTTTTCTTCCATGCTAGGGGAGACGCTGATCAAAGGGAGGATGAGTGATCGACATCCGTTAGCTGGCCTGGTGCAACAATGTCATAGCTTAATCAATCGGGATTGGGAAGTCCGGGTTCAACATGTCTTTAGGAAAGCGAATGGTGTCGCTGACTCCCTTGCTAGATTTGCTTTAAATTTGCCATTAGGTCTTGTTTCTTTGGCCTAGCCCCCGGAGAGAACGTCACATTTGTTAGAGAATGACACTAGCCGCTAGGGGAAGAGCTACTCCCAGTCTCATTGTTGCGTAGTCTATATTTTGCTTCTTAAGGAGGTTTTTCCTCCGTATATTGATCATTGACAGGGCGAAAGTAATTACATAAAATGTCCAGGGGCATAATCGTCTTTTATCAGGTAAACCCTAATCCTCGCTATATATTCGAGTTTTCTACTAGGGTTACGGAGGCTTCTTTCAGCCGACACTGTCTGACTTGAGCGTCGGAGGCTGCTCTGGGGAGACAAGCCCCGCCCCGACCTTGTTCTTGGTTGATCTTGCAGGATTGTATCTCGCCGATCCTCCTCAAGATCTATGGTGCAGATTTTAACCGTCCAGAATCGTCGGATCGATTCCGGTTTCCCGGAAAAGGGTATCCTCGATCTCCGAAGTCCGAAATCCGAATCCGGCGAAGCCACCCGGATCTACGGGAGTAGCAATGGCCACCGCAGCCGCCACGGGGTCCTCCGTCGAGCCTCCGTCGCCACCATAGCCACCGACTTCGGCCTCCTCTGCCGCTCTTGGTGTGACTCCGATTGGGTCTGGTTTGGAATCACCCTCCCTCGGGGTTCGAAACCCACCAGATCCGATCGAGGATCGGGGCACGATGAAATCGTGGCCCTTCTGGTCATTGAACCGCCGCACTGCGCCGGTTGATCGCGCCTCGCCGCATCGCCACCGCACTCCGATGTCATCGTCTGTCCCGCCGTCGATGGAGTCGCTGATCCTGCAACTCCACGAGATCTCGGCCGTCAAATCCGGCAACCTCAAAGCTCGAGTCCGGCATGTCCTCGCCGGTCTACATAGACCTCCGCCTCGTCGTGTACCCCGACCTCCTCTCCCACATCTCCGGTATCATCATCTCCGCCGTCGCGTCGGTGCGCCTTTGGGAATCTCGCGTTGCTGTTGGGGTCGAAGCCGATCGAGGCGAGTCGATCGCTGGCTGCCGAGTGTGGGAGATGGAACGGCGAGCCGCTCACGCCACCAACCTTTGCTACTGATCGCTGCCCTCAACGAGTCAAACACCATCTTCAATTCTTCATCGCCTGTGGATGCGGCCCGGATTCGAGCGCCGCTCACTGCCAACCCTACGAAGATCGAAGACGTTACATTACAAATTGGATTAATTACCATTGACCAATAATTAAACCGAGGCGTTACATCCCAAAATTGGGATTAATTACAAAATCAACCCAGGGTTTTTGGGAATTGCAGCTCGGCCCACACGTTTAAGCTAATTGTGGAAAAAGGTACAACTTACCTAAGGCGGGATATCTCACTGGGAAGAGCAACGCATCATGCCCGACCGGTCCATGTGAGACCAAAAAGCTAAGTCTTCTACGTCCTATTTTTGATGAAAAGTTTACTATTTAGTTAATCATATTGCATGGTTAATTGCATCGGTCACATATAAATTCTTGAAATGCTTATATGCGCATTCATATATTTAGAACACCATTATTTCAAAGTCATAAAAAACAATAAACGAATCGCCACTCAAGGCCAACGGATCGCCACTCATGGCCAATAGATCGTCACTCAAGGCCAACGGATCGCCACTCATGGCCAATAGATCGCCACTCATGGCCAACGAATCGCCACTCATGGCCAATAAATCGCCAATCAAGGCCAATGGATCGCCAATCAAGGCCAATGAATCGCCACTCATGGCCAACGAATCGCCACTCATGGCCAATAAATCGCCAATCAAGGCCAATGAATCGCCACTCATGGCCAACGAATCGCCACTCATGGCCAATAAATCGTCAATCAAGGCCAATTGATCGCCACTCATGGCCAATAGAACGCCAATCAAGGCCAAAGGATCGCCACTTATGGCAAAAGAATCACCACTTAAAGCCAATTTTAACTCATAACAACGCCATTAAGGGCCAACAAAGGTCAGAATCAAGCAATAAGAATGTCATTTAAGGCGAAATGCCCAACCTCAATGAAAACCATCAAGTTGTCAATTATAAATAAAATCCAAACGAGAACGTCATCAACTGACACCGTCTCTCATTTATGGCAAATAATTCATCTAATCATTTTGAACCGTACCTTTCCATTGATCAGTTAATAACGCACCAGCTGCATTATATAGTTATTCCGTTGAAAGTGCTAAAGCTTGCAGGATACAACGAAGGCAAGGGGCAAGCACTACTGGTGGTCTTTAATCATAACCGGTGAAGAATATCGAATTATTCGTCTTCCCTCATCACTAGATCGTGATAAGGAAACCCGAGGGGCAATTGACAGGGCGAAAGTAATTACATAAAATGTCCAGGGGCATAATCGTCTTTTATCAGGTAAACCCTAATCCTCGCTATATATTCGAGTTTTCTACTAGGGTTACGGGGGCTTCTTTCAGCCGACACTGTCTGACTTGAGCGTCGGAGGCTGCTCTGGGGAGACAAGCCCCGCCCCGACCTTGTTCTTGGTTGATCTTGCAGGATTGTATCTCGCCGATCCTCCTCAAGATCTATGGTGCAGATTTTACCCTTTACAATCATATAATTTATACTTGTATATCTATTAGTGCTTTATTAATACCAAATGACTAATAGTTGGGATGGACGCAAATCCCGTCCCGATGGTTTGGCGCACGTTCACCTACATTGACATCCAGAGTCGACGGTTTGGCACGCGCATAGATTCCCTACAAGTTCATCTAGGTCACGTCGAATCAATCAATTCTTCGACACCGACTCCTAGAGTCGGTAGGTCACATCACCTGGGTTGCAAAGAATCTCAGTTTGAAAAGCTCAAAGATTCTTCTATAGATCGATTCCACCGACACCGACTCGATCTCGGAGTCGGCAAAAACCCTCGGTGTGCTGCCTATAAATATCGGTTCTCCGTCCCACATCATTCACACATAATTCCTCTCTCTCAAAAACCCTATCTCCGCAAGTCGAAGTCGGTTGCAAAAAGTCCATGAATATGCCTAATTGGATATTACAGCGTGCTTTTCGACTCCTAGGTTGTTCAAAGGACAAAGACGATGGTGAGAGGGGTAGATCCGACTCCGTGCTCAAACAAACGCCTCCGTAAGTCAAAATTTTATATTTTTCAGAAAATAGATGTTGAATTGTTATGCATGAAATTAATTCTACAATTTGTAGTTGACGATCAAAATTGTGGATTATAAATGTTGAAGGTGAAAATTATCGATTGAAATTGATGTTGAAATTATAGATTTTGTAATTTAAGATGAAAATTAGGGTTGAGAAATGAGAAGGTTAAAAATTCTTGAATGAGATTATCGTTGATATTATAGATTTTGTTTTAAGATGGAACGTAGGTATGATTGGGAAGGTTGAAATTTTTTGAACGCGGTTATTGTCCAAATTATATATTTTGTAGTAGAAGGCGAAAATTAGGAATTGTGTTGATATGTAGGATGAAATAAAATAGTTTCTGTGAGCGTGATTCTGTGCTCGGGTTCCTTGCGAGACGGCTGAGCGACTGGAGATCCCAAACCTATGCACAATCGAGAGAGAACTGGCGGGGCTATTGTCCCCGGAGCCCACTCCGACGCTCAAGTTAGTCGATTGAATGTGTTTTACTAATTGAGAGGGTGTGATTGCTTACCTTTTTGACATTCTGCATCTTTCTTTTTATAATTGGAATTCTGGAGTTGATCCAATTTCTCATCATAATCAGATTGTTGGGATTTCAATATCCTTTCCTTGATTTTCTCTCAACGGTTTTTAGATTCTACGCCCATCGGTTAGGGCGGGAACTTATCTTTAAACTTAATTCGGTATAACTTGCTTATTGCCCACACAATAGCCCCTCGGATTTGCTCAGCGGGCGTAGACGGTGAGGGAATTCGAATTGCTGGGCAAGCAAACGGGCCGGTGTGATGGGTTGTTTGCTAGGCTTTCTGTTACTTTCAGATCTCTTGGTGGCCTGTGATGGGCTTCTTTCGATCGTAGTTGAGATGGCCTAGGATGGGCTTCTCTTTATCTCAATCGATGGCCTATGAAGGGCTTCTTTTGATCCTAATCAATGGATTTGCGATGGCCTTTGAAGGGCTCATGTGTGGTCGTTATTGACGAGTTGGTTATGGCCTAAGAGGGGTTGTTCCTTTGGTCGTAATTGACGAGCTGGATATGGCCTATGAGGGGCTTTCAGTAGCATTTTGCAGCTGAAATGTGGCCATGAATGGCTGCTAATTTGCATAAAAGAGAGGTTTGTCTCCCATAAATAATAACATAAAATAGCGGGGCCTCGTTATAACCTTTACCGTGGGAAAACCTCATGGGACAAAACCGCACGGTAAGGAAAAAGAGTACCCCTTATTCAAGTCTTTGAGGGAAAGTAAAATGTGCAACAAATAAATTAAAAGTGCTTGCTGAACTTTTTAGACGTAGAAGAGCCTCAGATTAGCCACGTTCCATGTCCGGGGCAATGTGTTTCCATCGGAATCCTCAAGCTTGTAGGAGCTGTTAGCTAACTCGGCTTGGACTCGATAGGGGCCTTCCCAGTTTGGACCTAGTTTCCCTGCAGCCGGGTCCCTTGAGCCGCCCAGTACCTTCCTCAGAACGTAGTCGCCGGCTTTGAAATTCCGTCTCTGGATTCGCTTGCCATGGGACCGGAGTAGGCCCCGCTGATACTCGGCTAGGCGGATAGCGGAGGCCTCCCTCTTTTCCCACAGGAAGTCGAGGTTGGCTTGGAGCGCTTCGTCGTTGCCCCCTTGCTCAAAGGCCGTGGTGCGGATCGTGGGCAGGTCGACCTCCAAAGCTAGCTTCTGTGCCTTAAGCGAGTGCGAAGGGTGACTCGCCGGTTGAGCGCCGAGGGGTGGTACGGTATGCCCATAGCACTGCCAGAAGCTCTTCTGCCCACTGCCCTTTGGCCGCATCAAGCCGCTTCTTCAGGCCTTCAATAACTGCCTTGTTGGTTGCTTCCGCTTGCCCATTAGCCTGTGGATAAGCCACGAAAGAATAAAAATTCCTTATTCGATAATTAGCACAGAAAGATTTGAATGCAGAGCTATTAAATTGCGTTCCGTTGTCAGAGATAAGCGCGTATGGGATCCCAAATCGGGTGATTATATTTTCCCATACGAACTTCTTGGTATCGACGTCCCGGATTCCCACGAGTGTCTTTGCTTCGACCCATTTAGTGAAGTAATCGGTGGCTGTAATGACGAATCGTTTGTTCCCGGGTGCCTTAGGGAAAGGGCCGATCAGATCCAAGCTCCATTGAGCGAAAGGCCAAGGGCTAGTAATGGGATGCAGATCGCCAGCCGGTTGATGGATGAGTTTGGCGAAGCGTTGACATTTTTCGCATTTTCTTGCATAACACTCATCGTCTTTTTGCATGTAGGGCCACCAGTAGCCTTGAGTGATTGCTCGGAGAGCGAGCGACCTTCCTGTTGCGTGTACTCCGCACACACCCTCATGTATCTCAAAGAGTAATTGCTGTATGGTGTCCGGGTGCACGCATCGCAGGTATGGTCCGGAGAAGGATTTTCGATATAAAACCTTTGTAGGTGAGAGCCAAAACCGAGTCGCTTGAGGCCTTACTTTTCTTGCCTGCTTCTTGTCTTCGGGGAGGTGATTTCCGTCGAGATAGGCGATCAAAGGGTCCATCCAACTGGGGCTCGGCTCGGCACATTCGACCCGGGCATATGTGATGCTAGGCATTGCCAAAATGTCGATGCTTACTGAGCATTTTTCATCGACTCCAGAGGCTGAAGCGAGGGCGGCCAGAGCGTCGGCCTCCTCATTTTTCTCCTTAGGAACTTGGTTTACCGTCCACTCTTGAAAATACGACAGCAACTTTTTGGCCTTTTCCATATAGGCGAGCATCCGCTCCGATCTTGCCTCGAAATCTCCTTTGATTTGGCTTACAATCAGCTGAGAATCAGATGTCACAGGTATGCTGGGTGCTCCTCGGTCTTTCGCAGCGTTTAGCCCCAAGATTAAGGCTTCGTACTCCGCCTCGTTATTGGTTGCTGCGAAACCCAGTCGAATGGCCGATTGAATCACCTCCCCGGTTGGCGCTTTGAGTACCAGCCCCGCACCTGATCCTCGACGAACGCTGGAGCCGTCGACTTGCAGCTGCCATGGCTGCTGTCCATCCACGTGCACCCGCCACCGCGCTGTTGTCGCTTCGTTGGCGTGCTTCGTTCCAAACTCCGCCACAAAAGCAGCAAGTATCTGAGCTTTGACCTCGGTCCTTGGCACGAACCGAATATCGTATTGGCCCAGCTCTACGGCCCATCGAGCTACGCGCCCTGATAAGTCGGAGCTTGATAAGAGAGCCCTTAGCGGATGTGAGGTCACGACGACGATCGGATGCATTTGAAAGTAATGATTCAACTTCCTGGCTGCCATTACTAAAGCCAAAAGCAACTTTTCTAGGGGGGTGTAGCGAGTTTCTGCATCGAGGAGTGCCTTGCTCACGTAATAGACGGGGCGTTGTAATCTGCTCACGTCCTCTCTGACCATGACAGCACTGACCGCGTGCTCGGAAACAGCGAGATACATACTCAGCTCACCGCCGGCGCTGGGTGTAGCTAAAATCGGCGGCTCCTAGAGGTATAGTTTTAGTTCGGCGAGTGCTTGCTTGCACTCGTCGTCCCATCTGAACACTTTTTCCCCTTTCAACAGCTTAAAGAATCGGAAACACTTGTCCAACGATCGGCTAATGAATCGTCCGAGAGCTGCTGCCATGCCCGCTAGCCTTTGTACCTCCTTGACATTGGTTGGGCTGCGGATTTCCTGTAAGGCTTTAATTTGAGCGGGGTCTGCCTCGATCCCTCTCCTCGTCACTAGATGCCCGAGGAACTTCCCTGAGCTAACCCCGAACGCGCATTTTGTAGCGTTGAAGCGCAGCCCCACGTCCCTTGCTCGATCAAAAACCGCTTGCAAGTCATGAAAGTGATCCGCTTTTGCCTTGCTCTTTACCACCATATCGTCTATATAGACTTCGACCTTATGCCCCAATAAATCTCTGAATAGATTAACAACGATCCGTTGAAAGGTTGCCCCTCCCATTCGGCCTGGCATAACTTTGTAACAAAAGACCCCTCTTGGAGGAATGAACGCAGTTTTCTCCTGGTCATCTTCCGCTAGTGGTATTTGATGATACCCTCGGCAGGCATCTAAGAAGCTCATGCGCTCGTGCCCAGCCGTAGCGTCCACTAGTTGATCGATCTTGGGGAGTGGGAACATGTCCTTAGGACAAGCCTTGTTCAAGTCTGTAAAGTCGATGCAAACCCGCCATTCACCATTCTTCTTTTTCACTACTACGGTATTGGCCAACCAAGTGGGGTAGTGAACCTCCCGAATAGCGCCAGCATCCCATAACTTGTCTAGCTCTTTCAACACAACTTCGGTGTGCTGAGCGGAGGATCGCCGAGCCCTTTGTGCGACGGGCGTGGCGCCCTCGCGAACGTTGAGTCTATGGCATGCGACACTAGGATGAAGCCCAGACATCTCGTATGGAGTCCAGGCAAATACGTCTCTGTTTTGTCTCAAGAGGCTCGACAAAGCCCCCCTTTCTTCTCCTGCCAAGCTTTCACCAATAAGGAAATACTTGTCGGGTTCAAGTGGACTTACCGCAATCTTGGCTAAGGCCTCGATCGATTTTTTGTCGGGTTGAGTTCCCACCTCGCCTAGATCCTGCGGAGCTGGATGCACCATGTATGCCCCTGCCTTCGCGTGTCCGATCTTTAAGCAATGTCGAGCAGCCCTTTGATCGGCGCGGATTCGAATCACCTTGCCTTGATGAGGGAACATAATTACTTGATGGAGGGTGGAGTGTACAACACCCATAGCATGCAGCCAAGGCCGTCCCAGTATCACGTTGTACGACGATGGGGCTGTGATGACGAGGAACTCGGAGTCGATCGTCTTCCCTCCTAAGCTCACATTTTCCCTCAGCATTCCCACCGGCCACACCGGCAGCGCGCCCAGCCCTACCAGCTGCGTGGAGACCGAGATTAGATCCTTCTTCTCTTTTCCTAGACCCTCGAAGGTCCCATAGAACATGATGTCAACGGCGCTACCTGAATCGACTAGCACCCGGCGGATGTCGAAATCCCCGATGCCCACAGTGAGCACCAATGGGTCGTTATGAGGGTGTTGCACCCGATCAAGATCCTCATCGGTAAAGATCAGCTGCGCATTCGATGGGAGCCTAGCTCGCTTTTGATCACTTCCTGCTGCCGAGAATACCTCAAGGGAGTGGCAATTTTTTCGGTAATCACTGCGAGCACCCTTGTCGCCTTTTATCCTTGTCTCGACCACATGGATTACTTTCCTCTGCGAATCCTTCGTCTCCGCGGGCATCCCCTCAGCCTCTGGCTTCCGTTGATGCTGATCGGAGGGGGAGATCCCATCTTTGATGAACTCCTTCAAGAAACCTCGCGAAACCAAGTACTCCAAGTATTGTTTGAGCGTTCGCCATTCCTCCGTCAGGTGACCCTTGTCGCGATGGAAAGAACAGAATTTGCTATTGTCTCGATCAGCTGCGTCCCCTCGGATCCGGTTAGGCCATTTGAAGAAAGGCTTATCTTTAATTTGAGTAAGAATCCGATAGATCGGAATCCGAAATACAGTGCTGATGGCCGTGTGAGCTGACTCGCTTGCTCCTACCATCAGGAGCCCTTTCTCCTTAGCCGACGGTTTTTCATGGTGATTCCGCTCTCTACACGTATCATGTGCAACCGGTTTCTGTGTAGGGGAGGGGGTTTTTCCATCTCGCTGCGATCCTTTGTCGTCCTCAACCTCAGTGTATTGCCGAATCCTTTCCTGGAGTTCCGACATGCCCGCCGGAGTCCTCAATGTCAGACTCTCCCTCAATCGGCTATCATTCGGAAGAGCTAGCCGGAAGGCCGAAACTGCGACCTTCTCATCACACTCTTCGATATCGGCGTAGCACTCCATGAATCGAGAGGCGAAGTGCCTAAGAGCCTCTCCTCGTCTGGGTCGGAGGGCGAACATCGAGTCCATGGACGTGGGATCCCGGCTGTTGGCGATATACCTTGCCACGAAGCTCCTCGCCAACTGACGCCAAGACGAGATTGAATCCGCGGGAAGGGCGTGGAACCACTTTGAAGCCAACTTGCCCAAACTCGATGGGAATAGCTTGCACATCATCCCGTCGTTCTCTGTCCATAGAGCCATTTTATGTGTATATAAGGCTATATGATTGATTGGATCGGAGCTGCCGTCATACAATTCGAATATAGGAGCAGAAAACTTATCTGGCTGTCTCTGTCGCCGTATTTCGCGGGTGAATGGCGTGGACGTCATCTGGGTCAATTTGTATTCCGCCTGCTCCTGAACTGTCACCAGTGACTCTCCTTGATTCGAGAAGAGCTTGAACAGGTGCTCCTCAGCCCGGGATAGCCGATCTCGCTTCCTTCCGGCGCCTGCATCGGCTTGGTGAACATCACGTGAAGCTCCGCGGCGATGTCGAACCTCACGCTCGGGGGTTCTTCTGAAATCTGTCCTCCTCTTCCGTCTCGTTCCGTGTCGCCTAGGACTGGAAGAGCGCTGCCTTCTCGGGGGCGACCTTCCTCGCTCCCGATAAGAGCGTCTTGGACTCCTGGGAATGAAGGACGCTGTGCTATCCCTGCGATTGCGGGGCGATCGTTGAAGGCTTTCTGCGTGGAGCTCATCCTGATCAATTACCCGGCGAGCCTGGAATCGATCGGAGTGAAATTCGCTCTGACCCTCACGCCCTTGGCCTTGTGAACCTTCACCCATCGTCGTTTGCTCCTGAGAGGTGAACTCGACAGTGCTAGCAATTTGGGTTCGGCGCTCGTCCACAGGGCGCTTCCCCAACGATCTCTCCTGTCGCACGCACTGCTGTCGGAGTGCAGCAACTTCATCTTGCGCCGCCTTCAGTTGACGGCTCCTCTCCTCCAGCTCTTCCTCGAGTTCTGTCTCCCGAGTAAATTCGCCGCCAGGGTGCGCGTTCGGGACCTCCGGCTCCATCCTGTATAATTGTTTTTCCCCACGGACGGCGCCAAATTGTGAGCGTGATTCTGTGCTCGGGTTCCTTGCGAGACGGCTGAGCGACTGGAGATCCCAAACCTATGCACAATCGAGAGAGAACTGGCGGGGCTATTGTTCCCTGAGCCCACTCCGACGCTCAAGTTAGTCGATTGAATGTGTTTTACTAATTGAGAGGGTGTGACTGCTTACCTTTTTGACGTTCTGCACCTTTCTTTTTATAATTGGAATTCTGGAGTTGATCCAATTTCTCATCATAATCAGATTGTTGGGATTTCAATATCCTTTCCTTGATTTTCTCTCAACGTTTTTTAGATTCTACGCCAATCGGTTAGGGCGGAAACTTATCTTTAAACTGAATTCGGTATAACTTGCTTATTGCCCACACAGTTTCTATTTCTTCTTTCTTAGACACGATCCTCTAATGAAGGCCCATCCAATAAATAGATGATCCTCATCCTCAGAGTGATCTTCACAAAATGTGCAGTAGTTGAGGACATGAATGTCTCTATTCACAAGTCTCTCTTGTAGGTAATTCTTTTTGGCAAATTTTCCACAAAAAATATTTTTTAATATCTTTGGGATAGTAGTATTCACCTTCCAGATCCATCTATTTAGATCATCTATAGAACGGTTTGGATTTGTTAACAACCACACTGTACTCGATGTTATGAACCAACCTTGTTTATTTTGCCACCAGTAGAGTGACTAGAGTTCATCAAGAGTGGGATTGATTGGGAGTGGAACGCCCATTGTCTTTTGTGTTTTGGTCGATACATAGTTTTTCTTTTCCCCATCTTCCCCCCTAAAATGTATTCGCTCTCTCTTGTGTTCATATTTGTTTGGTGACTCGGATTTAGCCTATCGGAAAATGGTGAATTGGATACCCAATTATCTACTAAAAATTTGTCTGACTCACCATTACCTATTGACCATATAATTTTTTTTTTAAAAATCTATTAGCGAAACTGCATTTCTCCATTGCCATGAAGCATTCTTCACTTTTTTATAATTCAAGATGTCATTTTCCTTCAAATATTTATGTCTAATAATTTTAACCAATTTCATTTCTCCATTGCCATGAAGCATTCTTCACTTTTTTATTATCTCGTTCTGCTAGGGTTTTCCAATAACAATTTCATTTGAAGTGCATTGTTCATGTGTTTTGGTTTACAAATTCTATCCTAACTTATGAGCGGTCTATGTTGAAGATCCTTATTCTAGAAGAAGGTTCTATTTATTTGGTCCAATCCCTTATATATGGTCGTGGGTAGCATGAAGCTTTGCATAGAGTATAGTGACTTTATTGATAGATTTGAGTTGATTAACATTGTATGACCTTGCTGCGATAAGACAATAGCCCTCCATTTAGACAGTTATTCCTTAGTTTTACATATTATGCTTTGAAACGTTTCTCTGTTAACCTTTTTGTTGATTATGGGACATCCTATATATTTTTCCATTGACCTATTGTGTGGAATTTGTAAGGAGCCAGACAAAGATTGAATTCTAGTGGACGGAACCATGTATGTGGTTTGGAAAGTGGAATTCTAGTGGACGGAACCATGTATGTGGTTTGGAAAGTGGACTCATGAAAATTTACTTTCTGTCCATACAAATTACAAAATTCATCAATCAGTTCTCTAATTCTCTGATTCACACCATGAGAAGCATTTGCAAAAAGTATGATGTCGCCCATGAAGGTCAAGAAAGGAATATAGGCCCCCTCCGACCGAATTTGAAGCCTATTTTACTCGCACCATGAGTAGCCTATTTTTATGTATCATGGGCTATCTGAAATCCCTCACATCTCGGCAGCTCCAGAGAGACCACATGATTGACAGTAAAAGAATACAATCAAGTTCTCAATTTGGGGGAAGGGTAGCAAACACAAGCTCGAGAAGCTCGTGACCCATCAAAAGAAAGCTACGACAACGCCCTCAGTAGTCCACAGTAATGTCTGAAAAGCAATTAGGAATTTAGGATTCCTAGTTCCGGGACAAGGGGTACATGCCAAGTATCCGCTTGGGATCATGTATTCTTGAGGCTATTTTGGTTGTACAATTCAATTTCGTAGTCATATTCCATTTCAGTTGGAAAATACATTCAAATGTTTAGGGTAGTATAAGTGATCAACGGGAGGAAATTTTGCCCTCTGCAATTTCTTATCTTATGGGTACAAGCATCTCAAGTAATTCAGTCTTATGGTTCATTTTTATCTGCATATGGACTTCTTTTTTTTCCCAACTCAGTTTAAGTAGCGAGAAAATGAAGTTTTCAAGTGACCCACAACATTGAGATTCAGTGTGGGTCTCAACCTAGCAAAAAGTATAGGAATATAACGAGTAGGTAGCATTTGAGTTCAAGTCCATACATACAAAGGTTGAATAACCCCACCGATGAGTTAGTGACCATAGACGTACGGTACATCATTTCAAACCTCCTAATATCAGTTTCTTTCTGAAACCACCTTGAGGAGGATGTTGTACGTGATTGGGATGATTAGCACAATATATACCGCACCCACAAAGCCCTGTCTCTGCAAGTTAAGGCATTCGAAAAGGCCGGGTGGAAATTACAACATTGCAAACAAGACAGTACCAAGTTTATATAAATCTGAGTGATGAGGACACATACTGGAATCCGGGGAGCCTACTATGCAGCAACAATTGCAACGATAGCCGCCTGTTACACCCTCGACTTCAGCAAAAAAGAGCTTATTCTCAGCATCAGTCCCATCTTTTGGCCTAGCAATGAAGTTGAAATGATACATTCCCAGCATAGGGGTCCTAATAAACCCAAGTGCCTTGACGGCCTCATACAAAGGTGCCTGGTCGATCAAGTAACAAACCCCCTGAGGTTGATTAGTCTCATTAAAACTGGATAAGGCAACCGCTACGTATTTATCAAAATCCCCTTTGAGAACGAGTCCATCAAAATCAAACCTTAGCTGGACCCGAGGCGGTCTGTCAAAATCAATCACCAAAGAAGCTTACATAATCCAGGCCATCACCAAATGAAGATAAATCATTTAGAATTAAAGTAGAAAGAAGAAAACATTTGAGACCAGTTCACAAACATAAATTATACGTAGTATATGTTAGCATTATATTTATTATACGTGTACAGTTACCATTGTACCCTTGGGTTTTCACCCATTGATATATATACAGGAGTAGGCCTCTGAGATCCGTTAAGGACTCAGTTCTCCAAACACTTACATGGTATCAAGCTTTTGTGTGAAACCCTAACTTTTTTGTTTCACACATACCGATCCACGCCCCCGCAGCCCTAGCCGCCGCCGCTACTCCCTAGCCGCCGCCGCCCACCAGCCGCCGCCGCCAGCCTGCCGCCGCCGCCCCCGTGCCGCCGCCAGCCAGCCTCCGCCGCCTCCGCCCCCTGCTGCCGCCGCACCTCACCCCCAGGCCGCCGCCGCCGCCGCCGATCCCTTCAGCAGCCGCCGCCGCCCTTTTTTACCCCTTCCGCCGCAAATTTCCCACCTTTTCTCAATGTCTACCGACGAGATTATCAACCCTAACCCTAACCCTAACCCCAACCCTCCACCACCACCACAAAACCCCTTTCACTCCGCTCAATCCGTCACCAACATCAAAAATCAAATTCCCCTAACCCTTGATCTCAAAAAGGTCCAATACCACACATGGGCGGAGCTCTTCCAAACCGCCTGTAAGGCTCATGACGTCATCACCCACATCGACGGCTCTGATCGTCCGAATGATGTCCCTGAGCCCCTCTGGAACCGCCTTGACTCCATCGTCCTTGGATGGATCTATGCCACCATCTCTGAGGACGTCCTGATTACCGTCCTCCAACCAAACTCTACCGCCCGTGATGTCTGGCTCCGCATAAAGGGCCTCTTCCATGACAATCAATCCGCTAGGGCAGCGGATCTTGAGGGCAAGTTCATCAACACCCGTCAGGAAAGCTTCTCCACCGTCTCTGACTACTGCCTTGCCATCAAAGCCATTGCTGATCAACTAGGTGATGTTGGTCACAAAGTTAGCGAAGAACGTCTTGTTCTTCAACTTATCAACGGCCTTTCCACCAAATTCGATGTCGTCGGTGGCATGATTAGCAACACATCACCACTTCCGACCTTCATGGTGGCTCGTAGCATGCTCTCCAGGGAGGAGAGCCGTCAGGGACGCCCCTAGGGCCCTTCCCATGTCCTTGTTTCCTCCAAAGACTTCATAGCCCCGGACCCCCTTCCCCAAACCCAACCCAGACAGCCCCAACAACGCGGAGGACGCGACAGAGGCGGCAACGGCAACGGCCGTCGCGGCCGCGGCCGCGGTCGCACACCCATGCAGCGACCGCCGCCAGGGCAATGGTACCCGCAGCAGCAGTGGCCCACCGCCCCGCCGCCGCCCCCTTATCCGACGTGGGCAGGATACCCCCCGCCGGAGTTGGCCTGGACGCAGCGTCCGGCACATCAACGAGCCACATCCCCGGCAATGTACGCTTCGCAACAGCCACCAGCGCACCCCATGCACACCAACTTCTCCGCCGCTTTCTCCACCATGGGACTTCAGCAGCCGGACGACAATTGGTACATGGATACCGGGGCCTCCTCTCACATGACGAACACACCAGGTAACCTACACACTGTCTTTAATTCGAGCACTTTACCGTCTGTTTATGTCGGAAACGGCGAGTCTCTTAAAATTGTCGGTTCGGGTCACACAACCCTTCCCAATGCCCTACCTCTACACCTCAACAAAGTCCTGCTTGCCCCTGACCTTGTTAAAAACCTCATCTCTGTTCGTCAATTTACCGTCGATAATCATGTGGCTGTCCAATTTGACCCGTTTGGTTTTCTTGTGAAGGATCTTCGTACGGGGACCCCAATCATGCGCTGCAATAGTTCTGGCGACCTCTACCCCATCACCAAAGCTCGCCCACAGTCTCCCACCGCCCCCACCGCCTTCGTCGTTCATCGTGCTGACTTGTGGCACGCTCGTCTTGGCCATCCTGGCGACCACGCGCTCCAAAGTCTCCGCACTAGTCATTTAATTTCTTGTAATAAAGCCTCTAGCGTTTGCACTTCCTGTGAAATCGCCAAGAGCAAGCGTCTCCCCTTTAGTTTGTCTCATTCCAGTACTTTTGCACCATTTGATATTATACATTGTGACTTGTGGACATCTCCTATTCCGAGTGCTAGTGACTTTCGTTACTATTTGGTTGTCCTTGATGATTTCACCAATTTTGTTTGGGTTTTTCCCCTACGCCACAAATCGGAAACACAGGGTTATATTGTACACTTTCACACATTTGTCCGCACCCAATTCAATTTGCCTATCAAGGCTATTCAGTGCGACATGGGAGGCGAGTTTGACAACACCGTCGTTCGCTCTTTTTGCCAACAACAGGGGATAGCCCTCCGCTTCTCTTGTCCTCAAACCTCTCCACAAAATGGCAAAGCGGAACGCATTCTCCGCACCCTCAATGACAAAACCAGGACCCTCCTACATCACGCCTCTCTCCCACTCTCCTTTTGCATTATATTTATTATACGTGTACAGTTACCATTGTACCCTTGGGTTTTCACCCATTGATATATATACAGGAGTAGGCCTCTGAGATCCGTTAAGGACTCAGTTCTCCAAACACTTACAGTATATTCCAATATTTCAAAGACAAACAAATCCAAGTAAATCCTAGTTGCCATTACAAGAGAAACTCCAAATTGGCAGATACGATCAACAATTCGGGAATTGCATAGACTCCATAGATCAAACTTACTGAGGACTGGGGGAAGGTTTGGCTCGCTTCATCGATGTCGAATGGTTTGAGGGGAAACCAACTTCGGAAGCCGCCATTCTCGAATTTCCATCTTCAGTTCATCAACAAATAAATTAAGGAGATATTTATACTTCTTTAGGTCCCGAGAGGTTAACTAATGAAATACCACATTTAGAAGCACATTTACTACGTAATTTAGAAAAAACATAATTTAGGGAAGAAAAAAAAACCGAATTGGGATGTTTTGGTAGATAAATTAACACCCGAGTCTCAGAAGGCAAAATAATCTTCCTATGCCCCAGAAGATAGATTATTACGAGCTATATTTGGCATTCAGGTATCTCCTTCGAAGGAACTTATCTAAAACTACCTACAACCTATATAGGTGGTAGGGGTGGGAGTTATTGATGTACCATGGATTTAGAAATGGGAGTTCTAGTTCTACTCTGAAAACAATTCATGTATATATTTTACCAAAACGAGAATTACAAGCAGGTGATAAAGTCGTTGGAAGCCACAGTTGTGGAAGTTCCGTCTTCAGACATCGCAATCCAAACTTCAAACACCACATAAAAAGTCATAATAAAGTTGTTGTGATGTTGTCACCGTTATATGGATCATGAACAAACATAAAGTGAGTCTTGTTGACATCATCCGCCCAAATATTTTCCAAATTCAAGTCATTCAAATATTGAATCACCATGAATTCAACCATCACCTTCATTAACTCGAGCAAAAAACTTAAATACAGATAAAAATCGATACAGCCATGAACCAAATCTATTTCAGGGAATCTCTAAGACTCGGGATGGAAAATTCAGGGAGAAAACAGCGAATTTTAGGCCTAATTGAAATCGATACAAGCTTACATATTCTAATCGAATCAGTATCACCCTCAAATAGAATCTACACAGGCGAGGAGTCGGCTTAAAAGCGGCGGGTTAGGATTTGAGGTATCTTTGGATTTTACAAAGATGAATTAACAAAGAGATTGAGTAGTAACAGCCGGAAAACCGAGACTGCGTTAGAAGAGAGATCTTACCGCCGCTTCTGCCGCCGAGGTCAGGGATTCCGTTGAGGTGGAGACGCCGGAGGGTTTCCTTTGGAGAAGAAGGGGCGCGGGGGGGAACATTTGGGTGAGTTGATAGTATTTAAATAAGGATTTACATGAATCAAAAGATCATATGGGTTAAAAGAAAGAAATAAAAGACAGTCTAAATGTCAGATTTATGAAGATAGATCACCAAACAAATAAAAAACACAATTAGAGATCACAACACAATTGCAAATGCTACTAGAAATAATGTCATTTTAGAAAGGCTTTTTACCCAATTTAAGTTTCTAGGAAAGAAAATGACAAGGATTATGTCACACTCTCGTATGATCAAATTGGGAAGGCAGAAAATGTTGGGGAAAAATATTGCATTATATATTTTACCAAAAGTTACGAAGTGCAATAACACATCTATCAGTAAGATGACCATTTTCGACCTTTGCCTTTATCCATAGATTTCATGGGAATGATATCACGTGGAAGTGTGGAACTCATTTATCTTATAGTCAGGTATATATGCATGAGTAATTAGGAATTTGATCATTTGGTAAGTGACAACAAAAATTCATAATTTAATTAGTCATAACAAAAAGTTGTTGTAAGATTAGGGCTGATATACGAGCTAACGACCTCGAGTAGTGGGTGTTCAAGCTCGGTTCGTTTATAAACGAGCCGAGCTCGAGCTCGAGCCTCATTTTCTCGAGCCGAGCCGAGTCGAGCTCGAGCTATTCACAAAATGTAGATCTGTGATTCAAAGTGAATGGAGCCCAAAAGGTAAAACGGCTGACAGACTCTTTAGAAGAAGAGGTTAAATAAAACCTAGGGACATAACTGTAATTTCACCTACGAAACGAGATATACGCCCTATTTACAAGGGGTTCAATAAAACTTATTTACATGGGGTTAAATAAAACATAGGGGAGAACTGTAATTTCACCCATAAAATGAGCTATACGAGCTACTCGAGTCGAGCTCGAGCTCAGAATTCTGCTCAAGCTTGGCTCATATTTAATTCGAGCGAGCTCGAGTCGAGTTTTATTTTTCGAGCCGAGCCCGAGCCGAGCTCGAGCTCAGAATTCTGCTCAAGCTTGGCTCATATTTAATTCGAGCGAGTTCGAGTCGAGTTTTTTTTTCGAGCCGAGCTCGAGCTACTCGGCTCAAGTAACAGCCCTATCTAAGATAATGCAAGCTCGGAAAGGCAATTAATAAAAAACATGTTTAAAAATTTCTTCCAAAAAAGATATTGTTGGAACTAGGCAAAGTTAATAATAATTTTTTTTGTAATACAAAAGAAAACTATCATCCTCTAATTAGATGAGATAATATTTGTAAATCTAAACAAAATGGAAGAACGAGTATTAAGAAAGCAGAAGAAATCAGCATAGCAATCCAATTCAAATTATTGTGAAAAATTATTGTAGAACCAGATAATATATGGGTTAAAATTGTGCAACAAAAGTACCTAAACAATTGTAACCTAATGCAGTACCAAAAAGAAGCATTCGACATCTTGGTAATGGGCTAAACTCATGTCCTTAAGGAGCTATTTGCATCGGGTCTTAAATGGCAAGTAGGTAATGGGAACACCATCAATTTCGGGTTTGATAATTAGGTCATGGACACACCTCTTATTGACATAGCAAGAAACATCACCATGATAAACAAAACAACCAAAGAAACCGGCTGAATCAAGACATACTTGACTATATAACGAACACCCCAATCCCGACCAATAACATCACAGATAACTCTACTGGAGATCAAGCCTAGATGAGTGGTTCTCCACAAAATTATCAGTCAACTATCTTCAAAAAAGAAAAGGTCACACCAAATCTGACCTTGACTGGATTTGAGACTTAGATTGCACTCCTAGAATCAAGTACTTCTTATAGAGAGTCTCTTAAGGAGGAGCAAAAACAAAAGGCAAACTAGAAGAACGTTGACTTGTAGTTCTTCTGGAATGCGAGTTTTGTACATAGTCGATGATAAAAGAGATCAAAATGTGAGAGACGAACTTTCCATTTTAAAACTTTAAAACAAATAGTTTTAAAAAATAGTCGATGATAAAGCGGTCATGTACATTGACAATCATTCGGCGGAGTATCTGATATTTTAGAAATCAAATAGTTTTATAAAACGAGTCGTGTACTATCAACCCTGTCATAAAATTTATCAAACAGCATAATCTCAATTGAAACAATGCTAAAAGTGATTCCAAATCCTAAAAGTCTTATTTGTGTTGAAACCATGTCACCATTTATTCATGAGCCGTGCTTCATGTTTATCTAGTTGTGAGCTTCGGTGTGTAGCAAAGGCCCACACTTGAGAAAGGTATGTAGAGATGCCATACAATAAATTCACCTTGTCACTCAATTTCCCATGTCAGGGGATCTAGTAGTCGCGTCACTCCCCTAACGAAACCATGTTGTCCACAGGTGACATAGCGCCCCCCAATAGTTCAATAAGGAAGTGCCTAACGTCTAATATCTCAACCCCTCCTCGAAAAGCCTCCGAATGAGCCTATGAAGAGACAGTTATATATCCTCACACACATAAGAGGAAGAGATGAAGCTGGATAAGAAAATGAGCAGGGATTATATATCTACAAATGAACTAGCATAGCGCAAGGGGCATCGCCAGAGACGAGCATGAAGCCTTAGCAAGCCGAAAATTCCATCAAACCAATTCAAAAGTTCACAATAATGCCAGAAAAGCAATTAGGATTCCTACTATGTCAGTTTAAGCAGCGAGAACATTAAGTTTTTAAGTGACCCACAACATTCAGATTCAGTTTGAGTCTCATCGTACCAAAAAGTATATGAATATAACAAGTAGGTAGCATTTGAGTTCAAGTCTCTACTTAATTGGGCATCCACACATATAAAGGTTGAATAACCCCATCGACTAGTTGGTGACCATAAACGTATGTACATCATTTCAAACGTCCTAATACCATTTTATTTCTGAAACCACCTTGAGGAGGATGTTGTACGTGATTGGGATGATGAGCACAATATATACCGCAGCCACAAAGCCCTGTCTCTGCAAGTTAAGTCATTTGCAAACAAGGCAGTACCAAGTTTATATTATGAACCATTTATACATATATACAACTCTGATTGAGTATTTGAGAACACTTACTGGAATCTGGGGGGCCTACGATGCAGCAACAATTGCAACGATAGCCGTCTTCCACAATCGTGACTTCAGCAAAAAAGAGCTTATTCTCAGCATCAGTCCCATCTTTTGGCCTAGCAATGAAGTTGAAATGATACATTCCCAGCATAGTGGTCCTAATAAACCCAAGTGCCTTGACGGCCTCATACAAAGGAGCCTGATCGATCAGAATTAAATTCAAATAGTCAGAATTAAATTTATGCAACAGCTGAGTGCTGATTTGACTTAGGAAGGAAGTGTAGACTGTAGAATGAAGAATCTGAATTTAAAAGAAGGAACAAACCCCCTGAGGTTGATTAGTCTCATTAAAACTGGATAAGGCAACCGCTACGTATTTATCAAAATCCCCTTTGAGAACGAGTCCATCAAAATTCACCCGAGGCGGTCTGTTCAAATCAATCACCAAAGAAGCTTACATAATCCATCACCAGATAAAGATAAATCATTTACAAGAAAAAAGAGGAAGTGGGATTTTAAATCTGGGGATGAAACCGTTTAGGTTGTCTTCTACCTTAGAATTAAAGTAGAAAGCAGAAAACATTTGAGACCAGTTCACAAACATAAATCATATATTACAATATTTCAAAGACAAACAAATCCAAGTAAATACTAGCCGCCATAACAAGAGCAACTTCCAAACTGACAGCTACGATCAACAACAGCAACTTCCAAACTGACAGATACGATCAACAATTCGGGAATTGCATAGAGGTACCCAAGCAGGCAAGAATCCAATCTCAAAAGGACAAAGTAATGAATGGAGACAAGTGTGAAGACAAGACCACTAGTATGTGTATTTCTGCAAAAGCAAATTAAACTTACGCAGGACCGGGGGAAGGTTTGCCTCGCTTCATCGATGTCAAATGGATTGAGGGGGAACCAACTTCGGAAGCTTCCATTTTCGCATTTCCATCTTCAGTTCATCAACAAATAAATTAAGGAGACATTTATACTTCTTTTCACACACGAAAATATGAAATTCAGACTCATGTAGTCAGTCAAGAATCTCAAGATCCCAAATGGTTAACTAACGAAATACCACATTTAGAGATCCATTTACTTCTTAATTTAGGAAAAATAAAAACGGTATTGTGATGTTGTGAGCATGGTAGAGACAGGCGAATTGCAATATTTTGATAGGTAAATTAACCCCTCAGATGGCAAAAGAATCCTCCTATGCCCCGAAAGATAGATTATTACGAGCTATATTTGCCATTCAGGTATCTACATCAAAGGAAACATGTCTAAAACTACCTATAGGTGGTAGAGGTCGAGTTATTGATGTAAGATGGATTCAGAGAAGGGGTTCTAGTTCTAATCCGGAAACTATTCGTGTATATATTTTATAGAAATGAGAAATAAAAGTAGGTGATAAATCGGTGAAAGACATGGAAAGTAGCTAGAATAGATAGATTTCCTCCTCCAAAAACAAAATTACCGCGTTTAGGGGGTATAATTTTGATTCGCTTCCTAGACGTCAAATGGTTTGAAGGGGGGCGAACATCTTCACCTTCGGAAACCACCATTGTGGAAGTTCCGTCTGCAGACACGCGATCCAAACTTCAACCATCTCATAAAAAGACTAAAAAGTCATAAAAAAGTTGTTGTGATGTTGTCAACGTTATATGGATCAAGAACAAACAGAAAATGAGTCTTGTTGACATCATCCGCGCAGATATTTTCCAAATTCAAGTCATTCAAATATTCAATCACCATGAATTCAACCATCGCCTTCATTTAACCCGAGCAAAAAACTTAAATACGGATAAAAATCGATACAATCATGAACCAAATTTATTTCAGGGAATCTCTATGAGACGGGATGGAAAATTCAGGGAGAAAAACAGCGAATTTTAGGCCTAATTGTGGATTATACAAAGATGAATTAACAAAGAGATTGAGTAGTAACAGCCGGAAAACTGAGACGGTATTAGAAGAGAGATCTTACCGCCGGTCCCGCCGCTGCCGAGGTCAGGGATTCCGTTGAGGTGGAGACGCCGGAGGGTTTTCTTTGGAGAGGAAGGGTGGGTTTCTAAACGCTACCGAGTACCGACCGACCATATTGCCTTCTATTTGTTTCTATCGCGCTAGTATTTTGCTAGCACGTGCTTAGGACCTGAGAATGAATATCCCATGATGACATTTTTACCCCTTGGTTTTCACTTTTTCTCTTTTGGGAAAATGGCAGAAAACCACCCATAAATATGGTTCTTTGCAGAAAACCACCCCTTAAAAATGAAATTACATAAAACCACCCCTTAAACCTATTTTGTCTGTAAATCGACACCCACAAACTCTTTTCCATTAGCTTGTTGTTAAAAAAGGTGAAAAGTCATTTTTACCCATCTCTTTTAATGTTATTTTAACGAAAGGAAAATTTATGAATTGAAATAAATTAATAAAAATCTATTTATCCATCCCTTGTAATGCTTCTTCTATTCTTTTCGCCCGTGAAGTAAATCATCACACCTACGGTCCAACCAATTTGGAGAGAATCAATAGATTCCTTTTCGGGAGTGATTCCTGATAGTCATTCACTTTAGCGTAAAAAAAGGCAAAATTGCAAGAAATCACCCTTTAAATATGGTAGTTTGTAGGAAAACACCCTTTAAATTTAATTTTATGGCAAACCACTCTTTAAAATACATTCATTTAAAAACACCACCTAAAGCGTTTCTAAAAAATCACCAATGCTTATTATCTCACTTTGATGACGTATCCCCTGTTTTATAAGGACAATTCCTATTTACACAACAAAAATTACTATTTACACTACAAAATCCTATTTTCCTTTTTTTTGGGGGAAAACTAATTAAAATACCCCCACCTTTGGGAGTATGGTAAAAATATATCCTCAACTTTCAAATGTAATAAAAATATCCCGACCTTTAAGGGTGGTGGTAATATATTACCCTGTGTTTTCTCACAGATAAAAAATGTTGACAAGACAGCCTACATGATTTTTTTTTACAAGACAACATACGTGAAGCCTTTTTTTTACAAATTAACACTAAAATTGGGTTTTCTTGATCGGTTTCCTTAGGAAAAAAAAATAAAACGATAATAAATTAAACCCGAAAAACGAAATTGATTCAACCAAGCAACTAATATGGTCAAAATTGCCTCAAATTAACACAACACGACTATTCGTAACACCGAACCGACAACAAAACTAAACCAACAACAACAACGAAGAGGGGGGAAAAAACTTAGCCACCCAAATCTGTGAACGAATCAAAAGGGAAGAAGATGTGGGAGAGACAACTCAAGATAGTCGACCACGAGGGAGGAAGACTGACATTGATCGAAGAGGAACTATGAGCTACCTAGAAGACCTGGAAGACAATTCAAGAGGCGACCACGGACCACGGAAAAAGATATGAGGGAGGAAAAGACGCTGGGTATGAACCCGGTCCAAGGAAAAAGATATGAGGGAGGAAAAGACGTCGGGTATGAACCCGGTCCAACTCTTTATTTTTTCCTAAGGACACTATTCAAGAAAACTCTTGTAAAAAATCCGCGTAGGGTGTCTTGTTAGCATTTTTGACCCGTGAGAAAACACAGGGTAATATATTACCACCACTCTCAAAGCTCAGGATATTTTTATTACATTTGAAAGTTGAGGATATATTTTTAACACACCCTCAAAGGTGAGGGTATTTTAATTAATTTTCCCTTTTTTTTTTTACAAAATTGTGGACCCACTAGTTTACCTAAAAATCTAAAAATCACAAAAGATTGCCTATAAATTCTAGAAAACCAGCTTATGCCCTTGTCTAGTATTCTTTTCAATATATTCCGCATTATTTAACATTAGAGTTAATCGTCAAGTTTTATTAAGTCTTATTATAATTACTGAACCTGCAATTTGGAGCCAGGTTAATTAAAAATAATCTGTATTTATCTTTTCAATATGCCCTTGTCTAGTATTCTTTTCAATATATTCCGCATTATTTAACATTAGAGTTAATCATCAATATAGTATCAGAGCCAGGTTAATTAAAAATAATCTGTATTTATCTATAAGGCAATTTGGAGGTGTCTACTAATTGCCCTCATAAGACTTATCCTCATGCTTTACATTTAGATGTAAGTAATAAGCATTTTGGAGAAATTTTGAATGCCATTTCAGACCAACTTATAGATCTAAAACTCGAGGTTAAAAAATTAGAACAATTATATATCGAGATTAGCAGTAAAATATTTAAGACTGTAAAAGAAACAGGCGAAGTACATCACTCAACAAATCTAAAAGTCATTAACGAAATTAGCCATCAGATAAGCCTAACATCAAGTGGTAAAATCAAGAAAGGAGATCCTTTTAAATACAGTTATCCATTTAAAAAATCCAAAAAGAAGTTTTCTACTAAATTAGATAATATAACGAAAAAAGCGATTGTAGAAGAAGAAGACCAAGACGAAAATCAAAATCCTAAAAATGAATCAACATCCAATTCGACAAATAAAGAGATTTAGCACTAAGTTGGATAACCCAGAATAGAAGCTGAAATTACATAAACAAAAAGCTATTGAAACCAACTTTATGAACCAAGAAGTCATGAGCGACGACGAGTCTGAAAAGAACTCAGATGAAGAAGTTGTGTATCAGCAAATGTGATTAATTAACCTAAAAGACATGGAAAACATTCACATATGTAAAGTCCAACAAAGGTTAAATGAAATTTTAAGACAAAGAAGGCTGAGGGAGAATGAAACCAATATAACAAAATGAAGCTAGAAAACATTAGAGACGATATGAACATGGTTCAACCAGTAATTACAGACCTAGGTTAAAGCCTAAAGAATTTATGTAAAAGAAGGAAAGATTTGGAGTAAGCATTATGCCAAACCATAGACCAAATCAAAGAGAAATTAATCTAGAACCCATAAGTAAAACATGTTATAAATTAAACCTAGATGGTGTAAGGAATAGGCGTGAAATTATAGAGTTCTGGAAGAAAAGTATGATGAGTGTATTAAACATGAACGTAGGATGAAACTCTTCTCAATTCCTTAATTACATAGAACATAGTTTCTATGGATGTATTGGCGATTGATATGGAGCTATTGGTGATGAACCAAAACAAGAGCTTAGGAATTTGGCAAGCCCAGTGACGATGTTCACATTAATATGTGAATTAATATAAGATGAATTCATTGGAGAAAAAAAAAGATGAAGATAAGGAAGCTTTAAAATGGCAAAGAACCTTAAACAATCTTGAAATATGTAACATGAAATATGTTGATAATTACATAACAGAATTCGAAAAGTATTACTATAAGATAGGGGAAAACAACATTAATCTGCAACTGTTTTTTGATAAACTTCCTGCCCCAATTAATGAACAAATAAATGAAGAGTATCGAGAGTTAATTAAAAATGGAGATAAAGATACTCTTGGTAACATAATTTCCTATGTTAGGAAATGGGTCGAGAAAAAATGTCGAGACGTGAGAAGCACCCAAAGAATGAAAAAACAATTCTTAACTTGTTGGGAAACGCCAACAGAGTGGGGATGTAACAACAGAGATTACCAAGGGAAAATAAGCTATAAAAGAAAAAGTTTCAATAAACAAAGAGGTGAAAAATATTGTAAGAAGTATTATAAAAAATCATTCTCTAAAAACAGAAGGTTTTTCCAGAAAGCATCGTTTTGTCCTGAGAAAAAGAAAAACTGCAAATGTTGGGCATGTGGAGAATCAGGTCATTATGCTAATGAATGCAAAAATAAGAAAAACACTAGACTAGCAGAAGCCTTAGGAAGTTTGGATTATATCGAGCTATCTGACGGAGGGAAAATCTGTCGTTGATCCGCCAAAGAAAACTCAAACCTATAGCAAGTATAGCAATAAGCAAGAGGTCGATCCACAAGGAAATTTATAATTCCGGTTTGATTTAAGTGTCGATCAAAGTAACCAATTTGGGGGTTTTTGTGTGTGAAAGTTCCGCCTTTTATCAAAGCGGAGTAAAGAAAGCAAAGTAAATGGATTTGTTTTAGATAATTTGGAGAAGCAATTCTACCTACAAATTTCCACTTTATTGGATTGAAGCGATCCTTGTAACTTCTTCTCGTCCTATTAAGTTTCCTATGAATGCCCTTGTCCCGACCTAATATAGTTACTAGTCCAACCAGTCATAGTAACCCTTATCAATCGAATAGTCCTTAAAGAAGGATTTAACCCAATTGATAGCTTTAAGTTCAGAGATTAGCCAAGGTATTTGTAGTCCCTAAAGAGGGATTTAACAACACATTCAACTTCCTACTCATTCAATTAGTTCAACCAGCCCTAAAGAAACAAGTTTGTCACTTAGGTTAAGGTTCACAACCAGGAATCTACAAAACCTTAGCAATTGAATTGATTCTAACTAGTTGCGCGGGCTAGATAGAATAAAACAATAGACAATCAAGCACAAAGAAGTTGAAGCATTCAAATATAGGAAACAAGGAACGAGAATTAGAAACTCACAATCAATCCAAATAAAGCTTCAAATTGCAGGCAGAATAGATGAGTTTAGTTCTTCATGGAAGACATCGCTCAAATCTCTAAAGTGTCTGATGAATGAATAGAATAGAATAGAAGTGCTGGAAAAATAACTAAATTTGGCCTTATATATGATCCCAAGTCGGCCATGAACAAATAAATAAGATCTAGGGTTTTTAATGTTCAAAACGCAGCGCAACAGCGCTGACGACCAATGTTGCGGTCGCGGCACATGATGCTTCCTTATGCATGCTGCAGCGGCCTCTGCTGCGGCCGCGGCATCCTGTTTTCCGGTTCTTCTTGTATTTCTTCGTGGGTATCTCCACTTGTCTTGCATCTCTTCCTTCCTTACTTCCTTCCAATGTTTCTTGTATTTCTCTTCGAGATATTGCATCTCCCAAATGTGTTCCGATTCAATCTGCAAGATAAACACAAATTTGCGCAGAATCCAAACTCTTCTAAAATAATCACAAGATGCAATTTAGCAACAAAGTATGAAAGAAATGCAACCTAACTAAACTAAAAATGCCTATCTAAGATATGCATTATCACTATCTGAAAATGAAGCAGTAGATCTAGCCCTAAGAAATAACAAAGGGATAGTAGAAATAATAGAAGAAAAGCTTGAAGAAGATATAGAATATGAAACTGAGTCAATAGAAGGTGAAGAAATTAATGAAATAATGGAAGGAGAATCTCTTAGTGAATTCTCTGATGAATATGAAATGATCACCTTAGCTCAACTTTAGCAAGCTGAAACCTCTATAGATGAGGAAAAAGTTGAAGAAATGACAAGATCAGGGGTTGATTTCCCGATCATCGCTAAACAACAGTTTGTTAAAAAATCATTATTCTCTAAATATGCTAAATATGTTTGAGAAGAAATGTCTAGAGATGTAATTGTTAGGAATAATGAAAATCAAGCAACTGAAGTAAACTTAATTAATTGGGCAAACATTAAAAAACATAACAAAGATAAAATTTTTTTTTTCATATGTGGCATCCAAGTAATTAACTCCATTACAAGACTATGGAAAAGATGTGCAATGCATTAATTTTGTTTGTGATATTAGGCATAAGAAGTTTAGTGATCAATGCATTAGTGGAATAGTTTGTAATATGAGTCAAGGAGCAGTTTCTTGGATCTGTAGACCTAACTATTATGTTAGTCTAGAAGATCATTATGCATCTAAGTTCTCAGCTATAAAATTGTTAACATAAGGTATTAGTATGCATAAGGAAACCTGTCCTTTACAATTAAAGTGGAAGGTAGTTTATAAACTTGAGAATATTACAAATCCTCCACGAAAATGCCATATAGTAGAAGCTGAGAAACACGAGGTTGTAGGTCCAAGAAAAAAGGTTGTGCATGTTAAGTTAAGATCTGATCAAATAAGACTCAAAACCATTTGGGTAAATGCATTTGAAAATTCTATAGCCACTAGCAGTGACAAAGTTTTAACCATAGATGAGGAAGGTAGAATCCATACGAATGCTAAACCACCAGTCAGTCTCTCTAGATGTCCAAGTTTATCCAGAAACACTAGCTTTAGGTTCAATCCTAATCTTAGTATTACTCCGAGGAATCAGGTAGCTACTACAAGCAGAAAATATAAATTGTTTGTGGTAGACGAAGACATAGCGAGCATGATAGCGGCATTAAACAAGAGTTTAGAAAATAAAATTTTGAAAGAACCAGCCAGACATAGTCTAAACTTAGGTTCTAGCCCATTTAGAGAATCAATAACATCAATTCCCCCAATAGTTCAAAAGGTTAGAGAAAATCAAGAAGGATCAACTAGTTTTGAGCCAAAAGGAAAGCTAATAGGGTATTCCACTAAAACCATTACTGAACCTATCTATGAAAATGATCCAAGGGCTAAGGAGTTTAAAGAATCTCTCACAGATTCTTTATTTGAAGACGAATTAGGAATGAGAATGGAAGTACTAGACCTCGGACATCTCTATGAAGATAATATGAAAGTAGAAGAAAGTCTTGAACATGTCCGCAAAGAATCACTAAAGAAGAATTATAGAATTACCAACCTCAATAGCATTTATATCCCAATAAGTATTTGCTTAGAAGGGTTCAATATGAGTTATGTGCCTTTGTAGACAGCGGATGCTCATTATGCTTTGGAAAGAAGGCATTATTTCATGAGTTTATTTGGCAGAAATTCCGTAGACCAATTCAAGTTAAAATAGCTGATGATAGTATCATGGTTAGTTCAGAATTAGCTTCTGATGTACCTATCATGATAGGAGGAGTCCAATGTGTAATTCCTACACTCTGGGCAACTGATCAGCCATCACATGATATGTTAATTGGAAATAATTTCCAAAGACTCCATGTTTCGGTAACTCATCACCTAGACATGATGGTCTTCAACATCAATGGAGAAGGTGTTTGGGTTAAAAACATTAAACAAGCTTATACACAACAAGCAATAGAATTTACGCGCACTAAGCATGGTGAGGAATATATTCTTCCTACACAAAGAGAACTTGCACTCTCTATATGCGAGGTAACATTAAAAGAAAAAATCCTTAAGCAACAAGAAAAAATGTGTAAGGTGTTATATTATGAAAATCCTTTAAAATTTTGGGGAAAAGATAAATCATTTGCTACCATAGAACTAATAGATCCAAAAGTTGTCATTAGAGTAAAACAAATAGTTTACACTTATAAGGATCAACAAGAATTTAAAGAACAAATTGATGAACTCTTAAAGAAAGATTTAATTCGAGAAAGTAAAAGTCCTCATTCTAGTCCTGCCTTTATGGTCAGAAATCACGTTGAAGAAAAAAGAGGAAAAGCTAGAATGGTTATCAATTATAAAAAACTTAATGATAGTACTGTTTTTTATGGATATTATATCCCTAATAAGACAATTTTATTTAGGAAAAATAACTGAAAATAATACAAACTATCGACCTTGAACCAAAAATAATACGAACTTTGAAAATGACAATTTCATGTACAAACTATCACTCTATTAACCAAAAATAATACCCGGTGATTTCCGGTTAGTTTTCCGACCATTTTTCGCCACGTGGAGGCCGGAATTACATGTGTCATAATTTTTTTTCCACCTCACCACTCAATTTTGAATTACTTGACACCTCATTTTTAATTTCAATTTCCAAAAAATATAAAAAACAAAGTTAAAAATTTGAAGGAGAGAGAAGATCAGATCTGGAGGATTTGGGATGAAGATGGTAATCGAGTTTGAGATCCGGGGATGAGTGTCTAATATCAAGGACGGTGGCGAGCCAAGGAGGTTGACGACAGCGAATCGAAGGATATTGACAGTGGTGATGATAAGCCATGGAGGTTGACGACGGCGAATCGAAAGAGATTGACAGTGGTGATGATAAGCCATGGAGGTGACTAGTGTTGACCTAACGACGATGGCGACCCCAGGGAGGTCGATGACCACAACCTTTTGCAAATTTGCCTACTACCTCTTGTTCTCCCATCTTTTCACACTTGATTTACAAATTTTGCCCAAATCTCATCTTCTTCTTCGCCCTCGTCAACCTTCTGCAACCTTCTTGCCATAACCCCCGACCTTGAATTGAACTCCATTTTCACTAGTGAACAAGTGCATTAGTTTGAAATTGGGCATTTCCCTTAATTTCATACAAGGAATTATATAAAATTCCTTCAATTTTATCCATTTTTTTCCTCCTCCACCTCCATTGATGAACAAGGTAGAACTTTTCTCTCTCCTCTCTCTTTGCATAATTTTTTTTTCTTGCAAATAATTCAAAACTAAGTGGCAAGGTGGCAAAAAAATTATGACACATGTAATTCCGGCTTCCACGTGGCAAAGGTAGTCGGAAAATTCACCGAAGATGCAATCATTTGTGATGACATTGTTAGTTGATGACATTTTTATTGATAACATTTTTTTGTTTACTATGATGCCACTTTGCTAAGTGGTTTAATCTAATCGATTGTATATCAATAACATTTTTATTGATAACATTTGTAATTGGATTGGATCTAATAACATAATATAATGTCTCCCCTCCTCCTTTTTTCGGGTTTGGGACCGTTTCTTTCAAATGAAAATGAAAGGGGATGGAATTAAGAGGTTACGGTCACAATGAATATTTTTGACACATCAATGGGAAAAAAAAATGATCAAAGCTCCACAATCTCACCAAGGGAATCAAACAAATTTGAGGGACTGGAAACTGCTTGTATGCATTCTAATTATGCATCCCAGTTTTTCCTACACTCACACCACAAATCTCAAAAGATAACGAGGCAATGCACATTTATGCCCACCTTCTGTCAGTCTTGCGCCCTTTTCCCTCTCCTTGCACTATCAAGCCTTTTTTTCACAAACCATCTATACTTTCAGAGTCCAAGGAAATAACAAGTCCAATAATCCAATGGGCATATGGAAAGTTAGGTGTCAATTGGCACACCACGTCATTTTAAACAAAATCTGAACACTTGCTATTCTCCATTTTAACAATTCTAGCATGCTTGATGTGCCTATCAAAATTTGATCCTCCATTTTAGCAATCTTAGCATCCTTGATTCACATATCAAAACCTGGAGGACTTAGTAGTTACATATCACAATATACTTTAACCTCTTTAACAATGAAAGAGGTACCAGTGTCATCTCAACCAAAAGATAAAGGCAAATTGCAAACAGAGAAATTGTACATGATATATACAGCTAACAATTAGCAACCTACAATGCACCTTTGCACAAACAGTTCCTCACACTGTATGAACTCGCCAACAGATAGTAACACTCAACAACTATTAGAAAATGCTGCAAATCCAGAACATAGAACAACATGCAAGAGAAGAATCTGAAAAGTATAATCTACATCCAAATCTTTTTTGACAAAACTAGGGGGGGAAATAATGCAGCGCATAAATCATACCACTGATCTGTTGAAGCCATCAACCAAGAACTTTGAGTTCTCAGGCTTGTTGTTCTCAAGGACAAGGACTTTGAGTTCAAAGGACACAGGACTTTTGGTTCTCTGGACTAGGACTAAAATGATTGTGCAAAGGTGATTTTCCCCCTGAAAAAATAGAATTATGTAGACCAAATGCATCTTTATTCACAAATCAACCAACCTAGACATAGCAAAAGAGCCAACAGTTCGAGGCACATATAACGAAGCCAGATATGGAATGGACAATTGATTTTTTTATTTTCTTTAATGGCAAGCCTCATTATTCAAGCACTTGAATATATGTGAAGGTCTATCTATCGAAGGGGGTTTGTAAAAGAATGAAACTTTGACCCTATAACTCCAGAACCTATAAAGATGCCCCTTGATTCCAACTACATACCTGGCAGTACAAAATTAAGGAAATGGGGGCTGCATTATGAACAAACATTTCAGAAATCTACACACAAATATGAAAGAGCCATGGGCCGGACCTCACCGGCAAAGATGGGGTTAAATCAGCAACCGGGAAGAGGAGAATAGGAGGAAGCTACTCCAAATGGATCAAAATTGACTAGATCATATAACCATAGATGCTATCTATATATCAGTTTTAGATTCTAAATGTGAAATTTGATCAAATTCGATGACAGGACTACCAACGACAATTTAAAAGTCTAATTCATGCAATCGCTTAGAGTTCAATTGATCAATCTACGAAATCTGACTGGAAATGCACATACAACACATGAATGCAACAAAAAAGAAGAGCATAAATAAATGAGAGATGAAGGACAGCAGTATCAATTCGAGGAGAGCTTCTCGTATGCGTCTTTCACTTCCTCGATGGGGCAACCTCTACTGATGCCAAGAACTATAAAATTGAGCAAATGAGCAACAATAAGCAACATCAGCAGAAGCACGAATAAGCATAATCGAATCAAAATACTTAGCAAGTAATTAATAAATTAAAACCAAAATTGTTTAGGCTAAGCAAGAAATCAAAATACTCAAGGAGTCGGATTCCTCTTCAATGAGTCGGATTCATCTTCAATTTGTCTATGCCAAATCGTCGGAATCGGCCTTCGATTTAGGGTTTTCACAGATCTACAATGTAGGGGTTTTGTCTAGGAAGAGGATGATGGAGGAGAGGATGGCGGCGAAGTGCACGACGACGACGAATGGAAGCGACGACGATGGCGCCGAAGAGAGGAGATGGCGAGGTTGACCAGTTGCGAAGCGGATGGAGGTGAAGAGAGGAGATGGAAGAGGATTCAGCAAAGGAGGAGGGTCCGGTGATGGAGGCGGCCGGGTGATGGAGCCGCTGCCGGAGAAGGAAGGAGACAGGAAGGCCGATTGCCAGGAGGAAGGAGGAATCGCCGATTGCCAGGAGGAAGGTGAAGCGGAGAGGAGGCGAAGGGTCTCTAACTCTCTAACTCTCTGATCTAAAAAAAACATTCAATAAAGGTTATAATTACTAAAAAAACTTTTTAATTAGTTAATAACCTAGTTAGAACATTCTAGATAGTAAAAAAGGCAAATTTTCTCATAATAATTCCTATATATAATATAGCCTGGATGGAAGCCTGAAATAAATCTTAGTTAAAAGCTCTACGTGTGACCTAACAATTGCTTTGTGATTGGCTTCTTCGCGATAGTGTCTTCTCTCATTTATAATTATCGCTCTTTATCAATACAGTTCTTATTAACAACATTTAAAATGAAAACATAGATGATAAAGAAAGAAAAAGGTTTTCACTTTTTTTTTCCCCTTACCAGTTCAAGTGGGCTTCGCCCACTCTACATCTGGGTCGGGTTACTGTAGGCCCATTAAGGGGTTGACCCTCCCACTTATGAAGTTTTCTATTTAGATTAGAACAACCGAAAACTTACATGAGGAATTTAGAAAGAGAAATGAAGTTACAGTTTCATTCTCTGATAGGCAGGATACAAGCACAAGGCACTGATTAAGGCTGGTTAACCAAAAAGAAAAAAGAAAAAAAAAACCCTCCTCATACTACCATCTATACAACATTTGCTGATCAAATGCAGAAAAATAAAGGCACTGATTAAGTGATTATTACACCCTTGTTACATTGCGCTGGTTCTTTCATCATTTATGCTAGTATTTGCCTATTATTATACCTTGTAATTTGGTGGTTTGCCTTGGTTTAGTTTTATGTATTTTAGATATTTGACGGTTTGTCCGTCGCCGATTTATTCGGACTCTCAACCCACCGGACTTGTCCAGGACATCGAATTCTTACCTAATAATAATTAAAAAAACAGAAAAATAAGGTTGTAATTTGTAAATGGGTTCCAAATCTTCCAATAAGAACAAAAGATGACATCATTAACAACCAAATGTTGGTCATAAAATTACCCATCAAAAGTTATACTTCAAAACCAGCATTCCTCCCACTTCCCCAGATTCCTGTTTTCGGGGTTCTTCACGTCGACATCTGCATCCAACACCGACGATTTCCGCCTCTGCGACGACGCGACGCTGGGGAAGGTTGTCCAGGACGGAGCCCTGAACTCGAACCTCTGGTCCTCAGCAGAAGCCACGTCGGTCTCAGACCGGTTTGATGACCTCTCTGAGACGACTTCTTGTGCATCCTGCTGCTACCGACCACCACCTCAGTCGGTAGGATAGGCTGCTCGCTGCAGGGAGTGCCCATCAGCAACGCGAGGGCTCTCTCTAGCGCGGTTGTCACCTTCTTCATCGACGGTCTGTCTTTAATTTGCTGCGCATTCGGACGCACTTGCAAGCCACGTTCTCGATCCTTCGTATGTTGCCCTCCTCAAACTGCATATCGATTGCCTTTCGGCCACTAAGGATCTCGAGAAGCAACACTCGAAGCTGTAGACGTCTGACTTGGTAGTCAGATAGTGAAGTGTTGGGCTCCCTCCTTATTGGGCTAATGGTTAATTTGATCAGCCCATATTCAAGAGATTTCTAGACTAATCTAGGAAAAGAAAATCCTAGAACACTAGCCTAGAACTATGTAGGCAATACCTAGAAAATTCTAGGCAAAATTTTAACATTGGAAAGTGAAAAGGTCAGTGATGGGGATGTAAATCCACCGACATATGAGGGCTATAAATAATAGCCTAAGAAGTCTTGCTTTGGAGCATCCAATCCAAGCAAAGCAAATCCAAGTGAGAGCAATTGTAGAGTGGTCAAGTTAGCCTAGTAAGAGTGAGTAGTGAGCCACAAAATTATATAGTGAGAGTTGTAATTTGTAAGTGTTCCACTATATAATACAAGTTCCACTTTTATACAAAGTGAGTCTTACCCATCTTAATCCTACGAAGAGGGAAAACCCGATTTTTCCCAACAGTGGTATCAGAGCGAGGTTCATTTTCGGAAGGTGTTAGCTCGTGCGGATAAAGATGGAGGCTACCGTCACTTACGAGGGTGACATGTTCAAGCTCACGGCAGACAACTACTCTTATTGGAAGCCGATGATGGAGGATCATCTCTACTGCAAGGACCTGTACGAACCCGTCTTCAACAAGGACAAGCCTCAAGGAAAGAGCGATAAGGAGTGGGAGCTCCTTAATCGGAAGGCGGTCGCCATGATCCGTAAGTATATCGATAAAACTCTCTTTGAGCATGTTTCTAATTATACAAATGCTTTTGAATTGTGGACAAAGCTAGAGTCCATGATTCAAAAGAAATCGCCTCGTAACATGGCCCTCCTAGCTAGACGGTTGGTGAAGATGGAGTATAAGGATGACCAAAGCATGATTGAGCACTTGAATAATTTCAAGGGGCTTGTCAATCAGCTAAGTAAGGTGGATATGGTGCTTGATGACAAGTTACAAGCCATCCTACTCCTCACCTCTCTGCCAGAGAGTTGGGATACTCTGGTAGTTACTCTAAGTAACTCATCACCGGACGGGAAGCTCACCATGGATACCGTATGTGATAGTCTTCTCAATGAAGAAGCTAGGAGGAAAGAGAGAGGAATAACTAATCAGTCTGAGGCCAATGTCCTTGACAACCGTGGCAATAATGATGCCCGTGGACGGAAGCAAAACCGAGACCGAGATCAGTCTCGAGGACGGTCCAAGTCACGTACCAGGGTCACGTGCTACTACTGTGGCAAACCGGGCCACAAGAGGCAAGAGTGTCGCATCCTCAAGAGAGATCAGAAGGTCGGAAACGTGAAGCCGGACCAGATCAATCCTACGAGGAGACGAGAAGAAAGAAGTACTGCCGCCATGGCTGATGAAGGCGAGGATTCATATCTCGTTGAAGGAGGTAACATTCTAAACATTGAATGTAATGATATCTCATGGATTGTCGATTCTGGTGCCTCCTTTCATGTTACCCCACACAAAAGTTTCTTCTTATCCTACCGAAGTGGTGACTTCGGTACCGTCCTGATGGGAAATCATGGATGGAGCAAGATCGTGGGGAGAGGAGATATTATCCTCACATCCAACACAGGATGCAAGCTCATCCTAAAAGATGTAAGGCATGTCCCTGATATGAGACGTAACCTCATATCAACTGGAAGGCTAGACGATGATGGTTACTTTAGTCAAAATGGCGGAGGCAAATGGAAGCTGAGTAAAGGTAACCTAACCGTGGCTCGAGGAAGAAAAGAAGGAACATTGTACTGGACAGAAGCAAAGGTTTGCAAGGGAGAGGTGAACGTTGCCAGCACTGACATGGAGACCTGGCACCGGAGACTTGGACATATGAGCGAGAAGGGAATTCAAATCCTCGCTCGAAGGCAGCTCCTCCCTAACCTGAAAGGTACTTCCCTCGACCCATGCTCTGATTGTTTAGTCGGTAAACAACATAGAGTAGCTTTCCAGAGATCATCTCCACCCACGAGGAGGAAGCATGTCCTAGACCTTGTACACACGGACGTGTGTTCAATGACTGAAAAATCCAATGGAGGTGCACTATATTTTGTGACCTTCATTGATGATCACTCAAGAAAGGTCTGGGTGCGCTTGCTGAAATCAAAGGATCAAGTCCTCGAAGCATTCAAGGAGTTCCATCCCAAGGTGGAACGGGAGACTGGTCGGAAACTCAAGTGTGTCCGATCAGACAATGGTGGTGAGTACCAAGGACCCTTTGAGGCATACTGCAACTCTTATGGGATCAGGCTTGAGAAAACGCCACCCAAGACGCCACAACTGAACGGGGTTGCTGAAAGGATGAACCGGACTCTCACAGAAAGAGTCCGATGCATGCTCTCTCATGCCAAGCTACCCAAGTCATTCTGGGGAGAAGCCTTGATGACCGCCGTCGACATCATCAACCTCACACCTTCTGTCCCTCTAAACGGAGATATCCCAGAAGAAGTCTGGTCAGGGAAGAAGGTCTCCTACAAACACTTAAAGGTGTTCGGGTGCAGGGCGTTCGTTCACATTCCTAGGGACGAGCGGGCCAAGCTTGATGCTAAGACAAAGGAGTGCATCTATCTTGGTTCACCCAGAGATGAGTTCGGCTATCGGCTATGGGATCCAACCACCAGAAAGGTGATTAGAAGCCGAGATGTTGTGTTCTTCGAAGATCAGACGCTTGAAGATATCCGAAGATCAACAAAGCCGACACTAAGACGAAGGAGAGAAGAGGAAAGCCCCTCGAATGCACAGCGGGACGATTCAGAAGAAGCTCCGATCGAGAGTGATGACGAAGCTGATGATGAAGATCATTCTCAAGAGCAGAATGATCAAGAAGATGCCCCAGTTGAGCCGGAAGCAGAATCAAGCACTCCGGTAGAGCCTGAGCTGAGGCGGTCCTCTAGAGACAAGCGGCCATCCAACCGATACAGCTCAGATGAGTATGTAACCCTCACGGATGAGGGGGAGCCTCAAAGCTATAAGGAGGCTATGGATGATATCCACAAGGCTGAGTGGCTAAGAGCCATGCAGGAGGAGATGCAATCCCTGCATGAGAACCACACCTACGAGCTGGTGAAGCTACCAAAAGGGAGACGGGCCTTGAAGAACAAATGGGTGTATCGGTTGAAAACCGAGGACAGCAACTCGAAGCCCCGATACAAGGCTCGATTAGTCGTGAAAGGATTCAGCCAAAAGAAGGGCATCGACTTTGAAGAAATATTCTCTCCGGTCGTGAAGATGTCCTCTATCCGAGTTGTTCTGGGCTTAGCAGCAAGCCTAGACTTGGAGATCGAACAACTCGATGTCAAGACAGCATTCCTCCATGGTGAACTTGAAGAGGAGATATACATGGAGCAGCCTGAAGGATTCAAAGTTCCAGGCAAGGAGAATTTGGTGTGCAGACTCACGAAGAGTCTCTACGGCCTAAAGCAAGCACCACGACAGTGGTACAAGAAGTTCGACTCTTTCATGGCAGATCACAACTTCAAGAAAACCATGAGTGACCACTGTGTCTTCATGAAGAGGTACGCAAGCGGTGACTTTCTCATACTTTTGCTCTATGTTGATGATATGTTAATAGTAGGGCAAGACCGCAACAAAATAGATGCTCTAAAGAAAGACTTGAGCAAATGCTTTGCCATGAAAGACTTGGGACCGGCAAGGCAAATCCTTGGGATGACAATCACTCGTGATAGAACGAGGAAGCTACTATGGATATCCCAAGAGAGATACATCGAGAAGGTGCTCGAGAGATTCAACATGCACAAAGCCAAGCCGGTCAGCACGCCACTTGCTGGACACTTCAAGCTAAGCTCGAAGCAAAGTCCAACAAGTGAGAAGGAGAAGCAAGAGATGAAGAGTACCCCATATTCATCCGCGGTAGGCAGTCTCATGTACGCAATGGTCTGTACGAGGCCTGATATCGCCTATGCCGTCGGAGTCGTAAGCCGCTTCTTGGCAAATCCGGGGAAGGAACACTGGGCTGCAGTGAAATGGATCCTCCGGTATCTACGGGGTACTTCTAAACGGTGCTTATGCTTCGGCAATGGGAAGCCTGTGCTAGAAGGATACACAGATGCAGATTGGGCCGGAGACAATGATTCTAGGAAATCGACATCAGGTTATCTAACTACCTTTGCAGGGGGAGCTGTTTCCTGGCAATCAAAGTTACAGAAGACCGTTGCCTTGTCCACCACTGAAGCAGAGTATATCGCAGCCACGGAGGCCTGCAAGGAGATGCTATGGATGAAGAGCTTCTTACTCGAGCTGGGAGTAGAGCAAGACAGACATGTCTTGCAGTGTGATAATCAAAGCGCTATTCATCTAGCAAAGAACCCGACCTATCACTCTCGCTCGAAGCACATCGATATCCGATATCATTGGATCCGAGACATCCTCGAAGAGAAGCTTCTACATCTTGACAAGGTGCATACGGAGAAGAACTGGTCTGACATGATGACCAAGGTAATCCCGACAAAGAAGTTTGAAGACTGCTGTCAAGGATCTGGCATCATAACACGCCCATGATTAAGTCGGGAAGGGGGAGATTGTTGGGCTCCCTCCTTATTGGGCTAATGGTTAATTTGATCAGCCCATATTCAAGAGATTTCTAGACTAATCTAGGAAAAGAAAATCCTAGAACACTAGCCTAGAACTATGTAGGCAATACCTAGAAAATTCTAGGCAAAATTTTAACATTGGAAAGTGAAAAGGTCAGTGATGGGGATGTAAATCCACCGACATATGAGGGCTATAAATAATAGCCTAAGAAGTCTTGCTTTGGAGCATCCAATCCAAGCAAAGCAAATCCAAGTGAGAGCAATTGTCGAGTGGTCAAGTTAGCCTAGTAAGAGTGAGTAGTGAGCCACAAAATTATATAGTGAGAGTTGTAATTTGTAAGTGTTCCACTATATAATACAAGTTCCACTTTTATACAAAGTGAGTCTTACCCATCTTAATCCTACGAAGAGGGAAAACCCGATTTTTCCCAACATGAAGCCTATAGTACTCCGGGTCTAGGTACCCTAGAGCAGAGTCCCAGCCGGCGCAAGGCTGCTAGAAATCGGAAACTCGTGCATTTTGCTCTTCATCGATTAGGATGTGCCGAGAGACGACATGGGATCACTGGGCCAGTAAAAGAATACACCCCAATTCGGAGGAAGGGTAGGAAACACAAGCCAGAGAAGCTCATGAGTCATGACCCATCAAAAGAGAGCTATGACAGCACCCCAAATAGTTAAATAAGGAAGTGCCTAACGTCTAATATCTCAACCCCTCCTCAAAAAGCCTCCCAATGAGCCACAGTTACATATCCTCATTCACATAAGAGGAAGAGATGAAGCTAGAAAAGAAAATGAGCAAGGATTATCTATAAATGAATTAGCATAGCGCAAGGGGCATCGCCAGAGACGAGCAAGAAGCCTTAGCAAGTACGTCGAACAGTCCATCAAACCAATTCAATAGTTCACAATAAATAATATGTCAGAAAAGCAATTAGGATTCCTACTATGTCAATTTAAGCAGCCAGAAAATGATGTTTTCAAGTGACCCACATCATTCAGATTCAGTGCGAGTCTCAACGTACCAAAAAACTACAAGAATATAACAAAGTAGGTAGCATTTGAGTTCAAGTCTCTACTTAACTGAGCATCCATACATATAAACCCCGTCGACGAGTTAGTGACCATAGACGTAAGTACATCATTTCAAACCTCTTGATAATATCATTTTATTTCTGAAACCATGCCACCTTGGGGAGGATGTTGTACGTGATTGGGATGATTAGCACAATATATAGGGCAGCCACAAGGCCCTGTCTCTGCAAGTTAACGCATTTGAAAAGGCCGGGTGGAAATTACAGCATTGCAAACAAGGCAGTACCAAGTTTATATTATCAACCATTTATACGTACATAAATCTGATTGAGTGATGAGTACACTTACTGGAATCCGGGGGGCCTATGATGCAGCAACAACCGCAATGATGGCCGCCTTTCACAACCTTGACTTCAGCAAAAAAAGAGCTTATTCTCAGCATCAGTCCCATCTTTCGGCCTAGCAATGAAGTTGAAATGATACATATCCAGCATAGGGGTCCAAATAAACCCAAGTACCTTGACGACCTCATACAAAGGAGCCTGATCCATCAAATTACATATATTCAAGCAAATCCAAATCCAAATAGTCAGAATTAAATTTATGCAACTGCTCAGTGTTGATTTGACTTAGGAAGGAAGAGTAGAATGAAGAATCTGAATTTAAAACAAGTAACAAACCCCCTGAGCTTGATATATTAGTCTCATTAAAACTGGATAAGGCAACCGCTACGTATGTATCAAACTCCCCTTTGAGAACGAGTCCATCGAAATCAAACCATAGCTTGTCCCGAGGCGGTCTGTCAAAATCAATCACCAAAGATACGATCAACAATATTTCAAAGTAAATCCCAGACGCCATAACAAGAGCAACTTCCAAACTGACAGATACGATCAACAATTCGGGAATTGCATAGCGGTACCCAAGCATCCAATCTCAAAAGGACAAAGTAATTAACGGAGACAAGTGTGAAGACAAGACCACTAGTATGTGTATTTCTCCAAAAACAAATTAAACTTACGGAGGGCCAGGGGAAGGTTTGACTCGCTTCATGGATATGTCGAATGGATTGAGGGGGAACCAACTTCGGAAGCTGCCATTCTCGCATTTCCATCTTCAGTTCATCAACAAATAAATTAAGGAGATATTTATATTAGGAAAATAATATATATTATTATTATTATTAGGATTTAATTATTTTTATCATTATTATTTAGGATTAGAATTAGTCATGAAAAAAGAGGAAGTGGGATTTTAAATTTGGGGATGAAACCGTACGTTTATGTTATGTTTTGTTTATTTGTGTAGATTCCGTGAAACTATTTTGAGTCCGACAAGGAGATTGATGCCCACAAATATGGAAATGAAGAGATGGAAATGAAGAAGAGTTAGGTTATTAGCAACTACTTTGATGCCACTTTTGAGAAGGTGGAATCTTTAGAAATGGTGTATATAATTCTTGGATGTTTATGACACCTTGTATTGATTTTATTAATTCCGCATTATATTACTTACATTGATGCATTTTTTTTAGTTGATGACATGTTATAATAGGTGTTTTTACGTATACAACCAATATTAATGTCGTAGTTTCAAAGACTTTGTATTTTTATATGTGCAATAAGGTGACAATATTTTGATTCCACGTTTTAAGCTCTTATGTCATCAATTATATAAAATTGTCACCATAAATAATTGTGATTAATGAAGCGTAATAACAAATGTCATCCATGAATAAAAATTTAATGAATATGTCACCACAAGTGACTGCATCAATGAAGTATAATCACAAACGTGTCATCGGTGAATGAACGTATAATCGATGAAAATAAATCGATATACAATTGATTAAATTAAAAACATGTGGCATCAATCGATTTGATTAAAAAAATGGAATCAAATAATTACATTACACTACAAAAAAAAACATATTGGCTTCGGCAAATAACCGTAGCCAAAAGCCTCTTTGTGGTAGCCAAAGGGCTTTAGCTTCGGCTTAGCTACGGGAAATCAGGGTGTAGCCAATTGGCGGTAGCAAATACACACTAGCTACGGCTAAGCTACGGCTTGGTGAAGCTAGCTTATAGACAACCAACTATGCTACGGTACCTGGCCGTAGCTACTCCCGTAGCTACTCCAAAGCTTTCCCACCAATTTCTGGCGCCTTTTTTTGCCTTGTTTGCTACGGCTCTTTGCCGAAGCTATAAGTATTGGGTTTTGAGTGTTTTTCCCTACAAAATATTTGGCGCCTTTTTTTCTTGGTTGCCACGGCAGCTGTCGTAGCTACTGCCGTTGCCATTCCAAATGTCCTGTTTGAATGCCCAATGCCCCATATGTGCTTTAATATTCACACACATCTAGTTATATTCACACAACCATCGAACTAGCTAAGGACATTCATATTAAACGAAAGTGCATTCAAAGTTATAGTCATGCATACACCTTGTTTCATAAACTAAAATAACATTCAAAGTCAAAAGTTTAACCTTTCTGACAAAAGATGCAAAATACATTAAGTCTAATACTAGAAAAGTTCAAGATTCAACGTTCTAGCCATGGATACACCTTGCCTCATTCAGCAGTTGGTTGAGGATCCCCCTTGGTAGATTCTGCTGCCTCTCCTTCGACCGGTATGTTGCGAGCCAGTTGAGGATCCCCCTTGGTAGATTCTGCCGCCTCCAGTTGACAACTTGAACTCATCAAAAGCAAAAATCAGAAATCAGAATTCAACATTATGAAGCCATTTAACATGATCATCTGATTGAATTAGATAGCTCCTAATTCTATATTCCTATTACTATCAATTGCTAATAGTGAACACTCAACAAAGTATCGATCTCCCTAAAGTAGTATCAAAGCCACCAATCAAATTGTATGGAAATATAATGTGCTAACAAGCAGAAAAACTGACCTGTGCTTGTGATTGTGAGGTTACTCGGTCAATGCACCCACCCACAAATTCAGCTCTCAAGTCCTGAATTCGGTTTTCAACATGGTCCTTTATGTTCTGTTCTAGCTGTTGGAGCATTTGGCGTAGCATGGACTCGTTAGTAGACATGTTTGATCCTTGATTCACCATACGAGGAGGGACGCTAGCACCAAATGTTCGACAATATCCATGACCATCTTGGCCACAAATCTGGTGGAATATTTTGTCTTTGATGGTTACAAGGTGTTGCTGATCCTCAGGTTCCAAACTGAGGAGGTCATTGTAGTCCTTCTACATTTTTGACAAGGCAAAAAATAAGCAAGCTAAAAAATGGTCACACATTTACAACATTTAAGGAAATATTAAACAATACACCTACAAGGTCCGAAAGACTTACGATAGTTAATTGATTAACATGCAACTCAAATTAAAAATTGATTTGATGTGTTTGATCTACACAAGTATTCAAAATAGCAAGCACTCAAATTTAAAAAAGAAGCATAAATTAAGCTACAACAAAACACGTACCTCGTGTCTCACTGCAGCGAAAGACTTTCAACCAGTGACATGTATCGGCCCGTGCTTATCTCGATTTTGAGAATTTTGTTCAGCTTGTTTCTATACATAAGGTATTACACGATAAATAACAAGTACATTGCCTTTCATAAAAGACTTCAAGAAGGATTATGGAGAGATCGACCTAGATAAAAAAAAATAGAAAAACTTGGGCATAAATAAAGAGAACCTGGACATTTTCGCTTCGCCAATATGCAACAAGGCCATGCCAATGATGTGGAAGAACATTTGGAGGATTATTGTCGAGAAGATTTGGATCATCTTGGCATCTTGTAAAATATTTCTTCTTGGTTTTTGCCTTAAAGTCCTTCCACATGATATTACACGCTTTTAGGAGAACCTCTTTGTAACCATCGGGAACATCTACCAAATTTCTCTACATGTTGTAAACAAGATAAAAAAATGATGAACATATCAACAACATGAATACAGTACATGATGGGGTCAACAAGATGAGAATGAAATAAAAGTCCAAACGACTTAATAAAAAGCTTATAAGTAGGCTTCATACCTCAACCAAAACAAAAAAATAATTCATGATAGAAAATCCAATAATTTCGTAAACATGGGGCTGAACTACTCACCCGAACTTCCTCCCATAAACCGTCTTTTACAGTTTGCTCCACATTGGTCCAATCGAGAATAGTCGGTGGAAGCCTGTGTCCATCACGCACTATTATCCCTAGTTGAGTCGTTAGATGTTTGGAATTAGGACCAACTGGCTGGAAGGTGTCATCAAATTCAACATGAAATCTGACTCCAGTGTTCCACCCCAACACACCCTTGTTGTGCCCTCGATGGGTAATTTGTTCATCTTCATCTAAGAAGCATCATTAGTTAATAAGTAACTAGCATAATAGAGTATATACGAAGCAGGAAAAATTCATGCAAGTTTATATATTTTGCTTCATAATTTATCTTTAGATTTCTAAGTTACTCGTTTCTGCAGGATTTGATGGTGAAGTCTGCGAAGGTGGGCCTTGAAGTGGTGTTGGAGCATGGAGTTGTGTTGGAGCTTGAATTTGGGCAGGAGGTGGAGCTTGAAGTTGACCAATATTTGTAGTTTCGCCCTTTCTTCTCTTCATGGCCACCTATGCAAAGTGAAACGTTTATTTAGTGTTCAATTGGAGGATCCCGTAAGACCTTGACAAAATGCAACTAAAGTTTACAATTTGAATTTGGGTTGGATGTGGAGCTTCAATTGCGGCTGGTGGCGGAGCTTCAAGTTGAGGTGTAGGTGAGGCAGTACACGGGAGTGAGGTAGCTACTGATGTAGAGGAGCCAGTTTGGGTACCAGCTGATGTACTTGATGATAGAAAATCGAACATGGTTCGGGGTCTACCAGCTCCGCCTTTTCTTTTCGTCATGGCCACCTATGCAAAGTCAAAGATGTAATTAGTGTTCAATCAGATTTCAGATTTTAGTTGAGTGATAATTGAACTTCAAAAGCAAAAAGAAAGAGTTGTCATGAGAATAAGATCCCCTATATAAATCAAAACCCCTAACCTCTATCATATAAGAGTATCATCTCCCACCAGAATCGAGATCCAATTGATCATCAACATCCATGTCCTCGTCGTCATTCTCATCTTCATCCTCTACATGTGAATACTCCTTTGATTCCACTTCCCCGACATTTAGCCACCCATGTCCAGAAGGATCCGGATTATACCATACTTGTTGCGCTTGAGATGCCAGAATAAAAGGCTCATCCCCAACCCGACCATGACTTGTCTATAGGCATTGGATTGGCCTATTTGTCACACTAATTTATTCACACATATATGCAAATTGGGTAACATTCAGCTAATTAACCAATACGTCTATAATAATAGAAATTGAAACCAAGCTAACGCAACAAAAGAGTGAAGTGAGAATCATGAAAGATTGAATATAGTAACACATTTAAGATGCAATATCCAGATTGAGAAATCAGATACCAAAGGGAGTGGATTGAAGAACTTTGCATAAAATGAGAAATGAATGAACATTCAAGTTGTAATATCCTTTGAAAAACAAGGTTCACTACTTTGTTTCAAAACAACTAATTATACTCCAACCAAGAATAATAATATAAACTCATATGCACTGCTTTTCTTCCCTCCATAAATATTCTATGAAAAAAAAGTCATTAACAAAATTGTCAAGAGTCTTGCACTTTTAGATCATTCTAATTTGCCTATAATGTAAAGTGTTCATAATGAAACACCATTGTGTTGCTTCTCTGCTCTAGTTGATCAAACCAAAAGGAGACAAAGCCATGCAAATATAATCTCATATAGAAACAATATTCCACTACAAACAGAATAGTTGCATAAAGCACAAGTATTAAGATATTTGCCTATATGATGATAGACTCACGATCTTAAGCATTTTAAACCATGAATGTTGTATGTGATTGTTACCTTGGTTAGAAAAGTCTTTTAGGTATTTGTTGAACTGTTGCACCTATTTTTAGTCCCAGTGCAGCCAATGCCCGACAGAATAATGCATTTTGGAGTGGTCAAGGTAAGCTTGTTTTGAACACCTAACACAAACAGAGAAGATCAACAAAGTGAAATAAAAAATAAACACTAATCTTCTTAATGAAGGAAACTTAAGCTACATATTCAATCTTTCTTTCTTGAAAATTCCCTATCTTCATTGTTGAACACCAATTAACAGCACAAAATGATCAAGGTAAGCGAATTACTTAGGTTGAAGATGTGACCGGAACCAACTGGAAAAGGTTCCACCTTAACACTTTGCTGACCTTGCCTTCGTCACTACAGCAGACACGACCAAGAAAAAATGTTATGAATAATAGATATAAATCATCAAAAGATACCTAAAATGAATTATATCAAGACTATTAAGTATTTACAGTAGCTAATTCATGAAAAATCAATAGAAAACACATAATAGTTGATGCATTCTTTCGGAAAAAACTCATTTCAAGTAAAAGAGAAAGTAAATCAATGAATAAGTCGAACTCATTTCAAGTAAAAGGGGAAGTAAATCAATGAATAAGTAGAACTCATTTCAAGTAAAACTCATTTTCAAGTAAAAGGGGAAGTAAATCAATGAATAAGTAGAGTGGAAGACATAAGTAGCTACTCTAAAACCAATCAAAAGAAAGTCGAAGGAATTTAAAAAAACGCAGCAGCATATCAACAACACATTAGATCAAAAAACACATGACAAATTGATAAAAAAAAAACGCAGCAGATCATTATCTCCATCCTCACATGACAAATTGACAATTTAATAAAAACACAGTAGATCACAAAACGCTGCACATCAGCCCAAAAACGCAGCAGCTCAAAAACACATTAGAGGCATATAAAAAACGCAGCAGAAGCATATAAAAACCACATCAGAAGATCACACAGCAGCCCAAATTGAACGCTAACCATCAATGAATAAGTAGAACTCATTTCAAGTAAAACTCATTCAAAAAAAAGGGGAAGTAAATCAATGAATAAGTAGAGTGGAAGACATAAGTACCTACTGTAAAACCAATCAAAAGAAAGTGAAAGGAATTAAAAAAAAACGCAGCAGCATATCAACAACATATTAGATCAAAAAAACACATGACAAATTGATAAAAAAAAAAAAACGCAGCAGATCATCATCTCCATCCTCACATGACAAATTGACAATTTAATAAAAGCACAGTAGACCACAAAACGCTACACATCAGCCCAAAAACGCAGCAGCTCAAAAACACAGTGGAGGCATATAAAAAACGCAGCAGAAGCATATAAAAACCACATCATAAGATCACACATCAGCCCCAATTTAACCCTAACCATCAATGAATAAGTAGAACTCATTTCAAGTAAAACTCATTCAAAAAAAGGGGAAGTAAATCAATGAATAAGTAGAACTCATTTCAAGTAAAACTCATTTCAAGTAAAAGGGGAAGTAAATCAATGAATAAGTAGAGTGGAAGACATAAGTACCTACTGTAAAACCAATCAAAAGAAAGTGAAAGGAATTAAAAAAAAAACGCAGCAGCATATCAACAACACATTAGATCAAAAAACACATGACAAATTGATAAAATAAAAACAAAAAAAACGCAGCAGATCATCATCTCCATCCTCACATGACAAATTGACAATTAAATATAAACACTTTAGATCACAAAACGCTGCACATCAGCCCAAAAACGCAGCAGCTCAACAACACAGTAGAGGCATATAAAAAACGCTGCACATCAGCCCAAAAACGCAGCAGCTCAACAACACAGTAGAGGCATATAAAAAACGCTGCACATCAGCCCAAAAACGCAGCATCTCAACAACACAGTAGAGGCATATAAAAAACGCAGCAGAAGCAGATAAAAACCACATCAGATGATCAGAAGATCACACAGCAACCCAAATTGAACCCTAGCCAAACCTAAATTCGACCACACAGTGCGCAGATTGAACCCTAAACACAAATTCGACCACATTGAACCCTAGCCCAAATTGAACCCTAAACACAAATTAAATTGGTTTTCATGAGTTGAAACTAAAGGGTTTTAGGAGATATTACCCACGGGGACAGCCACATCCTTGCCGAGAAGAGTAGTGCGCAGAAGCGAAGAGGGAGTCGGAGAAGACGAAGGCGCGCAGAAGAAGTCGAGGATGGCTGATGAACGAGAGGAGGGAGTCGAGGCCGGCTTCGGTGTGGCTCTGGAACCCTTGTGCGAAGAGGGAGTCGGAGAAGATGAACTGAGAAGTGTCGTGAGGGCCTGAGAAGATGAACTGAGCGGGAGTGAGCGGGAGAATGTGGGTTAGGGCGGACTGATGAAATGAAATGAAATGAAATGTGTTGATTCTCCTACTAATTTCATTATGAAAATTTCAATTTCCTTTTTTTTAATTAAGATGATAATATTTTCTTTTATTATAACAAATTAAATAAATAAATTTAGCTACTGCAAGGAACCTACCGAAGCAAGAGTGCAATCGGTAGCTTCGGGGATACCCATTGGCGAAGCAAATGTAAAAGATGACGCCTCAGCCGTAGCAATGCCGAAGCTAAAACTACCCCAATGGCTACGGCAAAACCTTTCCGAAGCTAAAATTAGCACAACAACCTCATCCGTAGCTATGCCGAAGCTAAAACAACCCCAATGGCTACACTAGAACCTTCCCGAAGCTACTGTCCGAAGCCAATAGGATTTTTTTTTGTAGTGTTATAAAAATGACATCAAAATACCATTTTGAAAAATTTGTATCACATTAAAGAAAAAATAAAAGAAAAAACGTGATTGATTTAAAGAGAAAAATGAAAGAAAAAAGGTAATGTTAAAGGTGTACATATAAGGGGATGTGTAATACTATAATTGCCATAAATATCTTAGGAATAATTTCCATTTTTATAAACAAATCTCATTTAAAGTATCATATATAAATATAGATATTTTAAATCACTCTTATTGGTTAGTAAAAAATAATAATATAATTATAACTTTGTTTAAAAAAATAATATCATTGTAAATTTGGTATTAAGATTATATATAGTTAGTTAGTTAGTTAGTTAGTTATTAAATGTGCTAAAAATAAAAGAAAAAAAATGTAATTGAATTAATGAGAAAAATGAACGAAGAAAAAAAATAATGTTATAAGTGTATATCCAAGGGGGAGTGTTGTAATACTAATGAGTGGATTGTTCACCTCCTAAACCCTTCACCTCTCCTAAACTCTCATGATAATATAAATTTATGTTATCTCTTTCATGTTGCTTATATATATGACTATGTACTTCCCAAGATGAATACACAAGCAATGAAGTTATCTTATTCTCTTACATTCCCTTCTATAATCTCTTATTTCCGTTTATAGTTTAACTAGGGGTGTGCATAACCGGGTACCGACACGACACGGTTAATCGTGTCGGGTACCCAAAACCGTTAAGGTTGAAATCGCCGATCCGAATCCGACACGCTAAATCCCAGGTATCCGACACGAAAACCTAAAACGATTCGGTGTCAGATACCGAATTACCCGACACGAACCATTTAGTCAATTACTCAAATAGATCATGCAATGGGGGATTTGAAGAATAAACCCCATTGGAGAAGTTGGAGATGGAGATCTGGCGGATCTGGAGAGAGGAAATTGAATTGAGTTTAAGGGAGAGAGAAGAGAAAGAATGAGGCGGCGTTGGCTTATGATTGAAAATGAAATGAACCTTTGTTCATTTAGGGTTTTATGGGGAAATAATTAAACAAAAAAATCAAAAGAAGGGGAATTTTTTTTTGAAAAGCAGCTTTTTGGAATGGGGGGATTCGATCCCTGGGCTCACTAAAAGCAACCTTGGTTGTAAACCAACCGGGCCATTGCGACATCTTGTCTAACTTTGGATTGAATAATACTAATTCTGTATTACATATATATTTAAATTAAAAAAAATTAAACGGTTCGTGTCGGGTATCCGATAAGGCGATTTGCCCGACCCGAACACGAACCGTTTACTGCCGTGTTTTCTCGGTTCGTGTCATTATTGTGTCGTGTTTTTTTGGTTTCGGGTTTTTTCGTGTCGTGTTTTCGGTTTCGGGTTTTTCTGCACACCCCTAGTTTAACATGGCTCATACTATAAAGTTTTTATGTATCATGGGATATTTGAAATCTCTCATATCTCGATGGATCACTATCATATGCATTGTATAGGTATAGGTAAATGGTCAAGAATATTCAATGTTGAAACTTTTAAAGTTCTAATTAAGTTAATCTATTTAAAAAAGAGGCAAAATTGCAAGAAATCGCCCTTTAAATAGGGTAGTTTGTAAGAAACCGCCCTTTAAATTTAATTTTATGGCAAACTACCCTTTAAAATACATTCATTTAAAAACACAACCTAAAACATTTCTAGAAAATAATTGATGCTTATTAACTCACTTTGATGACGTATCCCCTATTTTATAAGAATAGGGATGATAATTCCTATATAAATATAATTGGGATGATAATTTCTACATACGGAATACACCATGAACTAACTTTACTTAACAAGATAACCAACTAACTTGGACATAGACTAAGATTATAATGTGAATTATATTTCAACAATGTATACCTAGGTAGACATGGCCACGGGTCACGGTCGAAGGGTGTGCTTGGGTTGAGAGTCAGGGTTAGGGTCGAGAGAAATAGAACCCGTGACCCGGCGGGTCAACCCTCCATTTTTTAAAAAAAATTTTAAATTTTTTTTTAATAAAATAAATTTATAATTATTATATAAATTATTATTAGAATAATTCATATTCATAATATTACATAAACTAATATGCAATGACAATGTGGGACAAATGATCCCCCATTCTTCTTCTTTTATAGAATTGAAGTCTTCCTTCCATCCCCTCATTTCCAATGTGGAACAACTACTACATCCCACATCGAAAATATGGAGTTAGAATGAGAAGCCACGAGGCTATATATATGTATCCCACTATCCTATTTCTCTCACTTCACTTGTTTCCTATATTTTTTTTAAAAAATAATGTGACCTGCCGGGTCAACCCGTTGACCCGGCGGGTCTGCTTATTTCCACCATTCAATGCCATGTGGCCAGGGTTAGGGTCATACCCTCGAGTTGCCGACCCGTGACCATGTCTATACCTAGATACCAAAATCAAAAATCTCACAAGCCAATTTTCAAGCCATCAAGGCCTTATGGTTGTTTAATAGACGTAATGCAAATGAATTGCTCTCACTTCTTCAAATCCGCGATGCCCGAATCTTATTCCATAAGAGTTGAAAAACTCCAAAATGGGACTATGATGATCATGATAGCTAATCTCATGTCCTCTAAGATTGACCGTGTGCCCAACAGTAGCTCCCCTGTATGTTTCTACTGGATTGTTCCGCGGTTCTTGAAGGAAGTGATTTAAGGTAAGTCCTGGCCCCGTACAACTTCTGCCAATATTGACCAATGAGTTAGTCGATTTTCGATCTGTCGAACAAGCTCTTTTGTTGGAAGAGCTCCGAAAAGATCTACCAATTGAGTGAGAGATAAAGGTAGAGGAAAGGGTCGCGCCATCCTCACCATCAATATATTGGCTTGCATAGTTATATTCGCATGAATCACATAAGGAATACACCATGTTGTATAAAACAAGAAAATTATATTAAAAAATGCAAATAATCAATGTAACTAGCATGGCAAAAACAAGTTCAATGGGGGTGGACTTATGAGTGTTTCCTTCGTACAATGGGGGTGGAATCGGAATGTATTGAGCGGGATTAGTCCATCCTCCAACAATAACGTTTCCATACAAACATGACGTCCTCCATGAAATAGTCCTAGAGATAATCGGTCCATCGACCTCATCAAAATAACCATCAATCTTAACAACCAGAATATGATCCATCTGCAAAAATAACTATATAAATGATTAAAATGTACTCATACACCAAACCTAATTATTTCATTTATTAAAATAAGGATGTTCGGAGTGATTTATAAGTAATTTATGGTCTAACCATGCCACAAGAACTCTTTCTTTTTAGGCTCTAAGTGAGGACAAGAGATCCAAGAGGGTTAGTTGACATGGATTGATGCCTCTTAACACTTCGAATCTATTAAATAATGAATTGATCTTCTTTTTGATGAAAATGGTTAGTATCCAACCCTACTTTAAGTATGGAAAAGTAAATTTCCCAATGTTGGACATTGTTGGCTTTTGACCGAGAGGGATCAATGAGACTAATCGAGAGGGATCAATGAGACTAACAACAATGGTGGATCGATCGACAAAAAAAGAACAAATTAAATCAACCACACAAAATGTGATAACAATACATAACAAAGGGTTGATAGTTCTCTGAGAAAACCAAAACACAGAGCACACAATTTCACTAATTGCCACTACTCCTTGATTGATTGAAACTGCATACATAACCCACTACAAGACAAAGTAACTGCATATACAGAAACTGATCACTACTACCCCACTAACACACCTCCTAGATAGTGGTTTAACACAAAAGAAACCAACATTTACATAACACAAATTGAACTAACTTTACTTAAGAAGATAACAAACTAACATAGATATAGACTTACATTAGAATGTGAATTATATTTCAAAATTGTATACCTAGGTACTAAAATAAAAAAAACCTCACAAGCTATTTTCAAGCCACCAAGGCCTTATGGTTGTTTAATAGACGTAATGCTAATGAATTGCTCTCACTTCTCCAAAGTCGCGATGCTCGAATCTTATTTCATAAGAGTTGAAAAACTCCAAAATGGGACTATGATGATCATGATAGCTAATCCCATGTCTTGTAAGATTGATCACATGCCCAACAGTAGCTCCCTTGTATGTTTCTACTGGACTGTTCCACGGTTCGTGAAGGAAGTGATTTAGAGGTAAGTCCTAGCCCCGTACAACTTTTGCCAATATTGTCCATTGAGTTAGTCGATTTTCGATATGTTGAATGAGCTTTTCTAACAAAAACACGTGATTAGGATTTGGAGGGAGATCCAAAAGTATTGGTCTGTATCCATTCTCGTAGATTATTGAAAATCTTAGGCCTTGAAATATATTATAATAACTTGCATATTAAGGGTGTTTCATAAAACAAATTAAATATTCAATACATGTTAAAAATAGGATAGTATAAAATATTCATACTTGTACATTACCATTGGTATAATCCTCTTCAGTTGAGATTCCATTGATCTCTTTAATCAAATTTAGCATTTTATCGATAGTTCGCATAGTTGTTGGAAGAGTTACGAAAAGATCTACCAATTGATTGAGAGATAAAGATGGAGGAAAGAGTCGCGCCATCCTCTCACCACCAATATATTGGCTTGAATAGTCATATTCGTATGAATCGAATAAAGAATACACCATGTTGCATAAAATAAGAAAATTTATATTAAAAAATGCAAATAATCAATGTAACCCGCATGACAAAAACAAGTCCAATGGGGGTGGACTTATGAGTGATTCCTTGGTCCAATGGGGTGGAATTGGGGTGTATCGAGCGGGATAAGTCCATCCTCCAGTAATAACATTTTTATACAACCATGGTGTCCTCAATGAAATAGTCCTATAGATGATCGGTCTGTCGACCTTGTCAAAATAACCATCAATCTTAACAACCAGAATAGGATCCATCTACAAAAATAACTAGCTATGTAAATGATTAAAATGTACTTGTACACCAATCCAAATTATTCCATTCTTCAAAATAAGGATGTTCGGAGTGATTTAAGTTCTAACTATGTCACAAGAGCTCTTCCTTTTTAGGCTCTAAGCGAGGACAATAGATCTAAAAGAGTTATGTGACATGGATTGACGCCTCTTAAGACTTCGGACGTCCAAGGTACTTTTCAAGTGTCAAAAGTTTTGTTATTTGTTGTATATTTCGGATTTTCTGTTTTTGTTGGTTAGGTACTCCAAGTGTTACGTTACTTGAAATGCCGATTTGCAGAAATTGACTTTCTGTCTTGGAATGTCACAATATTCATCTATGATTTTCTTTATTTGATTGCATGATTCACTTGTTGCTTTGGGAATATTATAATTATATAGTGAACGAATGAAAGGAACAAGATTCTAGGACCATGTCGTATATATGATTTCAAACCCAATAGTTCTCTTTGCTTCATTGCATGTTTTCTGCAATTTTCGTTCTAGAATTTCTGCACCAATGATAAAGAGATGGGGTGAGATGTCTCTTTGGCGGAAACCTTTTTATGGAAGAAAGGTAGTAGTTGGAACACCATTGATCAGGACATCTGAGAATAAAACCGTCATAACACACTCTTTAATATATCCATGAAATAAACTTTCGACAGAAACCGAACTTTTCAAGGACCATAAATAAGAAGTCCCATTCAACCTTGTCATATGCCTTTTCCATATCGAGCTTTACCGCTACCCATCCTTCTTTTCCTTTTATTGTCTTGCATTGCTCTATTGGATACAATAACACCTTTAAGGGGTGGATAATTTTTCCTAACACATTTTTCAATCGATCACCTATAATTTTTGCTATAATTTTATATATTGTTGAGTATAGGTTGATAGGTCGATGGTGGTTCGTGGAAATTGGGTTTTCACACTTGGGTATTGGTGTGATGAAAGTTTGATTAATTTGTTTAAGAAGTTTCTCGGAGTGAAAGAATCATTTAACTGCCTTTATGACTGAGGGCCCTACTATGTCCCAATATTTTTGATAGAATTCCCCAGTTATGCCATCTGGTCCTAGGGATTTATGCTTCCCAAGGGAATAGACCGCTTTCTTAATTTCTTAATTTGTGATCGGTCTTATAAGGGCTTCATTATCTATTGTAGTCAATTATGTGTCTATAAGATGAAGATACTCATCTAGAAGAGTTATGTTTATGTTTGTCTTCTTAAATCTTATTTGGAAGTCTACTTTAATTTCGTTTGATATATTTTCTTCTCCTGTGATGATTGTTTCTTCAGTGGTAGTGATTTCCCTTATAATTTTCCTGCTGCTATTTTGTGAAAATATCCAGAATTTGTGTCCGTGAGTTTCAAATGTTTTATTTTAGCTCTTTGACCCCAATATGACTTATGGTATAGTAGTAATTTTTCTCTTTTAATAATGAGGTCTTGTCTGTTTGTCTTTATTTTTCTCTGTTGGTTGAACCAACAGAGCAAAATATGAGTGTTTTCTAAAAAATCGAGGTGAAGAGGAAGAGGAATTCAACATTATAGAATGACAGAGCCATCTAGAGAGATCTCAATTTCCTAGGCAATCGCTCGTCAAATATTTGCCGCTCCTTGCTCAACTTTAGCGGTGGAGCAACGTTTTAGCCAATGTGGTCAAATATTAAGCGAGAAGAGATCAAGACTCTCGCTCGAGACTCTGGAAGGTCAAGTTTGCCTAAACGATTGGAAGATGGTGGAGATGCGAATTCAAAATAATGACCTCTTAATCGAGTCAGACTCGGATGAAGAACTCGACGATGACACAATGGTCAGGAGCTCAGATGTAAAGCAAGGAGAAGAGTCTTAGCATGAGATAACGTAAGTAGGGAACAAAACGAATGTAAAGAACGTGAGCTTTCATTCCTCTTCCCCGAGAGATACGTACACAACTAGAAAACCGGTCCATACCATTCTTCCTTTTTATTTTTATTTTTTTAAACTTAAAAAACTTTTTTAAAAAAAATGACATGTCATGATCCGACAGGTCAAAGGGTCTACCCTTGACCCGACGGATCACACAACCCGTTGACCCGTGGTTTGAAAGGGTCAGGGTTAAGGTCTCTTACTTGACCCGACGGGTCGGACCCTTGACCCGGCGGATCCGATCCGTGCTCATGTCTAGTTGGTTCTATACTATTTGTTCTTTATATTTCAATCAATTGGTCCTCAACCTCTTTTAGTTGTCAAAATATATTTTCAAAGGTGTTTTTATTCCATTCTTTTGTGAGTTACTTTAGGGTTTGCGCATGGGTTTTTCTTGTCAAGTTGAACATGTGCGATACTTCAACGTACATTACTTTTCTGCCTTCCCAATTTGATCATATGAGTGACATAATCCTTCTCATTTTCTTATCTAGAAAATTAAATTTTGTAAATGCATTTCTAAAATGATATTATTTATGGGAGCGCCCACTTGCAGTTGCACTTGTGTTGATCTCAAATTTGGTAAATGGGTCTTGAAGCTAAAATCAGATGGATCACTTGAGAGGTACAAAGCAAGACTTGTTGCCAAATGGTTCACTCAAAAGTCCGGGATCGATTATCCTGAAACGTTTTCTCCAGTAGTAAAAATGGCAACTGTTCGTAGCATCATCTCTATTGTTGCTTCTCATTCATGGGACATCCATCAGCTTGACGTCAGCTCTACATATTGCGAAGATTCCTGTCTTCCACGAGAGGACGAAACATATTAAGGTGGACTACCATTTCACCAGAGACAAGATTATGGAGGGGCTGCTATAGCTTTCGTACATACCCACTACACAGTTATCCGACATTTTCACAAAAATCCTCCCAGGCTGATAGCAAAACTTATTGTTGTCCACAGTGGCGGATCCTCAATCGAAGCAATGCGGGGGCTGGCAGGGACTGCATCAAGGCGACCTCCGTCGACGCTCTCAACTGTTCCAACGCAAGGCACCCTCCAACGCACAGCGGCACAGAATGCAATTCGCAAATAGATAGCACAATTCAAAATTTGATGGCACAGTCGCACAGATGACAATCGCACAGTTCAATTGGGCATTTTTTTTAATTTTCGGATTAAGGATCACAATCACAAATTGATAGCACAACCGCACTGTCGCACAAATGATAGATCATTAGATATAGCTAAATTGAACAACAAAACATGTAAGCCAGTAGTGGACTAAATCAGGAGGCTTTAAAAAATAAAATTGTTGATGCGTTTAAGAAATAAACAAGATGAGCAGCTTACGAGCGACGGGGCGGGACTAGTTTGTGTTTGTCGATGGCGATGTCCGTCGATATCGTCTTTGACTTCGATTCTCCAAGGGAAGTGACCCAATCGACTAAATCAAGGAGATTCTACGACTGCGAGATTGCCGGCAGCGAATGTGGAGAACGAAATGAACTTGCCGGCTGCCATGGAATTGCTTCAATTCTTCAAACTTATTTTGCAATTGGAGATTCTGAGATCCTCCTTCCTAAAATCTTGGATTTTGTTTTTGTGCAAATCTTAATTCCCATATATAATACCTAAAAAAATTAAAAATTTGGGGGGCAGCTGCCCCTACTGGTCTTACAAACGATCCGCCTCTGGTTGTCCAAGCTTGGTGTGTCGCACCCACCCCCAGCTTGCGGGGGCCTGTTGTCCACACCTGCTCAGCCGGTCAACAAGATAGAAGAACCGGGCATAGGAGGTTAAGGTTATTAGTCGGTTACATATTGTGTATAAATACAAATACTCCGTTCATGTTGCACTGCAATTTTTCAATGAATGAAAACACTTTGTTTTCTTCTCCAATTTCTCTGGCTCACAAAAAAAAAAAAAAAAAAAAAACTCAGTTTAACAACATAATCCTTTTCATTTTCTTACCTAGAAACTTAAATTTGGTAAATGCCTAGAAATGATATTATATTTCCGGGAGCACTTGCACTTGTGTTGATCTCTAATTGTGTTTGTTATTTGTTTGTTGATATATCTTCATATATAAATCTGACGTTCAGATTGTCTTTTCTTTCTTTCTTTTAACCCATATGATCTTTTGATTCATGTAAATCCTTATTTAAATACTATCAACTCACACAAAGTGTTCCCCGCTCCTTCCTCTCCAAAGGAAACCCTCTGGCGTCTCCACCTCAACGGAATCTCTGACCTCGGCGGCGGAACCGACGGTAAGATCTCTCTCCTAATGCAGCAGTCTCCGTTTTCCGGCTGTTACTACTCATTCTCTTCGTTAAATCATCTTTGTATAATCGAAAGATACCCCAAACCCTAACCCTATGTAAGCTTGTATCGATTTCAATTAGGCCTAAAATTCGCTGTTTTCTCCCTGAATTTTCCATCCCGAGTCTTAGAGATTCCCTGAAATAGATTTGGTTCTTGTATCAACTTTTATCTGTATTTAAGTTTTTTGCTCGAGTTATTGAAGGCGATGGTTGAATTCAAGGTGATTGAATATTTGAATGACTTGAATTTGGAAAATATTTGCACGGATGATGTCAACAAGACTCAATTTATGTTTGTTCTTGATCCATAGAACGGTGACAACATCACATCAACTTTATTATGACTTTTTATGTGGTGTTTGAAGTTTGGATCGCAATGTCTGAAGATGGAACTTCCACAACTGTGGCTTCCGAAGGTGGAGATGTTCGTCCCCCTTCAAACCATTCGACGTCTAGGAAGCGAGTCAAAATTATACCCCCGAAACGCGGTAATGTTTGTTTTTGGAGGAAATCTTTCTATTCTAGCGTAGCTTTATTCTTGCAAGGCATATCTTGTTTAGGTAAATTTATTGAAATGATACCCTTATTTCCATGTCTTCCAGCGAATCCATCTTACATCAATAACTCGAACCATACAACCTATAGGTAGTTTTAGACAGGTTTCCTTTGAAGTAGAGTAGTAGACACCTGAATACTAAGTATAGCTCGTAATAATCTGTCTTCCGGATCATAGGACGAATCCTTTGCCATCTGAAGTGTTAATTTACCTATCAAAATGTCACCAATCTCTACCCATGCTCCCAACATCACAATTCCGTTTTTTTTTTCTAAATTATGGGCTTTTATATAAATGTGGTATTTTGTTAGTTAACTTTTCGGGACCTTGACTTGTCACATGAGTCAGAATTTCATATTTTCAAATGTGAAAAGAAGTATAAATATCTCCTTAATTTATTTGTTGATGAACTGAAGATGGAAATTCGAGAATGGTGGCTTCTGAAGTTGGTTCCCCCTCAAACCATTCGACATCGATGAAGCGAGCCAAACCTTCCCCGGGTCCTCAGTAAGTTTAATTTGTTTTTGGAGAAATACATGTCACCATTCGACATTGATTTTGCTTGTTTTTGAAATATTGGAATACATAATTTATGTTTGTGAACTGGTCTCAAATGTTTTCTGCTTTCTACTTTAATTCTAAGGTAGAACACAGCATAAACGGTTTCATCCCCATATTCAAAATCCCATTTCCTCTTTTTTCATATAAATGATGTATCTTTATTTGGTGCTTGATTATGTAAGCTTCTTTGGTGATTGATTTTGACAGACCGCCTCGGGTCCAGCTAAAGTTTGATTTTGATGGACTCGTTCTCAAAGGGGATTTTGATAAATACGTAGCGGTTGCCTTATCCAGTTTTAATGAGACTAATCAAGCTCAGGGGGTTTGTTACTCTTCCTTCTTCCTAAGTCAAATCAGCACTTGATCAGCAGTTGCATAAATTTAATTCTGACTAATTGGATTTGGATGTGCTTGTACATATGTAATTTGATGGATCAGGCTCCTTTGTATGAGGTCGTCAAGGCACTTGGGTTTATTTGGACCCCTATAGCTAAAACGTGTCATTTCAACTTCATTGCAAGGCCAAAAGATGGGACTGATGCTGAGGATAAGCTCTTTTTTGCTGAAGTCGAGACTGTGAGAGGTGTCGGCTATCGTTGCAATTGTTGCTGCATCATAGGCCCCCCGGATTCCAGTATGTCTCCTCTATCACTCTCAATCAGATTTATATATATAAACTTGGCACTGCCTTGTTTGCAATGCTGTAATTTCCACACGGCCTTTTCAAATGTGTTAACTTGCAGAGACAGGGCTTTGTGGCTGCGGCATATATTGTGTTAATCATCCAAATCACGTACAACATCCTCCTCAAGGTGGCTTTAGAAAGAAATTGATAATAGGAGGGGATTTTTTATGGTGAAAAGATAATAGGAGGTTTGAAATGGATGTACGTACGTCTATGGTCACATACTCATCGATGGGGTTATTCAACCTTTATATGAATGTAGAGACTTTAACTCAAATCATCAAATGCTACCTACTTGTTATATTCCTATACATTTTGGTACATTGAGACTCACAGAATCTCAAAGTTCACATGCCAATCAATGGACACTATAGGAAGCATACTTTCTCCAGATATTAGTCTGCACAATATTTTGTCTGTCATGAAGACCACATGTAAATCTGAAAGTTCACATGCCAATCAATGGACTTGAACTAAACAACTGTAATCAGGATACATAATAAACTTCATCAAGTTATTTAGAATGAGGGAACTTGTGTTTGGAAAAACCTTATCCATAAACACTAATCGTCCCTTGGCAGTTGGCACCTTCTCCATGAGCTGTGCGTTGAACTCTATGAATCCTAGTATTTCACCAGAAATAAGACTTTTAGCTAGGATCAGATACCCCCATCAACTCCGTGAGTTGTGCGTCCAACTTTGTGAATGTTGGGCCCAGGCCCATGTCCAGCCCAAATTAAAAGCTCCATTTGTTAGCTTTTTGTTGGAAGAATTAAGGGAAATTTCGTGTAGGTAGGACTCAAATGCTGCCTACTTGTTATATTCCTATACTTTTTGGTACATTGAGACACACTGAATCTGAATGTTTGAATTGGGAGTCGTGTGCACGGACGTACATGCGCTAGTAGCCTAACACACAACTTGATTAAGATTCCATTCTCAACTCAATTGGTAATAGGAGTAGTCCACCGATCGACTTATATACTAAGACTCGTTATATTCAACTTTCGATGTAGGACTCTTGATGGTCTCATTCACATCTGTCAACAATGGGTCACGAGCTTGTGTTTGCTACCCATCCACCAACAATTGAGAACTTGGTTGTGTTCGTGCTCCGGACTGCTCCCATGTGGTCTCTCCGGATCTATCGAGACGTGAGGAATTTCAGATAGCCTAGGATACATAAAAACAAACTCCTCAAGGTGTGAATAAAATAGGTTTCAAATTTGGCAGGAGGCCGGGGCCAGTGAGATTGAAGCTGGGAGAGGTGGATTTTCAGGGTAGATATCAATATATCATCTCTTTAGTAATGGTGCATACATATGATATCCATTACTAAAATAGCGTATTACTAAAATAGCGTTAGAGCTCTTCAATTTTTGAAGTTATAAAAAAAAAACCTCTTATTTAACATCCCTCATTTATACTTATAAAACTAGAAGTAATCCCTTTGTAAAAAATTGAGCAACGTGTTCTACCTTTGCAAAATTAAGAAATCAGAAACTGCTTTCAGCAACCACGTTCTTTTCTCCACAAGCACTACTCGCACCGCTCTACTCTCAAAAACCCTCTCTCTCAAAGCCCTAATGGCTTTTTGCCCCTCTCAAAGCCAGATCTAAACTCTCCCACGACACCTCCTTCTTGCATCTCGCTCCCGACAACGGAACTGGCAGCCTGCCCGAGGCCTACCTCTTCCTATTCCAATTGTCGGCGGAGAACAATCCAGTAGCCGCGTTGAACTCGACGGTGGTGTGGGTGGTGCAAAAAACCCAACGTCGGTGTGCGTGGTGTGAAGAACCTGGCTACTCTTCAAGTATGTTTTCAATTATTTTTTCATTTTAATTCAAATTTTTAGGGTTTAGGAAAGAGAATTGGGGATTTTGGAAATTTTATTTATTTAGTCGCGTATTAGAATGCAATTTGGTGTGTGTTGATTCCATAGGGCAACTATTGAAGGCAGATTAGTCACCTACCCACGCTCTCTTCTCATCACAAAAGAGTTATGGCCCGGCTCCTCCCTCCTCTCAGTCATCATCCTATGGTCGATTTTGAGAGCGAGTTAACAATATTCGACATTGAGATCTGTTTTGGTTGTGGCAGTGGCGGCGTTATCGATTCCATGCTTCCTTGGGAGGGTCTTGCTCTTGCTGCCAAGTCTAAGAGTAAGGAGGCATAAAATCAATTCCCGATTATAATCAGTTCCTAATACAAACAAGGTGGCGATGTCTGGAGGCTGCTCAATCGGGTCGTGGGCAGGCGAGGGCGACGCAGAAGGTGGTCCAGTCGAAGACGACGGAATTGGTGCTGGAGGTGACAATCAAGAGCTGGAGACGAGATTGAACTGGGACAATGTTTGTGAGGGTGGTGGTGCCAATTGAACTAGGGCAACGATCGAGAAGCCAGTGGCAGCGACTTATGAGGCTTTATACTTGTAATTCATCGGTAATTTGCTTCAATTTAAACTACCCGTATAATCTTTAGAAATTAGGGTAGAAGAGGAAGGGCAGGAGAGGGCTACGAAATTTGGATTTGTGACGTGGAGATTTGGGGCCGGAAAAGAGAGGTCGCCAAAACAAATATGATGCGCGCCAAAGGGAAGATACTCGCTAGGACGGGTGATGCAATTGTGGGGTGGACACCGGAGATCTGCGTGGGCCTTGCTTGAGATTTGGGTGGCCTGTATATCCATCGAATCACCCTTCCTCTTCTCCAGGCCATCCTTCAGTTTGAGTAGCTTAAATGCTTCAGTTAATATGGCAATGGAATCAAATAGATATGATTTGTAGCCTGTAGATGGTAAGTTTTGCTGATCTTCTCCAAGATCTGGCATTTTATCATTCATTCTCACTTACACAACCAAGAATCAGGACATGGAAATGTTGAAACAATCTCTTACCTAGAAAAGAAGCTTGTATTTTGCTTTGGATCACATGTTGCTTCCCAGATGCTACTTCCTTTCGGTGAAGAAACCTTTCTTTCCGGGTCGGAACTGAAGCAAGCGCAGGAGGTGGGTTGTGTCTCTGCTGTCTCAACAATACTAGATTGGGAGACATAGTGGAATACTAAAGATCATCTATAAATTTTTCTATCTTACTAATTCATATCAAAATGTTGCTAACCATTGTTAGTTGCAACATATAGCAACTAGGATGGTGATTCAGTATGGGTGGGGGCTAGATGATAGTCCTGCAATTTACTTCCATGGAAATGCGGTAATATTTATCCCCCTTATATATATAGCTCAGTTGAAGTGTGATAGTTACCTGGATATCAAGGCTCTTTTTTTTTAGCGTACACTGGATGTCCTAGCCCTTTGTATCTTTGTATAAGTTTGTCATCGGTTTTGTCATCTGCCTTTTGGGGTTTTATTTTGTAATATGTCATTGTTGGATTCACTGTTGTTGTTGTTCTGGTTTCGACTCAAAGATTGAATATTGCGTACTGTGTTCTATAAACTTGAGTTATTGCTGTTTTGGTTACCTAAATCGATTAGCAGTTCAGTTTTTCTACCATGGCTTCATCTGGTAAAGCATTAATCCATTTGAATATTTTTGTTAACTGAATCAGGTTACTGCTTTGAGTATGGGAAACTAACATGAAATTGAGGTGGCATCTAAAATTGAAAAGGTGGAGCTTAACACTGCTCTTGAAATGTGTACTTGTGATATGGGGTGGTAGACTGATTTTGTTAAACTTCTTAATTTGACAGATGTATACTTTGGCATATGATAGAGCCACATAAATGCTTAAGAAAAATCGTCAGGTTCTTGAAAAGATTGTGGAAGAACTGCTTGAGTTTGAAGTTCTGTCGGGAAAGGTGTGATCGTCTATTGCCTTTTGTTTTTTCTGCTACTTTCAATTCACCTTTTGGATTCTCATCCTCCCATATGTCAGTATGAACTCACAAAAGTTACTGCTTCATTTTTCTTGGTAGGAGTTGGAAAGAACCATCGACAAAAATGGAGGAGTTCGAGAAAAAGAGCCATTTTCCCTTTCAAGAGGATATGAAATTGAGGTACATTTTCCACTCTATTTGGATGCTGGATCTATTGACATGGGTAACAGTAACACATGATCATCAAACAAGTATTCTAAAGATGAATGCTTAAAGAATACAGAAAATCAATTGTGATATGTTTTCTGCAGTTGACGTCTGTTAACTATCTCACTGGTGGGAGCTCAACTGGAACTGCTTTCCTAGGAGCAGGAAACTAGAACCGTATGGTATCAGTTTGCAATTGACAGGCCTTGCCATTTCACTCTGTTCATTTTGCTTAGAAGAAAAAAATCAGGAGGATCAAGAGATCGGAAACAAGCTCTGGTGGTTTGCGATCCTTTCACTTTTTTCGTAAGCTCATGATTTAATATGAAATATGTATATCATCACATAGAGTAGATTAAGCGTTGAGAAGTGGTTTTCAGTTTTCCTTCTCGACTTTATGGCCGAAATTTGGCCATTCTATGGCTAGGAGCCTAAGACCTGGATCAATCGAATTATTTTGTCTGTAATCTGTTCTTATTTGACAGATTCATACATTTTGATCACATAATGAAATTTAAATAATGCCTTTTTTCTGCCTCTTCCTTGGCATCTCTTAGTTTGTGTTCTTAGCTTCAAACCCTTAACTTTCTTTGGTTTTGGGGGGTTAATGTCTGCCAACAATTGGTTTGCTGCTTACATTTTTCCGAATGTGACCTCAATTCAAGTTATGAAAAATCAATTATAACTACAGGTTATACTAATAATTTACCTTGAATACAAAATGAAATCATTAGAAAGGGTGAGCCTGGTCACTTGATCAGTGCATGCAGAAGTGCCTGCTGAGCTGCACGAGATGGAGGAAGTATGATGGTTGCTTGATTTGGATAGACATTTTGTAATCTCCCAGTTATGTGAATTGAAATGGATAGTATAGTTAACCAAGTAGCAAGAACTGCTCCAAACTTATGAACAATGGAGGTAGCTTGGATTCTTCTGCATTAGGGGTGGTTAGCTGGAAATAAGTATAATGATAATATTAACATGCTTATATATGATCAGGAGGGTAGGTAAATAGATTTATTGCTTTTGTGCATTTTTTTAATTTTCTTTTGTTGTTTGATGCGTATGTGATTCAGAATAAGCAACAATAGGGAAAACAAAATGATGAAAGATGAGCACCAATGGTACAAAGATGGGAGATCCAAGCAGGTGCCTTTTAGGAGTTGGGTGTGTTTTATGGGCTGTATTTTGGTTCATATGTAATGAAAAGAAATAAATGCTTTTTACTTGAAGATTTCTTCAGTTTGAGTTGCCTAACTGCTTCAGTAGGTTAATATGGCATTGGAGTCCAATAAATGCTTTATACGTGAAGATCTCCATCAACTGGCATTTGATCATTTATTCATGAATGGATCTTTTCGTTTTTTTTCTCTGGCCATATGATCCCAGTTCCTAAATGAATGTTACTCAGCTAAAGCATGGCTATTAGAGCAGCAGCAACATGGAAATCGACAAGGAAAGGAGGTAGCAATGAGAACTCAGTAGACAGCAATGGGCTCCTCGCTAATATATTAACTGTCCTATAAAGGCTGAGAAGCTAGCAATGAGAACTCAACATACATCAATAGGGCTCCTCTTGCATAGCCCATGGAAACCAACAAGGAAAGGAGCGCGCCTTTTAAAGTAGAAATTTTTTACATATTAATTCATGTTTTGCATAAAGTAGAAAATTTTACATGTTTATTCATAGAACATGATCTTGTAGTCTATGACAGTGAATTACTAATTTTGGGTTGATTCTTATGGTTGAAGGAAAAACTTGAGTGTTATATCTTACAATTAACCAAATTTGGGAAAAGGGGGAAATTTGTTAACTTAATGTTCTTCCGATGTGGGGAACAATTCTTGCAGGTCCTTGCACTAGAGTATTATGTCTAATAAGAGATTCATAAGTGTAGCAAACGATCACTCTCATTATTGCATTGTAACACTACAGAGTATAAAAAACATCCTTTTTTTTTTGGTGTTTTGTAGTTGATTAATCAAAATACAATATTTTTTAGAACTTGGTCGAAGCTCAATGCTTTCTAATGTGTTGATTAAAGTATTATCCCGCCTTAAATTATTTCATTTTTACGTAGCAAAGACTACTCAGTATTTTTATAAATCACTTACCAATAGGAGCATGCATCATATTTACATAAGGAATAATACCTCCTCTTAATTACACCTCACTACCAAGCTATTTATTTAATTAATAAAAATTAAAATAAATTATATAATTAAAAAAATAAAATTATATGATATACTTTTTTCTATAATTTATTTCCAATTTACAATATTATAAATAAAAAATATTTTAGAAAATAAAAAATAATTTAGAATTTTATTAATAAGCCTCATATATTTGGAGTATATGATTACCCTCCTATATTTATAATCAATGGAGTTTATGATTAACCCTTCTATATTTAAAAAACAAATGTCTTTAGTTTTATTTTGAATGAAGTGATCCAACTTTCTCTTAAAAAATGTCTTTATTAGCCCATAGAGTTTATGCAGAATTGCAGAGAACAATCCTATATTTTTTCTTGATTTTTATGGTCTAATTGTATGTTCAAAAGCACATATTATAAAAACATATAATCAGTTGTTATTTTACGTTGGGTTAGTACTTCTCTTTATTATTATTGAGAAATAATTCGATTAAGGAGAAGTACTTCTCTTTATTATTATTGTATATATATATAATTCGATTAAGGAGAAGTATTTTTAACATGTATTGAATATTCTAATGGGTTAGTACTTCTCTTTATTATTATTGTATATATATATATATTTTTTGTTTTTTTTTTATATTTTCCCGGGGGGCTCGAGCCACCGCATGCCCCCCGTCCCTCCGCCCCTGCTTACCATAGAATCCTCCCCCCTTCATTTATATTGTACACAAATTTTAGTTCTAAATTAAGGAGTTATAAACAAATTAATTAAGTTTATTATGAGATTAATTATAGATAGTATTATTAGAGTGTGTTTGGTTGATATGTCAAAAACGAGGTGATAGATTACATAGGTCTTATATTGTATAGTGGGCCCAAATTCCCAATACCTTTGTAACCTATATATATATATATGATTATCAATGAATAGAAACTCTCAAGGAGGACTTTACATCAATCTCGTAATCTCACATGGTATCGCAACTTTTTTTCTTCCTCACGGAACCCTAAATCAAATCTAAGCCTTTTTCCAAAAAAATTCCTCCCCCCGCCGTCTTCCTCCTCCTCTGTCCGGCTTACCGTCGCCAGTGACCACATCGCCGGTCATCCTCTTCCTCTGTCTCTCTCTCGCTCCCTCGCTCACAGAACTTGTCTCCGCATCCATCGCCGACCCCAGATCCGCCCTCCTGTGACCTCCGTCCGGCCTCCCCGAGCCCGAACCCAACCACATCAACCATCTCCCTCGCCCACCGTCGCCGGCATCCCCACGCCTCCTGCTCACCGCCGGCATCCTCCCTCGCCTGCTCGCCGGCCACCACCACAGCAGCTCTCGCACTCTCGCACTTCTTCTCTCTCGCTCAGACCGTCACAACCCAAATCCGGCACCCCTAGTTCAGATCCGGCCTCCTTGACCCCGAATCCACCGCCTCCGCTGCCCACAACCACCATGCCGCCACAGGTTCTCCATCCTAGCGTCTGACGGTTTCAATCCAAGCCTCCCCTGTTGATTTCCTGAAGAAGAAAAAAACCCGAGACCACTCCCCTCTATTTTCTATATTTTCGAAAAAAAAAACCTTACTATGGCCTTCTACGATCACCAACGACCTCTCATCGGGATGATTGCCCCTCCAAGTCATTTACAGAGGGGGTATTCCCACATTGGAGCCCATCCACAGGGCGACCCGGCCTCTCCAACGAGGTCATACCCGAGCCAACAGGGACTCCTTGGGCCCTCTCCGCACCAACATCACGCCTTCTCTTCTATGCAGCCGACATCTCTTGACTCTTCTTGGTACATGGACACTGGTGCCAACTCCCACATGACGAACTCCTCAGGTAACCTCTCTTCTATTTCCTTTAAAGGTCCTGCACGCTCTATTATCGTCGGCAATGGATTATGGTGGTCGCCTCGCTACTTCGGGAATTGGCCAAGCCAAATTACCATGGTTTTTAGGATCGAGATCCTAGTAAGGGATCGAGACAAGGGTATAGGATCGGATCGTAGGATCGTAAGATCCTAGACAAAATTTAAAAATAAAAAAAATAATAAAAGAAAAACAAATCATCATAAACAAATACCTTAATTTTAAAATAAACTAAGCTTTTCATCCAATAAACAAATTATGTAACTAAAATAGTCCAATAATAAGCATTTAACATTCATAATTTGTCAAGAATAATGTATGAAAATGTGACAAACAGACAAGGATAATGTCTTAAAATATGAAAAAACATACAAGAGATAAATCACACATTCAAATATCCAATGACGTCTCTAGTTTCAAATGTCAGCATCGCAATTAACCACATCATGAACAATTTTCAGGCGCTCAAACGTGGATTTGTCGAGTTGAGTAACGAAACAAAGGGTTTAAGGTTTCAATTCAACGTCTTCACTCTTCTGCCTTCAATTTCTAAGGATATGGGCTACCAAAAAAATAAAAAATAAAAAGGTCCATTGTATCTAGAAGGCCCAATATTCAAACAAAACAAACACAATTACACAAATATGATTTTTACTAGGATCGGATATTTTTTCTAGGATCGATAGATCCTAGGTGGATCCTAGCACAAAGGAGTCTATATGCCCGATCCGGATCAAAACCTTGCCTAGAATCGTAGGATCGTAGGATCCGGATCGGGATCCTAATAACCATGAAAATTACAGACTCCAACCCACCCACTACACCTTAACAATGTCCTCATTGCCCCAAAGATTGTCAAAAACCTTATCTCTGTCAGTCGGTTCACTACTGGCAATAACGTTTCTCTTGCGTTTGATCCCTTTGGTTTCTCTGTGAACGATCTTACTACGGGGGTTACTCGCTTGAGATGTAACAGCACCGGGGAGATCTACCTTGTCACACCACCTTCTACATCCAGTCAGTCGTGCCCGGTCGCCCTCTCGACATCGTCGTCCAGCCAGTGGCATGCACACCTGGGCCATCCCAGTGCTGCTGTTCTAGATGCCCTCCGTTCTCAGAGTCTTGTCACCTGTAATAAAGACCTACGCTCTAGTTTATGCTCTTTTTGTCAGTTAGGAAAACATGCAAGACTGTCATTCCAACGGTCTTTGAACTCCACCCTTGCTTCTTTTGATATCATTCATAGTAACATTTGGACCTCTCCCGTGCCTAGCAAGGAGGGTCACAAGTAGTACCTCTTGTTTCTTGATGATTACACTCATTTCTTATGGGTCTTCCCGTTGCATTTCAAGTCCCAAGTGTTTCCTATCTTTGTCAAGTTCCATGCCTACATCAAAACACAGTTTCAAACATCCATCAAATGCTTCCAATGTAACAATGGCCGCAAATTTGACAACAAAGATTTTCACTATTTTTTCGCCACAAATAGAATCTCCTATCGGTTGTCTTGCCCCTATACCTCCCACCAGAATGGAAAGGTCGAACGAATCATCAGAACGATAACCAATATGATGCGCTCTCTCCTGTTTCACGCATCTATTCCCCTTACCTATTGGCCTTACAATTTATCCACCACTTGTTATCTCCTCAACATTCTCCCATCTACCACCCTTCACCATCGCTCGCCATCTCATGCCCTCTATTACACTTTGCCTAGGTATGATCACCTTCGTACCTTCGGGTGCTTGTGGTTCCCAAACAAATTCTCCACCGCCCCACACAAGCTTCACCCGCGCTCCACTCCTTGTGTCTTCCTAGGTTATTCGTCTGATCATCGCGATTACCTCTGCCTCGAAATCAAGACCCATAGGCTCATTGTGTCTCGTCATGTCACCTTTGATGAGTCTCGCTTCCCCTTTGCTCTCCTCCCCTCCCCTCTTCTACACCTCCTGTGTCTCCATCTGAGTCAGAGTCATCGTTCCCTCACTTTCTTCTACCCCAGAGCTCTCCCGGTGCTCCTGCCTCTCCCCCACCACCACCCCTACCACCAAACCACACACCCGCAGCAGATCCGGTGTCTTCCGACCCCGTCAGATCGTCTCCATGAACATCTCACATCACCCCTCCGCACCGTACCATACATCTTCTCCATGCCCCATGCCGCCATACCCCATGCCCTATGCCGCCATACCCCATGTCGCGGCATATCAACAGGACGCGGGCATGTCGCGGCCTCTCCCCGCCGCATCTCTTGTTGCCCCCTCCGACGCCCAATCCCCCCTTGCCTCCAACTTGACCTCCCTTTCCCCCATCTCGACCTCCCACAAAACAGCCCTCCTCGACCCGAATTGGCAGGCGGCTATGCTCGACGAATACAGGGCCCTTACAAGGAATGATACTTGGGTTCTGGGCCCTCGTCTTCCTAAGGCGAATGTCATTCGCTTCATGTGGCTCTTCCGCACAAGTTCCGCTCTGATGGGACGTTGGAGCGCTATAAAGCACGTCTTGTGGTCAACGGTCGTTCTCAGCAGGTAGGTATTGACTGTGAGGAGACCTTCATCCCCGTCGTCAAGCCTGCCACTATCCGAGTGGTGATGAGCTTAGCGGTGTCACGCAACTTGGCCATTCATCTGCTGGATGTCATGAACGCTTTTTTTCATGGTCATCTGAATGAGACAGTTTACATGTTTCAGCCGCTGGGGTTTGCTGATGCTGATCGTCCCTAACACGTCTGTTTCCTGAAGCGCTCTCTGTATGGTCTGAAACAGGCTCTGCGAGCTTGGTTCCAACACTTTGCTTCTCATCCGCTATGCTTGGGCTTCACTGGCAGCCGCTCGGATTCGTCTTTGTTCATCTATCGCAGAGGCTCAGACATGGCATTTTTGTTACTGTATGTCGACGACATCATTCTCACCGCCTCTTCTGATGCTCTTCGTACGTCGATTATTTCATAGTTGAGTGCTAAGTTTGCCATGTCAGATTTGGGTCAATTGTCTTACTTCTTGGGAGTTTCTGTTCAGCGGCATGCATCTGAGCTGTTTCTCTCTCAGGGTAAGTATGCTGCTGAGAGCCTGAGATTGTTGCTCGCGCGAAGATGAGTAACTGTAAGCTAGTCGCCACCCCTGTGGATACATCCAACAAGCTCAGTGCTCATTCCGGTCCGTTGTTTGATGATCCGACGTTGTACAGGAGCCTCGCCGATGCACTCCAGTATCTTACGTTCACCCGGCCCGATATCAGTTACACTGTTCAGCAGATCTGCTTATTCATGCATGCGCCCAGGGAACCCCATTTTTAGGCCTTGAAGCGGATCATTCGGTACATCAGCGACACTCTCGAGTTGGGCACCACAATCACTCCTTCCTCTAAACTTGACCCCGTTGCTTACACTGATGCGGATTGGGGTGGTTGTTCTGACACACGTCGCTCCACATCTGGATACTGTGTTTTCCTCAACGACACCCTCGTGTCGTGGTCAGCCAAGCGCCAGTCTGTCGTGTCTCGCTCCAGCGCTGAGGCAGAATATAGAGGTGTTGCCAACGTTGTCTCCGAGTGCTCTTGGCTCCGCAATCTCCTTCTTGAGCTTCGTTGTCCTCTTCAGAAGGCCACCCTGGTCTACACTGACAACGTCTCCGCCGTCTATCTGGCTAGCAACCCAGTCCAGCATCAACGAACGAAGCACATTGAGCTCGATCTCCACTTCGTCCGGGACAAAGTTGCTATTGGACATGCCTGCGTTCTACATGTCCCGTCCTCCTATCAGTACGCTGATATATTCACCAAGGGTTTACCTCGACAGTTGTTCCTTGATTTTCGGTCCAGTCTCACTGTACGGGACCCTCCACTTTCAACTGCGGGGGTTTGATAGATTACATAGGTCTTATATTTTATAGTGGACCCAAATGCCCAATACCTTTGTAACCTATATATATGATTATCAATGAATAGAAACCCTCAAGGAGGACATTGCATCAATCTCGTAATCTCACACTAGGAAGTAGAAATACCCAGGAAGTTGGAGAAATACCTGCATTTGGTTTATATTTTTAAAACATGAAAACTCATGAATTCAACTTCCCAAAAACTTAAAAATCTCTAACTTGGAGGAAGTTCACTTATCTAGTTCCCCCTAGGTTCAACTTCCACCATTTTGTATTTGAAAATTTTCAATTCTCCCTTTTAATCCTCTAAAATAAAATAAAAAATTAACTAAACACATTTTCATAATTCCCATCAATTCGATTTCCTGGGAATTTAAGCAGACAAACATGATCAGATTTTCTCTTATCTATAAATCCTTTAGGCTGTTGCATGTAAATGGTTTCCTTTAGGTCACCATGTAGGAAGGCTGTTTTAACATCCATCTGTTCAAGTTCCCAGTCATTAACAGTAGTAATAGCAAGCATGAGTCTCAGAGTCTTGTACTTAACAACAGGTGCAAAGATATCCTTATAGTCTACCCCCTCCTTTTGCCTAAAGCCCTTAGCTACAAGTCTAGCTTTGTACTTAGGTGGATCAGTAGGAGTGATACTATCTTTCAGTTTGTAAACCCATTTGCACTCAATAACTTTAGCCTTTTTAGGTTTAGGGACCAAGAGCCAAGTTTTGTTAGCATACATAGACTGTAACTCTTCATGCATAGCTTTCAACCACTCATTAGCACTAGAACTTTTCATGGCTTGATCATAACTTTCAGGTGTAAGATGTTTCACAGTTTCAGCAGCCAAGAAAGCAAATTCAACAATATTAGAGGTGAACCTTCTGTTAGGTATCCTAACTCTAGGCTCTCTGTCTCTAGTAAGTTGATAATTAGACAAGTCAGGCACAACATTTCCAGCAGTATTCATAACAGGCAAAGGAACATGATCAGAAGCAGAAGTATCAGTAGAAGAGGATTGAAGAGAGCTCGAGGGGGATGAAGTACTGTCACTTACACTTCCACCAGATTGGTGGGAATGAGTAGAGATACTACCTTGTGAGCCATTTCCTTCAGGCTCACTGTTTTGAGGAGAGTTTGACACCTCAACTTCTGGAGATTGAGTCTCAGAGGTTGAGTTTCCATTGTTTGAGCCTTATGGAGTTCCAATGTCAAATTCATCATCCTCCATGTCATCATGGTCATTTGGATCATAGAATCCTTCAGCATGGGAAGGGTCTTCTGGGGTACCTGCATTCTCAGTTTCAAGTGTTAGATTCTTCTTGAAATGGTATTCCTTTTCATTAAAAGTTACATTTCTAGAAGTTATGCATTTATAAGCTCCAGGTTGAACAACAAGCAATCTATATCCTTTAGTTCCTTCAGGATAGCCCAACATTACACACTTTTGAGCTCTAGGTTGTAGCTTTCCCTGAGATACATGGGAATATGCACTACAACCAAATGGTTTCAAGTGTGTAATGTCAGGCTTCCTTCCTGACCACATCTCTTGTGGAGTTTTGAAGTCCACAACAGATGATGGGGTCCTATTGATTAGATAGGCAGCAGTTGTGACTGCTTCACCCCATAAGGAACTCTTAAGGCCAGCACCAATGAGCATGCACCTTGCTTTTTCAAGCAAGGTCATGTTCATCCTCTTAGCAGTGCCATTCTGCTGAGGGGTGCCAGGGACTGTGAGATGTCTCTTTATCCCTTTTTCTTTACAGAATTCATTAAAGGCTTTATGGCAAAACTCTAAACCATTATCAGTTCTTAGCACTTTTAATTTGAAATTAGATTGACTCTCAACCATAGCATTCCAAGACTTAAAGCTGTCAAAAGCCTCATCCTTTGATCTTAACAAATATACCCATACTTTTCTAGAGTAGTGTTGTGAGCAGAATCTGCCATGTTTTACAGTAACTTTTATATCGATTTCTGTATACATTGCATTCATTTGGGTTTAGATAGTACAGAATCTATGTAGTTTATGTTTATTTGCCAAATTATGGAATCTACACCAGTTTCTGTTTAAATCGCAGAAATCGAGGCATTTTACAGCAATTCTACAGAAGGTCGGAAAAGCTCGGAAAATCACTACAGAAGTCCAAGGTCAAAGCAGCGGAACAAGTCTGAGAGTCAAGGCTACTCGATCTCGAGTAAGCCTACTCGACCTAGACGAGCCTGTCCGGGCACAGCTTGGTCGACAAAGCCATGATCGAGAGCCAAGCCACCCGAGCTCCGGACCCTACTCGACCTCGACAAGCCCTGGTCGAGGTCGACGAAGCCCAGACGCCCACACCCGGAGTCGACGAGGAGAGCTGGTCGAGGACGAAGCCAAGGACGACCAGGAGACTCGCTGCCAGCGACTCGACTCGCTGCAGCGGAAAAGGAAAGTCGTTGCCGCGGACCAAGCCACTCGCTGCCAGCGGACAGAGCCACTCGACAAGACCTAGTCGGCAAACCTTACTCGAGGTCGACTAGGGCTTGACGAGATCGACGAGCACCTGAGTCCTTGTCCGAGCCAGTCGAGCACACCAACCCGAGGAGGCCTTGTCGATGACCAACCTTACTCGACATCGACGAGAGCTTGTCGAGGTCGACGAGCGCCAGCGAGCATGTCCGAGCCCATCGAGGAGAGCCACTCGAGAAACCCTAGTCGGCGAGCCAATCTACTCGAGGTCGACTAGGTCTACTCGAGATCGACGAGAGCCCAGGAGCCAGGACCGAGCCACATCGAGCAGAGTCAAGCCAAGCCGAGAAGCCGTACTCGAGGTCGACTAGACCTACTCGAGGTCGAGTAAGGCCGTGTCCAGAATCTTCTCGACGAGCCCTTGTCCGAGTAGAATTGGAGTTGCTTGGTCGCGAAGTCGCTGAATTCTATCCGATCTATCAAGTTCTATCATCAAGGAGCAAGATCTATCAACATGAAGACATACCTACCATAATTAGTTTTATCTTTTTCCTTATGGATTTATTTCCATTAAACATTTATTTATCCTTTAGAATTTTAGATATAATTTTAGATATAGATAGACATCTTCTTTCCTAGATTAGCTAGGGAATGAAGGCTATAAATAAAGCCCATGGGGCTGGTTTTTCATTCATTCAGAAACACAATCAATTCCATTCAGTAAGTAGGGATTCTAAGGTTTTTAAGGTTTTGGCGGTTAGCGAAAGTTGATTGCCAAGATTGTAAAAGGCTTTGAATATAGTTTATGCAAGTTTCTTTTCATCAATCAATGTCTGCAATTGCAATGAGGCGTGAGTAGTCCACCCACTTCTGGGGCTGGGGTGAGCCCGACGGTGGCCATGTGAGGCGATGTTGTAAAGGTCAGATTTTTATGCGATTTGTCTTCTATCCCTATAAGCATGATTCTTTTGCGAGAGTTGAAGGTGATCCTTGTTTGTGTTATTGAAGCGAAAGTGATCTTAATGCAACTTGGATTAATTATGTGAAAAAGGGTTAGTAACAATTAGGGTTTATGCGAGAGCCTCTATATGCCTAGTTGTTAATAACGAAAGTTATTTGATGGAAAGCATGATCTTTTATGCCTTTATGTGTTATTTTGCATGGTTATCGTTGCGGTGTTGAAACCCTAGCCTTGGAGGTCTTTTAATATATTGATTTATTTCATCAAAATTCTGAGTTCTGTGTTTGAATTTGCAAGTTTTAAAGTTTCTGTCTTTACCTTTCTTGTCGAGGTCGAGTTGGCTTGTTTTGTCGAGTTGCTTTGTTTTCTGTTTCTGAGTTGTTGCAGTCGACTTACCTTAGTCGACCTAGAGGACAGCTACTCGAGATCGAGTAGCTTCTGTGTCCTCGAGTTACTTTCTGCCTTTGCTTTGCTTTTATTTCTGTCTTTTATTTGTTCTTTGCTTTTATTTTAGTTGCCCTTGCCGGGATTATTTGTTTCTGCCTTTGTTTCTGCGTTTCTGTCTTTTCTGCTGTCTGTGAGAATCTGATAGCTACCTGAGAATTGCTGACGTGCTTCCTCGTGGATTCGATCCTGACTTTTCTCTTACTACAACGGGAGGAAGTCTTGTATTTATTTGCTGAGACAGGGGAGTCTATCTAAACTTTATTTGATATCTATTTCAATACTTGACCAACTCCTGCAACAACAAATTGGCGCCGTTGCCGGGGAAGCTATCAATCGCGCCTTAGGTAGTTAGTTCTCACTGTTTCTTTGAGTTACTTTTCAGGTGTATGCGCCGTTCTGGTCTCCCACCTGAGTATTACGGCTTAGACGACCCAGAGCGCCTTTTACACGTCAGAAATAAACTGCAAAGAGCCATGTCGGCCGCTGAAACACAGGAGCATCTGATACAGAGGCTTACCAGGGATCTAGCCGCCAGAGATGCTGCTCTCGCCACTGAGAGAGAAGCAAGGGAACAAGCCAATGAGCGCGCAAGGCAAGCAGAAACTGAGCTTGCCCAATATCCAACCACGGCAGAGGACTACATGCACCCAACTCTCGTCGTGCCTGAATCGGCTATTCTGATCCCTGATAACTCTTTTGAAATTCGCACTCAGTTTCTTATAGAGCTTAAAAATAATGCCTTTTATGGTAGATTTAATGATTGTCCTCTTGAACATATTACAACTTTGGAATATGTCAAGATGAAAGCTTTTCGCTGGTCTCTCGCTGGGCCTGCACTGAAATGGCTGGAAGGGCTGAAACCAAAATCACTTACAACCTGGGCCCAAGTAGAGCAAGAGTTTCTGAACAAATTCTTCCCACCTGCCAAAACAGCACATCTCCGCCAGAAAATCACCGCCTTCAAACAGAAGCAAGGGGAACCGCTGGCAAAAGCTTGGGAGCGCTACAAGGAACTTCTGCGATCTTGCCCTACTCATGGACAGCCGCCCTACGTCATTCAGGAGATCTTCTTCAACTCTCTGGATCAAGTCACTAAGGACAGAATCAACCATTATACTCGCTATGAGTATCTGACAATGCCGCCAAGTGACGCATGGGGAGTGCTGGAGAAGCTCACTACCTACGACAACAAGTATGGGTCTACTGCAACCTATGAGGAGAACCCATACGCCAGGCCAGCACCATCTATGCCCCTATATGAGCCTCCTAAGGAGATCGATCCAGATGTTAGGGAGCAACCTATAAGAAGCTGATCAAGCAAGTGAAATATCTCTCTGTCGACCGGCCTTGCATTGAATGCGAATCGCAGCGGCACACCACTACTGAGTGCCCACATGCAGAGCAAGTCAGGCTGGCAGAGCATCATGAGGATGCAGCTTACGCAGGGGGTCCAAATCGCTACATGGGGGACCAAAGGTTTCAGCAACCACAATGGAACCAAGGTGTCCCTAGGAACCCCCCGCCCTACAAAGCTCCAGGACATCCAGAAAGGGACCAGAAAAAGGATGATATACAGACAGTCCTGGAGGAGATACGGAGGAACCACTCAGAAACTAGGCAATCTTTCAACTCCGTCTATACTCAGATGCAAGGTGTCAACTCTAGGCTTGGGGAAATTGATACCTGGAGGAAAACAGTGGATACACAGATTGGTCAGCTAGCAGCGGGAATCCCCAGACAGTCAGGCACACTCCCTGGATCTTCAGAACCAAATCCTAAGGGAAAGACTGGACACATCGCTGCTGTAAAACTCAGAAGCGGCCATCAACTGCAAGAGCCAGAGGTTGGAAAACAGCATAACGACGAGGAACAGCAAGTCGATCTCGACAAAGCCGTAGTCGATCTCGACAAAAGACTAGTCGATCTCGACGAAGGACTGGTCGACCTCGAGGAGAGCCTGCCAAAATCTTCGTCCGCGCCGAACAGCAACTCGACTGGGCCCAATCTGGTCGACGTCGACAAAAGTCTGGTCGATGTCGAGGAGCCCTTGGTCGAGAAATCTGCAGCAACTCCGACATCTGTTCTGGCTCCGACTCAGAAAAAGAAGCTGCCTTTCCCCACGAAATCTCTAAAGGACCCAGCGGAGAAAAAGTTTCAGCGCTTCATCAAGATGCTTCAGAAGCTCAACGTCACCATCCCCTTCACAGAAGCTCTCAATGAAATGCCGTCTTATGTCAAGTTCCTGAAGGAGATTCTGAGCAAAAAGCGATCGATGGCAGAAATCACAGAGGAGTGCAGCCATCTGGACATATTGGAGAAGAGGTCGGATCCAGGTAAGTTTGCTATAACTATTGGATTTGGTCCATACAAAATTAATGCCCTATGTGATCTTGGAGCTAGTGTTAGTATTATGCCTTTAACGATTTGGTCCAAGATTAAGATAGGTGCCTTGGAGCCTGTGGATGCTAGACTATACATGGCCAACAACACAGTGGTCATTCCAACAGGCATGGTGGAAAATGTCCCAGTACAAGTAGGTAAATTCTTCGTCCCTGCTGATTTCTTAATAGTTGATATGCAAGAAGATCCTGCTTGTCCAATTATTCTAGGGAGACCATTCTTGGCAACGGTGGATGCCAACATAAGCGTACGGAAAGGAGTGCTCACCTTCAACATCAGCGATGAAGTAATTGAGTATTCCTTCAACAAAACTGAAAGGTATACGTGTCCGATGGAAGAGGTCAAATCTATCTCAGCTGGCTACATCACCTACGGGGAACCCAAGGTCAGAAATATGACCCCTGAGGAGATAGAAAAGAGGGACATGGAGGCCCAGGTGGAGGAGATCATGGCAATCCTCAAGGAAAACACAGAGAATCCCATCGACACAGACCAAGGTAAGTCATTGTGGATTCATTATTTTTCGGATGCCTTGACAGGAGCTAAGTATGGGGTCAAGATCGACCAGGGCTCCTCGATGTCGAGTAGAACCCTAGTCGATCTCGACCAGACCAAGGAGACTCCACCAGAGCCAGCTTCGTCGAGCAGCAAACCGGAGGAGCCACCCCACTCGACCTCGAGTAGACTTGTCGAGGTCGACCACCGGTCGAGAAGCCCGGAGCCCTCTTCCTCGACACAGAAGCCGCCAGGAGAAGGAGCCTACTCGACCTCGAGTAGCCTTGTCGAGATCGACAAGCCCACAGCTTCCTCGACGGCGCCTTCCTCGACGATGGTGACTCCAGGACCAAAGCCCTACTCGACCTCGAGTAGGCTCGTCAAGGTCGACCACCAGTCGGCGCCACCAGACCCTGTTTTCTCAAGGAGCATGCCACCAGAGCCAGAGCCCTACTCGACTTCGAGTAGGCTACTCGAGGTCGACAAGCACCTGCCTTCGTCGACCTCTGACTCTTCGACCAGACCACCACCAGAACCAGCAGACTCGTCGATCTCGAGGAGCCCTAGTCGAGATCGACCAAATACAGTGGTGCCCGATTCCGTACTGCAAAGGTAAGTCAAGGTATGGATCTTTCTTCTCCTATTTCCATTAAAGATTTATCTATACATGGGAGAGGTTTGCCTTGGTATGTGCGATTGTGCAGGATTTCCAATGATGAGCCTAAGGAGCATGAAGTTGGAGACAAGCTCTATGTCTCCAAATCAAAGGATCATTGGTTTCCTAACAAATTCAACAAGAAGCGGATGGGACCGTTCGTGGTGAACAAGATCCATTCTGGAGGATTACAGCTAATGGACAAGAATGGAGTCTTATTTGAGGCCCAAGCTACATGGGCTCTGCAGATGCCACCTTGATCATTAATGAAAGTCGGCCTAGCGACTATAAAATCTAGAGCATGTACATAAACTTTTTAGGACATTTTGAGACTTTGTTTTTGGTTTTTGGTTTTGAACATTGTTTTGGTTGTTGTTTCTATTTTGGGTATATGTCTTCTACTTTTCAGGTCCATGGATAGAATCAAGCTATAGTCATACTCGGACTAGGAGGTGCTCCATTCGAAATTTATGCGGCTCTGCACACATGTCTTGTGAGTTTCTTTCTTTACCCTTTACCTTGTTTTTTTATACAGTGAGGACACTGTAATGTTTAAGTATGGGGTGGGGGAAGGGCTTACTTTATGCATATTTTCCATATTTGACATTATTTTTACATATATGCATTATTTCTTGGAATTGCTACATGGCTATTTTGGAAAGCAAAATTTGATTTATATGCTTTATATGCATGTTTTCCAAAAAATTTAGAAAAATGACCCCCATTGAAAATTTTGATTAATGTCATGGAAGCTTATATTGGACTCGACGATGCAAAATTGGATTCATTAGAGATATAGCATGAAATTGCCTAGTAAAGGGAAGTCACAATGAAGTGCATCATTTCATGAAAACCATGAAAGGAGGTAAAATTTGAAGTTGCTTTTGACATGTTGCATGATAAGATGATGGAGGACTTTATATTTCCATATAATGCTCATTGTTTATAATCCTAGCCTTACCTATGCTTACGCATCACAAAAGCCATAATATGCCTTATTTCATATATTGCTCCACATGATCCAATTATTGCCATTCTTTACCTTATCCGGGGATTATGTTGAGAATGATGTTACATTATGGAGAAGTTATATGGTTGTTGTGTTGTGATTGTTATCATTATTGGAGTTTGGAAGGAAATTGTTTGAAATATATGGAAAATTTAATGAGTGAAAGAAAATCCAATCACCTCAGGAGATAAAGGTAGATTGACCCTGCTCTCTGAGATAATAGTTTGGAGAGATGGGACACATTGTGAGGAGTCCAAAGCACTAAGTATCCGGGGCCATTCATGACACCCATGTTTGCGACTCGCGAGAAGGCAGTGCTGAGGTTAGAGAGGTAAAAGCAATATTATTGAAAAAAAGCAATATGAAAGGTGATGAATTATATGAAAGGAAAGGAATGTGGAATCTCAAGTTTGGAAAATACTCCATTTCCCCGGATCATTAGCACCACATTGCCAGAAATTGCCCACCTTTTAGCCTTTTACCAATCTACTCCTTCATGAGCTTAAATTAAAGTCTTCTTGATTATCAGTGCTTTGTCACGTATAAATTGTTTGTGCATAACCCTCCTTTTATGAGTAGATGTTGCTTTGATATATTTTGCACATGCATGGATCTGTGACACTAGTACCTTTTCGGGGATGGTAATTGATTGCAGGGTTATATAAGAATGAATCTAATATGTTGAGAGTATTGATTTCTTCCCCTGAATGACAAATAAAAGTATTGCTTGAGGACAAGCAAGCTTAAGTATGGGGTGTTTGTTGTGAGCAGAATCTGCCATGTTTTACAGTAACTTTTATATCGATTTCTGTATACATTGCATTCATTTGGGTTTAGATAGTACAGAATCTATGTAGTTTATGTTTATTTGCCAAATTATGGAATCTACACCAGTTTCTGTTTAAATCGCAGAAATCGAGGCATTTTACAGCAATTCTACAGAAGGTCGGAAAAGCTCGGAAAATCACTACAGAAGTCCAAGGTCAAAGCAGCGGAACAAGTCTGAGAGTCAAGGCTACTCGATCTCGAGTAAGCCTACTCGACCTAGACGAGCCTGTCCGGGCACAGCTTGGTCGACAAAGCCATGATCGAGAGCCAAGCCACCCGAGCTCCGGACCCTACTCGACCTCGACAAGCCCTGGTCGAGGTCGACGAAGCCCAGACGCCCACACCCGGAGTCGACGAGGAGAGCTGGTCGAGGACGAAGCCAAGGACGACCAGGAGACTCGCTGCCAGCGACTCGACTCGCTGCAGCGGAAAAGGAAAGTCGCTGCCGCGGACCAAGCCACTCGCTGCCAGCGGACAGAGCCACTCGACAAGACCTAGTCGGCAAACCTTACTCGAGGTCGACTAGGGCTTGTCGAGATCGACGAGCACCTGAGTCCTTGTCCGAGCCAGTCGAGCACACCAACCCGAGGAGGCCTTGTCGATGACCAACCTTACTCGACATCGACGAGAGCTTGTCGAGGTCGACGAGCGCCAGCGAGCATGTCCGAGCCCATCGAGGAGAGCCACTCGAGAAACCCTAGTCGGCGAGCCAATCTACTCGAGGTCGACTAGGTCTACTCGAGATCGACGAGAGCCCAGGAGCCAGGACCGAGCCACATCGAGCAGAGTCAAGCCAAGCCGAGAAGCCGTACTCGAGGTCGACTAGACCTACTCGAGGTCGAGTAAGGCCGTGTCCAGAATCTTCTCGACGAGCCCTTGTCCGAGTAGAATTGGAGTTGCTTGGTCGCGAAGTCGCTGAATTCTATCCGATCTATCAAGTTCTATCATCAAGGAGCAAGATCTATCAACATGAAGACATACCTACCATAATTAGTTTTATCTTTTTCCTTATGGATTTATTTCCATTAAACATTTATTTATCCTTTAGAATTTTAGATATAATTTTAGATATAGATAGACATCTTCTTTCCTAGATTAGCTAGGGAATGAAGGCTATAAATAAAGCCCATGGGACTGGTTTTTCATTCATTCAGAAACACAATCAATTCCATTCAGTAAGTAGGGATTCTAAGGTTTTTAAGGTTTTGGCGGTTAGCGAAAGTTGATTGCCAAGATTGTAAAAGGCTTTGAATATAGTTTATGCAAGTTTCTTTTCATCAATCAATGTCTGCAATTGCAATGAGGCGTGAGTAGTCCACCCACTTCTGGGGCTGGGGTGAGCCCGACGGTGGCCATGTGAGGCGATGCTGTAAAGGTCAGATCTTTTGTGCAATTCGTCTTCTATCCCTATAAGCATGATTCTTTTGCGAGAGTTGAAGGTGATCATTGTTTGTGTTATTGAAGCGAAAGTGATCTTAATGCAACTTGGATTAATTATGTGAAAAAGGGTTAGTAACAATTAGGGTTTATGCGAGAGCCTCTATATGCCTAGTTGTTAATAACGAAAGTTATTTGATGGAAAGCATGATCTTTTATGCCTTTATGTGTTATTTTGCATGGTTATCGTTGCGGTGTTGAAACCCTAGCCTTGGAGGTCTTTTAATATATTGATTTATTTCGTCAAAATTCTGAGTTCTGTGTTTGAATTTGCAAGTTTTAAAGTTTCTGTCTTTACCTTTCTTGTCGAGGTCAAGTTGGCTTGTTTTGTCGAGTTGCTTTGTTTTCTGTTTCTGAGTTGTTGCAGTCGACTTACCTTAGTCGACCTAGAGGACAGCTACTCGAGATCGAGTAGCTTCTGTGTCCTCGAGTTACTTTCTGCCTTTGCTTTCGTCTTGGCTTTGCTTTTATTTCTGTCTTTTATTTGTTCTTTGCTTTTATTTTAGTTGCCCTTGCCGGGATTATTTGTTTCTGCCTTTGTTTCTGCGTTTCTGTCTTTTCTGCTGTCTGTGAGAATCTGATAGCTACCTGAGAATTGCTGACGTGCTTCCTCGTGGATTCGATCCTGACTTTTCTCTTACTACAACGGGAGGAAGTCTTGTATTTATTTGCTGAGACAGGGGAGTCTATCTAAACTTTATTTGATATCTATTTCAATACTTGACCAACTCCTGCAACAACAAGTAGTGATCAATAAGAGAAAGAAAATACTTTCTTCCTCCTATTGTCTCTATCTGTGCAGGCCCCCACAAGTCAGAGTGCACATACTCAAGGGGCCTGGAAGCAGTATAGGTAGATTTGTTGAAGGGATGCTTGGTTTTCTTACCAAAAATGCAGTTTTCACAGAATTCCAGATTGCAAGGTTTAAAATTTATCATGCCATTCTTAAACAGATGCATCATGCCAGTGTTACCTATATGCCCTAACCTATCATGCCACACCTTAGTATGAGTGAGATTTTCAACATCAATCACATGGGTAGACACATTCAATTCAGGAGATCCTATCACATGATATAGACCTCCCTTTTTTATGGTCTTTATAAGAATGACTCCATTTCTGGAAACATTCTTACAACCCCTAAATGTGTTGATGTTGAAATCCATATCATCAAACCCAGACTCAGAAAGAAGGTTTCTCTTCAAGTCAGGCACCCACCTGACATTTTGGATAACCCTAACCCTACCATCATGCATTCTAATAGGAACATTACCTGTGCCCTTGATTTCAAGGACAGTGTGATCCCCTAGCATTACCTTACCACCATTGCAGATTGTAATGGAAGAAAAGAAAGCTCTGTTGGGGGTAGCATGCAAAGTACACCCTGAATCAAGTATCCAAACATTGTCAGCAACATTTTCAGAAGAACACACAAGTAATTCCTGGGGATAACTATCACAAGTTTCAACAACACCCGTGAAATCAGGTTCAGATTTAGACTTGTTTTGTTGATCCCTTTTCTTTTTTCTACAATCCCTAACAAAATGACCTTCATTATGACAGTAGTGACACTTATAACCCCTCTTCTCATTGTTTCATTTCTCAGATGATTTATCTTTATCAGATTGACTCTTCTGACCACCTTTGTTGTTGTTATTACTCTTAGGCTTGCCTTTCACAACCAGAACTTCAGTTTTAGTCTCAGATCTATCAGTTCTAGAATCAGTTTTAGACTTAAACACTTTAAGGACCTCATCCTTTTTAATAACAGCTTCAATGATTTTATCTTTGGTGATTTCTTCTCTGCTATACTGAATAATATCCTTAAAGTGGTCAAACTGTGAAGGCAAGGAGTTTAACAGAATAACAGCTTGATGAGTGTCTTTTATCTTGTCATCACATTTTGCTATCTCCTGTGTCATTTTCAGAAATTTATCCAAGTTTTCATGCACAGTGAGACCAACATTCATTTTGAAAGTGAACAACCTACATAACAGAGAAATCTTCCTAGGCAAAGAAGTTTTCATGTAGGTGTCTTCAAGTGTTTTCCAGAGAGCTTTAGGTTCAGAAATCGTTACCACTTGTCGAGCTACCTCATCAGACAACCTGATAACTATTTCGGAGTAGGCCTGATCTTTGAGCTCCTTTTTGTCTGCATCAGACATCCCAGCAGGAAACTCTTCGGTGACAGCCTTGTAGCATTTCTCCTTCATCAGTAGGGCCTTCATCTTGAACTGCCACATGGGGAAGTCCATTGTTCCATCGAAGGCCTTAATTTTTAAGGAGTTGTCAGCCATAATTTTTTGTACCTGCAACAGAGGAGATACAAAAAATTAGAAACTCTCAACTTAGAAAAAGCTAAACCAAAAGTGTAAACGCAGCGAAAGGATAAACAGAAACAGTAGCTAGGGTTTGGTTTTCGGAGTCAGAACGAAGCTCTGATACCAAATTTGTTAAACCCTAACCCGTTAGCTACCGATTCGAGTTCTCAACGAGATGAACGAAAGTAAATCTAGAGAACACAGCGATTTGTTAACGCGGTTCGATTTCCCTACTCCACGGGGCCTCAAGAGGGGAGACCCGGTCCCGAGAATACCACTAAACTCGAACAAAGATACAAGATCTGGTTACAAGTGTGGAACACAGACGAGAAACGCTTAATGAGCTAGCAATCTAAACGCAGAGAAACTAAGAGGTAAAGGTTCAGAGATTTGAAAGGGTAAAAGCCCCCTTTCCAGCTCTTCAATCCATATGAGGACGTTGCAGACTCCAGTTGACAGGAATCAAGGCCTCCATGGATGAGCAAGGTGCCGCCTTTCAGTCTCACTCTTCCTCGCTCTAGGTTTAGGGTTTCTTGCCGTCGGAGCTTCTCTCTCATCAACGCTCCAACTGATGAATAGGAGCATATATATAGAGGAGGGTGTGGCTAAGTAGGGTTGCAACGTCTAGAAAGGGATCCAGATGTGGGAAGCAGGCCATGGGCTTGGACTCTATTCTCATAAGAGAATATTGTCCAAGTAATTTGGGCTGGCCCACAATCCAGAAACATATAAACCTGTAACACAGAGCAAAGCACACACCCACACACACAATAGGTTAGTCTTATAGAGTCTTGGTGCATCTAGGGTCCGAACCAAGATGGTCTTGGGGTCCCTTAGATGTGTCCAAAGACTCAAGACCACACCTATAGCCTTAGCTAGCTCATTAAGTGTCTCTACTAGTCTATTACATCCAAACACTTGCCATCCTAGATCTATAAAATACAAAGACAAAACTTAGGATTACATTATAATGGATGTTAAAACAACCTTCCTACATGGTGACCTAAAGGAAACCATTTACATGCAACAGTCTAAAGGATTTATAGATAAGAGAAAATCTGATCATGTTTGTCTGCTTAAAAAATCCATCTATGGTCTGAAACAGTCTCCTAGGCAATGGAACTTGAAATTCAATGCATGTATGAGATCCTTAGGTTTCACCAAAAGCAAATATGACACCTGCCTTTACTTTAAGCATGCTGGTTCTAAGAATCCCTTGTATGTTTTACTTTATGTTGATGATATTCTTCTGATCAGTAATAGCAAAGTTATTATAGCTGGTGCTAAAAATGACTTGAAATTGCATTTTGATATGAAGGATTTGGGTTCAGCTAAAAGAATTCTAGGGATTAACATTATTAGAAACAGATATGAGAAAGTAATGTGGATGACTCAAGGTGATTATTTGCTTAAGGTTTTGGACGGATTCTGTATGAACAACTCTAACCCTACACCTATCCCTTTAGGAGGGCATCTAGAATTATACAGAGATCCTAGTCCTAAAACTGATGAAGAATCTAAGAAAATGGAAAACATTCCCTATGATGTTGCTGTTGGTTCTGTAATGTATGCTATGTTGTGCACTAGGCCTGATCTTGCCTTTGCTGTGAGTGCACTTAGTAGATTCATGTCTGATCCTAGAGAAAAACACTGGAATGCAATGAAATATTTGCTCAGATATTTATGTGGCACTAAATCTATGGGTCTTATGTTTGCTGAACACACTTCTAGAGATGAACTTCATGGATTTGTTGATTCTGATTATGCTGGTAATAGGGATAACAGAAAATCTACTTCCTCATTCTTCTTTACCTGGGCTGGAAACTGTATATCTTGGAAATCTCAGTTGCAATCTATTGTTGCTTTATCTACTACTGAAGCTGAATATATTGCTGCAACTGAGGCTGCAAAAGAAGCTATTTGGTTGAAAGGAATCTTGAAGGAAGTAGAAAGAAAATCTTATATTCCTGTTGTGTTTTCTGATAATCAAAGTGCTATATATATTTATGCAAGGATCCCATGTATCATGAGAGGACCAAGCACATCGATGTTAGATTCCATTTTATTAGAGATGAGATTGAGAAAGAAAATATCTCTGTTGATAAGATCTTAGGAGATGTGAATCCTGCAGATTTTGGTACCAAAATAGTTCCTACTAACAAATTCCATTTCTGCAGAAATTTCCTAAAGATCTTTGATGTGCCTTAGCTCATGACAGGCACGCGGGCTGATGACTGACGGGAGAGGAAGGTCCCTGGAAGAAGACCACAAGAAACTGGAAGAACAAAGAAGATACAAACTCAGGATTAGGAGGGCATTTGTTATAATGTAATCCTAAGTTTTGTCTTTGTATTTTATAGATCTAGGATGGCAAGTGTTTGGATGTAATAGACTAGTAGAGACACTTAATGAGCTAGCTAAGGCTATAGGTGTGGTCTTGAGTCTTTGGACACATCTAAGGGACCCCAAGACCATCTTGGTTCGGACCCTAGATGCACCAAGACTCTATAAGACCAACCTATTGTGTGTGTGGGTGTGTGCTTTGCTCTGTGTTACAGGTTTATATGTTTCTGGATTGTGGGCCGGCCCAAATTACTTGGACAATATTCTCTTATGAGAATAGAGTCCAAGCCCATGGCCTGCTTCCCACATCTGGATCCCTTTCTAGACGTTGCAACCCTACTTAGCCACACCCTCCTCTATATATATGCTCTTGTTCATCAGTTGGAGCGTTGATGAGAGAGAAGCTCCGACGGCAAGAAACCCTAAACCTAGAGCGAGGAAGAGTGAGACTGAAAGGCGTTACCTTGCTCATCCATGGAGGCCTTGATTCCTGTCAACTGGAGTCTGCAACGTCCTCATATGGATTGAAGAGCTGGAAAGGGGGCTTTTACCCTTTCAAATCTCTGAACCTTTACCTCTTAGTTTCTCTGCGTTTAGATTGCTAGCTCATTAAGCGTTTCTCGTCTGTGTTCCACACTTGTAACCAGATCTTGTATCTTTGTTCGAGTTTAGTGGTATTCTCGGGACCGGGTCTCCCCTCTTGAGGCCCCGCGGAGTAGGGAAACCGAACCGCGTTAACAAATCGTTGTGTTCTCTAGATTTACTTTCGTTCATCTCGTTGAGAACTCGAATCGGTAGCTAACGGGTTAGGGTTTAACAATCTTTATTTGGTGCTTGATTATGTAAGCTTCTTTTGTGATTGATTTTGACAGTATGAAGGTTCAGATGAACCTTGAATCGAAAGAGAAAACCAAATCTAGGTTTTCTCTTCCATGGAAGTGATCAAAAGAGAGAGTTTGTTGTGGAATTTTCTGTTATCATTCAACCAACCGAAAATGTACATCAGGCCCCTATTTATATTGCTAACCAATCTCCTAACTATGGTCATCAATCACTAACCAGAGTAGCTAACTAAAGCTAACTCAATCTAACAATCTTACACCCTTCATACACAACACTCCATATCCCCCTCTCAAGGTGTATGCGTGTGATGAAAAACGAGACCAAGCTTGCACGCCAACACAAAGTGTTGCTGAGACCCCATAGGTTTAGTGAACAAATCGGCTAGCTGCAAATGAGAGGGAACAAACACAGTAGTAATGAGTCCTTCTTGCACAAGATCTCTAATGAAGTGACAATCCATTCGGAGGTGTTTAGTATGCTCATGATAAACTGGATTAGCAGCCTTGTTGTCCCCACACAGAGGAACTGGCTAAGAAAACTCAACTTGTAAATCCCTTAACACGCCAGCAATCCAAACAGTTTCAGTCCCAGGATCAGACATGCTTCGGTATTCACTCTCAGCTGAAGAGTGAGACATAATCTTCTGTTTCTTCGTTTTCCAGGACACCAAACAATCGGCCAGAAAAACGCAATACCCAGTTAAAAACCGACTTGTATCGCGACAGGTTCCCCAATCAGCGTCAGAATAAGCACGGATGTTCAAACTGCTGGCACTGGGATATAATAGTCAACAATTGATCGTCCCTTAAGATATTGAAGCAAGAATAAAGCAGCTCGGAGATGGGGCGTTCTAGGTGATGCCATGAATTGGGTGAGCTGCTGCACCGTATATGCAATGTCTGGCCTGGTCAGAGTGAGGTACAAAAGTTTCCCTACAAGGCGACGATAGCATTCAGGATCGTCTAAAACTTCACCTTCATGGATGCTCAAATGCAAATTACGCTGCATTGGAAACTTAGCCGGTTTGCAATTGAGCATTGAAGCATTCGACAACATATCCACAACATATTTACGTTGATTCAATAGGAACCCAGACTCAGATCGAGATATTTCCATGCCCAAGAAATATCGAGCAAACCCTAGGTCTTTAATTGTGAAAGCTCGATCAAGAAATTGCTTGAGACGAGCAATTACACTTTCATAATTGTTTGGGAGTAAAATTTCGTGTTTGATTAAAAGTTATTGTATAAGCTCATGGAATTATTTTTATGGAGGCTTTCATGTGATACGCTATACATTAAACACGAGTACCAATTAGTTAACAATAATTACAAACAAGTGCGTGCGAAATGTGTTACGTATTCAATAAATCATTTTAGCGTACGTACAACAAGCTCGTAAATTAAAGTATACAATAGTCGAGCATACAATAAAAAAAATAATAGTTAAGATGCGAGAGCACAAATCCCATCATTCGGGCGGTGAGTTTCTTGAAATCCAATGATGAGCTCAAGTTGCTCATTCAATCTGCAAAGATAAGACGGAGTCAGATTAGTGAGTTTTGGTTAAAACGATCCACATGGTTAATTGAAAGTTGGCCCAAAAAGAGCCCTAAGGCCGGCCCAAAGCAACCTCCAAAATTTGGACGGGGTGCTGGATCTAACAAACTACCAAAGTCAATGAAAGAGGCTAAATAGATAAAGGAATAGATGGATTAAAAAAAAAATCTATCCATATCTAAACAAAAAGGAAATCTGAAACAAAGCAGATAAATAATAGCTATAAAACAAAGGGCTATCGATGGCTAAGGGCAGAAAATCAACAGTAAAAGGGATAAAAGATCATCCAGAAAAGATAACGGGTTATTCTTAAAGGAAAAAAAAAACAAGATATTTTCCTAACTAGGGATCTATCCTATTCTGGGCATTCTCCCTATAAAAGAAGGCCTAGGGTAAACTTACTAAGGGTTCGTATGGGACGGGGTTAATAAACTGACTAAAATTATAAACAGGGTAAAAATTTATAAACTGTTGGTAAAAGTAGTTAAAAATTTATGAAAAAATATAAACTCCGTATGGGGCGAAAAACAGTTTATTTGTAAAAAGTGGAGTTTATTTGGTTTTTATTAGGGGTATTGTGGTACTTTCAAACCAAATAAGATAAAAGAGAAGGGGTAAAATAGTAATTATGGAATATAAACCTCAAAATAAGCTTCAATCTGCAGCTTATTTATAAACCCTTTTTTTAACTGACTAAAGCTTATTTGTTGTTTCCATACACCGTTTAAACCTGTTTATTTTTTTAACAGTTAATAATTCACACTTTTTAACCTGTTTATATTTCATCCATACACACCCTAAGACTTCACACGGCAGAAAAAAGCTGCAGAGGAAAAAAAACACAAACAAAGCAAGCAAAGAAAAGGAGAGAAAGCACCCTACTGCAGAAATCACAAAGCAAGGTAGGAGCTTTTATCTAGGCTCTTTTGGTTCCCGAAACCCCGCCATGGCAAACCCTGCGGGCTTTCGCTTGTGGCCAGGGTTTCGAGCACCATAAAATCCCCCTGAAGGCAGGCAAGATGCAGGCAGAATCAACCTCTTCACGCGATTCCCGGAACCCCGCCCTGGCAAACCCTGCGGGCTTTCGCTTGTGGCCAGGGCTCCGGAATCATTAAACTACTCTAATCATTAAACTACTCTAAATTGGGTGGAATTGCTGTCGAAATCGATTCTCGAAACCCCGCCCTAGCAAACCTTGCGAGCTTTCGCTTGTGGCCTGGGTTTCGGAATCACCAAACTGTCCCAAGGGAGGGCGAAGTGCTGCCCAAAAGCTTAAAACATGCCGGCAAGTTTGCACACAAATCACAAGCAATTTCACACAAGCAAAAGGAAAAGAAACAAATTGTTACTGCAGCAACTTCATCAAGTCAGAGTCACCAAATTGCCACAAAACACGTCGAAGTGATGTCAAAATCTATTCTCGAAACCCCGCCCTTGCAAAAAAGGCCCAATGAATTGGAATTTCCCTATTGGGCCAGGTCATTTCGGGGCAAGCCGATCATTTCTGAGCTTTCGCTTGTGGCCTGGGTTTCGGAATCATCAAATAGCCCTAAAAGAGGGCGAAACGCTGCTGGATTTTTCCTAAACTAAACGACTAATTCATGCAGACAAATTGCGCCAATCCCAAAGAAAACAACTTTGCAAGGCAAACAACCTCACTGCAGTCAAGACTTTCCTAAGGCAGTGAACATGAAAGCAAGGAAAGGGAACGAATTTTCTGGAAAAATAAATCAGTTCAGAAAAATCTAAGTTCTATTGATAAAAAAAAAAAAAAGAATCTCAGCTCCTGTAAAAAGAAAAGCAAATCCTCGAGTCATTCTGCCTAGATTCACTCATAAAACAAGCAAAAGCAAACAACTTTATTGCACCTAGACAGGGAGATAATGAAATCAAAGGCAGAGAATGAAACCAAAGGCAGAGAAAGAGAACAGGTGGTCTGGACTGGGCAAATCCTCAGTTCAGAGAAATTAATTCCTGAAACAAATCATGCAGAACACTCTCTCTTGGTTTCCCAAACAGAGCAAAGCAAAGCAAGCATGATCCAAATCAAACAAATCCTAAACCCTCACCAGTTACAGTGAAAAAGAAACAGGGAAGTTATGGTAACATACCCAAGCCGTGGAGCCCAGGAAGTGACTGCCCTCGACGCAACCCTTGAGCCCTAAATTTGATTCTTCTTTCGCCTATCCTAAATCCACAGGCCTTCAAACAAAGAGAATCTCAAGTTACAAATCGAGAAACTCAACCTAAACCGGGTTAAATAAAGGGTGAATCGCAAAGGGGAGAAACAAAACAAAACCTGTGCTTGCAAAAGCTCATTCGCCTTCAACTGCTGAACGCTTTGTACTATTCCTATTCTCTTTCAAATGCTCGAGCTGAAAGGCCCCAAAATTGGCGAAATCGCAGCCCTAGAACCTGCATTAAAATCGGTCAAACCCGAAGATTGCTCATACGATCAAAAGGAAGGGCAAAAGAAGTTCCTAATCCGAGCTTTAACAATTCGAATCGAAGATTCAAGGGCTGAAATTCGGATTTGGAAAAAAGCCCTAAATTCACAAATTCTAAAAAAAAAAAACAATCGAACCAAGAAATTGACCATCCGATTGCAGTGGATATGACTAGGAGTTCGAGATTTGGGGTGCAAATCGCCTAAGTATTAAACTAAATATCCGGATTTGAGGTTGGAGAATATTTTAGGGCAAAAGCTAAGCGTACCTGATTGGCGTCGCAGGCTCGCACCGCCCTCGCCTGGCCCTTGAGCCGCCCTCGCTCCGACCGCACTCCGCCTTTTCCTTGCCAGTGTGTCGTCTGCGCTCCACCCCCTTCGGTGCGTTCATCTGAGAACTGAGATCGAAGACCACCTTGTCGTCGAAAGAGCAAAGGGTGAAAGGAAGGGGACGATTGAACCTGCAAATGGAGGGGGATGGAATTCAGTAAAAAAAAATAAAACGAGTCGGTTTCTGTCATAAAAAAAAAATTGAAGCAAGTCTTACCTACACACAAATTTGATGTGGGCTGGGCCGGTGTGTAGACTCCATTAAAATTAAATGGACTCGGTTGATCCAGTGAGAATGGGCTCACCCTCAGCTCTCTCGACAAAGCAAAAAAAAGAAAGAACATCAAAGAAGCCTTTGATTTTGCCAAACACGTACATATACATATGCTTGGCACATTTGCAAAGGAAGTTTATTTAATTACAAGACTAACCCGTTATAAAATCATGATTATAATTGGTATAAATTAGAAATTGGGTTTAACAAAATCGTAAAGTTAAACTTGTAAAAATTTCATCACCAATTTATTTCGACGGGTTGATATTAAGTTGACTTCTAAATCAAAAGCGGAGTCAAAAATCTTAAATCAAACTTCCCTGAATTCAAACGGTTCCTAAAAGAACTACGGGTGATTTGATCCCGTTCCAAACGGGTACGTAGGACACTCGACATAAAGCTAAAGCTCATCGGGTTCAATCACCAACACCCAAAAATCAAATCAAATCAAACACTCTGAACTACGTAAGGCTTGATTCTCTTCCAAGAGATACGTAGGCAACCCGTTAAAATCCGGGTGCAGCCCAAATCACCAAAACCACTCAAGTCTTGGTGTCGATACGACTTCGAATCAAGAGGATAACCAAATGGGGTCGAACTCAAAATTCTAAAAAATTAAATAAAATATGTTTTACAATTATTCGCGCATTTTTGTTAAACATATTTTTGGCACGCACGGTGGGACCCTTTTTGCCTTTTCATCTCTTAGTTGTGTTAAAACTAATATTTCGCCTATTTCTTATTTGTAGGAGAAAATGGCACCAAGAGCTATTGTCAACTTCAACGAACTACCTGCTACCTTTCTTGTGGAGGGTGGCCGCTGGTTGAAGAGGAGATCGTTTAAGGTCCAGTTCGACGTGACTAGGGAGTCAATCATCGCTGAGATCCCAACCAACAACAGCTTCGAAGCTATCAGGGGGAAGTAACCGGCGGAGAAGAGCTCACTCCTAGGCTTACTCGTGGGCCAATCATTCGAGTTATCAAGAGAAACGGTAACTCGGCCAAGGTCTCAAATCCAGCTGTGAATGAGGCGAAGAAGGAAAACAAGCCTCGCAGGAAGAGGGGACGCAAATGTGGTTCCCAACGCGGAAAGACAGGAGCGCTTCGCAAATTGGCTCGTTCCCCTGCTCTGGAACAGGCCAATGCAACACTGTGGAGAGCTGCCAAGGATCTTATCGATAGCCCAAGGAAAATTTTCTTTGGGTCTATCCCTGTCGATATGGACAATGTAGTCCAAGTTTTGGTTACCTCCAATTCTGATGAGGAGTCGGAAGCAATATCCTCAACTGTGAAGGCTCAAAAGGCCAAGGTTTCAGAGGTTGGGGTACCAAATCCGACCAAGCCTCAAAAGGAGACATCTAAGGCTTCTCAAGCCGAGAAGAAAGGAAAGGGTCCAGCTGTAGCCGAGAAATCAACGTCGCTTTCTACCCAGTTAGAAAAATGTGAGCGGCGAGTGACAAGGTCTATGTCTAAGGCCGAGTCATATGCTAGAGTGACCACCCAATCTTCGAATCCAGAAACGGTTCAAGAAGAAAAGAAAAATTCCCCATTATATGGGGACTCTACTTCTCTGTTTCAAGAGGAGGATTTTCCGCTTGTCGTAAGCGAGGGAGGGTCATCCAATGACTCTGAAGAAGAAATTGAAAGCATGCCAGTTCTAGTGACTAGGGCAACAAGCACTGAAGAGCAGCTCCAGGAATTACAAAAGAAGCTAGAGGAGAGGGATGCTCAAATTAAATTGCTCATGGACCAGCTCCAACAGAAAAATTCGGAGAGCAGACAAGAGCAAAATTCGGGGAATAGGCAAGAGACTCCCAACACGGGAGAAAGCAGTGCTTCTATATCTCCTCAGGAGATAAAAGAATGTATCGCACAAGGGATCCGAGAGTTCAAGATTTCTCAGAGTCCGCCTGTGATCGGTTATAGAAAACCCTATCCTGCGGAGTTCGACGCAATCCCATTTCCTCCGAACTACCAAAGGCCAAATTTTGATAAATTTGACGGCCTCAATGGGTCCCCTCGTGAACATTTAGCTCACTTTTACTCGGCATGTGGAGAAACTGCCTTGAGTGATCAGCTACTGATAAGACAATTTGTCCAATCACTACGAGGATCCGCGTTCACATGGTATCCTCAGCTTCAACCTGAGTCTATCCATACATGGGACGAGCTGCAAAGGGAGTTCCTAGCTCAGTTCGTGAGCTCGAAAGCCAATGTGTCCATCATGGATCTGGCTAATACACAACAAAGACCGAATGAGTCCGCAAATGACTTTATCGCAAGGTGGAGAAGTTTGAGACTTCAATGTTCAGAAAAATTGAGCGAAGAGGCATGCGTGCAGATGTGTGTCAACAACCTACTCCCAGAGCTTGCTATACATGTCGGTAGTGCAGAACCCCGTGCTTTTGATACATTGGTTTCAAAGGCCTGCAATGTTGAGCGTCAACTAGCTCGACGTAAGCCCGCAACAAGCCGACCTCAAATCAATGAGACGAGGAAGGATGACAACAAAAGGTCGCCAAAAAGAGGGGAATCCATGGCTACGTTCATCAAGCCTCGTGGAAAATCCGCTAGAAATGATCCTAAAAAGCAAGAAAAGGGGCAAGCTAAAGAGCCCGTTAAAAGACTGTCTCTCGAGGAGAGAAAGCAGAAGAAGTATCCCTTTGACGATGAAGATGTGAGAGGGATATTCAATGAGCTGATGACGGAGAATATGTTGTCACTCCCCGAGCCAAAGAGGCCAAACGAGGCTAACAAAACGGGTGATCCAAAGTATTGCCCTTATCATCGAATTGTTAGTCATCCTCTCGAAGACTGCTATGTGTTCAAGGACCTCGTGGAAAGGATGATTAACAAGGGAGAAATTGAAATCGAAGGTGCAAGCTCAAAAGGCCAAGCAGCCTCGTCAAATCTCGTCTCTATAGTAGAGGAGGTTGAGGTTGTTCCTTCACCAGATGACATCCCTACAGTGTCATTACCCCCAAAGGCGGTCCCCGTGCAATTTCAGCTGCGTGACAAAGTGCGCACTGTATGGGCATATCCTGACATGCCAAGGGACGAACCAGGCCGCCCGACCTTATACGAGGTCCTAATGCAGTCAAACATCGAAGAATCGCTCTCGCATGATGGAGATGATGAGGATGGTTCTGAGTGGTAGGTCTGTCCAAGTCGAAAGAAGTCTCATCCAGGGAGTACCCGACGCAGCAAACCTACGGGCTTTAGAATGATTGGTAGAAAGCCCGAGAAGAAAAACAAAAAGAAAAATAAGAAGAAGAACAAGAAGGACAAGAAATCAGAAGATGATTCTGACGAAGAGTACGTTCAGCCTATGCGCCAAACGATTACTCTTAAAGATTTCATTCCGAAAGAGCTCCTAGAAAATGATCCTTCCGAGGAGGAGTTATTTTGGGAAGAAGAAATTGTTCAATGTTGCATGGCCACGTGGGCCGAAACAGTTGAGGAAGAAGAGCTAGAGGCTGATGAAATTACTCTTCGTTCGGGGAAAAATTTGCCACCTCTTAAGCCCAAGGAAAAAGGGAAAGGGAGGGGGCCACTTGTCAATGAGACTCCAAATGCTACAAATTTTGAAGAGGCGGTTGAAAAGGAAACTCCCATAGTGGCTCAGAAAGACCAGGAAGCTGGGACATCTGCCCAAAAAGATGTCGTGCCACGGAGGCCTATGTTGCTTCGTAAAGCTTCTTTTAAGGAGCAAGTGAAGTACGATGTGATTGGCCATTTAAAGCGCATTCCAGCACGCTTAAGTGTATATGATGCGTTGCAAATGTCCCCCGATTTAAGGAAAGCCTTAATTCAAGCTCTCATGGATCCGGAAGACTATAAAGATCAAGTGGATCAAGCGGAGGTTGATGAAGTGACTTTACCCACTTCATCTCAATGTGCTTCATGCATGGCATCCATAACGTTCTCCGACGGAGACCTCCAATTAGGAAGCACCGATCACAATAGACCCTTATATGTCACGGGTACGATTGGAGATGCAAAGGTCAACAGAATCCTGCTGGATTGTGGGTCTGCGGTGAATCTATTACCTTTACGGGTCTTGGAAGCAATGAGATTGACCGTCGATCATCTTTCGCCTACATTGCTCACCATTCAAGGTTTCAACCAGGTGGGACAAAAGGCTTTGGGTGTCATTGCTTTGGAAGTGGTCCTGGATGATCTCTACAAGGATGCTCTTTTCCATGTCATTGACGCCGGAACCTCCTATAACGCTTTGCTAGGGAGGCCATGGCTCCATGCCAGCAAGTCGATCGCTTCTACACTTCATTAGTGCTTGAAGTACACCGATGAAAACGGAAATGAAAGGACTATCCGTGGCGATAGTGATCCTTTTCAAGGTGAAAGCGTTAATTATGCAGACGCCAAATTCTATAAGACTGTTCACTCTGACTCCAATCCACGTGTGGAAGCGAAAGAGAAGGGTAAAAGTGTCAGTCCACAAAAGGGAGCAATGACCCAAGAAGAGTCCCCGTCACCCAAGGTCTCTCTCGTCCGAATAAGAGAAGAGCCAGAGACGCGTCCGAAGGTGTTATTCAAATACACACCCAAGGATAAGAGACAACCCGGCCAAAAGCCATTGAGTGCAGCAGAGAAGGCTATGCACTCTCTAATGACAAGCTACACTTGTCCTCTCCGCAAGATAGACCAATCCGTTCCAAAGAAGAAGTTGGTCATTCAAACACATTTCGGAGATAAAAGAAACGAAAACGTAAGGATGGCGTTCAAGGGTGAGTCTTTTAAGGCACCAGTCGAGCAAGCCTCTTCAAAGCATCATAAGGCCATCAAAGTGAAGGCGACAAGACCTCTACTGAAAAGCAAAGCTTCGCGGAAATCCCTCAATGAGATCCCGATGGATGATCTACAAATCTCTCAAGAAGGAGAGTTATTGTCTGCTAAAGTCTTAGAGCCTATGACTCTAACAAGCCAAGAGCAAAACATGTTCTCTCAAGACGCAATAAATGCACCTCGAGTCACGGTTTTCAAAAGACTTGGGACATGTCCTCCAAAAGTTTCTGTGTTCAAGAGGCTTGGAGGAGTTGACGTGCCTAAACACAAGAGGGCCAACACCAAGAAGACCAGAAAGTGGAAGCTGAAGAATAAGAAGCCAGAAACCTCCACTTACGAAGATAAGGATCCCATGGATGCTCATACAGAAGAAGTAAATATGGTGTTGACCTATACAAGGAGTGAACCAAGTGAAGATCCTCAGGATTTTCTTAATGTGGTCCAACCTGCTCCGCCAGAAATGGAAGATGGAGGTCAAGCTACTGTTGACAAACTACAAGAGATCAACTTGGGAACCGCAGAAGACCCTAAGCCCGTATTCGTTAGTGCTTTCCTAACGGAAGAAGAAAGAGGATCATATAAGCATCTTCTCAACGAATATAGAGATGTGTTTGCTTGGGGATATCAAGACATGCCTGGTTTGGATCCTAAGGTGGCTATGCACAAGCTATCTGTCTCCGAAGAGGAAAAGCCAGTAAAGCAAGCTCAACGTCGTTTTCGGCCCGAGCTGACAGTGCAGATTAAAGCTGAAGTCAACAAGCTCATTGAGGCTGGATTCATTCGTGAGGTCCAATACCCAATCTGGTTGGCAAACATTGTTCCCGTCAAGAAGAAGAACGGCCAACTACGTATCTGTGTGGATTTTCGAGACTTAAATGAAGCATGTCCCAAGGATGAATTCCCTCTTCCGATAACAGAGTTATTGGTTGATTCCACCACGGGTTTTCAAGCCTTGTCCTTTATGGATGGCTTTTCGGGGTATAATCAAATTAAAATGCATCCCGAGGATGAAGAGCTAACAACTTTCCGAACACCTCTAGGCACGTATTGCTATACAGTAATGCCTTTTGGTCTGAAAAATGCGGGAGCGACCTATCAAAGAGCCATGACGGTGATCTTTCATGATTTGCTTCACAACACCATTGAGTGTTATGTGGATGACCTAGTGGTGAAAACAAAGGAAAGAGAGGATCATTTGGATGATCTTAAGAGAATCTTCGAAAGGTTGCGGAAACACCAGTGGAAGATGAATCCCCTTAAGTGTGCTTTTGGAGTAACTTCAGGCAAGTTTCTTGGCTTCATTGTTCGAGGACGGGGTATAGAAATCGACCCCGATAAAATCAAGGCAATCGTGCAAATGCCAGCCCCGAGGAATCTCCGTGAGTTGTGAGGTCTACAGGGCAAACTTGCCTACATCCGGCGTTTCATTTCAAATCTGACGGGGAGGTGTCAGCCCTTTCTGAGGTTGATGAAGAAAGATGTTCCGTTCATATGGGACCAAGCTTGTCAAAATGCTCACGGCAGCATTAAGAAATACTTGACTGACCCGCCAGTTCTCATGGCACCAGTTCAGGGAAAACCCTTAGTCTTGTACACCGCAAGTCTTGAGCGTTCATTAGGGGCGATGTTAGCCCAAGATAACGATGAGGGAAAGGAAAATGCCTTGTACTACATCAGCCGAACGATGGTTGGGGCAGAACTAAATTATCCTGCTATGGAGAAGATATGTCTAGCGTTGATCTTTGCTATCCAAAAGCTACGACATTATCTCTTGTCTCATCAAATCACATTAATCTCCAGAGCTGATCCTTTGCGATACATTTTGTCCAAGACGGTGTTGTCAGGAAGACTAGCTAAATGGGCTATGCTTCTAGCTCCCTTTGACATCAAGTTTGTGCCTCAAAAGGCGGTCAAGGGGCAAGTCATAGCTGATTTCTTAGCCGCCCATCCTACCCCCGATAACGAGGAGCTAGTGGATGATTTGCCAGATGAAGAAGTCTTCATGACAGAAGAAAAATCTTGGCAGTTATACTTTGATGGCGCTGCAAAGAGAAGAGGGGCCGGAGTAGGCATAGTATTCATCACCCCAACTGAGGGAATAGTGTCTTACTCATTTTCTCTTTTAGAAAACTGCACAAATAACGTAGCAGAATATGAGGCACTCATCATTGGCTTGGAGATTTCCCTTGAGATGAACGCCGATCCATTGAAGGTGTTTGGTGACTCTCAGTTAGTAATCAGGCAGCTGAATGGCCAGTATGAAGTCAAAAACACAAATTTACTTCTTTTGCATCAAAGAGCTAGGCATCTCGTGCACCAGTTCCGTTAGATAGAAGTCGTGCATATATCGAGGTCCGAAAATGACCAAGCAGATGCATTGGCTAAATTGGCCGCGTCACTGACATTGCCAAGTGAAAGAGAAATTGAGATTACAATCGGGGAGCGACATTTGCTTATGTCAGCCTTAGAGCGAGTCGAGCCCAACGAAGAGGTGGATGTCGTTTCCGTATATGAAGTTGAGGAAGAAACAGACTGGCGACAACCGCTCGTTGAGTATCTTCGTCATGGAGTCCTTCCTGATGATGCTAAAAAGAGAGTGGATGTTAAAAGGCGAGTGTCAAGGTTCCTACTTAAGAATGACACCTTGTATCGAAGAACATTCGATGGAATGTTATTAAGATGCTTGTCAAATGAAGAAGCAAAATATATCCTTGCAGAAACCCACGCTGGGATATGCGGAGCGCATCAAGCCGGTCCAACATTAGCTAATCAAATCAAACGATTGGGCTATTATTGGACAACAATGGTGAAGGATGCCATGGATTTCTCTAAAGCTTGCCATGCTTGCCAAATTCACAGCGACTTCATACACCAGCCTCCTCAATTGTTGCACCCGACTACTTTGTCATGGCCATTTAATGCATGCGCTCTCTACTTCAAAAATCAAATGCTGGTGAAGTTGAGCGAGAAGTTTGGGTTTAAGAATAGCTTCTCGTCGAGCTATAACCCGTCATCAAATGGTCAAGCTGAGGCATTCAATAAAGTGCTATGCAAGATCCTAAAGAAGATGGTGTCAAAATCCAAAAGAGATTGGCATGAGCGGCTACCGGAGGCACTATGGGCTTATCGGACAACAACACGCACATCGACTGGTTGTACGCCTTACAACCTGGTCTTTGGGTCTGAAGCTATCTTACCCTTAGAAATTCAGTTGCCATCTCTCAGAGTTGCAGTTCAGCTCACCGACTCGGAAGAGAATGTCAAGATCCGTCTGGCCGAGCTCGAAGCATTGGATGAGCATCGGCTAGCAACACAACAAAAACTGGAAATCTACCAAGCCCAAGTGGCTGGGACATTCAATAAACGGGTCAAATTTCGCTCATTTATTGTTGGTGACTTGGTCCTTACCATTAGGCAACCAATTGTGGTCAACCGAAAATCCCAAGGAAAGTTTCAAGCAAAATGGGAAGGTCCTTATGTGGTGACCAAAGTTTTCCCTAAAGGGGCATATGAACTCTCAAACGCCGAAGGTGAAGTGGTATACTCCTGCGTGAATGGAAAATTCGTGAAGAAATATTTCACGTGAAGCCTCGAGAGTGAAAGTGCCCAGAACTACGTCATGACTTGATCTCCAACAAGGAGTACGTAGGACGTTTGACAACCAAAATATGTCAAATTCAGTCGCGTAAAAAAAAAAAAAAATCCCAGTTCAATGAACGAGAAATGATGGACTTGAAGTTAGTCCGAAACCAAAGCACCCTGTAATACATATGAAGAAAAGGGTGCCTAAAATGAACTACGAACGGCTTGATCCCTCAGGAAGAGGGTACGTAGGCAATCTAGATAGTCAAGAACGCTAGATGCAGCCCCAAAAACATAAACAACATCAGTCTCCCCCTTTCAATGGGGATACATATGTACTTCTCAAGGTTGACCAGTGATGATCTTACATTGGTCATCATATGAAGATTACACCTATTCAGGATAAAATGCCCTATATGTAAGCTCTATATTGTTCTTTCTCCAATGATAAAACTAGTGAGGTCAAAAGATCAAAGGCGAACTTTGAATCTATTCGTCGAGCTTCTCACAAATTCAAAGTTCGAGGGCATCTGTTTGGGAGTAAAATTTCGTGATAGATTAAAAGTTATTGTATGAGCTCATGGAATTATTTTTATGGAGGCTTTCATGTGATACGCTATACATTAAACACGAGTACCAATTAGTTAACAATAATTACAAACAAGTGCGTGCGAAATGTGTTACGTATTCAATAAATCATTTTAGCGTACGTACAACAAGCTCGTAAATTAAAGTATACAATAGTCGAGCATACAATAAAAAAAATAATAGTTAAGATGCGAGAGCACAAATCCCATCATTCGGGCGGTGAGTTTCTTGAAATCCAATGATGAGCTCAAGTTGCTCATTCAATCTGCAAAGATAAGACGGAGTCAGATTAGTGAGTTTTGGTTAAAACGATCCACATGGTTAATTGAAAGTTGGCCCAAAAAGAGCCCTAAGGCCGGCCCAAAGCAACCTCCAAAATTTGGACGGGGTGCTGGATCTAACAAACTACCAAAGTCAATGAAAGAGGCTAAATAGATAAAGGAATAGATGGATTAAAAAAAAAATCTATCCATATCTAAACAAAAAGGAAATCTGAAACAAAGCAGATAAATAATAGCTATAAAACAAAGGGCTATCGATGGCTAAGGGCAGAAAATCAACAGTAAAAAGGATAAAAGATCATCCAGAAAAGATAACGGGTTATTCTTAAAGGAAAAAAAAAACAAGATATTTTCCTAACTAGGGATCTATCCTATTCTGTGCATTCTCCCTATCAAAGAAGGCCTAGGGTAAACTTGCTAAGACTTCACACGGCAGAAAAAAGCTGCAGAGGAAAAAAAACACAAACAAAGCAAGCAAAGAAAAGGAGAGAAAGCACCCTACTGCAGAAATCACAAAGCAAGGTAGGAGCTTTTATCTAGGCTCTTTTGGTTCCCGAAACCCCGCCATGGCAAACCCTGCGGGCTTTCGCTTGTGGCCAGGGTTTCGAGCACCATAAAATCCCCCTGAAGGCAGGCAAGATGCAGGCAGAATCAACCTCTTCACGCGATTCCCGGAACCCCGCCCTGGCAAACCCTGCAGGCTTTCGCTTGTGGCCAGGGCTTCGGAATCATTAAACTACTCTAATCATTAAACTACTCTAAATTGGGTGGAATTGCTGTCGAAATCGATTCTCGAAACCCCGCCCTAGCAAACCTTGCGAGCTTTCGCTTGTGGCCTGGGTTTCGGAATCACCAAACTGTCCTAAGGGAGGGCGAAGTGCTGCCCAAAAGCTTAAAACATGCCGGCAAGTTTGCACACAAATCACAAGCAATTTCACACAAGCAAAAGGAAAAGAAACAAATTGTTACTGCAGCAACTTCATCAAGTCAGAGTCACCAAATTGCCACAAAACACGTCGAAGTGATGTCAAAATCTATTCTCGAAACCCCGCCCTTGCAAAAAAGGCCCAATGAATTGGAATTTCCCTATTGGGCCAGGTCATTTCGGGGCAAGCCGATCATTTCTGAGCTTTCGCTTGTGGCCTGGGTTTCGGAATCATCAAATAGCCCTAAAAGAGGGCGAAACGCTGCTGGATTTTTCCTAAACTAAACGACTAATTCATGCAGACAAATTGCGCCAATCCCAAAGAAAACAACTTTGCAAGGCAAACAACCTCACTGCAGTCAAGACTTTCCTAAGGCAGTGAACATGAAAGCAAGGAAAGGGAACGAATTTTCTGGAAAAATAAATCAGTTCAGAAAAATCTAAGTTCTATTGATAAAAAAAAAAAAGAATCACAGCTCCTGTAAAAAGAAAAGCAAATCCTCGAGTCATTCTGCCTAGATTCACTCATAAAACAAGCAAAAGCAAACAACTTTATTGCACCTAGACAGGGAGATAATGAAATCAAAGGCAGAGAATGAAACCAAAGGCAGAGAAAGAGAACAGGTGGTCTGGACTGGGCAAATCCTCAGTTCAGAGAAATTAATTCCTGAAACAAATCATGCAGAACACTCTCTCTTGGTTTCCCAAACAGAGCAAAGCAAAGCAAGCATGATCCAAATCAAACAAATCCTAAACCCTCACCAGTTACAGTGAAAAAGAAACAGGGAAGTTATGGTAACATACCCAAGCCGTGGAGCCCAGGAAGTGACTGCCCTCGACGCAACCCTTGAGCCCTAAATTTGATTCTTCTTTCGCCTATCCTAAATCCACAGGCCTTCAAACAAAGAGAATCTCAAGTTACAAATCGAGAAACTCAACCTAAACCGGGTTAAATAAAGGGTGAATCGCAAAGGGGAGAAACAAAACATAACCTGTGCTTGCAAAAGCTCATTCGCCTTCAACTGCTGGACGCTTTGTACTATTCCTATTCTCTTTCAAATGCTCGAGCTGAAAGGCCCCAAAATTGGCGAAATCGCAGCCCTAGAACCTGCATTAAAATCGGTCAAACCCGAAGATTGCTCATACGATCAAAAGGAAGGGCAAAAGAAGTTCCTAATCCGAGCTTTAACAATTCGAATCGAAGATTCAAGGGCTGAAATTCGGATTTGGAAAAAAGCCCTAAATTCACAAATTCTAAAAAAAACAAACAATCGAACCAAGAAATTGACCATCCGATTGCAGTGGATATGACTAGGAGTTCGAGATTTGGGGTGCAAATCGCCTAAGTATTAAACTAAATATCCGGATTTGAGGTTGGAGAATATTTTAGGGCAAAAGCTAAGCGTACCTGATTGGCGTCGCAGGCTCGCACCGCCCTCGCCTGGCCCTTGAGCCGCCCTCGCTCCGACCGCACTCCGCCTTTGCCTTGCCAGTGTCTCGTCTGCGCTCCACCCCCTTCGGTGCGTTCATCTGAGAACTGAGATCGAAGACCACCTTGTCGTCGAAAGAGCAAAGGGTGAAAGGAAGGGGACGATTGAACCTGCAAATGGAGGGGGATGGAATTCAGTAAAAAAAAATAAAACGAGTCGGTTTCTGTCATAAAAAAAAAATTGAAGCAAGTCTTACCTACACACAAATTTGATGTGGGCTGGGCCGGTGTGTAGACTCCATTAAAATTAAATGGACTCGGTTGATCCAGTGAGAATGGGCTCACCCTCAGCTCTCTCGACAAAGCAAAAAAAGAAAGAACATCAAAGAAGCCTTTGATTTTGCCAAACACGTACATATACATATGCTTGGCACATTTGCAAAGGAAGTTTATTTAATTACAAGACTAACCCGTTATAAAATCATGATTATAATTGGTATAAATTAGAAATTGGGTTTAACAAAATCGTAAAGTTAAACTTGTAAAAATTTCATCACCAATTTACTTCGACGGGTTGATATTAAGTTGACTTCTAAATCAAAAGCGGAGTCAAAAATCTTAAATCAAACTTCCCTGAATTCAAACGGTTCCTAAAAGAACTACGGGTGATTTGATCCCGTTCCAAACGGGTACGTAGGACACTCGACATAAAGCTAAAGCTCATCGGGTTCAATCACCAACACCCAAAAATCAAATCAAATCAAACACTCTGAACTACGTAAGGCTTGATTCTCTTCTAAGAGATACGTAGACAACCCGTTAAAATCCGGGTGCAGCCCAAATCACCAAAACCACTCAAGTCTTGGTGTCGATACGACTTCGAATCAAGAGGATAACCAAATGGGGTCGAACTCAAAATTCTAAAAAATTAAATAAAATATGTTTTACAATTATTCGCGCATTTTTGTTCAACAATCATTTCTTGTAATGAGCATGTCGTCGATGTAAACTAAAGCCACTGTGAAACTGGAACCAGATGCAAGCACAAACAGGGAATAGTCATGATGAGACTGTTTGAATCCAAATTGACATAGATGCTTAGTTAATTCCACATTCCATTGACGACTTGCCTATTTAAGACCGTATATGGATCGATTGAGCTTGAATACCTTCCTAATTTCAGCCTTATCATACCCCGGATGAGGTAACATATAAACCTCATCAAGATATCCGTGCAAAAAAGCGTTATTTACATCAAGTTGATGTAAATTCCACTTCCTAACAGCAGCAATTGCAAGCAAAATCCGAACTGTTGCAAGTTTAGCAACAGGTGAAAACGTCTCCCACTAGTCCCTATCTTTCACCTGATTAAACGTCTCCTTCTGTGTTTCCAAATCATAAAGCTTATATGCTTTATGACCTGATGGATAACCAATGAAGGCACAACGCCTTCCTGTGGCTTCCATTTTTGATCTGTGCACCCTGGGTATGTGAGCAAAACAAAGGCAACCCACCACTCTCAAGAAGGTGTAATTAGGAGGCCGATGGAACAGAATCTCATGTGGTGTCTTCCAATGCAAAACAGATGAGGGAAGCAGATTAATAATGCATGTAGCACTAAGAACACATTCGCCCCAAAACCTCAATGGTAACCCTGCATTGATTCTAATAGCTCTGGCAGTCTCAACAATGTACCTATGTTTGCGCTCCACCCTCCCATTATGTTCATGAACATAAGGCACTGCACATTGATGAACAATGCCTTTGGAGGCAAGAAGAGAAGTAACATGTTCGTTGACGAACTCTGATACATTGTCAGTCCTTAGACATTTGACAGTGGTACCTGACGAGAGGGTTTCTCGACCAAATAAATTTATAGTCAAGACCCCCGCTATAGTATAGGGGAGTCAGGTTCGTCCTCAGGAGAGAAGTCAGCGGTTCTAGGTTTAGTGTGTTTTGGGGTTCAGGGATAGCGGGAAAAGGTGGGGAGGTTGTTGTCGATATCGACTAAGACTTGGTCGATGTCGAGGGAATGATAGAAGAAGAGGTGGTCGGTGTCGGGTAACTTTGCAAGATAAAAATAATGAAATAAAATAAATAAAGATGCAAACTTCCAAGATTAGGGATCACCACAACATTAAACATATGCGCAGATAATAAATCACATAAAGATGCATGCTTTATATCAAATAACTTTCGTTATTAACAAATAGGAATATAGAGGCTTTCGCATAAACCCTAAGTGTTACTACCTTTTCTTAATTAGGATCAACCAACTTTCGCAAGCAAAGCCTAATTACTATCCAAATTTATAATTAATTCACTTTCGCTTCATAGTTGCAAATAAGAAATTGTCCTCGACTGTCGCAAAGGATTAAGCACATAGGTAGATGATAATAAAGACATACAAAATCATGAATTCATAAATCAAACAAACATATCTATGTTGGGATCACCCCAACCCTAGAAGAAGGAAAATTAGAAACAAAACATAATAAAAGAAATTAACTTTAACATAAAATAAACTAAAACTTACAAAACCTTCCAAACGTTCCTCTCTCTCTCTCTCTCTCTCTCTCTCTCTCTCTCTCTCTCTCTCTCTCTCTCTCTCGCCTCTCCTTGCGCCCGAAGACGGCTTTGCTTGAATTGAATGAAAATCAGCCCCCTAGGACTTTATTTATAGGCTTCATTCCCTAGCTAATCTAGGAAAGAATATCTCTATCTATATCTAAAACTATATCTAAATACTTAATGATAAATAAAAGCAATAAAGAAATTAAATCTAAATATATCTAAATGTCTTTAATGGATAGATCTCTTCCTTCATGATGTATTTGGATAGAATCGGTAATCTTCGCGCCCAAGCAATCCCACATCGAGTAGGATTCGTCAAAACTGAGTTACGCGGCTTCGGGAAGTCTACTCGATCTCGACCAGGGTCTTGTCGATCTCGAGTAGCCCTCCTCTATCTCGAGTAGCCTTCGTCTGTCTCGAGTAGCCCTCGTCTGTCTCGAGTAGCTGGTGCTCGATGTGACTCGGACATGACTCGGAGGTCTAGTCGATCTCGAGTAGCCCTACTCTGTATCGAGTAGGATTCGTCGTCTGGATGGCTTGGTCGGGTGACTCTGCTCGACAAGGCTCGGACATGGCTCAAGGTCTTCGTCGATCTCGACAAGAGTTCGTCGAGATCGAGTTGGGTCTTTGCTTCCGCTTCCGCGAGTTGGCTCTTCCGCTGGCAGCGAGTTTCCTTTTCCGCTGCAGCGAGTCAAGTCGCTGGCAGCGAGTGCTCCAGGTCGTCCTCGGCTTCGTCCTCGGACAGCTTCTCCTCGTCGACTCCGGGTGTGGGCGTCTGGGCTTCGTCGACCTCGACCAGGGCTTGTCGAGGTCGAGTTGGGTTCCGGAGCTCGGGTGTCTGGCTCTCGACCAGGCCTTGTCGACCAAGCTGGTGCCCGGACATGCTCGTCTAGGTCGAGTAGACCTACTCGAGATCGAGTAGCCTCGACTCTCAAACTGGTTTCGCTGCTTTGACCTTGGACTTCTGTAGTGGTTTTCCGATCTTTTCCGACCTTATGTAGAATTGCTGTAAAACGCCTCGATTTCTGCAAATTAAACAGAAATTGGTGTAGATTCCATAATTTGGCAAATAAACATAAACTACATAGATTTTGTACTATCTAACCCAAATGAATGCAATGTATACAGAAATCGATATAAAAGTTACTGTAAAATATGGCAGATTCCGCTCACAACAGTACCAAACTGGGTTTCAACATAAGCCAGAAACCTATTGATCAATGACCCTACCTGACCTTTGTCTCTCATAAAAAAGGTCCAAGTAGCTCGTGAATGGTCATCCACCACGGTTAGGATATACTTTGCACCACACAAAGAAGAAATTCTATACGGCCCCAAACATCCAGATGTAGCAAATCAAAATTTTGAGCAGCTAAAGAGGAACTTCTTTCAAAAGACAGTTTGTGCATCTTAGCCAGATGACACACGTCACAATCAAAAGCATCAATGTTATGGCCTTTAGCCCAATCAAATTGCTTCATCTTTGACATATAAACATGTCCTAAACGATCATGATTTAAAACTACATAATTACTGTCACTGGATAAGGCAACAAAGCCACTCACAGTGTTATTGAATTGACTGTTATTTAATCTCTTGATGCCAGGAGAATCCCCAGGGATGCAATCAAACCCTGAAAACTTATAAATTCCACAATCTCGTACTCCAACTACAATGACCTCACTAGTTGAAAGGACATGCAACCAACATTTTCGTTTGGAAAACACAAAAAAGAAGTCCTCATCATCAAGCAACTTTGAGACAGACATCAGGTTATATTTGAAATTAGGCATGAAAGGCACATCCTTGAGAAGAACATTCTTGCTCAATCTTTTGTAATGCCATCAGGAAATCCAATCACAACTGGCCGAGCAAGAAGATGCAAATCTGTGAACATCTCCTTGCTACAAGCTATGTGATCTGAAGCCCTCGAATCAACAATCCAAGTGATCGATAGCTGCTGATCATTTTGAGAAACTGAGCAAGAAACCATACCTGAGAAATTCATGTAACCAGTTCCATGACCGCTGGAATTCGAAGGATCTGCTGGTGCTTTCCTTTTCATTGCTCGAATCACCTCAGCGGCCACAACATTGACTGGTTTCATATCTTGATTAGCAGTGCCAGATTTGGAGCCTTTGCTCACATCTAAAGGAGTGTCCTCCTCCATCAAATCCTAAACATGAGCAACAATTTTCTCGTCCTGACCTCTCTTAGGACCTGTATACCAATCCGGAAAACCAACTAGCTTAAAGAAAGTGTCCTTCACATGACCTCGCTCATTGCAATAATTGCAAACGAGGTCCATTTTTGCTTTCTTGTGTTCCTTCTTCAACTCCTCCTTAGATTTCCAATTGTTTGAGGAAGATCCTGTAGTGCCAGTAGCAGATCCAGATCCAGAAGTCCCTTGTGCACCTTTACCACCTGACTTCGAAGTTCCTGCTCCTCCAGATCCACTTGAACCAAAAGAACGAGCAGCCAAAACCTCATGACTCACAGAGGAGCCACCTGTGATGCCTTTCTAACGCTCAATCTGCATCACCATATGGAAAGCTCTATTCATAGATGAAAGCAGACCCATAGCTAAAATGTTGCTTTGAATGCCTTCATAGGCATCAGACAATCCCATGAGGAATTGCATTAGTTTAGTAACCGCTTCCCTATACAGCAATTGCTTCAAGATCGCACACGAACAAGCTTTCAAACCTCCACACTTGCAGATCGACATAGGTTCCAACTCCAAGAGCTCATCCCAGGCCTTCTTCCTCTTACTGTAATATTCAGCCACACCAGAATTTCCTTGTTTAATCTCGCTTATCTCTTTCTTAAGCTGATAGATCAGAGGTGCATTAGATTCAAAAAATCTCTCCTGTATCTCCTCCCAGAGTTCCTTGGCCGAGTGCACAAACATGAAATTCTCAGCCAAATCTGGCCTCATCGAGTTGATGATCCAGCTGGTGACCATATAGTCGCATCTCAGCCACCGATCGTAGTCTTCATCAATCTCACTTGGCCGCTAATACCTTCCATTGATGAAACCGAGTTTCATCTTTGCGCCTAACGCCATATGGACTGCATGACACCAGCTATGAAAATTCCGGCCATTGAGAGGAGGTGACACCAACACCATCTCTAGATGGTCAGAGTTGGACAGGTAGAGCGGATCTGCTTGATTCGCTCCCAAATTCCTGCTTCCATGGCCAATAGAAGAACTTCCTGGAGCTCAATCACCATTGCCGACATCTGGAATCCCATCGCCATTTCCGACACCAACGATATCTCCTTCGCCGTTTTTCATGCCTTCTGCGAAGCTGAAACTCAGGATGCAATAACGACAATGATCGAACGTAGCCTATCGCTCTGATACCATATGAAGGTTCAGATGAACCTTGAATCGAAAAAGAAAACCAGTTCTAGGTTTTCTCTTCCATGAAAGTGATCAAAAGAGAGAGTTTATTGTGGAATTTTCTGTTATCATTCAACCAACCGAAAATGTACATCAGGCCCCTATTTATATTGCTAACCAATCTCCTAACTATGGTCATCAATCACTAACTAGCGTAGCTAACTAAAGCTAACTCAATCTAACAATCTTACACCCTTCATACACAACACTCCATAGACAGACCGCCTCGGGTCCAGCTGGTGTTGAATTTTGATGGACTCCTTCTCCAAGGGAAGTTTGATACATACGTAGCGGTTGCCTTATCCAGTTTTAATGAGACTAATCAACCTCAGGGGGTTTGTTACTCTTCCTTCTTCCTAAGTCAAATCAGCACTTGATCAGCATTTGCATAAATTTAATTCTGACTATTTGGATTTGGATGTGCTTGTACATATATGTAATTTGATCCATCAGGGTCCTTTGTACGAGGTCGTCAAGGCACTTGGGTTTATTTGGACCCCTATGGCTTTCACGTATCATTTCAACTTCATTGCAAGGCCAAAAGATGGGACTGATGCTGATGATAAGCTCTTTTTTGGTGAAGTCAAGACTGTGAGAGGCGGCTATCATTGCAATTGTTGCTGCATCATAGGCTCCCCGGATTCCAGTATGTGTCCTCATCACTCAAATCAGATTTATATAAACTTGGTACTGCCTTGTTTGCAATGGAGTAATTTCCACCGGGCCTTTTGAAATGGCTTAACTTGCAGAGACAGGGCTTTGTGGGTGCGGTATATATTGTGCTAATCATCCAAATCACGTGCAACATCCTCCTCAAGGTGGTTTCAGAAAAGAACTGATATTAGTAGGTTTGAAATGATGTACGTACGTACGACGTCTATGGTCACTTACACTCATCGATGGGGTTATTCAACCTTTGTATGTATATATGGATGCCCAATTAAGTAGAGACTTGAACTCATCGATGGAGTTGTTTTTTTCATAATAGTTAAAGAGGTTTGTGCACATCTCCCTTGAATGATGTTATTACGAGTATGTTTTCTCCTTATATTCTTTTGTTGCCTAATAGCATGAATAGTAAAACAGAAGAAACCCATTAATACGGAGCATATTAATATAAGTTTCACATAAGAGGAAGAGAAGAAGGTAGAGAAGAAAATGATCTACAAATGAAGTAGCATAGCAACGTAGCGCAAGGGGCGTCTCCAGGGACGAGCAAGAAGCCTTAGCAAGCCGAACATTCCAACAAACCAATTCAAAAAGTTCACAAATAACGTCAGAAAAGCAATTAGGATTCCTACTATGTCAGCTTAAGCAGCGAGAAAATGAAGTTTTTAAGTGACCCACAACATTCAGATTTAGTGTGAGTCTCAATGTACCAAAAAGTATAGGACACTAGTACAGAAAACCTATTTTTACCGCGGTTCCGTTTTGTAACGGCCCGGGATTATGATTCCCGAGTTACGTTTCGAGGGATGAAACCCCTCGTTAGGATCTTGCGCCCCGAGTACAGGTTGAAGGTTTGAAATTCTACTCTAACGTTTCATGTGGGATTTCATACCCAAAATTCGAAGGGATCGTTGGAATCCCCGGGGAAGTCCCCTGTACCTGTCATAAGTCTAAGCGTGGAAAACCAAAGTTCACACAATAGCGGGAGTAAAGCATAATACAAAGGGATGCCACGGCGGAGCCGGGTCAAAACGGAGTCCAAAGTATAAATCCAAAACAATATAATCAGAGTCTGGTGAAGTCTATAACTCCAGCGCTCACTCTCCGCCGACAAAATGACCCGCGCAATAAGCAAACAGCACCGATAGGATGAACATAAATAATTCCTAAAAAAATTGATTTGGGGCGGGATCAGATCGATGCCCACTTAACTCTGCATCCCAACCATAAGCACACATATACGCTATACCTAATAAAGATGCTCTAATGCAGTGCGAAATTCAAACACACTAGCATGCTCCTAGTTCATAATAATGTGCAGAAATACTGTAAAGGGCCCAAGACAATGCCAAGTGGCATATCCCTCTCCTACCTCCACCCCTTCCGACAGGCGGAGACTGGCCAGCTCGTGAATGCATTCATTCATAATAGGGCGGCACGCATGCCTAACCCGCTCCACAATAAAGCCCGCAGGCATATCATAATATAAGGAAGTACTCGATTGACTCAGGGTACCCGATGAGGCTGAGCTACCCTATGACCCTAGCAAAGACTCTAGGACTATCACAGATAACGGCCGTTCTGTTTACATACACATAGAGAAATAGAATGCTCAACGATCGATGCAACCTAGCATGGTACTACATGGCATGCTGATCATGAATGCAAGCACCTAGTATATCATGCACCTAAAGCAGGGAATAGCTCTATTCAATCTGAGTAAGCTCCGAAGAGACTTACCTGGCTTTGCAGAACAGCAGAATAAAGGGTCCAGCACACATAAATCATAGTCACAAGTATCACCTAAATACATATCAGAACACATATAAGTCTACGTCTAATCATCCAAGCACTCAAACATATCATTCAACAAGAATAGCAACCATGTTGCAATCATCATTCCGTCAAGTTCAACCATTCATCATATTGCCACATTCATCCAGGCCATATCATTCTCATCATTCCATCAGCCACATTCATGTATTCGCAACAGTATATCCGCGATACCAATCCGCATACCATATATAACAAGTTCATCGTATTCATCATAGTTCATAAGTTTTAAGACAACGATATATAACTTAACATCTCATCATGTCGTTAGTCATTCATACATGCAATTAGTTCACACAATCATGCTATTAGTCAATAAATCATACCATAACATGCTAGTCAGTCACCGATCACATAATTTCCCGAGTTGATCCGAAAACCGATTTGAAAACCAAGTTAACTAGTCAGAAATTCTGTCTTTGGAAAATGTTCGTCAAATTCTTTTTTTTTTTTTCTAAAATCCAAGTCTCATAATATTATATTTTCTTAAATCATTATGGTATTATATCTTTAAATCTTAATAACAATATTTCATATTTTAAAACTCAAGTGCCAATAATTAATATTTTGAATATCTTTTCCCTATAACACTTTCATAAAATATTTCTAAATCCCTTAAAATTCCAACCTTTGTTATTTTACAAAATCAGCCCTCTTGAAATCACCCAAAACCGATCCCCATTTTCCTTAAATTACCAAGACAACCCACTCCTTTTATTAAATCCCAAAATCGAATTAAATGGAAGAAATTAGGCCCACACTTATTCTCCCCTTAAATGAAAGGTCTGATCCACTAAATAGGCCCAAAACCTTACTTTAAAGGAAATCGGATCCAAGGCCCATGTCCAAATGCAGATCCGGCCCAAGGAGGAAAATGAACCAAGGCCTGTTTTTTTTGTTTAAGTGAACCAACCGGTTTATTTTATTAATTTGCTGAACCGGCCAAAAAGAAAGGAAATGAACCCAACCCCAACTCGGCACTGTTCACTTCCTTCCTCCCCAGTCCTTGCGTTCGGAAATCAGAAGAAGGGAGGGAGAGAGGAAGCTCGCCGGCGTCGACTTCAAACTCCGACTCCGGCTGTGACTCCGACACACACACACTCACGGAAAGGGAAAGAAGAAGAAGAGGGAAGAAGCTCACCGCGGTTTCGGAGCTTCACCGGAGATCTGTCGAGGTTATTCGGGCTCGTCGGTGGCGCAATTGAGCTCGCTGGAGGCGAATCCGAGCGATTCGGGACCTAGGACGACGGCGAGAGGCTTAAGGGCGGAGCTTTATGGCATTTAGAGCGGAGAAGTGAAGAGGAGGGAGGCTTACCGCTTGGTTTCGGGGGAAAACAGGTGCACATAGGGTGCTCGGAGACGGCGTCGGCTTCGGTGCCGGCCTCCTGGGCTGCCTGGGCGCTCGTGGTTGCCGGAGAGGATGAACGAGGGCAGCTTCAGCTTGTATTCGCAGCGGAAGGTGGTGGATCTGCTGGTGTTGCTTCTCGGCAAAACAGGGAGGTGGAGCTCGCGGCTGGCTCCGTCTCGGCCTGGACGGCGGTGGGAAGGAGGTGACGGTGACCAGGTGGTGGCGGAATGGAGGTGTTGCTGCTGGCGGCGCAGCTGGGAGGAGGAGAGATGGAGGTATGGAGGTGGCGTTTGGGTTGTTTGACAGCGGAAGAAGACAGAGGAGAACACCCAGGGATTTGTTCCAAAATTAAAAGTGGGGAAGGAGAGAGGCTCTGATTTCTTGAAGGGGGAACGAGCTTGCGGTCTTCAGACATTTCAGAGGAGGAATTGTTTGTTTTCTAAATGAGGGTGAATCAAGGAAGGGAGTGAGGGGGAAGAGGATAAGATTTGCCAAGAAGGGGTGAGATGAGTTGGAATTGGTCAAATATGAGACAAGTCTTAGAGATTTGATAAGAATTAGTTTTCAATTTTTGATTTTAGGTCGAAAATTCGTTTCATGAGTTCTAAAATTCGAGTTAGCAAGTTTTCCGTTAAATTCCGCTTTTAAATTCATTTTTAATTATTATTATTTTTTTGAAAAAATTAGGATTTAAAATTCCGAGCCTTTACACGTTTGCACTTTTTACCACGGTTCTGAACCGTAGTAAAAATGGTCGTGGTAAATTTGTTTACCACACCGCCTACAACCGTGGTAATTGTGACAACCCGTGGTAAAAACGTTGGAGGTACTAGGCAATTAAACCGTGGTAAAGATGATCCACCCGTAGTAAACATGTATATGGTAATCTTGTTTTACCCGTGGTAATCTTGATGGCCTGTGGTAAAATTACATTACGAAAAAGTGTCAAGAACCGTAGTAATTTGTACACCCGTGGTAAAACTGCTTCATGGTAAAACTTTGCACCCGTGGTAAAATCGTTACATGTATTTTTTTTTGAGAATTTACTACGCATTTCGATTGAATATATAAATTTGCCGGCACCAAAATTATATTATAATTGCTGCCCAATTCATTTGTATATAGACAATTATGATACTGATTTATCTTCATTGCCAAATGAATAAATATATTGAACTAAAACATTATTCAAATTGGTAAAATACTATAATATTTAGATTAAATATATGCATATATAATAAAAAATGGTTGAACACATAAATTCAAATAATATATATATATATATATATATATATATATATATATATATATATATATATATATATATATATATAGGGTGAGGTTAAAGTGAAAATGGGGTTTAAGATGAAAATAATGATTAAAGTGAAAATGAGTTAATTAAGAGAAAAGCTGCGCGGGTCTGGCTTAAAAAAAAATTAAACCGGACCGGTTTGAAAGAAACATGGTTCACCCAGCCCCTCTCTTTCTCTGATCCGTGTTAGGGTTTTTCTATCTCCGTCCCTCTCTCTGTTCAATCTCGTCCTCTCTCTCCATCTCTCCGTCCCTCTTCCTTCGAATTCACCCAGCCTAACTTCTTTCATAGGGTTCAAGATCTGTATCTGTTGTGAGCGAAATCTGCCATGTTTTACAGCAACTTTTATTTCGATTTCTGTATACATTGCATTCATTTGGATTTAGATAATACAGAATCTATGTAGTTTATGTTTATTTGCCAAAATTATGGAATCTACACCAGTTTCTGTTTAATTTGCAGAAATCGAGGCGTTTACAACAATTTTACAGAAGGTCGGAAAAGCTCGGATAACCACTACAGAAGTCCAAGGTCAAAGCAGCGGAACCAATATGGGAGTCAAGGCTACTCGATCTCGAGTAAGCCTTACTCGACATAGACGAGCCTGGCCGAGCACTGCCTTGTCGAGCAAGCCTGCTCGAGAAGCCAGACAACCCGAGCCTCCGGAGTCTACTCGATCTCGACAAGATCTGGTCGAGATCGACGAAGCCCAGACGCCCATGTCCGGAGTCGACAAGGAGGCTGCCCGAGAAGTCGAAGACAAAGCCGAGGACGACCCAGCAAGGATCCGCTGCCGCGGACATAGTCATCCGCTGCCAGCGGATGGAGCCACTCGAGAAGGAGTTCTCGACAAGCCCGAGAGTCCGAGCCAGGTCTACTCGACCTCGACGAACCCTTTGTCGAGGTCGACAAGCCAGTCCGAGCCAGACGAGGAGGAGTCCTCGACGAAGACCATCCGAGCCACCCTCGACAAATCTTACTCGATCTCGACAAGAGCTGGTCGAGATCGACAAGCCACCCAGATCATGTCCGAGCAACTCGAGGAGATCTACTCGAGAAACCCTAGTCGGCGAGCAAAGTTACTCGACCTCGACAAAGGTTACTCGAGGTCGACGAGCACCAGGAGCCAAGTCCGAGCACATCGAGCACACCAACCCGAGGAAGTCCACTCGACGAGCCATCCTTGTCGAGGTCGACAAGTCTTCCTCGAGGTCGACTAGAGCCAGAGTCCGGAAGCTGCTCGACTTGCCTTGTCCGAGTAGAAGAGGAGTTACTTGGGCGCGAAGGCGGAAGATTCTATCCGATTCCATCATGTTCTATCCAAAGTGGCTGAAATCTATCCGATCTATCAAGTCTATCCATGGAAGGAGCAAGATCTATCATCATGAAGACATATTTCCTATTTAGTTTTATCTTTTCCATATGGATTTAATTCCATAAAACATTTATTTATCATTAAAGGCTTTTTAGATAGAAATTAGATATAGATAGAAGATCTTTTCCTAGATTAGCTAGGGAATGAAGGCTATAAATAAAGCCCATGGGGCTTAGTTTTAATCATTCAATTTCGGAGGAAGAGAAGTAGTTACAAGGAGAAGTTTAGGGAGTTCGAAGGTTTTAGGGTTTTGGCATTGACGAGAGTTGATTGCCGGGATTGTAAAATCGTTGAATATAGTTTATGCAAGTTGTTTTCTTTCAATCAATGATGTCTGAGTTTGCGATGAAGAGCGAGTAGTCAACCCACTTCTAGGGTTGGGGCGAGCCCGACGATAGCCATGCATAATTGAGGTAAAGATCGAGCCTTTATCATGTTTTGAGCATTTTCCTACTTGTTGATGTGTTTATTGCCCATCTAATGGAGATCCATGCTAACAACTTGGATTATAAACATAAAATCGGTAGAGACAATTAGGGTTTCTTGAGAGAGTTGTCTAATTGTTGGAAAAGGCGAGAGCTTAATCCTTTAATGCGAATTATATGATAATCTGTTTGGTTCTACCTTATGCATGTTTGGTTATCGTTGTTGCAAACCCCAATCTTGGAAGTCTTTTTTACATTAAGTTAAAGTCAGAAATCCCAAAAAGCATTTGTTCTTTAATTTCTTTATTTTCTTTGTTTTATTTCGTTTTCGTCCCCTATCTACTCGATCTCGACCACCCCTGGTCGAGCTCGACGACTAATTCGCGATCTAGCATCGCTGTTGCTTAAGTGTGCAGGAACTCGACGAAAGCCCAACTCGACTTCGACCAGGCCGTACTCGATCTCGAGTAAGGCTAGTCGAGATCGACCACCACCTTCGTCGACTTTTGCTGCTGTGTTCGACTGTCCGAGCTTCTGTCGACTAGTCCCTAGTCGAGCTCGAGGACCCTGTAGTCGACGTCTGTCCGTGAGATTACACCGCTGCCTAGGATCCGCTGACACGCTTCCTCGTGGATCGATCCCGACTTCCCACTGCTACATCAGGAGGAGGTCTTGTAATTATTTGCAAGGGACGGAATCTGGTTTGCTGTGATTTATTTATATTTTATTGCAAGTCTCAAATTTCCTCCTTACAACAAATTGGCGCCGTTGCCGGGGTAGCAATCATTCGCGCCTTAGGTAGTTAGATCTCACGTCTACCTTGAGTTACTTTACAGGTGTATGCATCGTTCGGGTCAAACACCTGAGTTTGACGCCTTAGACGAACCGGAGCGCTACCTACACATCCACTCTAGACTCAAAAGGATCATGGCGGACGCTGAAACACAGGAACAGCTGATCGCTAGGCTGACAAAGGAATTGGCCGATAACAATGCTGCTCTCGCCGCTGAGAGGGCAGAAAAGGAACGAGCACAAGCTGAGCTTGCCCAGCTCCCAACCACTGCAGAGGATTATATGCATCCCACTCTCGTCGTGCCTGAATCGGCGATCCTAATCCCTGCTAATTCTTTTGAAATTCGCACTCAATTTCTGATAGAGCTTAAAAATAATGCCTTTTATGGCAGATTTAATGAGTGCCCTCTTGAGCATATTACCAATTTTTCTGACATGTGCCGTACTCTTGCTGAAGGTACAACATTGGAGTATGTCAAGATGAAAGCTTTTCGCTGGTCTCTCGCTGGGCCTGCACTGAAATGGCTGGAAGGGCTGAAACCAAGATCACTCACCACATGGGCCCAAGTAGAGCAAGAGTTCCTGAACAAATTCTTCCCACCCGCCAAAACAGCACATCTCCGCCAGAGAATCACCGCCTTCAAACAGAAGCAAGGGGAACCGCTGGCAAAAGCATGGGAGCGCTACAAGGAACTTCTGCGATCTTGCCCTACTCATGGACAGCCGCCCTATGTCATTCAAGAGATTTTCTTCAACTCTCTTGATCAAGTCACCAAGGACAGAATCAACCATTATACTCGCTATGAGTATCTGACAATGCCGCCTAGTGACGCATGGGGAGTACTGGAAAAGCTCACCAACTATGACAACAAATATGGAGCTACTTCAAACTATGATGAGAACTCCTGCGCCAGGCCAGCACCATCTATGCCACTGTATGAGCCAGCAAAGGAAATTGACCCAGATGTCAGGGAGCAGTTCTACAGAGACCAGAATCGCAAGCTCCTCAAACAAGTCAAATATCTGTCTGTCAATCAGCCTTGCATCGAATGCGGATCGCAGCGGCACACCACTACTGAGTGCCCACACACAGAGCAAGTCAGGATGGCAGAAACACATGAGGAGGCAGCATATGCTGGGGGTCCAAATCGCTACAACGGAGATCAAAGGTTCTATCAACCGCAGTGGAACCAAGGTCCTCCTAGGAATCCCCCACCCTACAGAGCTCCAGGACATCCAGAGAGGGATCAAAAGAAGGACGATCTGCAAGTGGTCCTTGAGGAGATGCGACGAAATCAGGGCACCATCAACACTCAATTCCAGCATGTCAACACAAAATTTGTGGAGTTGGATATATGGAAAAAGGGGATTGAGACTCAGATGGGGCAAATCGCATCGCAGATTCCGCGACAATCCGGCAAGCTCCCTGGGCAAACAGAACCAAATCCTAAAAGGACCACCGGGCACGTCGCAGCTGTCAAACTAAGGAGTGGGCATCAATTGAACGAGCCAGAGGTCGGAAAACAACAGAGCCAAGCAGAACAACAACTCGAGGTCGACAAGCCCGTACTCGATCTCGAGGAGCCCGTGGTCGACCTCGACAAGACTGTACTCGACACAGACCAGAAGCTGAGCTCGGACTCCACTGCGCAGACCAGCAACCCGAGCTCGACAAGGCAACTCGACCTCGACAAACCGCTGGTCGATCTCGACAAGCCACTCGTCGATCTCGACAAGAATCTGGCCGACGTCGACGACTCTGCAGTACCTCCGACAGCTAACCAGGCTTCGAAAAAGCCACTTCCTTTCCCTTCTAAATCTCTTAAAGACCCCACTGCGGGCAGATTTAATAGATTTGTCAATATGTTGCAAGAGCTAAATTTTTCTATTCCTTTTACAGAAGCCTTGCAAGAGATGCCTGGATATGTCAAGTTTCTGAAGGAAATCCTGAGCAAGAAGCGGTCCATCTCAGAGATCGCAGGCGAATGCAAAGTACTCCACTTCCCTGAAAAAAGGCCGGACCCAGGTAAGTTTTCTGTTACTGTGGGCTTTGGTCAATTCAAATATGATTCTTTATGCGATTTAGGAGCAAGTGTGAGCATTATGCCTTTATCAATCTGGCGGAAAGTTAAAATAGGATGTATAGAACCTGTGGATGCTAAATTATACATGGAAAATAATACAGTAGTTATCCCTACAGGAATAGTTGAAAATGTCCCAGTCCAGGTTGGAAAATTCTTTGTGCCTGCTGATTTCCTTATTATTGATTGCGCTGAAGATCCTACTAGTCCTATTATTCTTGGTAGACCCTTTTTAGCTACTGCAGATGCCAGGATTAGTGTTAAGAATCGATCGCTCACCTTCACCATAGGCGATGAGGTTTTGGATTTCTCTTTTGGCCCTGCAAAAGAGGAGATTTCTTGGCTGGAGGTGAAAAGCATCAGCATCGACGGGACTGAGCAAACAGCAAAGGAGGGAGCCAGGACTGTACTCGAGGTCGACAAGGCGTACTCGACCTCGACAAGCGCTCTACTCGACTTCGACGAAGCTTCGTCGATCTCGACCACCACTGTTGAGCCTGAGACTTGCCAGGAGCCTAAGTATGGGGTCACCCTACTCGACCTCGACCACCAGTACTCGACATCGAGTAGCCCTCAGCCCAAAAATTTCTGTTTTGGGTCCGAACAGGTAAGTGCAGGTATAGATTCTACTCCCCCTCAGTCCATAAATAAAAATTTTAATGATTTGAAGGGAGCTAAAACATCGTGGCGAGAAAATTTGCAGAAACTGAAGGCAAAAAGGAAAAAGAAGGAGAAGGGAGATGATGCAAGCAACCCCTTATCAGCTGAGCTTGCATACTACCATCAGGACCTAGATGATCCAGGAGAAGGGCCAAGTATGAGCGGGCCCCACAAAAATGGTCCTTGAGAGCAAACGGAGAAGTCGGCCTAGCGACTCTAAAATCTAGAGCTTGTATATAAGACTTTATAAACTTTTTTGGGACTTTTGGACTTTTTGGTTTTTGGTTTTTGTTTTGTTTTTGGTTTTATGTCTTTTTAAAGAACTTCATATGGATAGTCTTGTTTGTGGTATAGAATCTAACACGTGTAGGTCGGCAAGTATATAAAGGATTGCGAAAAGTGGAGAAAGAAGTCCCTAAAAACCAGTCAAAGTTGACGAAGGCCAAGTCGACGACGACAAGGAGGAGAAGCCCAGACACTAGTCGACCTCGAGGAGGCCACCTCGACATCGACAAGACCAGATTACTCCTCGACTTCTGAAATCCACTAGACAAGCCAACTCGAGATCGAGTAAGCCGTACTCGATGTCGACCAGCCACCTACTCGACCTAGACCAGTTTCTCCTCGACGTGATCTTGTGAGTTTCTTTTTCTACCCTTACCTTGTTTTGATTTTATACAGTGGGGACACTGTAATATTTAAGTATGGGGTGGGGGAAGGGCTTACATTGTGCATATTTGATTTATTTGATCATATTTTACATATATGCATTATTTCTTGGAATTGCTACATGGCTATTTTTTTGGAAAGCATTATTTGATTTATATGCTTTATGTGCATAGATTTCCAAAAATTTGAGAAAAATGACCCCCATTGAAATTTTTGAATAATGTCATGGAAGTTAAATTGAACTCGACGATGCAAAATTGGATTCATTAGAGATATAGCATGAAATTGCCTAGTAAAGGGAAGTCACAATGAAGTGCATTATTTATTGAAAACCATGAAAGGAGGTAAAATTTGAAATTGCTTTTGACATGTTGCATGATAAGATGATGGAGGACTTTATATTTCCATATAATGCTCATATGTTTATATCCTAGCCTTACCTATGCTTATGCATCACAAAAGCCATAATATGCCTTATTTCAAATATTGCTCCACATAATCTAAATAATTGCCATTCTTTACCTTATCCGGGGATTATGTTGAGAATGATGTTACATTATGGAGATGTCATATGGTGTTTGTGTTGTTATTATCATTATTGGAGTTTGGAAGGAAATTGTTGAAATATATGGAAAATTTAATGAGTGAGAAAAAATCCAATCACCTCAGGAGATAAAGGTAGATTGACCCTGCTCTCTGAGATAATAGTTTGGAGAGATGGGACACATTGTGAGGAGTCCGACGCACTAAGTATCCGGGGCCATTCATGACACCCATGTTTGCGACTCGCGAGAAGGCAGTGCTGAGGTTAGAGAGGTAAAAGCATTATGATTGAAAAAAAGCATTATTATTAAGAAAAGCATTATGAAAGGTGATGAATGTTATGAAAAGGAATGTGGAATGAAACTCAAAGTTTGAAAGTGATCCATTTCCCCGGATCAAAAGCACCACATTGCCAGAAATTGCCCACCTTTTAGCCTTTTACCAATCTACTCCTTCATGAGCTTAAATTAAAGTCTTCTTGATTATCAATGCTTTGTCATGAATGAATTGTTTATGCATAACCCTCCTTTTGTGAGTAGATGTTGCTTTGATATATTTGCACATGCATGGATCTGTGACACTAGTACCTTTTCAAGAATGGTAATTGATTGCAGGGTCATATAAGAATGAATCTAAGATGTTGAGAGTTTTGATTTCTTCCCCTGAATGACAATTAAAAGTATTGCTTGAGGACAAGCAAGCTTAAGTATGGGGTGTTTGTTGTGAGCGAAATCTGCCATGTTTTACAGCAACTTTTATTTCGATTTCTGTATACATTGCATTCATTTGGATTTAGATAATACAGAATCTATGTAGTTTATGTTTATTTGCCAAAATTATGGAATCTACACCAGTTTCTGTTTAATTCGCAGAAATCGAGGCGTTTACAGCAATTTTACAGAAGGTCGGAAAAGCTCGGATAACCACTACAGAAGTCCAAGGTCAAAGCAGCGGAACCAATATGGGAGTCAAGGCTACTCGATCTCGAGTAAGCCTTACTCGACATAGACGAGCCTGGCCGAGCACTGCCTTGTCGAGCAAGCCTGCTCGAGAAGCCAGACAACCCGAGCCTCCGGAGTCTACTCGATCTCGACAAGATCTGGTTGAGATCGACGAAGCCCAGACGCCCATGTCCGGAGTCGACAAGGAGGCTGCCCGAGAAGTCGAAGACAAAGCCGAGGACGACCCAGCAAGGATCCGCTGTCGCGGACATAGTCATCCGCTGCGAGCGGATGGAGCCACTCGAGAAGGAGTTCTCGACAAGCCCGAGAGTCCGAGCCAGGTCTACTCGACCTCGACGAACCCTTTGTCGAGGTCGACAAGCCAGTCCGAGCCAGACGAGGAGGAGTCCTCGACGAAGACCATCCGAGCCACCCTCGACAAATCTTACTCGATCTCGACAAGAGCTGGTCGAGATCGACAAGCCACCCAGATCATGTCCGAGCAACTCGAGGAGATCTACTCGAGAAACCCTAGTCGGCGAGCAAAGTTACTCGACCTCGACAAAGGTTACTCGAGGTCGACGAGCACCAGGAGCCAAGTCCGAGCACATCGAGCACACCAACCCGAGGAAGTCCACTCGACGAGCCATCCTTGTCGAGGTCGACAAGTCTTCCTCGAGGTCGACTAGAGCCAGAGTCCGGAAGCTGCTCGACTTGCCTTGTCCGAGTAGAAGAGGAGTTACTTGGGCGCGAAGGCGGAAGATTCTATCCGATTCCATCATGTTCTATCCAAAGTGGCTGAAATCTATCCGATCTATCAAGTCTATCCATGGAAGGAGCAAGATCTATCATCATGAAGACATATTTCCTATTTAGTTTTATCTTTTCCATATGGATTTAATTCCATAAAACATTTATTTATCATTAAAGGCTTTTTAGATAGAAATTAGATATAGATAGAAGATCTTTTCCTAGATTAGCTAGGGAATGAAGGCTATAAATAAAGCCCATGGGGCTTAGTTTTAATCATTCAATTTCGGAGGAAGAGAAGTAGTTACAAGGAGAAGTTTAGGGAGTTCGAAGGTTTTAGGGTTTTGGCATTGACGAGAGTTGATTGCCGGGATTGTAAAATCGTTGAATATAGTTTATGCAAGTCGTTTTCTTTCAATCAATGATGTCTGAGTTTGCGATGAAGAGCGAGTAGTCAACCCACTTCTAGGGTTGGGGCGAGCCCGACGATAGCCATGCATAATTGAGGTAAAGATCGAACCTTTATCATGTTTTGAGCATTTTCCTACTTGTTGATGTGTTTATTGCCCATCTAATGGAGATCCATGCTAACAACTTGGATTATAAACATAAAATCGGTAGAGACAATTAGGGTTTCTTGAGAGAGTTGTCTAATTGTTGGAAAAGGCGAGAGCTTAATCCTTTAATGCGAATTATATGATAATCTGTTTGGTTCTACCTTATGCATGTTTGGTTATCGTTGTTGCAAACCCCAATCTTGGAAGTCTTTTTTACATTAAGTTAAAGTCAGAAATCCCAAAAAGCATTTGTTCTTTAATTTCTTTATTTTCTTTGTTTTATTTCGTTTTCGTCCCCTATCTACTCGATCTCGACCACCCCTGGTCGAGCTCGACGACTAATTCCCGATCTAGCATCGCTGTTGCTTAAGTGTGCAGGAACTCGACGAAAGCCCAACTCGACTTCGACCAGGCCGTACTCGATCTCGAGTAAGGCTAGTCGAGATCGACCACCACCTTCGTCGACTTTTGCTGCTGTGTTCGACTGTCCGAGCTTCTGTCGACTAGTCCCTAGTCGAGCTCGAGGACCCTGTAGTCGACGTCTGTCCGTGAGATTACACCGCTGCCTAGGATCCGCTGACACGCTTCCTCGTGGATCGATCCCAACTTCCCACTGCTACATCAGGAGGAGGTCTTGTAATTATTTGCAAGGGACGGAATCTGGTTTGCTGTGATTTATTTATATTTTATTGCAAGTCTCAAATTTCCTCCTTACAACAGTATCCGCGCCGGCGACCTCGACTCCGGCTCCACCCTCTTCTGCCAAGACGTCTTCTCCCGCACGCTGGGACTGTTCACATCTTTTGGTTTTCTGAAACTTGAAGCTTCGTAACCTCTCTGTCTTCCGTCCTAGCTAGCTAGGGTTCCATCTTCCTACACCGGCTTCGAGGCTAATCGGAGAGAGAATGTCGCGGAATCTATCTCGCATCCACGCCTACGCCGATTCCGTTGTCCACCACGCCGGCCAAGCTGTCGTTGATGCCAAGGTTTTGCACATCTTATAGTTGAATTATGAGTATTGTTCGATATTCAGGGCGCTAGTGGTTCCTTCGATTGCATTTTCTTTTGTCGTTGATTCGATTGCAATTTCACTTTCCTTTAGTAGGCGAGATTCCTCTAGGGTAATCTCCATTGTTTCATTGTTCCTCTTACTGCCTGATTATGAAAATTAAAGCAGCTTTAGTTGTGCTTTTGGTAGTTTGATGGTGTTGAAAGTCATGATAGAAGGGTCAATGTCTTATATCGTGGCTTAACCAATCAGTAATCTCTATGTTTTATTGGAATCTGTTTGTCTTCTATTTTCTCTTTTGCATATTGAAATTGCAGGGAAAACACATGTTAGATTGGATTTGTGTTCATCTGTGATTTCTTCCCAGGTATGAGGCTCAAATAGTGAGAGTTAAGATGTCTGAAATGCTTTATAGTTTCATTGTTCCTCTTACTGCCTGATTATGAAAATTAAAGCAGCTTCAGTTGTGCTTTTGGTAGTTTGATGGTGTTGAAAGTCATGATAGAAGGGTCAATGTCTTATATCGTGGCTTAACCAATCAGTAATCTCTATGTTTTATTGGAATCTGTTTGTCTTCTATTTTCTCTTTTGCATATTGAAATTGCAGGGAAAACACAGGTTAGATTGGATTTGTGTTCATCTGTGATTTCTTCCCAGGTATGAGGCTCAAATAGTGAGAGTTAAGATGTCTGAAATGCTTTAAGGTAGTGTATTTGGGTCTCTCCAACCATATATGCGGTCATCCCAGAAAAAGAAGGCATGGGCAATGGGGCATTGCTATTACCTTGCATCTATTTAAGAGCCTCAACTGTGTTGAGCAACTTTGATGTTGTTGATCCCCTTCACGTTTTTATGATTATTGATTATAAAGCTATCAAAAACATCACCATGTGCATTCTTATTGATTTTTTTTTTTGCCTGGTCTTTGAAAGCTTAAACTGGGACATTGGCCAATGGCCAACTGCAAGCAAGTAAAGCCATTTCCCCCAATTTGTAAATAGTTTCTGCCTTTCTGTGCAGTTCAGAAAGGGTTCCTTGTCTCTGGGTGTATGTTTTATGCAGATACATGTTTTCACCTGTATCTTTTAGAGTTGCCTGAATTACATGCTGGGTGCCTCAAAGTTAATCCTGTTCATTAATCAATCTACACAGACTAAACAAGACTTTATCATCTTGTTTACTAAGGTTTTCTTTACTAAGGAACAAGTATTTGATTCTTTATATCTATTCTAGCTTTTATCAAAGATTTAAAAGCCTATTAGCTCAAATGGTAGAGCAATGTACTTATGTGCAGAGATGTGGGATCGACTCCTACAAAGGCTAAATTGCTTAATTTTAATAGTTTGTATTATTTTCTGATAAAAGTTCAATTCAAAATCTTAACTGTGCATCTCATAATCTTAATCTTGCACTTTATCATTTTATTTATGCAATTTATATTCTTAATTGTGCACTTCGTATTATTATTCCTACATTATTATTTTATTCTCGCACTTTATCATTTTATTTATGCACTTTATAATCTTAATCGTGCTCTTCATAATCTTATTCATGCACAATTCATATTAATATTCTTGCACTTTATCATTTTATTTATGCCTTTTATAATCTTAATTGTGCACTTTACAATCTTATTCTTGCACTTTATCATTTTATTCATGCATTTTATATTCTTAATTATTTTATTTGCACAACATAATATTATATTTGCACAACTTAAAGTTATATTTGCACAATATAATGTTATATTCGCACAACATAATATTATATGTGCACAACGTATCATTATATTATTAGATATGCACAACATAATGTTACATTTGCAAAACATAGTGTTATATTTGCACAACTTAAAGTTATATTTTGCACAATATAATGTTATATTCGCACAAGATAATATTATATGTGCACAACGTAACATTATATTATTAGATATGCACAATATAATGTTATATTTGCAAAACATAGTGTTATATTTGCACAACTTAAAGTTATATTTGCACAATATAATGTTATATATGCATTATATCATCTTATTTGTGCACATTATCATTTTATTATTCCACTTTAGAATCTTATTCATGAACGGAAACACAAAAAAAAGCAACCATAAATAGCTTATGCGGGAGTTTAAACTCGAACCTTTGTGCATGAGCACATCGTTATACTATTTTTGAACTAAAAGGCTTTTAATGACGCATTTCGCATCAAAGTACAAAATCGCCATAAAAATAGCAACCTATAAAGAAAATATTTGGTAGAAAACTTACTTTACATTAGGAAAATGCACATTTATTAATAATAATCTTTATTGTATTATTTGTTTACTTTATATTTTGTAATCTCATATTTTTCACTTTTTAAAATAAAGACAAAAAATGTGATGTAACATACTTTGTTGCATTTTGTAATCTTGTAGATGCACCTTATAATATTATTTCAAATAAAAATTACGGGCTAAAATATGTAATTTTTATAATTGAAATAAGGGCAATATTGGTAGAAATGGAAAGTTTGGGGGAGGCGTGTGAAATTTACCACATAATTAGGGTCATTTAACCATTTTCCCATTTACTCATAAAATTAGGCCCATTTACACCAAAATTAGGCCCATTTATTCATTACTCATTTAATTAGGCCCATCTATATATTACTTAAAACCAAAGCCTTTTGGCCACGTGTCGCATTCTCGCGAGCCGGTATTTTTGGCAACATCTATTTTATATATTTAATATATTTTTCAACCAATAGGATTAATTCAAAACTTTTTACATTTTTCAACCATCTATATCTATATATTACTTAAAACCAAAGCCTTTTGGCCACGTGTCGCATTCTCGCGAGCCGGTATTTTTGGCAACATCTATTTTATATATTTAATATATTTTTCAACCAATAGGATTAATTCAAAACTTTTTACATTTTTCAACCAATAGGATTAATTCAAAACTTTTTAAAATAAAGTTAATACTAACTATATAATATTATTTCATTCTATATTTATTATACAATATCATTTCAAGCTATTTTCTTTAAACAATGGGATCTATATATTACTTAAAACCAAAGCCTTTTGGCCACGTGTCGCATTCTCGCGAGCCGGTATTTTTGGCAACATCTATTTTATATATTTAATATATTTTTCAACCATCTATCTATATATTACTTAAAACCAAAGCCTTTTGGCCACGTGTCGCATTCTCGCGAGCCGGTATTTTTGGCAACATCTATTTTATATATTTAATATATTTTTCAACCAATAGGATTAATTCAAAACTTTTTACATTTTTCAACCAATAGGATTAATTCAAAACTTTTTAAAATAAAGTTAATACTAACTATATAATATTATTTCATTCTATATTTATTATACAATATCATTTCAAGCTATTTTCTTTAAACAATGGGATGAATTTTAAAAACTTTTTAAAAAAATATATATTGTACGTTCAAAATATATGATTTTTTTTTTTGAGCAACCAATCTCTCTCTCTCTCTCTCTCTATATATATATAATGAAAACTATTTTTGGTTTTATAATAACCTTAATTTTTGGAATTTCACCCACCAAGCCTAATCTATATAAAATGTCAAATGATAAATGATAAAAATTCTAACCATTTTTTTAACCAATGGGATTTATTTATCAAATCTTTTTTTTTCTATTTTAACAAAAATTAGTATTGGTTAAATACGCGCCATGGCGCGGGGACTATACTAGTTTACCTTTAAATTAGGCCCATTTATATCCAAATTAGACTATTTTCACTTTAAGAGGGATTTTCAACTTAAGCCCCATTTTCATTTGAACCTTTGCCTATATATATAATCAAGTCGATAAAATTTGATTAACATAAACCAACCTACATTACTCGTCCTAACACGTCATTCGTACCAACCTACGTTACCCGTCCTAACACGTCATTCGTACATTGCGCTAAGATAGTACATCTAGCTATAGATGAAGTTTTGCATAAAAGCTACCCACTGATCTTGAATTTCATCTATCATAGCATGTGTATAATGAGGTATCGCCTGAACGGATGGTGGAGAGAGCTACAAAGTAAATAATAAGCTAATTTAGAAATCAACTTTATAAGCACATCCCACAAAAATATATGATAAGAAAAATGCACTATAGTATCCAAAACCTTGATTTCTTATATAATTGACATAGACGTACTATTCCTAATTCAATACCATTTCAGGTTGATCACACAACTAGAAGAGAGGAAAACTCGATAAGTATATTTACATTTACCTTTCCGAGAGCAAACTCTTTATTGACGATCTCCCATATGAATCGAAGAACATAATATCCACAATCAACACCATTTGTTTGAGACGGACACTACAAATAAGGCAATATAACAAACCCATATATAGACATTATTAGTAAATGAAGGCATCAGATTGGTCGATGGTCCTTGTGGCAACAAAGTTAATAAATTGCAACATGATACGACAGTACAAAAGGAGAAGAAAAGATGCAACAATCAAGAACTAATCAACAAGAGAGGCAATGATAGCAAAAATAAGCAAAAAATTCAGCAACAAGGAGTGCACCAGCAACAAAGACAAAAACGCAGCACATATCTTCACAAAATTCAGTTGTGCAGCACAAAACAATGATAGCAATAAGGACAGAAATAATTGAGCAACACAGAATGCAGAGGCAATGACATAAACGCAACACAAATCTTCATCGAAGATAGCTGTATATTACAGATCAATGATAGTAGTTGCGCAATGACATTACCTTCACAACAAAGATAGAAAAAGTCCTCTAATTTTTTTTGACATAAAAAAGATCAATGGCAAGCCTAAGGTAGAATAGAGGAATGCCTTAAGGAACGCAGCAGCAGATGCACAACAGAGATCTTCAAACATTCTACTACAACTCATGGAAACAAGAACAAGGGTTCACCATGAAGAAAGTTTATGAACAATTGTTAGAAAATGAAGACATAAATTACATATTTATGTATTATTAACTATAATCATTTAACTAACCTTTACTGTAAGCCACTTTGTTTTTGAGTTGGATTTGTTTAGTTTCTTCTCTGCAATCCAAATTCTCAACGACCTATTCAAAGTAAAGGTAATGTATTATCATCATCATCATGATGTCATACAAAAATAGTAAAATGTAATAAATTAGTAAATAGCTAGCTTACACGTCAACTACATGCTTGATGTCCTCTCTTATTACTTTCGATCTCTTCAAGGCTTTGAAGCGAGTCAAACCAAAATATTATTTGTGCATAAGGATAAATAACACAAAGCATCCAATGCATCCTATAAATATATTGCATTGAAATATAAGAGTACACCAAATTGAAACAAGCATATTAATCATTAATATTTCAAGTAAAAGAAAAAGATATACTAAGACTTACCCAGCGTAATAGGGAGCGAAAAACATTTGGTTTTTCAAAGCTTCTCCCATTGCATCAGCAATATATCTTGCCCGCATGTTTGCTCGCTCTTCTTTGAGCATCATAGGGCGCTCTTTGGATTGATCTGTGCGCTCTTTGGATTGATGTTTAAATTCAATTGGAATTTCAGCAATTCTATGTGGGCATAAGAATCCAAATCTATTTAGCATATTCTTTTCCTGCAAATACACATTCAAATACCTACCACATAGATGGCTAGCTTTTTTTTAGTTTCAGGCTCTTTCAACACATATATGGGCCAAAATATTTACATTAACCAAAATATACATAATAACTTACCCAAAATATATAGATATATGAGATGCTTGGATTTCCTCTTGAAATATCCATTGAAGTATCTCTTCCTTGGTAACCCATACCTCACCCTCCAAGATGATGTTTTTGGGTAATGGGATTGAAATGGTATTCTCCATATTTTTTACAATTTTATGCATCATATTCATAGTGAGGGAGGTAAGCTTGCCTCTTTCTGTTGTGTTCTCTTTAGTAAGATGTACCTTCCTTGGTTGGCCCTTATTTATAGTGCCAGAGGACTCAGAGGGTATCTCTCTTCGTTCAATCTTTTGTTTCTTCTTTTTTAGTCGTAGTCCCTTTAATAATAAGAAAAAAATACAATATAAAACAATGAAAGTTCCTGGGAAAAAATATGGAATGATCATGGTAAAATAGGCATTGCTCATGGTGCAAAACAGGAGACAAAAAATTTCAGCAACTAAGGACACCATAGCTCTCAGCAGAAACAGAGGCTGGAGCTATCCCTTCCTCTGGTAACCCATTAAAATTCTTTCTCTGCCTACGAAAACTATGGTTAGAGGGAAGAAACCTACGATATCCCAAGTACACGGGCTTACTAGACGCTGGCAACTGATAATAATTCGTATCCATCTCACATATAGGGCAAGCATGATGACCTTTGATACTATATCGAGAAAGATTTCCATAAGCCGGAAAGTCACAGATTGTGCAAAACAAAAGAGCTCGCAAGTTAAACAATTCTTGTTTATTTGCATCAAAGACTTCAACACCAGTATCCCACAATAATCTCAGTTCTTCAATAAGCGGTGCCAAATAAACATCTATGTCATTGCCCGGCTGTTTTGGCCCTGATATCAACAACGACAACATCATGTACTTGCGTTTCATGCAAAGCCAGGGAGGTAGGTTATAAATTACCATAAGGACAGACCATACACTGTAAATACTACTAAGAGTACCATACGGGCTCATTCCATCAGTTGAAAGTGCAAACCGTATGTTTCTCTTATCATTTCCAAACTCACGAAATTTATTATCTATATATTGCCACTGTGGGGAATCTACTGGGTGTCTAAGTTTACCATCCGTTGACCTCCCGCTAGCATGCCATATCAAATTCTTTGCATCTTCTTCTATTCGGAACATCCGTTTAAGTCTTGGTATAATTGGAAAATACTAAAGTACTTTACGAGGAACTTTGTCTCTTCTATATCGCGACTCATTACAACCTAGCTTCGGACACCTCTCTAATGAAGCATTCTCTTTGCGATACAGAATACAATCATTAGGGCAAGCATGTATCCTCTCATAAGACATTCCCATAGTTGACAACATCTTTTTGGCCTCATAAGTCCGACAAGGAAGAGAATTGCCGTCTGGTAGCATATCTTTCAACAACTCTAATAATGCCGTAAAACTTTTGTCACTCCACCCATTAACTGCTTTCAGATTGTATAACTTCAAGGAGGCTGATAATTCTGAAAACTTCAAATAACCATTGTACAATGGTTTTTCCACAACAGCTAATAAGTAATCAATTTCATCCACCGAGCCATGTAAATTATCTTGAGCAGCATCCATCATATCTTCTAATCTATCACCCTCGTATACCTCATCATCACTATTTTCTAAGCCGGCGTTATCTATTTCACCATGCCAGATCCATCGTGTGTAACTTTTCTCAATCCCATACTCATATAGATGAGATTTTATTTTTTTTAACATTAGCTCGGTCAGTATTTCCACATCTTACATACGGGCATGGTATTAGTTTATTACGCTTCCCATAATGATTTATGGTTTGATCTATAAATTCATTGACCCCTTTCTTATATTCTCTGGTCAACCGATTTGCAACCATCCATTTTCTATACATGATAATGAATCGATTTCCTATGCACAACACACATAAGACATAACTATCAACCAATCCTGAATGCATGACTAGTATCAACTAACTACTTTCTTAAATCGAAACAAATGAACTTTTAGATAAATGATAAAATATAGACAATTAGGACATACCAACAAGGAGCTATGTGAAAAGTATTAGACCAAAGAGTAATGATGGTAGAAGAGCAACCGAGGAAGACGAGCAGGTTTTGGTCAGAAGAAACGTCACCAAAGTTTGAAATAAACTTCGAACCTAAAAGAAAAATATGAGCAAAAAAATTATAAGAGAAAATGACAATTACTTAGAATGGGTTAGCAGATGGTCCTTGTGAAAAAAAGTTGGTAAAGTGCAACATTATATGATACCACAAAAATAAAATAAAAGATGCAAAAACCAAGAACTCATCATCAAGAGAGCCAATGAAAGCAAAAAAAGCAAAAAACTCAGTAACAAGGAGTGCAGTAGCTACAAAGACAGAAACGTATCACATATCTTCAAAAAGCGCAGCACATATCTTCTCAAAACACGGTTGTACAACACATGACAGCCATAAAGAACAAAAAAATTCAGCAACAATGAATGCAGTGGCAATAACATAAACGCATCACAAATATAAAAAAAATCAGCAATATGAATGCAGCAGCAACAAAGATATAAACACAACACATATCTTCATGAAACGCAGCTGTGCAGATTCAACAATGACAAAAGTTTGGAGCAGATATTTTTTTCTGTAATAACAGAAAAAATTCAGCAACTGACATAAATCTCTTTCTTTGAAAACATATCAGTTTTTTGTTCCTAAAGATATAATAGATCTGAATAGGTAAATAAATAGATAGGCGACTTTATATACGTCAGAAATACGTATTATATAAATATATGTAATATTTAAATAGAAGCCAAAGGTGTTTAATTTTAACCACTAAATACTCTTACTTTACCCAACCCACTAAGATTTGTCTAGCCCATGCTAACTCACTGACTATATAAGCCTACCCAATCAAACATCTACTAGCCTACTATCATTTCCATTCCAAATCTTACTAAACGAAAAACCGAAGCTCACGCCCCAATCTAACAGTGTGAGTCTTCAACGTGTGACCGCACTAGTAAAACACCAGTAAACATACCCAGTGACAGCAACATCTCCAACAACAGTGCTTCACTCAACACCTAACGAAATAGCATCAACTCGGCTTGTAATCATCATCACTCGAGTGATCCCTGCACTCCTCATCAACATAAAATCTCTTTCCTCGTACTCCTCCTGACTCGAGTGATCCCCGCACTCCTCATCTAAAGATATATTAGATGCTAAGCTCTAACTGACATAAATTCAGCCACAGAAAATCTCTTTCTTCCCTATTGTGGGTTCCTTTTTCTCATCTTTTTCGTGGTTTCCTATTGCAATTGTGGAGATGTAAATCTATTTGCTAATCTAATCTCTAAAAAGTGCTCCCAAGGAACTTGTTCTAACCTTTACTTCTTTCTAGCATGACAAGTTCATTACATATGTATGTGTTCTGTGCTTAATTTGTTTAATTGTTTTGCTACGCAATTCTTTGTTTTTTCGCCTTTCTTCAAAGGATTTGGATGAATTTGCGAAAAAATAAGTGCACTCTAGATGAGTTTCAAGGCTTTATTGGGACAAATTTTTTTATACTCGCACTCTACAATATTTATCAGAGTCTAATATGCCAATAAACGGACAAGCCTAAGGTATAAGAGAGGGATGCCCTAAGGAACGCAGTATCATATGAACAACAAGCCACTGAAGCGATTAGTTGACAAGTCTAAGGTAGAAAGAGAGGGATGCCCTAAAGCTTCACCAGGAAGAGGGGTCATAAACTCAAATTTGACTAAATTACCGCAATATAGAACTCACCCGCGTTGTTAATCCAAATTGAAGCGATTTTCTGAATGATTGAACTTGGAACAAGCCAATGAAGTTTTTGAACAACCAGCGTAGATTGTACAAGCCAGAAGCGCACTCCTCGGACGTTGAAGAACTTGGGAACCCTAGTCGCTCCTTTCCAAGTGAAATTCAAACATGGGTAGTGACCGATTCGGAGAGAGAAACCTTGACAAACGCTTTAATCTACTGAAATTATAGAGCAACAGTAACCTAATTCAAATAAACCTTCGATTGAATTGGAGGAAGTTGGATAATCTAGGGTGTACGATTGTAATCGTGTGCCAATTTCTTAGTTTAATTTTACCTAAAAAATAAATCATAATTTTTTTAATTAAAATTTCCAATTTAAACATTCTCGCGGAACGAAATGAATTCAATCAAAATCTTCCAGATTTACCGCGATAATATTTACCACGGTTCTCATGAGATGTGTAGTAATTTTGTCAATCTTCCAAATTACTACAATATCGTGATAAAATACTACGGTTATCTTACTACGGTTATCTTGACACCCATCACCCATGGTAAATTGAAATATTTTTACCACGGTTGGAGTATGAACCATGGTAATTTTGTATATAATGCATGATTACTACGGTTATGTTGTATTTTGTGTTAAATATGGGCACAAATTTACTGCGGTTTTAATAGGAACCGTAGTAATTTCGCCACCCTAGCAACTTTACTACGCTAAGGCACGGAACCGTGGTAAATTCACCGTCGCCAAAGCCTATTTTTCTACTAGTGGGAATATAACCGGAAACGATATCTCCACCGCTAATTTTTACTATTTTCACCGCTAATCACCATATAGGTATGCGGTGGTCTTAATCCACTTTTTCATAGACCCACCGCATATACATGCGGTGGGTGCGTTGACCGTATACGAACACACCGCATACCTATGCGGTGGGTTATGACGACGGTATACATGCGTTGGGTTTTTGGCAATTGGAAAGGGTTGTAGAAGTTATCCAAAACCGTCGCCATAACCCACTGTATACCTATGCGGTGGGTTATGGCGACGGATTTGGACTGTTATGGCGACGATTTTGGTCTGTGTAGCGACGGTTCAAACCCACTACATATCTATGCGGTGGTTTATTGCGACGGTCTTGAACCGTTATGGCGACGGTTTTTGGCATGTGTACGTTGACCCACCGTATACTTATGCGGTGGGATCGTTGACTGTCATTAAACCCACCGCATATCTATGCGGTGATTAGCGATGGAAATAGTAAAAATTAGCGGTGAAGATATCATCACCCGAATATAACAAGTAGGCAGCATTTGAGATAAAGTCTCTACATATATATAAAGGTTGAATAACCCCATCGATGAGTAAGTGACCATAGACGTATGTACATCATTTCAAATCTCCTAAACATTAGATTTGCAATTGCAAGAATAAAGCTACGCTAGATTTCCTCCAAACTCAATATTACCGTGTTTCGGGGGTAGAATTTTGATTCGCTTCCTAAACGTTGAATGGTTTGAAGGGGGACGAACATCTCCACCTTCGGAAGCCACCATTGTGGAAGTTCCGTCTTCAGACATCGCAATCCAAACTTCAAACACCACATTAAAAGTCATAATAAATTAAAGTTGTTGTGATGTTATTTTCACCGTCATATGGATCAAGAACAAACATAAAGTAAGCCTTGTTGACATTTGTTTGTGTTTCTAAACTTTACCGAGTACCGACCGAGTATTTCTATTGCACTATTCTCTAGCACCTGCTTAGCAGTTCACCCGAAAAAAAAAAGCACCTGCTTAGCACGTGAGACATTACGGGATTTGTTTTTTTTTTTTTGGGTGGGAACATTACGGGATTTGTGGCTCACGTGCTTACGGGGTTGGATAAGACAATTTTCTAGCACCTGCTTAAATTTACGGGATTTGTGGAAACTCTGCCAAATCTGGGTTGTCCCAGTGAGGTGTGACCTTTCCAAATACTTGCGTATTCTGTAATGATGCGGTGGAAGACGACACCCACCTTTTTTTAGAATGCCAAGCACATGCCCTTCAAGGGATCCTCACACTATCTGAACAACGAGAAATTCAAAGTCTCATCCAACAATCATGAGAATTAAAACCAATTCTTAGTTTCATTGGTGATAAGATAAGCAGTACCAACAAGGTTAGCCTGACAATAAGATGGTGGAGTATCTGGTTCTATAGAAACCAGATCGCCTTTTATAACAAAAAGATCCCTACTAACGCAACTCAAACAATTATGGATAACTGGAAACACACCTGTAAATTCAATAAAGAACCAGATTAGAATAACCATCCCGTTACAACAAAATCTTTAAAAAAAACTCTCGAGGACGTAATTGCAAGTGGGGGAAACCGCCCATAGGCACATTCAAACTAAACTTCGATGGGTCATCATTATCCAACCAAAATAGCTCTTGTGGGTTTATTATCAAAAATTGGGAAGGAAGCCCTATTAGTATAGGATATAAACAACTGGGAAAACAAACTTCTATCAAGGCTGAAGCCTTAACTTTGATGCAAGGAGTTCAAAAAATTAGGGAGCTTGGGATATCCAAAATACAAATTGAGGGCACTCCCTTATCATTATTGATAACTCCCTCCCTTGATAAAAATCGGAATAGTTGTTTCAAAGGCTTTGACAGGATGTTTGTGTCAAAGGCCTTGGAACGTTAACAGTTGATGAAATACAAAACTTAACTTATTATTCGTATATTATTTTATCTTATTATATACTTCCTTTATATTATATATATATTCGTTGGACTAACTGTTTCAGGGAGTATTTTCGAGATTATATCTTTCCTTTAAAGACATATTGAGAAGATCTACTTCAAAATGGATCATGGCTTCAAAGTGTCCATATATAGAAGATTGAAGAATCAAGTCTGATTCATGGAGCCGTTGGTGAAGATCCTCAGACGCCATTCCACTCTTATATAAAGGAAAGAAAGAAGAAGACAGAAAAGAAAAAGAACGTACAAGTGCTACACACGAGCTTCATTCATTCAAGCGATCTGTCTTCCAAGTGTCTCTCTGCAAAGCGCTCAAATAGTTTGTTGTTTATTTCAAAGTCTTTGAGAGTCACTGTGAGCTTATAGGATATATTTATTTCAAGTGTTACTCGAGAGTTTATAACTCGGGAAGTTGCACTAGGCTATTGATTTGCGAGAGTTAGAGGATTGTACTAGATAGCTGAGAGAGGTGGGGCTCTTCTAGATTTGTCTAGGACTCCAAGGGAACGTGAGTTGACTAGATTGCAATTGTATAGGAGAGAGGCTTCTCGGTGAGCTATTAGGATCCTAAGCTAAGCATTCAATAAAGCCTTTGAATCCTAGGGTTGTGGAAGAACCCTAGGCGGGGACGTAGGCCAGTTGTGCTGAACCTCGTAAACAATTACTCGTGTCCTTTACTTATTTGATTTACCTTATTTCCGCACTTGGTTCGATTGTCTAACTTTGTGATTCAGGTTTAATCTCAAAGGTTTTGGTTCCAGCTCCAAAAGTCTTGGGACTTTCTGCGAAAAACGGGCATACTCTATTCAACCCCCCTTTCTAGAGTATTTCTTATCACATTGTTTTTATATTATCGAACCTTCAATTGGTATCAGAGCTTTACTCACTGCTTTTGATCTAACAATCTTGTGAGTTTTCGATCATGTCTGGTGAAGCAAGCGGAGGATTTGCACAGGGAAGGTCCACAAGCAGACCGCCACTCTTTGTAGGAAACAACTTTGTCCACTGGAGATCTTTGATGAAGATGTTCATCATAGACCAAGATCTAGAGCTTTGGAACATTATAGAGAATGGTCCAAAGATTCCAGAGAAGGAAGGACCAAACGATACCAAAGTGGCAAAGAAGGAATCTGATTACAACCAAGCAGATCTTGAAACCATTTCCAAAAACTACAGGGCTATCAACTTACTTTATTGTGGTCTTAGCACTGATGAGTTTAACCGTATTTCCTCTTGTAGGTCAGCTAAAGAGATTTGGGACAAGTTGATCGTCACCTATGAAGGAACGAGCCAAGTAAAAGACACCAAGATCAGCATCTTCCTTCGAAAGTATGAGCTCTTCAAGATGAAGTCCGATGAGTCGATCAAAGCCATGTTCACACGATTTACAGAAATCACCAACAACCTTGACTCTCTCGGCAAGAGCTTTACCAACGTTGAGAAAGTGAGGAAGATACTGAGGTGCCTTCCAAAGGAGAAATGGGGTCCAAAAGTAACAGCTATAGAGGAAGCCTAGGACCTCACCACTCTACCCCTTGATGACCTCCTTGGAAAGCTGATCACGCATGAGATGATCCTTAATGAAGACGATGGAGAACTTCCAGCTAGCACCAAGAATTTGGCACTCAAATCTAAGAAGGATGAGCCCAAGGATGGATCTGAATCCGAAGATGAAGATGACGATGAGGATGATCCTTTTGCTCTTATCACAAGAGGCCTTGCTAGAATCCTCAAAATGAAGAAGCAATTCAACAACAAAGATGGATCAGAGTCTTCAAAATTTCGAGGTAAGCCTCAATACAACAAGTATGAAAAGAAGACTAAACCGTTGTCTTGCTTTGAATGTGGTGAAACAGATCATCTTGTGAAGGACTGCCCTCAAAAGACAAAGAGCCATCCCAAGAAAGGTGACAAATGGAAGAAGAAAGCTATGGTGGCTACTTGGAGTGATTCCGACTCTGACTCCGATGATGAGAAGGCCAACATTTGTCTTATGGCCTCAGAAAATGAATCCCACGATGGAAAGCTTGAAGCTACTGTAAGAGAACTAATGGAAAGTCCAAAAGAGGTATTATCGGAATTCCTTTCAAATATGATTGCCAATGAAGAGAAGCTTATTGCCCAAACTAACATTCTTATTAAGAGAACTGTGGACCAGGAAAGAACTATTGAGGATCTGTCTATGAGGGTCAAAGGTCTTGAAGCTTCTTATTCAGGTCTTGATATTAAAGTCAAGACGCTTGACTCGGAGAAATCTGAACTCAAGCAAGATCTCTCCTCTCTAAGAAATGAGCATCATGTCTTAGAGAACGAGAAGATCTCCCTGAATAATAAGATTCTAGATCAACAGACAGCCCTCATAAGTTTTACCAAATCCAAAGGCACTCTCGATAAGATGTTGGGTGAGCAACAAAGCTCTCTAAACAAAAGTGGTATTGGTTACAATCCAAAGTTTTTAAAGAAGCAACACATTACCACTTTTTTAAAGGCTAAAGGAAGCAGAACCTCTCATATATGTCACCATTGTGCTAGAAAGGGACATGTAAAAGAGACCTGCCCCTATAGAAGAAAGGATCCTTATATTATTCGCAATACATTTCCTGTTCATTTGAGAAAAGAACGGATAACACAAGTTTGGGTCCCAAAAGGCACTATCTTACCTAATATGGTTTATTGACAGGCCTAAAGTCGTTATGCCAAATCAAAGTAAATTCCTAAGATGCAAACTATAACAAGTATAGTAGGTAAGTTAGGGTCGAACCCACAGGGAAACAGAATCAATTGTAAGAGCAAGTATTATTACCCAAAAGTAACCGATTAAAGGGGGAGTTTTGTGTGCAATCGGTAATGACAGAACAAGTTGCAATAAGAGGTTGTGAATATATGGGGGAAAAGTATCACACCAGGTAATTATCCGCAGAACAATTGAGATGGTTTATCATCGCATTCTATGAATCTCAAGTTCTAATGTCCAGTAATTGTTCTCAATTCAGATCGTGTAATAGCTTTTAGTCCTACCAGTCCTAAAAGCACTTATCACCAAATTACAAGGGAAAACCTTCACCAAATAATAAAGCAATAGCATTCAAGCATGAATTATAATGAGATACAAGCGATTCCAACAACCCGTTAAAATAGCTTGCAATCGAATCTCCTTCACAATCTACCACAAGCAACCCGCGTATGGTGATTGTGTTTGCTACAATGAATCTACAACCCCAAACCTGGAATTGGAAACCCTAGCAATATGACTAGTATCGATAAACCTAGGTGATCAATCCAGATTAACCAATAATAAGCAATCAAGCAATAAGCTCAGGAGATCGAAACAATTAACAAAGGACAAACAAGAGTAGAATACTCACAACCAAATCAATTGAAGGCTTCAAAGAACCAAGTGTAACAAAGGAGAGTTAGTTCTCCATAGGGTTTGTGAGATGATGAAAAGGGAAAATACGTCTCTGGAAAAATAACCTAATTCTCCACTGCTGCCTTCTCGGCCTATATAAACTAATTAAAATCGGGTTTAACATCCCATAAAAATATAATATTAAAACTAATAAGATAGGGAAAATCGGATAAGAATCCGACTCCAGGGACCGACGCGGGCGCGCCAGTAGCAGCGCGGGCGCGCCAGCCTTTGACTTGTTTCTTCCATCTGGTGTATCGACGCGGACACTTCCTCCTAGCAGCGTGGGCGCGCCAGTAGCAGCGCGGGCGCGCCAGGTGCAGCGCGGCCGCGCCAAGGTCATCAGCTTCCAACTGCTTCCGAATTTCTTCAAAGGTTCCGATTCGATCTGCAAGATAACCACAAATTTGCGCAGAATCCGAACTCTTCTAGAATAATCATAAGATGCAATTTAATAACAAAGAACGAAAGAAATGCAACCTATCTAAGCTAAAAATGCCTATAATGCCTATCTAATATATGCATTATCAAATTCCCCCACACTTAGCCTTTGCTTGTCCTCAAGCAATGATAGAATGAGCATGAATCAATGTATCCCACAAGAAATCCCTTCAAATTTCAATCCTTATCAAAAAGCAACATTATAGCAGGTGAACACACAAACCAAGCAAACAAACGTCATAGCATGTATTTTAGTGATCAAAGCTCAGAAGTAGACATCATCCAACCTCACCAGAGATATGTGTTTCACTCATGTGTTTAGGCTTTTAGGTACAACTCTCAACTCAAACCATTCATGCACTAAACTCATAGACATTGACCACCATATCACCAATTCTCTATCGAAATGCCATTACTTGCGGGACACAATAAAGAAAATAAAATGCAACACTTTTTTTTCTTTTTTTCTTTTCTCCTTTTTTTTCTTTCTTTTTCTTGTCTTGGTGCTTCCTTACGCGAAGCGCAAACATGGGTGTCATGAATGGCCCCGGTCTATCAACACCTCAACTACTAATATGAAGTCCACTTGAACACCTTTTGACGCAAGTTGCAAACATGGGTGTCATGAATGAACCTGGTTACTCAATGATCAAGCTTTCTTTCCTAGTGGATAGTTTTCAACACCTTTTTGCGCGAATCATACCCATGGGTGTCATGCGTAGACCCGGTTACTCAGTGCATCAACCATTGCCACCTTATTCACTAAATATGCATAAAATAAAAAGACTCAAAATATAAACATAAACTCCGTAAGCAACAAACATGTGCATCGGTCTTCAAAAAGAGATACTGCAGTCAATACCAAGAGGTAGCAACACTAGGCGAGTAATTCACACAATTGAGCAAAAGAATTCAAATAAGGCCAAACATTCTCGCATGGTCATGTTTTTAGGACTTCAATCGTACTTTAGCTCAATCATACATGCTCAATTATATTTTCTAGCTCACGTTCCACAAAAATCAAATAAAGACAATAATCAAAACATCCAGAACTCCATGGGATTTTTATGAATCATGCTTGAAATTTAAAATAGAGGACAAACTAAGCCAGATGGGTATTTGAATAACACATATGTATGAAATGCATGCTCTATTTTTGGATTTTTTTGATTTTTTACAGAAATTAAACATGATGCATAAATTTAAATATGATCTCCTATATGCATCTATATATAGAATTCCTCTCCCCCACACTTAAAGTTTTCATTGTCCTCAATGAAACAATAAAGACAACAAAAGTAAACCAAATACAATCAGGGTGAAGGAAAAGAAAAAGGGAAAAGAAAGAAAGACTTACCTCGGGTTGCCTCCCGAGAAGCGCCTTTGTTTCAAGTCGTTGGCTCGACTAACTGGCCCTTGATTGGCCTAGGTTCCTCCACCAGGGTCACCAACACCAGTCATCTCATTGACAAATGCGGGAACCCTTGAAAGGTGTAACTTTCTGTCTAAGCTGTCATCCCAAACATAGTGGTTCGCTTCTCTTCGAATCTTCTCCGTTTGAGCATTGGTATGATCCGGAGGAGATTCCCCACAAACTAAATAGTTTACAATGTCCCGGTACCAAGGGTTTACAGAATGAAGTCCTAGAACGGACTGAGATGGGCTGAGAAGTAATGGCATAGGCGCGTTAGGGAACGACGCGGGCACGTCGGAGGTCAGCGCGGGCGCGCCATGTAGCAGCGCGGGCGCGTCAGAACTTGGAGTGGGCGCGTCAGCTGTTGACGTGGGCACGCCAGACTCCGACATGCTTTTGTGCTCGATTCTGCATAATGTGTCATCCGGAAACGTGCCTAAGATGGGTTTCTGTGACTCCGGCTTGTCCTCCTCGTTCACCAATCTGCTTAATTGGTCAGCCACCAAATTCTCCGCTCCTTTCTTGTCCTTAATCTCCACATCAAGAGTGCAAAGATGACTAGGGCGTTGTTTGAGTTCAATTTCAGGTGCCTGCACAACAGATGGAACAAGCACTTCGCTTGGAGTCAGTAGATTGGGGCCAATGCCCAAAAGAGTAGGGGACTTACCTTCTACATCCATCTGGGCTGCTAATTTCTGCATGTTAGATGAAATTGAAACATCTGTATAGGACTCGTCAATAGCATTCTCAATAATTGACTGCAACTCATCTTCCCTAGACATATCAAATAGATCTTGAGCTAATGGTTTAATCACATCAATAGAGCACAGAGAATGGTCATTAACAGGATGTTTCATAGCCTTGTATAAATCGAATTCAACCTTTTTTCCATCAAATTCCATTGTTAGTGTCTCAGAAACACAATCAATTTTTGTCCTAGCTGTTTTAATGAAAGGTCTACCTAACAGAATAGGCGCATCATGCTTATCATGTTCCATATCCAGGACAAAGAAATCTGCAGGAAAAATCAGTTTATCGACCATAACCAAAACGTCTTCTACTACTCCTTTAGGGTATTTATTAGACCTGTCAGCTAGTTGCACAATTACTCCAGTTTCATGCAAAGGTCCTAAATCTAGCGATTTGTACAGTGAGTAAGGAAGCACATTTATGCAAGCACCCAAATCAAGCATAGCTCTATCAAATTTTACATCTCCAATGACACAAGGGATAGTAACCATACCTGGATCAGCGCACTTTTTCGGCATTCTCCTCTGAAACACAGCGGAGACTTGCTCACTTACTTTCACTTTCTTTTTTCCTTTCAGCTTCTGATTTCTCCTCACCGTGCAAAGCTCCTTCAAGAACTTGGCGTATTTGGGCACAGTTTTTATCATTTTCAGCAGAGGAATGTTCACCTGACACTTGCTAAATGTCTCAAACAGCTCTGAATCATCGATTATCCTCCTCTCTTTGAGTGCCTCAGGGAACGGAGGTTTTGGTTTCTCCGACCCGAGAGGGGGAAAATCCGGTCGTACATATGTATCGACGTAGGGCTCAGATTCGGGAGAGATCGGACTCGACGTGGGCGCGCCAGAACTCAGCGCGGGCGCGTCAGGACTCGACGCGGGCGCGTCAGACTGTGGCGCGGGCGCGCCAGTGTTGGGCGTGGCCACTTCAGTGTTGGGCGTGGCAACGTCGAAGACCTGCGTGCTTTTCTCCTCTTCTTCCTGACTTTTCAGCTCTTTTCCATTCCGAAGAGTTATAGCACTGACGTTTTCCCTTGGATTGACCACCGTTTGAGATGGTAGACCCACTGACGTCTTCGCCTCTATTCTCATGATTGCTTCAGCCATTTGCCCCATTTGTTTCTGTATATCTTTTATGCTCGATTCAGTTGTCTGAACATGCGCAGTGAAGTGCTGTGTCAGGGTATTGAGCATGGACTCAGTAGAGGGCGCGTTACCCTGCTGCCTCTGATTGTAGGGAGGTGGCTGTTGCTGTTGTGGTTGGTTTGGTGGATCCCTCCATCTGAAATTTGGGTGATCCCGCCACCCTGGGTTGTAGGAGTTTGAGTAGGGGTCATGTCTGGGTCTCTGAGGTCCATTTCCACCTAAAACACTTACTTCAGCGGTGTCTTCCTGGAGTGTAGGACACGCATCAGTTGGGTGGAAGTTATCATTACAGATTCCACAAGCCTTGATTTGTTGAGGGGTCCCTTGCAGAGTGAGCCTCCTAACCATATCCTTCAATTCAGCAATATCCTTGGCTTGGTTAGAGTCTACCGAGTTGACCCCTTTCTTTCTTGTGGACTTCCCAAAATTTCTAGTCCCCTCGGCCATTTCCTGAATCTTCTCCATAGCTCCCTCTGGCGTGGCATTCAGAATATTTCCTTCGCAGGCGGCATCAATCATCCTTCTATCAGATTCCAGCAATCCCCCATAGATGTATAAGACTAGGTCCTTCGTGCTGTAGCCATGGAAAGGGCAATTAGCACAAAGCTTCTTGAACCTTTCATTGTAATCATAGAGGGTTTCATCATCTTCCTGCTCTATATTGCTGATTGCCTTTTTCAAGGTGTTCTCCTTCTTAGCAGGGAAGAATTTCTCCAGGAAGGCCTTGTGGAGCTTAGGCCAAGTATCGATGCTCCCTGTAGGAAGACTGTAGTACCAGTCATCCGCTGCATCGACCAGAGTGAACCCAAAAGCTCTCATCTTTATCTGTGCTTCGGTTATATTGGCTGGTTTCATGCTCATGCACACATTATGAAACTTCCCCATGTGCTTGATGGGGTCTTCTCCAGCTAATCCATGGAATTTGGGTAGTTGATGAATCAGCCCAGACTTTAGCTCAAAATGGTTGTCATCCCCTATAGCAGGGATTGTCACAGCAGGTGCCTGTTGTGTGATGTTTGATGCTGTCAGTTGTCGCAGCGTCTGATTTACATTATCAGCCATTGGATCGGGTTGTTGGGAATGTTGGTGATTTTCTCTATGGCGGCGGTGGTATGTCCTGTCTATTTCCCAATCAAAATCAAAAAAATGGGGATCAGTAGCACGAGTGCGAACCATGCAAGAGGTTCGCACCCAAACAGGTAATAAGAAAAACAAGAACAAAGATAATCCGTTTCCCCGGCAACGGCGCCAAATTTGACAGGCCTAAAGTCGTTATGCCAAATCAAAGTAAATTCCTAAGATGCAAACTATAACAAGTATAGTAGGTAAGTTAGGGTCGAACCTACAGGGAAACAGAATCAATTGTAAGAGCAAGTATTATTACCCAAAAGTAACCGATTAAAGGGGGAGTTTTGTGTGCAATCGGTAATGACAGAACAAGTTGCAATAAGAGGTTGTGAATATATGGGGGAAAAGTATCACACCAGGTAATTATCCGCACAACAATTGAGATGGTTTATCATCGCATTCTATGAATCTCAAGTTCTAATGTTCAGTAATTGTTCTCAATTCAGATCGTGTAATAGCTTTTAGTCCTACCAGTCCTAAAAGCACTTATCACCAAATTACAAGGGAAAACCTTCACCAAATAATAAAGCAATAGCATTCAAGCATGAATTATAATGAGATACAAGCGATTCCAACAACCCGTTAAAATAGCTTGCAATCGAATCTCCTTCACAATCTACCACAAGCAACCCGCGTATGGTGATTGTGTTTGCTACAATGAATCTACAACCCCAAACCTGGAATTGGAAACCCTAGCAATATGACTAGTATCGATAAACCTAGGTGATCAATCCAGATTAACCAATAATAAGCAATCAAGCAATAAGCTCAGGAGATCGAAACAATTAACAAAGGACAAACAAGAGTAGAATACTCACAACCAAATCAATTGAAGGCTTCAAAGAACCAAGTGTAACAAAGGAGAGTTAGTTCTCCATAGGGTTTGTGAGATGATGAAAAGGGAAAATACGTCTCTGGAAAAATAACCTAATTCTCCATTGCTGCCTTCTCGGCCTATATAAACTAATTAAAATCGGGTTTAACATCCCGTAAAAATATAATATTAAAACTAATAAGATAGGGAAAATCGGATAAGAATCCGACTCCAGGGACCGACGCGGGCGCGCCAGTAGCAGCGCGGGCGCGCCAGCCTTTGACTTGTTTCTTCCATCTGGTGTATCGACACGGCCACTTCCTCCTAGCAGCGTGGGCGCGCCAGTAGCAGCGCGGGCGCGCCAGTAGCAGCGCGGCCGCGCCAAGGTCATCAGCTTCCAGCTGCTTCCGAATTTCTTCAAAGGTTCCGATTCGATCTGCAAGATAACCACAAATTTGCGCAGAATCCGAACTCTTCTAGAATAATCATAAGATGCAATTTAATAACAAAGAACGAAAGAAATGCAACCTATCTAAGCTAAAAATGCCTATAATGCCTATCTAATATATGCATTATCATTTATCCCAACAATGGATCCAAATTTGCTTATTGGTCTAGCCACAAAGGTTGATGTCTGTTTTGCAGGAGATCACCAAGGTGAAAGAACACAAATGGATTATTGATATTGGTTGCTCGAGGCATATGAGTGGGAAGAGTTCTCTCTTTCATGATCTAAAGGAGCAATCCACGAGAACAATCACTCTTGGTGACAAAGGGAAATGCGACATTGTTGGTATTGGTAGTGTTGGAAGTGATTCCAGCCATAGTATTAAAAATGTCTATCTTGTCAAGGGTTTAAAGTATAATTTGCTTAGTGTCTCTCAATTATGTGATAGTGGTAACAATGTCCGATTTAACAAGAAAAGATGTATAGTGTGCAGAGATGATACAGGTGAAGTTATTCTGACTGCATATCGCTACAACAACATATATGCTGTAAATGCTGATCAAGTGGCACAAGGAAGCTTAACCTGTTTAAAGGCCTTGACGGACGATCCAAAGCTCTGGCACATGAGACTCGGTCATGTGAGTCCACATACACTACAGAAGCTTGTGTCCAAAGGGCTTGTAAGAGGGCTACCTGAGATGGACTTCAAAGGTATTGACATGTGCAATGCTTGCACAAGAGGTAAACAAACACGTAGCTCCTTCAAACCCAAAAGTTCTTCTAGACCCCTTGAACTTTTACATATGGATTTATGTGGTCCTATGCGAGTCAAATCTCCCAATGATAAAAAGTACATGCTAGTTGTTGTCGACGACTTTTCAAGATATACTTGGGTTGCATTTTTGAAAGAAAAATCAGAGGCCTTATTTGAGTTTTCAAAACTTTGTAAGGAGTTGCAAACTTTAAGAAATGAGCCCATAGTGTCTATTCGAAGTGATCATGGTAGGGAGTTTGATCAACTTCAATTTGATTTGTTTTGTGCTAAATATGACATATCCCATAACTTTTCTGCTCCTAGGACACCTCAACAAAACGGGGTTGTGGAACGCAAGAACCGCACCTTAGAGGATATGGCCAGGACTATGCTTTTAGAAAATGCATTACCTAAAACCTATTGGGCTGAAGCTGTTAACACAGCTAACTACATTTTAAATCGTTGTCTTATTCGTTCCATCTTAAAGAAAACTCCTTATGAACTTTTCAAAGGCCGCAAACCACTTATATCTTATTTTAAACCCTTTGGCTGTACTTGTTTTGTTCATAACAATGGAAAAGATAACCTTGGGAAATTTGATGCGCGTAGTGATGAAGGTATATTTCTTGGCTATTCCACGAGTAGCAAAGCTTATAGAATCTTCAATAAAAGGACCCAGGTAGTTGAAGAAAGTATACATGTTATTTTTGATGAATGCAATGATGGTGCTTTGAGTGAAAGTGTTGCAGATATAGATCTTAATATCCATGAAGAGAACGAGGAAGGTGATGTTACTGCCACCAAGAACAAAGAGAAGAAGAACATGCAGGAACCGATTCTTAACACTGAAGAATTGGCCCAAGGTGTTGAAGATGCGTCCAAAGCCCTTGGTGTCCAATCCAACAATGTTGAGACGTTAGAAACTGCTGTAACTGAACCTAACAGGACCACGGAGTCAGATGTACCACAAATCAATCCTGATGGTGTGACGAATCAAGGAGCTGAGACTAACAAAAGGAAATTCAAATACTCCTCATCACACTCTTTAAAGGATATCATTTCTGACCCTACTTCTAGTGTTCAAACTCGTTCTAAACTTAAAGATCTTTGTGCTTTTAACGCGTTTGTTTCTCTTATTGAGCCAAAGAAGGTAAATGAGGCACTTCAGGAGCCAGACTGGATTATAGCTATGCAAAGTGAACTCAATGAATTTGAGAGGAACAAAGTCTGGACTTTGAAGCCTAGACCAAAGCATCAATCAGTCATTGGCACTCGATGGGTGTTTCGAAACAAGTTAGATGAGAATGGCAAGATTGTGAGGAACAAGGCACGGCTTGTTGCTCAAGGCTACAATCAAGAGGAAGGTATTGACTACGAGGAGACCTTTGCTCCCGTAGCCAGGCTTGAAGCCATTCGCATTTTATTAGCATTTGCATCTTTCATGAGCATAAAGTTATATCAAATGGATGTCAAGTGTGCTTTTCTTAATGGTTTTTTAGAAGAAGAAGTTTATGTGGCTCAACCCCCAGGTTTTGAAAGTTCAGAATTTCCCAATCATGTTTATAAACTTGACAAGGCGCTTTATGGTTTGAAACAAGCCCCAAGAGCTTGGTACGAGCGCTTGTCAAAATATCTTTTAGAAAATGATTTTAAAAGAGGGTTGATCGACAAGACTCTTTTTATCAAGACCAAAGGAAAGGATATTTTGGTTATTCAAATTTATGTTGATGATATATTATTTGGTGCTACTAACACATCTTTGTGCAAGGAATTTTCTGACATTATGTGCAGTGAATTTGAGATGAGCTTAATGGGTGAACTAAACTTCTTTTTGGGGTTACAAGTTCATCAATCCAAGAAAGGAATATTCGTCAACCAAAGCAAGTACACTAAGGATCTCTTGAAGAAGTTCAAGATGGATCAATCCAAAGCAGCCAAGACTCCCATGAGCTCAACATTGTCTCTAGATCAAGACAAGACTGGAAAAAGTGTCAATCAAAAGGAGTATCGAGGAATGATTGGATCTTTATTATATCTCACGGCTAGTAGACCTGACATTATGTTTAGTGTTTGCATGTGTGCTAGGTTTCAAGCTGATCCCAAAGAATCTCACCTCGTGGCTGTGAAGAGGATCTTTCGATATCTCAATGGCACTAAGGAACTTGGACTATGGTACCCAAAGCAAAAGGATTTCACTTTAATTGGATATTCTGATGCAGATTTTGCAGGCTACAAGGTGGATAGAAAGAGCACATTAGGATGTTGCCAATTCTTAGGAGCATCCTTGATCAGTTGGCACTTAAAGAAGCAAAATTCAGTCGCTCTATCCACTGCAGAAGTCGAATACATTGCAGCTGGAGCTTGTTGCTCCCAAATCCTTTGGATAGCTCAACAAATGCGAGATCTTGGCATCAACCTCAAGGGTATCCCAATTAAATGTGACAATACAAGTGCCATATCCATCACTAAGAATCCTGTTCAGCATTCAAGGACCAAGCATATTGATGTAAGACATCATTTCATTAGAGATCATGTTGAAAAAGGTGATGTGTCCATATCTTTTATTTCTACTGATTATCAATGGGCTGACATTTTTACTAAGCCTTTGGCAGAGGACAGGTTCACCTTCATTAGACGAGAGATTGGGATGCTTGACAAGGATGCACTTTCGTAGGGGGAGCTTTCCCTTTACGAAAGATAAACTCCACTCAGTGTCAAGACCTTTGAGAGTTATGTCAAGGTCTGCCAACTGAACAGTGGAGCTGATGAGACCCGAGGACCGGGATCGACCAAGGCTCGAGCTTTCGAACACTCTTTTTGTGGGACTAATTTTTGGGGTTTATGAAAACTGAAAAAAGGGATATGTGGAGCAAGATTCGCAGGCCTCTCACCCTTGAATCCCCTACACTCGATCTCAATCCTCTCGGAATCGCACTCCGAGGATCTCGACCCTTTGACACCTTCGCCTCTCACTAGGGTGTCACCCTCGGCCTCTCACCAAAGGGTTCGCTCTTAGCCTCTCACCAAGAACTCGATCCTTAACCCGGAATCATAGGAAGCTATTAGTGGCTCAAACTTTAACTCAACTAAACTTGACTTGATTTAAAATGAAGTTCTTACAAGAAATATATAGAATGAAAATGTAGCCCTCAAGCATTTCTAATGGATGTGGGATTTATTTGATAGAAACAAGAGCATGAAAAAACGTCTAGATTGGAGCTGCTGGAAAGAACGTCCAATTTGAGCATCTTAGAGACTGATTTAGGAGAAGTGTCCTTCATGGAAGTTGTAGCCACTTAAAATAGCTTTCCAACAAGTGCTCATTGGCTTCAATCGGAATTTTATCCAGCCTGAAGTAACCAAAATATCACAGTGTCGCCATGCTGTTTTCTCAAACGAGGGTTGATGTTCGGCCCCGACAACATACCTTTGTGAGATAAAGAATTCGAGCTCATTGACGACTATGATCACATCAGGAGCACATATATCGGATCATATATTTTTTGTTAATATCTTTTTAGATATTTAATCAATTATATTTGTTTTAATCGGATTTCAAAAATTGCCTATTTCCATGATTTCCTTAACCGTTAAGATATTTTATTTTTGGAACTAAATTGGTTTGTGTTTAGTCTGATTTTTATGGTTATTTGAATTTGAAAATCCTTCAACTTGGCAAGGTAATGATTTCTTTCCTTGGAACCCTAAACCCATCCCATCAATCCGTCACCCTCTCTCTCTACTTAAACCAAATCTGTACCCGATTACAACCCACACTCAGATTTTTCCAAACCCTTTCCACTCCTTCATCTTCAACCTCTCAAAGAAACCCTAACCGATTACCTCCATGGCACCCAAAACCAAGAAAGCCGTCACTCCCAAAAGACTTGGCGCCACCCCCAAGGGACGCCAGGCCACTGCTACTTCTCCCACACCCGAACCTGCTACTCAAGCCATCATCCCAACCGTTGTCCAGAGCACCATTGCTGAGAGCTCGGCCATTGTTCCCAAAGGCTCTCAAAAGCGCTCTGCGAAGAAGCCGATCAGTGCTAAATAGAAAGGGAAGAGGAAGATCTTGGCTGAGGAACCTGACGAGGAAGAGAAGGAAGACGACCTTGATGCTGCCCTGGAAAGATACGCTGCCAGGGAAGCCAAGGAGGAGGCCCTAAGGAAGAAAAAGGCCGATGAAGAGGCCGAGCTTGCTAAGAAACTGGCCGAGGAAGAAGCTGAGCGGATTCGGAAGGAAGCCGAAGCCGAGGAGGCTCAGTCCGAGGAGGATCCTAAGGAAGAAGAAGAAGAGGAAGAGCAAGAGGGTTCTGAAAGGGATGAGGAACCAGAAGGTGACGAAGCGGGGTCCGGTGAGGACTCGGGGTATGAGGAAGAGGAGGAAGAAACTCCCTCTCCTTCTCCTCCTCCTCCCCTGTCTCCGAAGAAGCGGAAAGCCCCTGCTCCAGTCAAGCCTCCCTCCCCTAAGCGTATCAGGAAGGGCCCTGTCAAGAGTCTTGTAGCGCCTGCCAAGAAAGCTGCTCCAACTGTTGCACGCAGGAAGAACGCTGAACCCCCGGCCTATATCCAGGTAAATCAATCCTTGCCCTCCTCTTGATTTTTAGATGCTGAGACTGCTGGTAAGTGGGTAGACGAGTTTCGTACTCGTAAGCTTAGCTGTTCAGATTTTTTAGATTTCGAATTCTGTGAAGCTTTGAAGATGCCTTGCATTGAGCTCCTCAAAAATTCCCCAGCCTGGACTCTTCTTAACCGAGAAACTGTTTACTACCCTGAGCTTACCCGACTCTTCTACATTAACCTAAAAGCCAAGAACGACACTGATGGTTGGACTTTGGAGACTGTTGTCAAAGGGGTTAGAATCTCTCTCAACCCCAATGATTTTGCAGATCTCCTAGGCTTACCTACCCCTGTTCCACCATCTGAAATCCACCCCTCAAAAGAAAACTGCATCATCCTAGCCCGAGCCAAATATCTCCTACCCGAAGCAGCCAATAGCACCTCAAAGCAACTCACCCACTCATCCCTAACCCTTGAGGCAAAAATTATCTTTAACATCATTGTTAGATGCCTCTTACCTCGTCTCAACTCTGGCTCACTCCTAACCGACAATGCCATGGTCCTGCTCTACCGCATTCTAAATGGCCTTGATCCTGATCTGGCCAACACCATCCTTGGAACCATGGCCCATGCCAGAAAAGCTCGAAAAGGCTCTCCCCTCCCCTTTGCTACCCTTTTGACCCCTATCTTCAAAGCTTTTGGAATTGATCTCAAAAATGAAGAACAGCTGCCTCATACGGGTATGTTCGACTCTAAAGGCCTTGAAAAGATTGGCATCACTCGGTCTCCCCAAGGGACCTTGAGTCTTGCCACTCCTTCAAAAGCCTTTCCCACTGCTCCAGCTTTCGATGAACGCATGGACAACCTAGAGTTGGGCTTGGAGGAAGTTCGCCTGGATATTAAGGAGCTGCAGACGGAGGTGATGACGAAGATGAGCGGGATTTCAACGTTGCTGGAAGGACTATGGACGAGGCTCACGGATGATGCTCTGGATTGACCAAGCCTAAACCTTAACCCACCCTATCCCACCCTGAAACTTGTTACTTTGCTGGTTTTTGGAAACATTTTCAAAACTTTTGGTAACTTTTGGTGATTGTTTTACCTCCGCCCTTTGTTGAAAGAAAAAAAGGGGGAGATGATCGTTAGACCTTGAAAACCTCTGATTAAAGGTCTTGGAAGACCTTGCTTTTTGATTTCTGGTTTTCGGTTGGATGTTTTCGTCTTTAAAAATTTTTTGATCCAACAATTGTCTAACCCTTGCAGGTACTTAGTCTGTTTTTTATTATGATATATTTGTTTGACTAAGTTGCAGGGATGCACAGGTTTTGTCTTTCATCAAGGGGGAGATTGATAACTCCCTCCTTTGATGAAAATCGGAATAGTTGTTTCAAAGGCTTTGACAGGATGTTTGTGTCAAAGGCCTTGGAACGTTAACAGTTGATGAAATACAAAACCTAACTTATTATTCGTATATTATTTTATCTTATTATATACTTCCTTTATATTATATATATATTCGTTGGACTAACCGTTTCAGGAAGTATTTTCGAGATTATATCTTTCCTTTAAAGACATATTGAGAAGATCTACTTCAAAATGGATCATGGCTTCAAAGTGTCCATATATAGAAGATTGAAGAATCAAGCCTGATTCATGGAGCCGTTGGTGAAGATCCTCAGACGCCATTCCACTCTTATATAAAGGAAAGAAAGAAGAAGACAGAAAAGAAAAAGAACGTACAAGTGCTACACACGAGCTTCATTCATTCAAGCGATCTGTCTTCCAAGTGTCTCTCTGCAAAGCGCTCAAATAGTTTGTTGTTTATTTCAAAGCCTTTGAGAGTCACTGTGAGCTTATAGGATATATTTATTTCAAGTGTTACTCGAGAGTTTATAACTCGGGAAGTTGCACTAGGCTATTGATTTGCGAGAGTTAGAGGATTGTACTAGATAGCTGAGAGAGGTGGGGCTCTTCTAGATTGGTCTAGGACTCCAAGGGAACGTGAGTTGACTAGATTGCAATTGTATAGGAGAGAGGCTTTTCGGTGAGCTATTAGGATCCTAAGCTAAGCATTCAATAAAGCCTTTGAATCCTAGGGTTGTGGAAGAACCCTAGGCGGGGACGTAGGCCAGTTGTGCTGAACCTCGTAAACAATTACTCGTGTCCTTTACTTATTTGCTTTACCTTATTTCCGCACTTGGTTCGATTGTCTAACTTTGTGATTCAGGTTTAATCTCAAAGGTTTTGGTTCCAGCTCCAAAAGTCTTGAGACTTTCTGCGAAAAACGGGCATACTCTATTCAACCCCCCCTTCTAGAGTATTTCTTATCACATTGTTTTTATATTATCGAACCTTCAATTATCAAGCATCTTCGTGATAACTCCATGCCCATGGGAAAATGAAATGCTAATGTCAGGCATTAAATTGCTCCTCTAGGGAGCCGAACAAATACCCTTCTCTCGTATTCCCCGTGAAGACAATATAGTGGCTGATAAGGTTGTATAACTTTTTCACTTTGCCTAGGGGAAGATTTTCAATGATCCTATTCTACAGGATCTCATCCGAAAGGATGCTCTCGGATAGGTTCGCCTAATCCGAAATCTTACTATGAAGATTATCATGTTTTGGCATGATTTACTAAGCTATTTAGCTCACTAACTCAGCTATTTAGCTCAAATTTCCTATTCTGCATTTCTTCCTAAAACGCGGTCTCAAGCCATGTTTAGCTAGCTTTGTCTTCTTGTGTAATAAGGGACAGCTGTCCCACGTGACTTGCACATGCTCTCTACATTGCATACTATATAAGACAATGTTTTGCTCCCCCAAATGTAGAGTTTTGGGGATGAGAGCCGCAAATGATTAAGGCCTGAGAGCCATTTCTGGTCCTTTTGTTGCAGCTGTCATGAATGTCACATTTTGTTGATATTTGCCTATTTTTCTTGCTTGATTGTGATGAATTGCTGATAGATATTTACTTTCTTCATTTGGTATCAGAGCGACAGCTCGTTTGATGGGAAGTTTAGATAATTTTATTGTGGTTTTCTGCTGCTTATGTTCACTGTGACTAATTCTGGAGACAGAAATCTTGAAGAAATGGTTGCACAAGGTAATCCTAATGATCCTTTATTCTTGTCTAACTCGGATCATCCGGGTGCTCAGTTAGTTGCTATACCCTTTGATGGGACTAATCACATGACTTGGAGTCGTGGTGTGATGATGGCTCTTGAAGCAAAATGTAAACTTGGCTTTATAAATGGAACATGTATTAAACGTGCTGCTGGTCATCCTGATTTGGAGAAATGGATTAGAGCAGCTTATATGGTAAGGTGTTGGCTACTAAACTCTATGAGCAAGAATGTTGCTGAAGGATTCATGTTCATGGATTCTTCTAAAGCCTTATGGGATGAAACAATGGAGAGATTTGGGCAGTCAAATGCTCCTCTGATTTTTCAGATTAGAAGGAAACTTGGGAATGTAGTGTAGGGTAATATGTGCATTGTTGATCTTTATAATATATTTAAGAGATATTGGGATGAACTTCAGGTTCTAGAAAACATACCTGAGTGTATGTGTGGTGCCTTGGAGAAATGCACATGTGATTTGAAGAAGAAGTTTTGTGAGATTGAGTCTAGAAACAGACTTATGCAGATTTTGGCTAGTTTGAATGAAAGTTATGATGCTGCTAGGAACTCTATACTTGCTATAGATCCCTTGCTTGGTATTAACAAGGCTTATTACATACTTCAGCAAGTGGAAAGAGGAAAGGATGCTTCTAATGGGACATCAGGGTCTCAAGGAATCAACATTGATTCTAGCAGCTAACAGGGGTGGTGACAATTTTCAGTATAGAGGCAACCGCAATAATAACAGCTCTAATCTCAACAATCCTAGCTTCAAGAAGGAAGTGAAGGATTGGAGAGAGTTGAAGAGGATTAAGCAGAATTCAACATGCTCTTATTGCAAGATGAAGGGTCACTTGGCAGAGTAGTGTTTCAGGCTTCATGGAATCCCTGAAAGAGAGAGAGAGAAGTGGAACTACTGGGAGAGGTTCTGCAAATGTGGCAGGATCAGTGAATGCTCAAACTCAGAATAGCCCTATAGACGATGAAGGCACAAAAGGCAATCTGGATGCAGCTATTGTGAATGCAGTATATCAGGAAGTGCTTAAGAAGATGAAAGGAAAGAGTCAAGAGTGAAAGTGGAGGTGGATCATATGCCAATTTTGCAGGTATGATCCCTACAAACAATGTTAATGGTGTTTTGAAATAAAGCAATTATGTGGATTGAATTGTGGACACATGGGCTACTGACCACATGATAGCAGAATCACATGCCTTGTGTAACAAGGAGAAAGTGGGTAAGCCTATTCATATAGGATTACCTGTGATTTGTGAAATATCTCAAATTATTTTTGAGATATTTCTTTAAATAATATTATACTATACTATGTGAATTTGGGAAGCCAGTAAATTCACATAAGATATATAATATAAATGAGAAATTTTGCCAGAATATCACCTTTGGACATTTTGATTAAGTCTTTAGCACCTTTAAATTTTTTATTGGTTATCCTAACATCTCTTCAAAATTAATTAGGCCCGTAGCTGCCATCCTCCCTTCCTGACTCATCCATGGCGATCGAATCCAATCTCGCGCTCACGCAGTCACGCTTGCCGTTGGACGCCTCCATCACCTTCTCCTCACTCGGTCGCCTCCATCACCGGACCTCCTCCTTTGCCGACTCCTCTTCCATCTCCTCCTTTAGCTCCTGTACCTTTTCCGTCAATCCCAAACCCTAGACTCCAAAATCCAATCCCTTCAATCCCAATCCCATGAAACCCCATCTGTCATCGACAACCGTGAGCGCTCCCTCCCTGATCGCATCGTCTCCCTCTCCGACGAGATTGAGGTCCGGAAGCAAGCCACCCTCTCCGAATTCGAAAATCTGGCGCCTGAGGCGGTCGATCTTGTCAAAACCCTGACTTCGCTATGCCGTAAAATGGAGACAAGTCGGAGTGATGGATAGTGGACAAGGAAATGCACGAGACCGGATACAACGTCCCTCTGAGATAGAGGTTCGTCATTCCGAGGGATAACATCCCCCAGCAAGCGTCGGAAGCAGCTCCGTGAGCAGTTCATGCACCGCACTCGACTCGTTCTCAAGGAATTTGTCAGTTAATCCCTCACCCTCTCCTCTTTCTCTTGTTCTTTTTTGTGATTGAAATTTGCGAGGAACTCATCCTTGTTCTTTCTTGGAACTGAATAATCGCCCGTTGAATTCAGTTTTAGCTTCTTAATCCATGGAAATTTTAGCATTGGGCATTTGATTTTGCCCTTAGAATACACTTACGAAAGATATCTGTTGCTTGGAATCCTTCTCCTTTGTTGGCATCTGAAACTGAGCCTCGTGTTGAAGACTTTAGCTAGCTGTTATATGTAATTTAAATTGGAATGATTTGAGTTTGATGAAAAGCAATCACTAAATCTTCTGATGTATGAAAGGAAAATGAACTTGATGATTGATTTGTGTCCTGCTTTGTGTTAGCATTGGGCATTTGATTTTGCCCTTATAATACACTTACGTAAGTTATCTAAATCTTGAGTCCTGCTTTGTGTTCAATTCCTTTATTTATCTTGTTGGAAATCGATGCTCATTGCTTGTTTAATCTGGGAAAAGATCTGACTACCTTATTGGAATCTTTTAAATAGGTTGTTTATCTTGGGTGTGTATTCACAATTTCCTTTAAGGTGGTGTGGAAGCTGACTCCTAATTAAGAAGACTCCAGGTGTAGTGACAATACTAATGTGTATTGCAACTTTTTCATCTTTTGCTTCTTTATGTGAGTCATAGAAGAGGGTTGTATATTTCCTTATCAACTCTTACATTGTTTAATATCCCTTAAAAATGCTTAAAACTAGAGAAAGCAGTGCTGATTGTTGGATTTGACTTCCTTCATAAATCATGTGGTTTTGAGGATGTGTTCTAATGTTCATCTTGATTGCTCTCAAGGAATTTTCTTCAGAAATTTTTTTACTGATGCAATATCAGGAATCAAGAATATTGGGCAAATATAGGATGATTGAGTTGTTCAGTAGTTTGTATGTGGAGCTTGAAATTGAGGTGTGAGATTGAAGCTTATGTGGTGGTGTAATGGGTTAGTTTGACTTTCACTGTTTTGCCCATTTTCAATGGCTTCTATTAAGATGATGTTGGGTGATTTTTGGTTAAGGGGCTCTGGGAATCTTCTGACTTTCTCGGTGAATTTGTTTTTTAATCTCTAGTTCTTGGAGTCTTATTGTTGATTTGTGGCCCATTTGGAATCTTCTGACTGCATATGTGCTTGTGTTTATGTGATGTGGTGTTTGAGTTTAGTATTTTGGCCAATTTTTTTTATTTGGATTTGGTTTTTGGTTTGTTTCTTATTCTAAAAGATTAGATCTTTGATCGTGCGTTATTAATTGCAAACCCAGTTTCTAAGGGTCTCTTCTTTTTCTTTTATTTTTGGAATTTCCTTTTTTCATCTTATTTTATTTTCTCTCTAATTCATTCAGAAAGTAGCCATTTTTCCCCAATTATTAAGTTTCTGAATTTTCATTGAGGTTCACTAAGCAACACTTGGCATTTTTATTGTGTTTGATTTATGAAATCATTGACCAAAACTATAAATCTTGTTTGTGCTACTTATGAACTGAACTGCTACTAGCTACTTGGTTCAAAATCAGTTGCAGCTCATCGAATTAACAGTTGTCTTGCTGTTGGTGCTTATAGTGTGCTTGGATGGAACCTTGCTCGGCTATCATTGGCACTGTTGATTCGGTTCAGGTGCAAATAGTTGGGTCATCCAGTACAACGCTCTGTCCCTTTTAGGTTTAATGAGGCTTGGTTTGTTTCAGAATAACTTCTTAGTTGAATGTGTGTTGTGAATTAATTTAGGGAGTAGGATCCTAACTTTTATTTATACTGATGGTGCTACATGATACCACATTTATAGAACATTTGGTGGGAGATGAAAGTCAGATTGAAGTTGTGCCTGTGGGTTGCGCTAGGATCTTGAATTGGCATCTCCATTTGGATGCTCACAGTTTTGCTTATCCTAGAGGGTGAGTCCTCAAAAATAACCTTGTTGCCAATAAACCCCTGGAGCGATGACGAATGGGTGTAAATCAGCTGCACGAGAATGAGAGGTATGTGATTGACAATTCTCTTTGTGGTTCCATGTTGGCATTTTAAACTTTCTAGGACTTCCTTCACTCTTTTCTGCTATGCATGACATTGCAATGGCAACCCTTGGGATGCTGAGCACTATTGCAGCCGGTTTGGCCATTGATGCTTATGGGCCCATCAGTGACAATGCTGGAGGAATAATTGAAATGGCTGGAAAAGATGCAGTTCTCTCTTTCCTTGTTAATTTTGTCCTCCGTGTACTGTTGTTTCGAGGGGCTGTAATGTTGGCTCGATGGGCTGCGTTGCTGTCTCCAGGGGCTGCATTACTATCCAAGGTGCTTTTGCTGATTGGTGATGATTTTGAAGTTCACGTTGAAGGCTTTTTGACTAATTTAAGGGGTTGTATCTTAGGGGTTGTTTTGCTGGCCAAAATCTTCATATATGCTAAAGAATACAGTACTCGTTATAATATTTTGTTCTTGCTCATGTTGCACTGGGTATTTTTTGAGATGGTTCTTAGGCTCTAAGCCCACTTTTAGCTTTGAAGTTTAAATGAAAGTTCCATTTTATTTTATTTAAAATAATGGCAATGGACCACTGTTTAACACCTTTCCTATATTGTGCTATTTATGCTCCATCTGCTTCATGTAAATTGATAAATGGGTAATGAAGGAGCATGCTGAGATAACTTATTTGTCATTTTCTATTTTCGTTAATAATAATTGGTTTCTTACTCTTTGTTTATTTGTTTGCTAGCTAGATGATGACATGTTTTTAACTCCGCTTATGTTTTGGTACAGAACCGGTTTCAAGCCCAGAAAAAAAAAAAAGGAGACATGTTATGTGTAATTTGATGTTGCTAAATTATTAAATGTCATCACAAATGTGTCACCAATAAAAATGTCACCAGGGGAGTATAATCAAGTTTTATGCTCATATGATATCAATTGTAAAAAAATGTTATAAAAAAAATGATGTCATCAACAAAATATGTCATCACAAATGATTGAGATAAATGTCATCAATTAATAAAAGTCATCAATAAAATATGTCATCAATCAAGTTTAATCACATTTTACGCTCTTGTGTCATCACTTGAATAAAAATGTAATGAACATGTCACCACAAGTGATTGCATCAATGAAGTGTAATCACAAACGTGTCATCAGTGAATAAAAGTAGAATCGATGAAAATATATCGATATACAATTGATTAAATTAAAAAAAAGTGGCATCAAACGATTTGATTAAAAAAATTGCATCAAATAATTAAATTAGAAAAATGGCATCCAAACACTGCTTTGAAAAAGTTGCATCACATTAAAGTAAAAAATGGCATCAAAATATTACCTTGAAAAAATATGGCATCACGGTAAAAAAAAATATTATCAAAAAATTAATATTAAAAAAGTGTCATCGGTAGTTAACGGTAAAAAAAATGGCATCGATGGTGAATGTGGCATCACATTAAACAAAAAATGTCATCAGAGTTTGAAAAAATGGCATTTAAAAAGTGTCAAACCATTTCACTAAAATGTAATAAAAGAGTGGCATCAAAACGGCAAAAAATGCCATCACAAAATATGTCACCATTAATATATAAAAAAAAATTCCAAAGGAGTTGGTCAACTCAACGTTGACCATTGACCAGTCAACGTTGACCATTGACCATTTTGGGAGGGTGCTAGCTTACCTAATCAAATTAGTTTGGGTGCTAATCACCTAATAAAATGTTCAAAATAAGCTAGTTAGCAAAAACACCCAATATAAATTAGGGTAATTATATTATTTTAATATTCTTCTCTAAACATTCTTGCTATTTAATTTATAAAGTTAAATTAAATACTGTTTCTTTCCGCTAATATATAATATATATATGCATTCCAAACATATGTATAATATATAGTTAAAACCATACTTCATTTTTACAAGAGATAACCCAATAAAAAAGGCCTATTATTTCTAGCCCAAATTAAAGTCTACTTATTTTTTTTACTCAGGTAAAAATAAAAGAGAGGATCTTTTTACCTTTATCTTATTCCCTAAGCACGTTCTATTAGATAAACCCAAAGGGATTATCCCCACCCTCAGCCAAATCCGAGATCTCAGCAACTGGATGGGGATCAACCTCTTCCTTCCTATCTCTTCCAATTCCAGTCCTATAAATAAGAGGAGGAACCCGTTAGTTTCATCAGTCAAACAAACACCTCCCCCTCGAAGCCTTCCTCTCCCTCTCGAATTCATCCCGTGAGCCGCCCCTGTCCACCACCGTCGCAGTCCACCGCCGGTGTCTTGAGTCCGAGCCGACCATAGCCAACCATTGCACACGCTGATTGCACCACTTCGGAGCCTCGCCGGAAGCGTGCCTGTGAACAGCCGATCGATCGAGCCGGTTTCGATTGCCGCAGTCCACCACCGCGCTGAGCCGCCGCCGATTGGAGCCTCACCTTCGTCTCCACCATCGGCAATCGGTCACCACTGTCGAGCCACCGCCTGTGCCGCTTGCAAGTTGCAATTGCCGCCGAGTCGTCAGTTCGTCCTCGTATCTGTACGTGAATTCAAGAAGACAACAAAGGGGATTTTAATCTCTTTTGATTAAATTACAGAAATCTCCCTTTATTTTATTTTATTTCCTCTTCTGGCCATAACTTAATTATTTATTAAGTTAATTGGCCAATAGTTCTAAACTGTTCAATTCTTGCCCATTTCAGCGACACCAAGAAATCTCGTAGCACTCACGCTGAATCCCGCTCCCCGAGGAATTCATATTGGTATATAATATTTAACTTTATAGAATTAATTCAATTTCAAATTGAGTTAAGTAAAGTTAATTTCATAAAATATCAATATTAATATTCATTTTTCCGTTGGATTCGATATGTGCTAAAATATCGCACGGTTGTCATCAACTGATCATCGAAAGTCAAAGCAAGTGATTTCGTTCAATGACTTTTGCATGTTTCGTGATTTTCATTTGACGTGCCTTTTAAATTCTCCAGTGTCGAATGCGGCCATGTGGCCAATTTCCTTGCCAATTTCGATAAATTGCATACCCTTTATCTTTTTTTAATCATAAATTGGCATGAGTTAAATTAATGAGCAATTATTAAATGAATTATAGTGATATGCCGTTTAAATGTGATTGTTTGTTTATAACACGAGATAAGTAAATGTTGCCCATTTTCTTCCTCCTAAAGTGCATGATATTCTGCTTGTTCTTTCATGTAAACTAGTGGCATGTGATAGTAAAACCCTTTGAATTATCCATGCTTGTCCATGTTTGATTTAATGTCGTTATTATGATCACCTAGTATAAATTGTTTATGTTCCATGCTTGTCCCTGTTTGATTTAATGTCGTTATTATGATCACCTATTCACCTAGTATAAATTGTTTGTGTATTATAAGATAGGCATCATGTGATGCTTAGTTATGATATGTTAAAATGCGCACCACGTGATGCGAGTGACTTTATGCCTTTGGCAAGTTATGCAGTAGACTGGCTTGCAGGTTGTGGTTCGTTAAGCCACCGCCTTACAAGGTTTCATGAAACACCATCCCGGAATGCATTCTCTGCGGGTTGATAAAACAACGATCTGATGTGGGTCGTGGTCCTTGTTGAAGGCCCGACCGGTACCACGTAGTAGTATTATTATTATCGTTATCTTTATTATCGACTGTTAAATAGGTGATCATTTCAGTTATTATACTTATCTGTCTCAAGTATACTTCTTTTCCTTATCTTATAATCGATCGTTATGATCATCCGAGTCATGTGTGAATTTTTACCCTTTTCATTCAGTTTCTGCTATAAATATTCGTGTCATTCCCTTAACCTGAGACATACCGTTTTATGGTCACTGTAAGGTTAAAGTCTGAACATTTTCCTATCATTTGCTAGTCTTTATTGTATTAACCATCCTATTTATTGGATGGCTGGTGTCCTTCGTTCTCACGAAACACCAGACCATATTCCACAGGTTTAGTGCAAGCAGCGGAGCAGGAGAGAGTTGAAGAGCAGACTTTCATTTATTGAATATTTTACTACAAGTTTTGAACCTCTAAAAGTTTCCGCATCGCTACTTTAATTTCAGTTATTCATACTTTATGGTTTTGGTATTTTTGGTTACTGTGATCAGATATTTTAAACTAATAAATTTTATTGACTTCCGCTTATTTTATTGTATTTAAATTATCATCTTGTTTATGGGAGCATGATTGCATGTCCCTATAAGCCTCAGGTTAATTCAAAAACATTAAAGTCTGCAGATTCATTGGCGCTGCAACACTCCTTTGGGGTCTAAAAAGGGGTGTTACAACTTGATGGATCTATTAAAACTGTGTCTGAAATGGAAAAAATGCAGTTGATAGAATCTATGATGCTAAGAGATGTGTTACTTGTGCCTGACTTCAAACACAGATTATTATCAGCGGGAAAGATTCTTGATGACATTGATCTTGTTGCTATATTCACTAGATCTCATTGTTATTTCCAGGACCCTTGATCTAGGGAGGTGCTCATCACAGGAATCAGGAAGGATGGATTATACAAGATCAGTTCTGAATCACCAAGTGGCAATGCAAGTGAAGCTGTTTTGATGAGAAGTTGTAATAAAGCTAGTTTAAGCTTAGAATTAGCCCATGCTAGACTTGGTCATAGTTCTATTTCCAAGTTGAGACATTTGAACTTGTTCAGTCCTTCTGTTTTGGATGAATTCCAGTGTGAATCATGCTCTTTGTCTAAACATCACAAACTTCCTTTTCAGAGAAGCTTAAACATGGCTAGTAAGCCTTTTGAATTAATCCATATGGATTTATGGGGTCCATATAAATGTTTCACTTATATTGGCTTTTCTTACTTCCTTACTGTGCTTGATGATTGCACTAGAGTCACTTGGATTTTTTTGCTCAAGAACAAAATGCAGGTTTATCAAGCAGTGAAGGATTTTTTTATGTATGTGGAAAATCAGTTTGCGAAATGTGTGAAGTTTGTAAGGACAGATAATGGTACTGAGTTTGTTCAGAGAAGTTGCACAAATCTCTTCACTTCAAAAGGCATAATTCATCAGAAATCCATCCCATACACTCCTCAACAGAATGGGAGAGTTGAGAGAAAGGATAGACATCTCGTTGATACAGCAAGATGTTTGAGGATACATGCTGGTTTTTGTTGTGAGCGGAATCTGCCATGTTTTACATTATCTTTTATATCAATTTCTGCATACATTTCATGCATTTGGGTTAAGATAGTACAGAATCTGTGTAGTTTATGTTTATTTGCCAAAATTATGGAATCTACACCAGTTTCTGTTTAATTCGCAGAAATCGAGGCGTTTTACAGCAATTCTACAGAAGGTCGGAAAAGCTCGGAAAACCACTACAGAAGTCCAAGGTCAAAGCAGCGGAACAAGGCTGAAAGCCAGGTCTACTCGATCTCGAGTAAGCCTGGTCGAGCTCGACAAGCCATGTCCGAGCAGACATGGTCGAGCAAGCCTGATCGAGAGAGCCAGCCACCCAGACTCCGGGACCTTACTCGATCTCGACGAACCACTGGTCGAGGTCGACAAAAACCCTAAGTCATGCCCGGAGTCGACGAGGAGAAGAGCTGCCCGAGAAGCCGAGGACGAGGAGCCGAGCACAGATCTACTCGATCTCGACTACTCCTTGTCGAGATCGACAGGCCGACCAGAGGTTGTCCGAGCCAGTCCGAGGAGGAAGTCCTCGACACCCATCCTCGAGCCATCCTAGTCGAGATCGACGAGCCTTTGTCGAGATCGACAAGCCCTAAGCCCAGATCCGAGGTGCTCGAGGAGATCTACTCGAGAAACCCTAGTCGGCGAGCAAAGTTACTCGAGGACGACGACGGTTACTCGAAGTCGACAAGAGCCCAGTGAGCCAGAGTCTGAGCCACATCGAGCAGAGCTGGCCGAGACGACCAAGTCTACTCGAGATCGACGAGCCCAACTCGAGGTCGAGTAGACTCAGCTTCCAGAAACTTCTCGACTTGCCTTGTCCGAGTAGAGTTGGAGTTGCTTGGTCCCGAAGGCGGAAGATTCTATCCGATTTATCAAGTTCTATCTATGGAAGACGATATATCAACATCATGAAGACTTTCCTACTTTAGTTTTATCTCTTTCCTTATGGATTTAATTCCATTATGTATTTTATTTATCTTTTAAGCATTTTAGATATAGATAGATATCTTCTTTCCTAGATTAGCTAGGGAAGGACAGCTATAAATAAAGCCCTAGGGGCTAAGTTTCATTCATTCAATTTCAGAGACAATTAGTTAGTTACACAGAGATACAGTTTAGGAGTTTGAGGTTTTTAAGGTTTTGGCGGTTTGCGAAAGTTGATTGCCAGGATTGTAAAGGCTTTGAATATAGTTTATGCAATTCAGTTTCTTTCATCAAATCAATGTCTTCTACTGTGATGATGAGTGAGTAGTCCACCCACTTCTGGGGCTGGGGTGACCCCGACGGTGGCCATGTGAGGCGATGCGATAAAGGTCAGATTTTTGTGCGATTCATCTTCTATCCCTAAGAGCATGATTCTTTTGCGAGAGTTGAAGGTGATCCTTGTTTGTATTATTGAAGCGAAAGTGATCTTAATGCAACATGGATTAATTATGTGAAAAAGGGTTAGTAACAATTAGGGTTTATGCGAGAGCCTCTATATGCCTAGTTGTTAATAACGAAAGTTATTTGATGGAAAGCATGATCTTTTATGCCTTTATGTGTTGTTTTGCATGGTTATCGTTGCGGTGTTGAAACCCTAGCCTTGGGAGTCTTTTATTTTTTGTCGAAAAGCTGAGTTTGGGTTTAAGCATTTGCAATTTAAATTTCTTTAAGTTTCTGTCTCGTCGACGTAGAGGAGTCTCTGGTCGATCTCGAGTTAGCCTTAGTCGAGATCGAGTTGGGGTTCGTCTGTGTCGAGTTGATTTTGTTCTGTCTTTGTCGATTTTCAGTGTCTGTCTTTGCTGATTCTTGTCGATCTCGAGAAGGGGTTAGTCGAGATCGAGTTGACTTGCCTTTGTCGAGTTGCTTCGTTTTCGATTCTGAGCCACTGTTGTCGACCACCTTTGTCTATCTCGAGTACTGTTTGTCGAGATCGACGACAGCCTTTGCTTTTGTTTTACTTTGTTCTTTGCTTTGCTTTGCTTTTATTTCTATCTTTTAGTTGCTTTTATTTTAGTTGCCCTTGCTGGGTTTATTTCTGTTTCTGTGCTTCTGTGCCTGTTCTGCTGCTGTGTCTGTGAGAATCTGATAGCTACCTGAGAACTGCTGACGTGCTTCCTCGTGGATTCGATGTTGACTTTCTCTTACTACAACGAGAGGAAGTCTTGTATTTATTTGCTGAGACAGGGGAGTCTATCTGAACTTTATTTGATATCTATTTCAATACTTGACCAACTCCTGCAACAACAAATTGGCGCCGTTGCCGGGGAAGCAATCAATCGCGCCTTAGGTAGTCAGGTCTCACTTTTCTTTTGAGTGAATTCGCAGGTGTATGCATCGTTCTGGTCAAACACCTGAGTTTGACGCCTTAGACGAACCGGAGCGTTACCTACACATCCACTCTAAACTCAAAAGGATCATGGCGGACGCTGAAACACAAGAGCAGCTGATCGCTAGGCTTACCAGGGATCTAGCCGCCAGGGATGCTGCTCTCGCCGCTGAGAGAGCAGAAAAGGAACAAGCACAAGCTGAGCTTGCCCAATATCCAACCACTGCTGAGGATTATATGCATCCCACTCTCGTCGTGCCTGAATCGGCTATTCTGATCCCTGATAACTCTTTTGAAATTCGCACTCAGTTTCTTATTGAGCTTAAAAATAATGCCTTTTATGGTAGATTTAATGAGTGCCCTCTTGAGCATATTACCAACTTTTCTGACATGTGCCGTACTCTTGCTGAAGGGACCACGCTGGAATATGTCAAGATGAAAGCTTTTCGCTGGTCGCTTGTTGGACCCGCACTGAAATGGCTGGAAGGGCTAAAACCAAGATCGCTAACCACATGGGCCCAAGTAGAGCAAGAGTTTCTAAACAAATTCTTCCCACCTGCCAAAACAGCACATCTCCGCCAGAAAATCACTGCCTTCAGACAGAAGCAAGGGGAACCGCTGGCAAAGGCATGGGAGCGCTACAAGGAACTTCTGCGATCTTGCCCTACTCATGGACAGCCGCCCTACGTCATTCAAGAGATCTTCTTCAACTCTCTTGATCAAGGCACTAAGGACAGAATCAACCACTACACTCGCTATGAATTTCTGACGATGCCACCAATTGACGCCTGGGGTGTGCTGGACAAGCTCACCAACTATGACAACAAGTATGGGGCTACTTCAAACTATGATGAGAACTCCTACGTCAGGCCAGTACCATCTATGCCACTTTATGAGCCAGCAAAGGAGATCGACCCAGATGTCAGGGAGCAATACTACAGAGACCAGAATAAGAAGCTCCTCAAACAAGTGAAGTATCTCTCTGTCAACCAGCCTTGCATAGAATGCGGATCGCAAAGGCACACCACTACTGAGTGCCCACATACAGAGCAAGTCAGGATGGCAGAACATCGTGAGGATGCAGCTTACGCAGGAGGGCCTAATCGCTATATGGGGGACCAAAGTTTTCAGCAACCACAGTGGAACCAGGGAGTCCCTAGGAACCCCCCGCCCTACAGAGCTCCAGGACATCCAAAGAGGGACCAGTAGAAGGATCAGCTACATATAATCCTTGACGAAATGCGCCGAAATCAGGGCACCATCAACCATCAATTCCAGAACATCAATACAAAGCTTGGAGAAATTGATGTCTGGAGAAAATCAGTAGATACTCAGATTGGCCAAATAGCAGCAAGTGTCCCTAGACAGTCAGGTGCTCTCCCTGGATCTTCAGAACCAAATCCGAAGGGAAAAATTGGACACATTGCTGCAGTAAAACTCAGAAGCGGCCATCAACTTCAAGAGCCAGAGGTCGGGGAGCAGCAGGACGAGGAACAGCAAGTCGACCTCGACAAGACAGCAGTCGACCTCGACAAAGCCGTGGTCGACCTCGACAAAGGACTTGTCGACCTCGAGGAGAATCTTCAGAAATCTTCGTCTGCACAGCCCAGCAACTTGACGTCACCAAAACTGGTCGATCTCGACAAAAGGGTAGTCGATGTCGAGGAGCCTCTGGTCGACAAAGAGACTTCTGCAGTAACTCCGACATCTGTTCTGGCTCCGACTCAGAAAAAGAAGCTGCCTTTCCCCACAAAATCTCTAAAGGATCCAGCGGAGAAAAAGTTTCAGCGCTTCATCAAGATGCTTCAAAAGCTCAACGTCACCATCCCCTTCACAGAAGCTCTCAATGAAATGCCGTCTTATGTCAAATTCCTAAAGGAGATTCTGAGCAAAAAGCGATCGATGGCAGAAATCACAGAGGAGTGCAGCCATCTGGACATACTGGAAAAGCGGCCGGATCCAGGTAAGTTTGCTATAACTATTGGATTTGGTCCATATAAAATTAATGCTTTATGTGATCTTGGAGCCAGTGTTAGTATTATGCCTTTAACGATTTGGTCCAAGATTAAGATAGGAGCCCTAGAGCCTGTGGATGCTAGACTGTATATGGCCAACAACACGGTGGTCATTCCAACAGGCATGGTGGAAAATGTCCCAGTACAAGTAGGTAAATTCTTCGTTCCTGCTGATTTCTTAATTATTGATATGCAAGAAGATCCTGCTTGTCCAATTATTCTAGGGAGACCATTCTTGGCGACGGTGGATGCCAATATAAGCGTACGAAAAGGGGTACTCACTTTCAACATCAGCGATGAGGTGATTGAGTATTCCTTCAACAAAACTGAACAGCATACGGGTCCCATGGAAGAGGTCAAATCTATCTCAACTGGCTACATCACCTGCGGGGAACCAATGATCAGGAATATGACCCCTGAGGAACTGGAAAAGAGGGACATGGAGGCCCAGGTGGAGGAGATCATGGCAATCCTTAAGGAGAACAAAGGAGCTAAGTATGGGGTCAAGCCAGGTCTACTCGAGGTCGACCACATCCTCATCGAGGTCGACCAAAACTCGGGGGGCCCAGAGCCTGCTCCCTCGACACAGACTCCACCAGACGGACAACCCTCGTCGATCTCGACTAAGCTTGTCGAGGTCGACCACCCCTCGGAGAGCACAGCGCCTTCCTCCTCGATGAGCAAGCCACAGGAAGGAGAAGGCTACTCGATCTCGAGTAGCCTAGTCGAGATCGACAAGACCAGATCTTCCTCGACGCCGCCTTCTTCGACTACGCAGCAACCAGGAGGAGAACCCTCGTCGACCTCGAGTAGCCTTGTCGAGGTCGACCACCGCCAGACTTCACCAGACCCTTCTTCATCGAGGAGCAGCCCACCAGGAGGAGAAGGCTACTCGATCTCGATTAGCCTTGTCGAGGTCGACCACCGCCAGACTTCACCAGATCCGTCTTCCTCGACCAGATCACCACCAGAGCCAGAGTCCTCGTCGAGGTCGAGTACGCTTGTCGAGGTCGACAAGACCTGTTCTTCCTCGACTTCTGATTCTTCGAGCAAACCACCACCAGGACCAGCAGACTCGTCGATCTCGAGGAGCCCTAGTCGAGATCGACCAAACACCGTGGTGCCTGATTCCGTTTCCGCGAAGGTGAGCCAAGGTATGGATCTTTCTTCTCCTATTTCCATTAAAGATTTATCTATACATGGGAGAGGTTTGCCTTGGTATGTGCGATTGTGCAGGATTTCCAATGATGAGCCTAAGGAGTATGAAGTTGGAGACAAACTCTATGTCTCTAAATCAAAGGATCATTGGTTTCCAAACAAATTCAACAAGAAGCGGATGAGACCGTTCGTGGTGAACAAGATCCATTCTGGGGGATTACAGCTGATGGACAAGAATGGAGTCTTATTTGAGGCCCAAGCTACATGGGCTCTGCAGATGCCACCTTGAGCATTAATGAAAGTCGGCCTAGCGACTATAAAATCTAGAGCATGTATATAGACTTTATGAACTTTTGGACACTTTACTTTGTTTGGTTTTGGTTTTTGTTTTTGGTTTAATGTCTTCATATGGATAGTCTTGTTTTTAGTATAGAATCTAACACTTGTAGGTCGGCAAGCATATAAGGATCACGAAAAGTGGAATAGGAGGTCCATGAAAATCAGTCAGAATCGACGAAGGCCAAGTCGACGGCGAAAAAGGGGAGAAGCCAGGTCCTACTCGACATCGAGTAGACGTACTCGACCTCGACAAGCACCAGACTTCCTCGACTTCTGAAACCACTAGACGCAGAGCAGAGCCAACTCGAGATCGAGTAGACCGTACTCGAGGTCGACCAGCACCTACTCGACCTATGCAGTCTTGACCTCCTACTCGACATGATTCTGTGAGTTTCTTTCTCTACCCTTACCTTGTTTTATTTTATACAGTGGGGAAACTGTAATGTTTAAGTATGGGGTGGGGGAAGGGCTTACTTTATGCATATTTGATTTATTTTGATCATATCTTACATGTGTGCATTATTTCTTGGAATTGCTACATGGCTATTTTTGGGAAGCATTATTTGATTTATGTGCTTATATGCATGTTTTCCAAAATTTGAGAAAAATGACCCCCATTGAAAATTTTGAATAATGTCATGGAAGTTATATTGGACTCGACGATGCAAAATTGGATTCATTAGAGATATAGCATGAAATTGCCTAGTAAAGGGAAGTCACAATGAAGTGCATTATTTATTGAAAACCATGAAAGGAGGTAAAATTTGAAATTGCTTTTGACATGTTGCATGATAAGATGATGGAGGACTTTATATTTCCATATAATGCTCATTTTTTAAAATCCTAGCCTTACCTATGCTTATGCATCACAAAAGCCATATTTATGCCTTATTTCAAATATTGCTCCACATGATCTAAATATTTTCCATTCTTTACCTTATCCGGGGATTATGTTGAGAATGATGTTAAATTATGGAGATGCTATATGGTTATTGTGATTGTTATCATTATTGGAGTTTGGAAGGAATTTGTTTGAAATATATGGAAAATTTAATGAGTGAGAAAAAATCCAATCACCTCAGGAGATAAAGGTAGATTGACCCTGCTCTCTGAGATAATAGTTTGGAGAGATGGGACACATTGTGAGGAGTCCGACGCACTAAGTATCCGGGGCCATTCATGACACCCATGTTTGTGACTCGCGAGAAGGCAGTGCTGAGGTTAGAGAGGTAAAAGCATTATGATCGAAAAAAGCAATACTATTGCAAAGCAATATGAAAGGTGATGAATTATATGAAAGGAAAGGAATGTGGAATGAAACTCAAGTTTGGAAAGTACTCCATTTCCCCGGATCAAAAGCACCACATTGCCAAAAATTGCCCACCTTTTAGCCTTTTACCAATCTACTCCTTCATGAGCTTAAATTAAAGTCCGCTTGATTATTAATGCTTTGTCACATAAAAATTATTTGTGCATAACCTTCCTTTTGTGAGTAGATGTTGCTTTTACATATTTGCACATGCATGAATCTGTGACACTAGTACCTTTTCGAGGATGGTAATTGATTGCAGGGACATATAAGAATGAATCTAATATGTTGAGAGTTTTGATTTCTTCCCCTGAATGACAAATAAAAGTATTGCTTGAGGACAAGCAAGCTTAAGTATGGGGTGTTTGTTGTGAGCGGAATCTGCCATGTTTTACATTATCTTTTATATCAATTTCTGCATACATTTCATGCATTTGGGTTAAGATAGTACATAATCTGTGTAGTTTATGTTTATTTGCCAAAATTATGGAATCTACACCAGTTTCTGTTTAATTCGCAGAAATCGAGGCATTTTACAGCAATTCTACAGAAGGTCGGAAAAGCTCGGAAAACCACTACAGAAGTCCAAGGTCAAAGCAGTGGAACAAGGCTGAAAGCCAGGTCTACTCGATCTCGAGTAAGCCTGGTCGAGCTCGACAAGCCATGTCTGAGCAGACATGGTCGAGCAAGCCTGATCGAGAGAGCCAGCCACCCAGACTCCGGGACCTTACTCGATCTCGACGAACCACTGGTCGAGGTCGACAAAAACCCTAAGTCATGCCCGGAGTCGACGAGGAGAAGAGCTGCCTGAGAAGCCGAGGACGAGGAGCCGAGCACAGATCTACTCGATCTCGACTACTCCTTGTCGAGATCGACAGGCCGACCAGAGGTTGTCCGAGCCAGTCCGAGGAGGAAGTCCTCGACACCCATCCTCGAGCCATCCTAGTCGAGATCGACGAGCCTTTGTCGAGATCGACAAGCCCTAAGCCCAGATCCGAGGTGCTCGAGGAGATCTACTCAAGAAACCCTAGTCGGCGAGCAAAGTTACTCGAGGACGACGACGGTTACTCGAAGTCGACAAGAGCCCAGTGAGCCAGAGTCCGAGCCACATCGAGCAGAGCTGGCCGAGACGACCAAGTCTACTCGAGATCGACGAGCCCAACTCGAGGTCGAGTAGACTCAGCTTCCAGAAACTTCTCGACTCGCCTTGTCCGAGTAGAGTTGGAGTTGCTTGGTCCCGAAGACGGAAGATTCTATCCGATTTATCAAGTTCTATCTATGGAAGACGATATATCAACATCATGAAGACTTTCCTACTTTAGTTTTATCTCTTTCCTTATGGATTTAATTCCATTATGTCTTTTATTTATCTTTTAAGCATTTTAGATATAGATAGATATCTTCTTTCCTAGATTAGCTAGGGAAGGACAGCTATAAATAAAGCCCTAGGGGCTAAGTTTCATTCATTCAATTTCAGAGACAATTAGTTAGTTACACAGAGATACAGTTTAGGAGTTTGAGGTTTTTAAGGTTTTGGCGGTTTGCGAAAGTTGATTGCCAGGATTGTAAAGGCTTTGAATATAGTTTATGCAATTCAGTTTCTTTCATCAAATCAATGTCTTCTACTGCGATGATGAGTGAGTAGTCCACCCACTTCTGGGGCTGGGGTGAGCCCGACGGTGGCCATGTGAGGCGATGCGATAAAGGTCAGATTTTTGTGCGATTCATCTTCTATCCCTAAGAGCATGATTCTTTTGCGAGAGTTGAAGGTGATCCTTGTTTGTATTATTGAAGCGAAAGTGATCTTAATGCAACTTGGATTAATTATGTGAAAAAGGGTTAGTAACAATTAGGGTTTATGCGAGAGCCTCTATATGCCTAGTTGTTAATAACGAAAGTTATTTGATGGAAAACATGATCTTTTATGCCTTTATGTGTTGTTTTGCATGGTTATCGTTGCGGTGTTGAAACCCTAGCCTTGGGAGTCTTTTATTATATTGATTTATTTTTTTGTCGAAAAGCTGAGTTTGGGTTTAAGCATTTGCAATTTAAATTTCTTTAAGTTTCTGTCTCGTCGACGTAGAGGAGTCTCTGGTCGATCTCGAGTTAGCCTTAGTCGAGATCGAGTTGGGGTTCGTCTGTGTCGAGTTGATTTTGTTCTGTCTTTGTCGATTTTCAGTGTCTGTCTTTGCTGATTCTTGTCGATCTCGAGAAGGGGTTAGTCGAGATCGAGTTGACTTGCCTTTGTCGAGTTGCTTCGTTTTCGATTCTGAGCCACTGTTGTCGACCACCTTTGTCTATCTCGAGTACTGTTTGTCGAGATCGACGACAGCCTTTGCTTTTGTTTTACTTTGTTCTTTGCTTTGCTTTGCTTTTATTTCTATCTTTTAGTTGCTTTTATTTTAGTTGCCCTTGCTGGGTTTATTTCTGTTTCTGTGCTTCTGTGCCTGTTCTGCTGCTGTGTCTGTGAGAATCTGATAGCTACCTGAGAACTGCTGACGTGCTTCCTCATGGATTCGATCCTGACTTTCTCTTACTACAACGGGAGGAAGTCTTGTATTTATTTGCTGAGACAGGGGAGTCTATCTGAACTTTATTTGATATCTATTTCAATACTTGACCAACTCCTGCAACAACAGTTTTCTATTGAGATTTTGGGTGGAATGTCTGCTAGCTGCAACTCCTCTCATAAATAAAATGCCAACAGAGGTTTTGAATTGGAAAACACCTCATGAAAAATTGTTCAACAAACCTGCTTATTATGATGATCTTAGAGTTATTGGAAGCATATGCTATGCAAATGTGCCTCCTGCTAATAAGGATAAGATGAAGCCAAGAGCCAGAAGATGGGTGATGTTGGGATATCCCTTTGGTCAAAAGGGATATAAACTATGGGATCTTGAATCCAGAAGTGTATTTGTTAGCAGAGATGTAGAATTCAGAGAAAATAATTTTCCTTTCAAGGAAAAAATTGACAAAACTGCAGATGAGTTATGTCAAGGAAGAGTGGAGCTACCTTTGGTGAATCCAGCTTCAGAAAATGGGCACTTTATCAGTCAGTTGCCCGGTGATTCTGCCTCTAACTATACACTATCACATGATGTGGTGGGTAATGATCATAGCCACTCTTATCAGTCTCCTATCCCTTCACATATTGCAGACTCTCTTAGTTTTAGTGGAAGCATTGAACAGATGTCAGTTGAGATCTTACAAGATCATAATGTGTTCCCTCCTCTAAGAAAATCTGTAAGAGAACATGTTGCTCCCAGGAGATTGCAGGACTACATTTGCAGAAATAACAGATCAAGGGACTCTATGTCTCAGTCTTTTCTTGCTCAGTGTCTAGGAGATGAGATTAGCAGAGATACAGAAGTGTTGAACTCATTTGCTTGTATGGCATCTGAACCTGAACCATACACCTACAGGTAGGCTTCACAACACTCTAAATGGGTGGAGGCTATGACCTTGGAAATTCAAGCTTTATAAAGAAATGAAACATGGGAGCTAGAACAGTTGCCTGAAGGACACAAAGCTATTGGAAGTAAACGGGTTTATAAAATCAAGTATAGACCCGATGGGAGCATAGAGAGATACAAAGCAAGATTGGTAGCTAAAGGCTACAATCAGATTAAGGGAAAGGATTATAAGCACACCTTTTCTCTAGTTGCAAAATTCTCCACTGTGAGAATTCTAATTGTTGTGGCCACAATGAGAAACTGGAATCTGTATCAGCTTGATGTGAATAATGCTTTTCTCCATGGGAAATTAGAAGAGGAAGTTTATATGGTACCTTCTAAGGGCTATGTCACTGAAATACCTGGTCAGGTGTGCATATTGAAGAGATCTATATATGGTCTAAAGCAAGCTTCTAAATAGTGGAACACAGAGTTATGTAAGTTTTAATTGAGCCTGGGATAAAATCAATCTTATGAGGATTATTCCTTTTTTGTCAAGACAGTTCCCACTGGAATTGTGGTGGCACTTGTGTATGTTGATGATCTGTTGATCACAGGAGATGATGAACTTGTGATTAGGCAGACTAAAGAAGCTTTGCATAAGGCTTTCACTATAAAGGATCCAGGGAGAGCCAGATACTTCATTGGTCTTGAGATTATGCATGATAAGGCAGGCACTTTACTCCATCAAAGGAAATATATATTTGACATCATTGATGATTGTCAAATGAATGACTGTAAACCTGCTTCATTTCCTTTGCCAAGAGGTTTGAAGCTTTCTACAGACAGTGGTCACATTTTAGAAGATCTAGAGAAGTATAGAAGGCTTATAGGTAGATTGTTGTTTCTAAACCTATGAAGACCTGATATATCCTATGTTGTGCAACACCTAAGTCAGTTTATGGTTGAGCCAAGACAACCACACTTTGATGATGCTATCCATGTAGTCAGATATTTGAAGGGGACAGTCTCCACAAGTTTGCACTATCCAAACAATTCTTCCATGAGCCTTGCTGCTTTCTGTGATGCTGATTGGCACTACTAGAATTGTGTTCATAGACATCGGGTCTTTTACATCGGGCAAAAAAACGCATGATATTAAAAATATTTATAACATCAGTTTCAAAATTATTGATGTTATTAAGATTAGATACATCGACTTAGCTTTTTGAACAATGTTAAAATTTCGTTTTTAAAAAAAAATTGAAAGCACTCGGAATACACTTAGTTGAAATTTTAAGCGGTAAAATAACCCCGCTCCAAAACACTTGACCAGAACTAGCGACATTCAATTTTTTTTAAAAAAAAAAAGAAAGAAAGAAAATGACTCAAGGCAAATTAAAATTTTGCTAAAATAAAGCGGTAAAAACCCTTAACAAAATTTTTTGAAATTTGGATTTTTGCGTTAAAAAATTCCCACATATCAACACTTATCCAAATATCCTCAAGTATCCCTAATTCCTCCATTCTCATTCAGAACCATCGACACATCTCTCTCTGAACTTTCTATGGCGGTAGATTACAGAAGAACCCTAACCCTATTCGTGCACCTGTGTCGAATACCATCCTCTCTCTCTGAACTTATAATGGCGATGGTAGATTACCTTCTCTTACACCGGCCTCCATTTCGTTGACTTCCCCAGCTTGTCATCTCCAACTCGGCAAAGCGTCCCCTCCCCGGTCGACGGGTCTGGTAACCGTGGTGCTATTCAAGTGACTATCTCCCTCGTGGTCTCTCTCCTCCATAAGCAAGGTATTGTTCTCCTCTTTTTCTCTCCCTTCTCCTCATCTATTTGGTTTGTCTCTTCTTCTTCTCGAAATTCTTTTTTGACCTAGAGTTTTTCGGCCTAGGGTTTTCGATCTAGGGGTTGCGAGGCTGAAATTTTGGGGGTTCATGGTTGAATTCGACCTACATTGAACTCGACCTAGGCTGAAATTTGACTCTTCTCCTCATCTACTAGCCTTTGTTTGAATTGACCTAGGCTGAGAGAACTTTATGCTTGAAACTGACCAAGGGTTTTTCGACCTTGGGTGTTGAATTCGGCCTAGGCTAAAATTGGGGGTTCTGCCTTGTTTTTTTATTTTATTTGTGCTTGTCAATTTGACATTCTTTGTGTTATTGTGTTATGGATGGATTGGATTCTTATTCTACTTTCTATTACAGTTGGCTTTGTGTTTAAACTTGTGTTCAATTTTGTTTCTTTTTCTTCTTTACTTACAACAATATCTGTGATGTTTTGCTTTTCAGTTTGTTAGGAGGGGCTAAATGGATAAGCAGCTTAGATTGGTTTGAGCTAGGCGTCTTGATTTTTACTAAGGAGCGTTAAAATGGTTCAGCATACATTCATTCAACCACAATAGAAGAGTATGTTGCAACTTCATCCCTATGTAGTTTTAGAATTTACTATGCTAAAAGCTTTATGTATTAATGCCTTCTTTGATACTAGCAGCCTAACATGATGACTGCAGAGTGATATCTTTCTGTTGTTATTTGGATATCTATGTTGTTTTTCCATTTTTTGTGTTGGATTAGTTCAGCTTCTCAGTTCTTCTTTAGCTTACCACTATCATGTTGCCTTTCCACCATACAGGTAGAGCAAATAGTCTGAAGTGCCAAGTTGTATGTTCTTCACCATTCTTCATTGTTACTTTAGGATTTACATACTCTGTTGGATCGCAAAAGTGTTTGTTTGTTTATCTTTCTAGTCTTTGTACCAAAATGTGTGCCATTTTAGACACTTACGTCTTGAACTAAAGTTTCTGTTGGTTTACATATACTCCCTCATAGTTTCACTTGTCACTTCCCCTCCAATGTTTGTATTCATTGAGATAATTTATTATACTAAAAAGGGGAAGGTATAAGATAACTCATAAATCCTAGTTTGTGTATGACAGATATAGTTCAGCAACTTATTCAAGATAGGCTTGCAGTGGAGGTTGTAAGGTTTATTCATGAATTCAATCTCATCGACATGTTTCCTCCTGCTTCCATTTTGCGGAATTACTTGGAAAGTGTTCTTTTTGCCAGGGACAACATTTCCAAAGTAGACACCTTAGCTAAAGAACAGGTAAACCTTACATGCCTTCATAGTAATGGGCAGTATCATAATCCAGTTCCAGCTCACCTTACACCATTGCTTTCTAATTTGTGTGAGTAGATCTTGCAAATCCAGGCAACATACATGAAATTAGTTGCCCTTACAAAGACAGATGGGATGTAACCCATCAATCTTTACTTCAAAAGATCTTCCCATTCAACTCTAGAACAGCGGCTCAACAACTGACTCGATCTCTCTTCCCTTGAATTCTGTTGCAGCTACTGGAAAATGATTGTTGTCTTCCTTTCTTATTGTTTGCTACAAGCGCCTTCAATGTAAGTTACTTGGAAAATGATTGTTTTCTTCCTTTCTTATTGTTTGCTACAAGCGCCTTCAATGTAAGTTACTCCTTCTCTCAAAATACTTGTTAGATAAATTTCTTATGGGTTTTCCTAAACTTGTTTGATGTAGTTATATAAGATTTGTACCTGAGTGAGAGAGAAAACTGAATTTTTTATGCTTGTGTCGTGTTCCGTGAAAGTGAAATTGATGAGCTTATTAGATGAATCTCTTCCCTTTTCTTCTATTTTTATCGAGCGAGATTGAGCATGAGATGAAGCCCTTCCTGAGTTGTTGTTACTTGTGCTGGTAGGGAGGATTTGTTGATGGAAATTTTTTATCTAGTGTAACTCGTGAGTTGTGCGGTTTTGGATGAAGGGATTTGAGTGTGCTCTTTATTGTGCTTGGCAAACTCTCATGTTGCTTGCCTTCTATTTCTTTCATTCACACTTTCTCTGCAGTTCTAATTTTGACATTTAATCTTTACCAATGGAGGATGTCTGGAAAGTTCTAACTATTTTGCCTGAACAATTTGGCCGAATCTTCTTTATCTCAGGATTTTGATGCTTAAATGGTTTGTGCTCACCTACTTCTCTATATTTCTACTAGGCAAACTTGATTAGAACATCAGCTCTGAATTATTTACATGATGCTGGAATTCAGTGGGGAGCAACACCTCCAGTCACGATATTTAATGCTTAAATGGGTTGTGCATCTTGCATCTAGAGTAGAACAAGATGAGGGATTGGAGCAGTCTTTATAACTAGTATAGCTTATAAAGGATCGTTGTGCCTTTGATAATGATATGTTGTGCCTTTGAATCCATTTACTTTATTTTCAACTGATATTTTGCCTAGCTTAGAATGAGACTATTGATGTATTTTGTTTTGTATTTAGTCCTATTGTCATCTTGTATTCGACTCTATGGTTATTATTTAATGTATTGGTTATGGTCTTTAGCATTGATTAATTTTCTATTTGTCAAAACAGTGTCACAATATAGATTAGTAGGTTTATTCGATTAAACACATCGAACTTGAGAGCGAAAAGCGATGTCTACATTTGTAAATACGTTGACCATTGAGATACAGATCGATTTCTAAACCCAGTATATATGAAAATTATAACGAAAACAGATGTGTATATGTAGCACTTACATCGTTAAAAAATATATAAAATGATGTTGTAAATAATCAAAATATCATTTTCAAAGAAAAAACTGATTTGAAAATATATCAATAACATTGACTTTAAAAATATTCAATATGGTATATTATATTTATATAAAATAATATCACAAATTACAAATGAAAAAAGAGTATTCACAAATTGAATAATAAATAACCGATGTGTGTAGCAATATAAGACATCAGGTTTATAAACAATAGCGATGTTAATTTGAAAATTTGTATTACCCTATATACCTCCAAATGGCTAGAAATGAAAAATAATAATGGTTTAACATTAGATGAATCAGTCAAAAAGTAACTATATCCATGTATTTAAGTCATTATTAAAATAAAAAACGATGTTATAAATTATTAAAGACATCGGTTATAAACCGATGTGTTAAAGTTGGGATCTTTAACACCACCCACTAACACGTCGAATTTTTTTTTGATTAACATCGGTTTATACCCGATGTCTATGAACAAAATTCTAGTAGTGTGGGGATCTTGCTAGTTCAGTGCAAGACCACTTACATGATATTGTGTATTCTTTGAGGGTTCTTTGGTGTCTTGGAAGACTAAGAAACAAGTTACAGTGTCCAAGTCTTCTGTTGAGGCAGAGTATAGAAGCATGTCCTCAACATCCAGTGAAATTGTCTGGGTAGAAGGTGTTTTGCAGAGGTTGAAAATCAAAGTGCCATTACCTATTCCTTTGTTTTGTGACAGTAAATCAGCCATCCATATTGCTGAGACTCCAATCTTTCATGAAAGAACCAAACATTTGAAGATAAACTGTCATTATGTTCGTGAGAAATTACAAGAAGGATTCATTATGCCACAACATGTGAGGACTGGTGTTCAGCTTGCAGACATCCTTACTAAACCTCTCGGTGTGAAGCAACATTACTTCCTCTCCTTCAAGTTGGGACTTGTTGGTCTCCCACCAAGTCCAACTTGAGGGGGGGGGGGGGGGGATATGAAGATTATCATGTTTTGGCATGATTTACTAAGGTATTTAGCTCACTAACTCAGCTATTTAGCTCAAATTTCCTATTCTGCATTTCTTCTTAAAACATGGTCCCATGCCATGTTTAGCTAGCTTTGTCTTCTTGTGTAATAAGGGGCAGCTGTCCCATGTGACTTGCACATGCTCTCTACATGCCATGGTCCCATGCCATGTTTAGCTAGCTTTGTCTTCTTGTGCATTTCTTCTTAAGACAATGTTTTGCTCCCCCAAAGGTAGAGTTTTGGGGATGAGAGTCGCCAATGATTAAGGCCTGAGAGCCATTTCTGGTCCTTTTGCTGCAGCTGTCATGAATGTTACATTTTGCTGATGTTTGCCTATTTTTCTTGCTTGATTGTGGTGAATTGTTGATAGATATTTACTTTCTTCATACTTACCTAATCAAAAAAAAAAAGTTGATAAAACTCATTAATGAAGCATTCAAGTACTCTCTTGGACAGTAGTACACTGGAAACTCTTTAGATTCTTCGCTCCCGATATATCTAAAATTGGCTTCAAATTGAATTCATCCACCAAAAAAAAAAAAATTAGAAGACCGAAAGTTTTAAATTAAGGAATACAATATTATTAAATGTAAAGAATGTATTTTAGAATTTTCCAAAATAGAAAGGTTTCGGAAAATCCGTCCTCGAGCAATATCTATTTTTGGAAAGTCCTTGGAAAATATCCCGACATGCTTTCAAATTTCAATTTGACGGATTCTAAACCTTATCTATCGGATTTCGATTTTGAGGATTTCGAGAGTCATTTAAAATGAATTTGAATTCCCGATCGGATTTTCAAAATGTCGTATTTCGGGACATCGGATTTCAGGATGGAACTTCGGGATTTAAGGACGGAACAGTGGAACCATTCCTCACTCTCTCTCACGTCTCTCTCTCTCCTCCTTAATTGTTTTGTCTCTTTCCTCATAAAGACCCTAATGAGCGTCTCTCTCCCCTATATAAGGAGCACAGATCCCTAAATGAACCCAGAAGAAGAAACTCATGTTCTCCGCCGCGAGTTCATCCTCGCCGCCGTAAACACTGTTTTATCTGCCAGTTCAGTACCCAAATCCGGCGTTGGCTTGGTAAAATCCTTCGTTATCCCTCATTTTAACTCCGTTTTCTTCCCCGTTTGTTTCCTCTTGTTCCTCACTTTTTCCTCTACCTTATGAGGTCAAGAAGAGTCAGATCTAACTCCTTTTGAAGAGGATTCAAGCTCATTTCTTTCTCTTTCTCTGTTTTGAGCAAGGTAATTTCATTCTTCAAATCCTCTCGTTTTTGGATCTAAGCCTTCGTAAAGGTCTTCTTTTAACCCAGATCTAACTCTCCTAGGCCTTGTTATAGCAGAATCTCGTTGAATCAAAGCCCAATGACTCTCTTCTCTCAAGATTTTCGAAGAGCCTCAAAAAGGCTAGGTAATCCCTCCTCCACCTCTGCAGAGTGCAACCGCAACCCCTTTCTCAATGCATCGGGCCGGTCTCTTCCTCCCGCAGTGCCTTTGGAATACAAACATATATACATGTATGTATGTATGTTTTCTTTTTACATAATTTTTATTTGTCTTTAGTGATTAGCAATTGATTTCCCTTGGGTGGTTAGAAATTGAAGGCTGGAAAACCATATTGATTATTGTTGATTGATTTTTATTTTTTAAGATCCGGGGTCCCCCTTGAGTCATGAATACAATTTCAAGGGTATAAAATAGATTGATTGATTGATTATTGTTGATTGACTTGAAGAAATTGATGATTTTGGGGCTCCCAAATCAGTCACAAAAACTTACTTCAATTTGGGATGACTGATGATTCTGAGCCCCCAGATCATCAATTAGATTATGGTTACTTAGATCATAGTCCTCATCGATGTCAATTTTCTTGTTTTCATATGAAGAACTTTCAACTTTAGTCCTAGTATGAGTATCCTTACATGAGTATGCATTTTATTTCATTTTGATAACTTAAATCTTACTCATAGTCAAGATGTTGCTTACTTTGCTTGTTCCGTTACTGAATTATATTTTGTTAAATTCCCTCTCAGTTTGGCCACATGTTGAGTACTTTTTTGTTTTGTTTTTGCTGTTCTTGCTCTACTGTTGAAGAAACCTAGACTATTTAGGTAACAAACCTATATATGTTATTACTCTTGTTAATTAGAACATTGCTAGATATCTTGTGTTAGGAAGGGCTTCTGGACATAGCATTTTGCACAAGCCCGTATAGTTTGAGTGTTGAATTTCGTGAAAATAAGTGTGTTTTACTGATGCTGATTAACAATGCTCTTACTATTTGTATAAAATAGTCATATCACTTTTACTGTAACTAATTACTTGTAGCTTAAAAGTCTCTTAACTACAACTAGTTATATTAGTGTAGCTGATAAGCCTAATAAGGGTGTTTTACTCGTGTTTAACTAGAAGTTAGATATCTGATTGCGATGTTCTAGGTCATTAATATCACAAAATATAAAAGAGAATAAAGAGTAATATACTTAACTATACTATGTAGGGGTGGGCGCGGGATGGGACGGGACGGGACGGGGGTCGTCCCGCGTAATTTTTGCGTGACGGGACCGGGACGGGATTCACTACTTTTTTTTCAATCCCGCGCGGACCTTGTCTCTCACAGGACGGGACGGGCATTGTCCCTCAAATAAAAAACTTTATAAAAAAAATCTAAAATTCATATATATTTTGCGGTTTTCAAAGGCGTAAAATATATATATTTATAATTTTTTTTATCACTGGACATATTATACATATAATTTACACACAATATATATATATTTTGTATATATACGGTAATATGTTTATATGTATACAGTATATAAGTGTATATATATACACTGCACACACACATCATAAAAGTGTATATATACACTGTATATTTATACAAACTACCAGTGTATATATACAAACTACCAAAAAACAGTATATATAAAGTATACAATGTGTATACATGCATATATATACACATTGAAGGTTCGATAATATAAAAAAAATGTAATAAGAAATACTCTAGAAGGGGGGTTGAATAGAGTGTGCCCGTTTTTCGCAGAAAGTCTCAAGACTTTTGGAGCTTGTACCAAAACCTTTGAGATAAACCTGAATCACAAAGTTAAACAATCGAACCAAGTGCGGAAATAAGGTAAAGCAAAAGAGTAAAGAACACGACTAATTGTTTACGAGGTTCAGCACAACTTGACCTACGTCCCCGACTAGGGTTCTTCCACAACCCTAGGATTCAAAGGCTTTATTGATTCGCTTAGCTTAGGATCCTAATAGCTCACCGAGAAGCCTCTCTCCTATACAATTGCAATCTAGTCAACTCACGTTCCCTTGGAGTCCTAAACCAATCTAGAAGAGCCCCACCTCTCTCAGCTATCTAGTACAATCCTCTTACTCTCACAAATCAACAGCCTAGTGCAACTTCCCGAGTTATAAACTCTCGAGTAACACTTTAAATGAATATATCCTATAAGCTCACAGTGACTCTCAAAGGCTTTGAAATAGACAACAAACTCTTGAGCGCTTAGCAGAGAGACACTTGGAAGACAGATCACTTGAATGAATGAAACTCGTGTAGCACTTGTGTCTTCTGTCTTCTCCTTCCTTTCCTTTATAAAAGAGCATGGAGCGTGAGGATCTTCACCACCAGATCTCCAACGGCTCATTCGAATCATTTTGATCTTCAATCTTCTATTTATGGACACTTTGAATCGCCATGATCTATTTTGAACTGATCTCCTCAATATGAATTAAGGAAGGATATAATCTCGAATATACTTCCTGAAATGGTTAGGCATACATATATATATAATATAATGGAAGTATATAATAAGATAAAATAATATACGAATAATTAAGATAGGTTTTGTATTTCATCAACTGTTAATGCTCCAAGGCCTTTGACACAAATAACCTGTCAAAGCCTTTGAAACATCTATTCCGATTTTCATCAAGGGAGGGAGTTATCAATCTCCCCCTTGATGAAAGACAAAACCTGTGCATCCCTGCAACTTAGTCAAAATATACAATACAATGGAATTCGGACTAAGTACCTGCAAAGGGTTAGACAAATGTTGGATCAAAATTTTTAAAGCATGCAAAAAACCATCCAACCGAAAACCATAAATCAAAAGCCAAGGTCTTCCAAGACCTTTAAGCAGAGGTTTTCAAAGTCTAACGATCATCTCCCCCTTTTTGTCTTTCAACAAAGGGCGGAGGAAAAACAGTCACCAAAAAGTCACCAAAAGTTTTGAAAACGTTTCCAACAAACTAACAAAGTAACAAGTTTCAGGGGTGGGATAGGGTGGGTTAAGGTTTAGGCTTAGTCATCCGGAGCATGATCAGTGAGCCTCGTCCACAGTCCTTCCAGCATCTTTGAAATCCCGCTCATCTCCGTCATCATCTCCTTCTGCAGATCCTTAATATCCAGGCGAACCTCCTCCAAGCCCAACTCTAGGATGTCCATGCGTTCATAAAAAGCTGGAGCAGTGGGAAAGGCTTTTGAAGGAGTGGCAAGACTCAAGATCCCTTGGGGAGACCGAGTGATGCCAATCTTTTCAAGGCCTTTAGAGTCGAACTTACCCGTATGACGCAGCTGTTCTTCATTTTTGACATCAATTCCAGAAGCTTTGAAGATAGGGGTAAAAAAGGTAGCAAAGGGGAGGGGAGAGCCTTTTCTGGCTTTTCTGGCATGAGCCATGGTTCCAAGGATAGTGTTGGCCAGATCAGGATCAAGGCCATTTAGAATGCGGTAGAGCAGGACCATGGCATTGTCGGTAAGGAGCGAGCCAGAGTTAAGACGGGGTAGGAGGCATCTAACAATGATGTTAAAGATAATTTTTGCCTCAAAGGTTAGGGAAGAGTGGGTGAGTTGCTTTGAGGTGCTGTTGGATGCTTCGGGTAGGAGATATTTGGCTCGGGCTAGGATGATGCAATTTTCTTTTGAGGGGTGGATTTCAGCGGGTGGAACTGGTGTAGGTAAGCCTAGGGAATCTGCAAAATCATTGGAGTTGAGAGAGATTCTAACCCATTTGACGACAGACTCCAAAGACCAACCATCAGTGTCGGTCTTGGCTTTTAGGTTAATGTAGAAGAGTCGGGTAAGCTGGGGGTAGTAGACAGTCTCAAGGTTAAAAAGGGTCCAGGCTGGGGATTTTTTAGGAGCTCAATGCAAGGTAACTTCAAAGCTTCAAAGAACTCAACATCTAAAAAATCAGAACAACTAATCTTACGAGTTCGAAACTCGTCTACCCACTTACCAGCAGTCTCAGCATCTTGAAACCAAGAGGAGGGCAAGGATTGATTTACCTAAATATAGGTCGGGGGGTCTGCGTTCTTTCTGCGCGCAACTGTTGGAGCAGCTCTCTTAACAGGCGCTACAAGACTCTTGACGGTGCCCTTCCTGGTGCGCTTGGGGAATGGAGGCTTGACAGCAGCAGGGGCTTTCCACTTCTTCGGAGATGGGGGAGGAGGAGGAGAAGGAGAGGGAGATTCTTCCTCCTCTTCCTCAGACCCCGAGTCCTCACCGGACCCCGCTTCATCTCCTTCAGGTTCCTCGTCCTCTCCAGATCCCTCTTGCTCTTCTTCTTCTTCAGGCTCCTCCTCGGATGGAACCTCCTCGACTTCGGCTTCCTTCCGAATCCGCTCAGCTTCTTCCTCGGCCAGTTTCTTAGCAAGTTCGGCCTCCTCATCGGCCTTTTTCTTCCTTAAGGCCTCCTCCTCGGCTTCCTTGATAGCATCTCTTTCCAGGAGGGCGTCTAGATCATCTTCCTCCTCATCCTCGTCTGGTTCCTCAGCCAAGATCTTCCTCTTCCCTTTCTGTTTAACACTGATCGGCTTCTTCGCAGAGCGCTTTTGAGAGCCTTTGGGAACAAGGGCCAAGCTCTCAGCAATGGTGCTCTGGACGACGGTTGGGATAATAGCTTGAGGAGCGGGTTCAGGTGTGGGAGAGGTAGCAGTGGTCTGACGTCCCTTGGGGGCGGCGCCAAGTCTTTTGGGTGTGACAACTTTCTTGGTTTTGGGTGCCATGGAGAAAGTTGATTAGGGTTTATTGAGAGGCGATTGAGAGGTTGAACATGGAGAAGTGGAAAGGGTTTGGATAAAGTCTGAGTGTGGGTTGTAATCGGGTACAGTATTGGGTTTAAGTAGAGGGAGTGATGGGACGGGTTTAGGGTTCCAAGGAAAGAAATCATTACATTGTCAATTTGAAGGGTTTTCAAATTCAAATTCAAATATCCATTAAAATCGGACTAAACACAAACCGATTTAGTTCCAAAAATAAAATATCTTAACGGTTAAGGAAATCACAGAAATAGGCAATTTTCGAAATCCGATTAAAACAAATATAATTGATTAAATATCTAAAAAGATATTAACCAAAAATATATGATCCGATATATGTACTCCACCATTTAGTTCACACACCTTGACATGGTTCTCAAGGGTCTTGACACTAAGTAGAATTTATCTTTCGTAAAGGGAAAGCTCCCCCTACGAAAGTGCATCCTTGTTAAGCATCCCAATCTCTCGTCTAATGAAGGTGAATCTGTCCTCTGCCAAAGGCTTAGTAAAAATGTCACCCCATTGATAATCAGTAGAAATAAAAGATATGGACACATCACCTTTTTCAACATGATCTCTAATGAAATGATGCCTTACATCAATATGCTTGGTCCTTGAATGTTGAACAGGATTTTTAGTGATGGATATGACACTTGTATTGTCACACTTAATTGGGATACCTTTGAGGTTGATGCCAAGATCTCGCATTTGTTGAGCTATCCAAAGGATTTGGGAGCAACAGGCTCCAGCTGCAATGTATTCGGCTTCTGCAGTGGATAGAGCAACTGAATTTTGCTTCTTTGAGTGCCAACTGATCAAAGATGCTCCTAAGAATTGGCAACATCCTGATGTGCTCTTCCTATCCACCTTGTAGCCTGCAAAATCTGCATCAGAAAATCCAATTAAAGTGAAATCCTTTTGCTTTGGGTACCATAGTCCAAGTTCCTTAGTGCCATTGAGATATCGAAAGATCCTCTTCACAACCACGAGGTGAGATTCTTTAGGATCAGCTTGAAACCTAGCACACATGCAAACACTAAACATGATGTCAGGTCTACTAGCCGTGAGATGTAATAAAGATCCAATCATTCCTCGATACTCCTTTTGATTGACACTTATTCCAGTCTTGTCTTGATCTAGAGATAATGTTGAGCTCATGGGAGTCTTGGCTGCCTTGGATTGATCCATCTTGAACTTCTTCAAGAGATCCTTAGTGTACTTGCTTTGGTTGACGAAGATTCCTTTCTTGGATTGATGAACTTGTAACCCCAAAAAGAAGTTGAGTTCACCCATCAAGCTCATCTCAAATTCACTGCACATGATGTCAGAAAATTCCTTGCACAAAGATGTGTTAGTAGCACCAAATAATATATCATCAACATAAATTTGAATAACCAAAATGTCATTTCCTTTGGTCTTGATAAAAAGAGTCTTGTCGATCAACCCCCTCTTAAAATCATTTTCTAAAAGATATTTTGACAAGCGCTCATACCAAGCTCTTGGGGCTTGTTTCAAACCATAAAGCGCTTTGTCAAGTTTATAAACATGATTGGAAATTCTGAACTTTCAAAACCTGGGGGTTGAGCCACATATACTTCTTCCTCTAAGAAACCATTGAGAAAAGCACACTTGACATCCATTTGATATAATTTTATGCTCATAAAAGATGCAAATGCCAATAGAATGCGAATAGCTTCAAGCCTGGCTACGGGAGCAAAGGTCTCCTCGTAGTCAATACCTTCCTCTTGATTGTAGCCTTGAGCAACAAGCCTTGCCTTGTTCCTCACAATCTTACCATTCTCATCTAGCTTGTTTCGAAAAACCCATCGAGTGCCAATGACTGATTGATGCTTTGGCCTAGGCTTCAAGGTCCAGACTTTGTTCCTTTCAAATTCGTTAAGTTCACTTTGCATGGCAATGATCCAGTCTGGCTCCTGAAGTGCCTCATCTACCTTCTTTGGTTCAATAAGAGAAACAAACGCGTGAAAAGCACAAAGATCTTTAAGTTTAGAACGAGTTTGAACACTAGAAGTAGGGTCAGAAATGATATCCTTTAATGAGTGTGATGAGGAGTATTTGAATTTCCTTTTGCTAGTCTCAACTCCTTGATTCGTCACACTGGTAGGATTGACTTGTAGTGCATCTGACTCCGTGGTCTTGTTAAGTTCAGTTACAGCAGTTTCTGACGTCTCAACACTATTGGATTGGACACCAAGGGCTTTAGACGAATCTTCAACACCTTGGGCCAATTCTTCAGTGTTGAGAATCGATTCCTGCATGTTCTTCTTCTCTGTGTTCTTGGTAGCAACATCATTACCTTCCTCGTTCTCTGTATGGATGTTAAGATCTAAATCTGCAACACTTTCACTCAAAGAACCGTCATTGCATTCATCAAATATGAAAACAAGCATGTACTTTATATCATTGGGAGATTTGACTCGCATAAGACCACATAAATCCATATGTAAAAATTCAAGGGGTCTAGAAGTACTTACAACCTTTTTGGGTTTGAAAGAGCTACGTTTTTGTTTACCTCGTGTGCATGCTTTGCACATATCAATATCTTTGAACTCCATCTCAGGTAGTCCTCTTACATTCCCTTTGGACACAAGCTTTTGTAGTGTATGTGGACTCACATGACCGAGTCTCCTGTGCCAGAGCTTTGGATCGTCCGTCAAAGCCTTTAGACAGGTTAAGCTTCCTTGTGCCACTTGATCAGCATTTACGGCGTATATATTGTTGTAACGATATGCAGTCAGAATAACTTCACATGTATCTTCTCTGCACACTATACATCTTTTCTTGTTAAATCTGACATTGTTACCACTATCACATAATTGAGAAATACTAAGCAAATTATACTTCAAATAATTAACAAGATAAACATTTTTAATACAGTGGTTAGGATCACTCCCAACACTACCAATACCAACGATGTCGCACTTTTCTTTGTCACCAAGAGTGATTGTTCCTGTGGATTGCTCCTTTAGATCACGAAAGAGAGAACTCTTCCCACTCATATGCCTCGAGCATCCACTATATATAATCCATTTTTGCTCCTTCACCTTGGTGATCTCCTGCAAAACAAACATCAACCTTTGTGGCTAGACCAGTGAACAAATTTAGATCCTTTATTGGGATAAACCATATTTGGTAAAATAGTGCCTTTGGGGACCCAAACCTGCGTTATCCATTCTTTTCTCAAGTGAATAGGAAATGTATTGCGAATAATATGATGATCCTTTCTTCTATAGGGGCAGGTCTCTCTTACATGTCCCTTTCTTGCACAGTGGTGACATATAGGAGAGGTTCTGCTTCCTTTTGCCTTCACAAAAGTGGTAATGTGTTGCTTCTTTAAAAACCTCGGGTTGTAACCAATACCACTTCTGTTTAGAGAGCTTTGTTGCTCACCCAACATCTTATCGAGAGTGCCTTTGGATTTGGTAAAACTTATGAGGGCTGTCTGTTGGTCTAAAATCTTATTATTCAGGGAGATCTTCTCGTTCTCTAAGTCATGATGCTCATTTCTTAGAGAGGAGAGATCTTGCTTGAGTTCAGATTTCTCCGAGTCAAGCGTCTTGACTTTAATGTCAAGACCTGAATAAGAAGCTTCAAGACATTTGACCCTCATAGACAGATCCTCAATAGTTCTTTCCTGGTCCACAGTTCTCTTAATAAGAATGTTAGTTTGGGCAATAAGCTTTTCTTCATTGGCAATCATATTGAAAAGGAATTTAGATAGTACCTCTTTTGGACTTGCCATAAGCTCTCTTACGGTTACCTCAAGTTGCTTATCATGGGATTCATCTTCTAAGGCCATAAGACAAAGGTTGGCCTTTTCATCATCTGAGTCACCTGAGTCGGAATCACTCCAAGTTGCCACCATGGCTTTCTCATTCCATCTATCACCTTTCTTGGACTGACTCTTCGTCTTTTGACGGCAATCTTTCACTAGATGGTCTGTTTCACCACGTTCAAAACAAGACAAAGGTTTAGTCTTCTTGTCATATTTGTTGTATTGAGACTTACCTCAAAATTTATAAGACTCTGATCCATCTTTGTTGTTGAATTGCTTCTTCATCTTGAGGATTCGAGAAAGACCCCTTGTAATGAGATCAAAGGGATCATCCTCATCACCATCCTCATCATCAGAATCAGACACATCTTTGGGCTCATCCTTCTTAGACTTGAGCGCCAAATTCTTAGTGCTTGTTGGAAGTTCTCCATCGTCTTCATTGAGAATCATCTCATGTGTGATCAGCTTCCCAAGCAAGTCATCAAGGGGCAGAGTGGTGAGATCTTGGGCTTCCTCTATGGCTGTTACTTTTGGGCCCCATTTGTCTTTTGGGAGGCACCTCAATATCTTCCTCACTTTCTCAACATTCTCAAAGGTCTTGCCGAGAGAATCAAGGTTGTTCGTGATTTCCGTGAACCGTGTGAACATGGCCTTAATGGACTCATCAGGCTTCATTTTGAAGAGTTCATACTTTCGAAGGAAGATGTTGATTTTGGTGTCCTTCACTTGGCTTGTTCCTTCATAGGTGACGACCAACTTGTCCCAAATCTCTTTAGCTGACCTACAAGATGAAATACGGTTAAACTCATCAGTGCTAAGACCACAATAAAGTAAGTTAATAGCCCTGTAGTTTTTGGAGATGGTTTCAAGATCTGCTTGGTTGTATTCAGACTCCTTCTTTGCAACTTTGGTGTCATTTGGTCCATCTTTCTCTGGAATCTTTGGACCATTCTCTATAATGTTCCAAAGCTCTAGATCTTGGTCTATGATGAACATCTTCATCAAAGATCTCCAGTGGACAAAGTTGTTTCCTACAAAGAGTGGCGGTCTGCTTGTGGACCTTCCCTGTGCAAATCCTCCGCTTGCTTCACCAGACATGATCGAAAACTCATAAGATTGTTAGATAAAAAACAGTGAGTAAAGCTCTGATACCAATTGAAGGTTCGATAATATAAAAACAATGTAATAAGAAATACTCTAGAAGGGGGGTTGAATAGAGTATGCCCGTTTTTCGCAGAAAGTCTCAAGACTTTTGGAGCTTGTACCAAAACCTTTGAGATAAACCTGAATCACAAAGTTATACAATCGAACCAAGTGCGGAAATAAGGTAAAGCAAAAGAGTAAAGAACACGAGTAATTGTTTACGAGGTTCAGCACAACTTTGCCTACGTCCCCGCCTAGGGTTCTTCCACTACCCTAGGATTCAAAGGCTTTATTGATTCGCTTAGCTTAGGATCCTAATAGCTCACCGAGAAGCCTCTCTCCTATACAATTGCAATCTAGTCAACTCACGTTCCCTTGGAGTCCTAGACCAATCTAGAAGAGCCCCACCTCTCTCAGCTATCTAGTACAATCCTCTTACTCTCACAAATCAACAGCCTAGTGCAACTTCCCGAGTTATAAACTCTCGAGTAACACTTTAAATGAATATATCCTATAAGCTCACAGTGACTCTCAAAGGCTTTGAAATAGACAACAAACTCTTGAGCGCTTAGCAGAGAGACACTTGGAAGACAGATGACTTGAATGAATGAAACTCGTGTAGCACTTGTGTCTTCTGTCTTCTCCTTCCTTTCCTTTATAAAAGAGCATGGAGCGTGAGGATCTTCACCACCAGATCTCCAACGGCTCCTTCGAATCAGTTTGATCGTCAATCTTCTATTTATGGACACTTTGAATCGTCATGATCTATTTTGAACTGATCTCCTCAATATGAATTAAGGAAGGATATAATCTCGAATATACTTCCTGAAATGGTTAGGCATACATATATATAATATAATGGAAGTATATAATAAGATAAAATAATATACGAATAATTAAGATAGGTTTTGTATTTCATCAACTGTTAATGCTCCAAGGCCTTTGACACAAATAACCTGTCAAAGCCTTTGAAACATCTATTCCGATTTTCATCAAGGGAGGGAGTTATCACACATATATATTACTTAATTAATATTTATATATATAATATTATATATGCGGGACGGGACGGGATTTGCGGGATAAGAAATTCTCGTCCCGCGTCCCGTCCCGCATAATTTTTGCGGGACGGGACCGGGACGGGATTCAATATTTTTTTTTCAAATCCCACTGGGATCGGGACGGGCCCGGGACGGGTCTGGGATTTTCGTGATTTGTGCCCACCCCTAATACTATGCCTTACAAGTCTTAATTTTTGTATTTTTTTTTCTCTAGTTGCTTGCCGTCATATATATTGTTGAGTGCATAATCTCTCACACTTTTCAGGGTTTACTTGTTTGGTAATCTGCAGGCTTAAATATGTATGGTGTCTTGACATTGGTATTTAACCACTCTTCTGGTAACTTTAGGCTCTGCTATCAAGAACAAACTTATTACTCATATTCATCTGGGTATTGGCATTTGTTGCTAATGTTGAACCTGAAGACTCAAAAGCTATGCTTATTTGTTGATTGTTTTTCTTATATTCATGTTATTAAAATATGAAATCGTGGTTCATGAGATGTGATCCTTAATGCATTTTTCTTTCACTTCATTATCGAATGCGCGCTCTAGATCAAAGATATTATCTCATGTTGTTCAATGCTCATGTCGAAGGTGATGCACACAAGCTCAATGGCACATTTCGGGGGCAAAACTGAGGTGTTCACACAACAGAAAAGGGTGCAACAGAAAGGTGATGCATAGTCATAGGGTGAAGATATTATCTTATGATATTGCTACCTTAAGCCATAAAGGAAGAGGTTGCTCAATTGAACGCTGAAAAGGAATCCGGTCTTGCTAAATATATGGAAGCACTAGAGAAAATTTCAAATTTCACTAGTACAAATTGTTGCTAGTAGAAGACAAAGCTAGTGTGAGAACTAAGAGAGCTCACATTGCTGAAAAGGAAGTTGCGGCTTTGAAAGAAGCTCTGGCAAGAAAAACTGAAGAAAAAGAAGCTACTACTCTTCAGTACCAGCAATTACTTGACAAGATAGAACGACTGGAGGGTGAAAGTGCTCTTTCCCGTGAAGAGGCTGCTAGGCTCAAGGGTGAGATGGATCAGGGAACTGCAAAGTTGAAGGGCGCTGAAGAACAATGTCTTTTGTTGGAGAGATCAAACTGTTAATGTGCCTTGAATGATCGTTGACCGGCGACGCATCGGGGGGTCCGGGGGGCGAAGCCCCAGGACCCCTGGTGGGGGCTATGGGGCAGCGCCACACCGCCTTTATGGTAGACGATGTTTATTGTAAACAGGCCTATCGTCTATCTACTTTGGGCTTTCAGTCAATTGTCTGTTTAGTCTTCCATGAGTCTCTTCATATACTCATGGAACGCCGACCCCTTGTAACCTAATCTGTTTTGCTTCCTCTAATAAGAAATTAAACTGGTTCTCTGCCCGTGGACGTAGGCAACACACCGTTGTTGAACCACGTAAATCTTTGTTTTGTTCTTCGCTTTATCATTCTCGTTATAACACAAACCAGTCTATGCAGATTGAGCTTGACTCTGTTTTGATTAAGATGGGAATCTAGAACCAAGAACTTTCTGAAAAGCAGAAGGAACTGGGAAGATTGTGGACATGTGTCCAAGAAGAGCGTGTGCGGTTTGTGCACGTGGAATCTGAAACCGCTTTGAGGACACTGCAGGGCTTGCATTCTAAAACCAAGAAGAACTAAGATCTCCTGCTGTAGACTTTCAGAAAAAGATGCAACTTTTAAAGGACATGCTTGGAGCATATTCTCTCTTAGAAATAAGTGCTGAGTTTGGAGGATGCAAGAGAGAAGGTTAAGGCATTAGAGGAGTCATGTCAGCTCCTCATGAACGAGAAGTGCACAATTCTGGTTGAGAAGGCCACTCTGATCTCCCAGTTAGCCATAACAACCGAGAATTTGGAGAACCTCTCACATGAATACACTGTTTGAGAACTCCCTTTTTTCCTTTTTTTTATGCAAATGCTGAGCTTGAGCTGGAAACTCCTCACTAGCTTGAGCTTGTGTATATATTCTATGGTTATATGGTGGTGCATTTCTATTAATGAAAATTTTGCACTTTATTATTATTCTAAACTTCATCATTATAAATTTTATTTATTTATTTGATAATTAATTTTATGAACCATAAATAGCAAAAACTATTACAATTAATATATAAAATGCATGAAAATAAAATTTTAAAACTGCCACAATAGCATAAATAACCTTTTCATAAATAATTAAAAACCACTTCAATAGCTATAAAGCCGTTTCAGTAGAACTCTAAACCCTTATCGGTGTTAAAAAAACCGCCCCATTAGATCAAAAAACCGCCCCATTAGATCATAAAACCGCCACAATAGATGATAAAACCGCCGCAATAGACCAAATGCAACCCAAGCAACAGAGGCGGGTAAAAACCGTAACAATAGGCCTTTTGAAGCGGTTTTCTTATCTATTGTGGCGGTTTATAACCGTTACCTTAAGCCTTAATTATAGTAGTACTGAAGATTTTATCAAAATCTTATCTCAAGTATATAATCATCCTGAACAAGTTCTTCCAATAATCCTGAACAAGTACTTCCAATAATCCTTAACTACATATGAACAAGTTTTGCCAAAAATGAACGGATATGATCCATTTTTTTTAATGTCAAGTGTATTTAATCGGAAACGATATCTACACCGCTAATTTTTACTATTTCCACCGCTAATCACCGCATATCCATGCGGTGAGTTAATGACGGTGAACGCACCTACTGCATATACATGCGGTGAATCACCGCATGTATATGCGGTGCTACCCACCGTATGGAGACTTACCGCATTAAGATGCGGTGAGTACCCCCGTTCCGTTCCAACCCCACCGTAGACCCATGCGGTGGTTATCGGATAACCAGATTTGCGGGTAACTATTTGGATGAGCGGAACGGACCGGTAGGGACCGATACACACCGCATGGGTATGCGGTATACACCGACACTACGAATTTCTCGTATAATACAGGGACATCTGCGGTGGTATATCCTACTACAATGGAATTAACTTGTAATAAAGGCCGTGATCTGAAAAAACTTATTTGTTGAATTCAAAAGAAAGATGATATTGCATCAGCATTGATTAAAACGAAAGTGCGATAAATATCCTCGATGACGAAAATATGGAGTTCGAAAAATAGTTGGTCAAATGGAATAGACAAAGATACAACCCAATTGAACATATGAAGTTCGAAAAATGACACCAGAAAGTGGAAAGTGCTAATACGGTAGGGGACGGTCACCATCACGACGACGGTAAGCTCTATATCGTGCAATCTTAGCTGCAAACTGCTCTTCCCAACCGTCGACAGTGCGATCGTGATGTCGTGTCCATGTGACGTAGACTGGAGGAAGAGGTGAACCAGGCAACAACCAAATCTGTGAATACAAGGTGAATATTGACATCAAAAAAGAGAAACAAAACAGTAACAAATTAATGAATATGAAATACTAAACGTACCGGAACGAAATGGTTGTTGTTGCCGACTAAAGCTATTCCATCTAGCTCCTCATAGGCCGGTACTGACGGGCCACCGGTGGCGTACAGAGGTAGGCACAACATAGGCATCATCTGTGACAAAATCACCAAAGAACGTTGGTGAAGCGTGGCAAACACCTCGCCCATGATCGGAATCTCCATCCAATACGTAGCATCATGACACATGCCGAAATAGTTGACCCTCATGATGAGCTCATCTAAGGCGGGATAGTAATGGTACCGATCTGAATGCAGCTGCAACTCAACGGGCAGCTCTCGTCGAACTCAAGGCCATGCGTCTTGTCCCAAGTTCAGAAGACAAGAAAAATACCTATACCCACAGTGACCATCACCTGCAACATTTGTGACGGCTCGTATGAAAGTAATCATGAATTCGTCGATGTTGCCAGTGCCCCAATTGAATTCTACTCGAGGTAGATTCTGTGGTGGAAGCGCCGTAGGTGCTGGTGTTGGAATGTCACCTACAATCTCCGGAGCTGGCTCCGACGCTGATCGACCTCGTCCACGTCCCCTTCCACGACCCCGTCCTCGTCCTCTGCCTACTCCTCGACCCCTAGGAGGGTCGTCGATTGCAATGTCGTTGGACCTAGTGGCCTCCTCAGTACCTTCCACGTCATCTGTTTCGTTTGATGCCGGTTGACCCCGACCTCGGCCTTGCCCTCGTGCGGATCCAGTGGTTGCCTGTCTATCTGCCCAACGTTGAGCCCGAGCACGCTCACGTTCCCAATATAGAAGGTTCGTCTGACAGGGGTGGCGAGTCCTCGGTCTCCCGGGCGGTCTACGGTCCTCCGGGTCAGGGGTGGTCAATGATGTATGGGAGGGACGATCCCCGTCGTTGAATGCCGGCGCGATTCTCCAACGAGTATCCTCGTCCATAGATCCGCTCTGGAAAAAACTGATCATGCGCGACATGTCCACATCAGCTCTGCTGAGGGGAGTGTTATCCTGGACGTTGTCAACATGAGGCCTCTTGAAATCCAATTGCTTCCAAAAAAATGTGTATCTGGGATGGTCTGATGGGTATCTGCGTGTCTCGACAAGCTTGCATGTCATGTGTGCATGGAAGACCGTAGACGTCCCTCCAGTATGCATCTCTTCATGGTTGCGAAGGTGGCTCGGCTTCCATCTTTGTGTAGATTTCGAACAACAGGTTGAAACATTCCTTCGACATAATATTCTGAATTCGATCGAAAATCCATAGGCCGTGGGAGTCTGTAGGCCAGGTGTTGTTCGCTCTCCCCAATGTATTCTTTACCTCCCTTATTTGATCTGCCATCATCATATCGATTGTGTTTATCACGTGAGTGAAATCACCGACTGTAGAGTTTAAGGTCTTTTTCAACACAGAATGAGCAGCCTCAACCCTAAAAGATAAGTGAGACTCGCAGATGAAGATCGTTATATGTAAACAAATTACGTGTATAATGAATTTTATAATGAAAACGTAGGTGCACCTGCTCGTCGTGGTCGTACCAAAATGCTGGATTGCGTCTGTCCATGCACGAACTATCTGCTCCGAGTAATCTCATAACCACGTCGCCTCCAAATACGGCATAAGCCCTTCGGTATGCCCCCACTCTGCATGCATACCCCTCCTTCTAGCGGCGAAAGTTTCAACCGATCTGGATTGGAACAGGCCAACACATGCGTTCTTGAAACGCCTATCCACATCAAGATTCTTTGACTTCTGGAAAGCATCTTCTTCGCATCGTCGGAGGATGTGCACTGTGCACAACATATGCCTGACATTGGGAAGAACTTCTTGTAGCGCCGCAATCAACCCCAACTCTCGATCAGTGACAACAACGTTAGGAAGATTACCTCGCATGAGGTAAACGAGCTGCCCCAACGCCTAAATGTACATATCTGTGTTCTCGTGCGACATGAAGCAGAACCCAATGACGGAGTTCTTCTTTGTGCAAGTAAATCCAACGAACTCACACAAAGGGATCCCGTACCTGCACAATGAAATATTTGAGTTCGCATACCCTGGTGGGAAGGGGTAAAAGAATAAGTGTATATAGAAACATACGCATTCGTCCGGTATGTACTATCGACGAGGACGACGTATGGAAACATGGCTAGAAGATGGCGAGCGTCTGTATGGGCGATGAATAGATCTTGAAGCCTGTTGGGATCGTTAGGGGATCTCCTCGTACAGTAGTAGTAACCCTTATCCCGCAAAATGCGGAGTGTTTCACTACAAGAAAAACAGTCTATCACAACGACATTTTGCAACGACAAATTTATTGTCGTTGCAAAAGATAACTTTTTGCAACGACTCAAACATTTTGTTGCAAAAGGTCGTTGCCCTTATAGTAAATTTATTTTGCCGCGCCTTATATGCTTTGGCGGGTGGTTGAAAATTTTGAATTAATTTTTGGCAACAACATTTTTGTTGCAATAGAGTTTTCATAGGTAACACAACAACATCTTTGGTCGTTGTTGTACCCTAGGTTATTTTTAGCAACGGCAATTTTTGTTGTTAAAAGTGAAATAGAAATATGGCAAGAAAAAATTGTTGCTATATATGAACAGAATTTTATTTTAAAAAATCATTAGAATTGAAAAAAAAATACAACAAATAAATCCCCAAATTGAAACCCTATTCCGCCGGACTCCCAATCCCTCGATTGTTTCCCATCTTCTTCAAAAGAAATGGGGATTTCCAGTGAACCCATACCAAATCTGAAATATCTCTTTAAATCTTCCCGTCTATGAGTCGATTCGCGGGGGCAAGATTCATGGGTTGTGAAGAGGCTTAAGGCGCCGTGAGAGGAGGGCTTGAAGGCTCGTTGGTGAACACTTTAGGGCTCGCTGTCGTCTGAATCGGTGCTCACTGGTGTCGGAGTTGGTGCTCGCTGGTGAAGGTGAAGGCGCGAGGATTTGAGGGTCTGGGGCTCGGTGGTGCTTGTTTGTGTTGGAGTAGGGCTTGAGGGCTCGATGGTGCTCACTAGTGCTTGCTGGTGTTGAAAGGTGATGTCGGTGAAGGCTCGAGGGCGTGAGGCTCGCTGGTGCTTGTTGGCGTCGAAAGTTGTTGCTGGTGAAGGCTCGAGGGCTTGAGGCTCGCTGCTTCTTGCTGGTGTCGGAAGAGGGCTCGCAGATTGGGTGCGAACTTGGCTACAAGGTATGGTTTCTACTCTCTTGTCTCTTTCAATTTCAGATTGTGTTCAAGGGCTGTTTTCTCTTGAATCTTCGGGTGAAATTTGGGAGCTATTGTCTTGGGAAAAAAAATTATATTGTGGAGTTGATTTTCTAATAGTTCGAAGGTTGTTTCGGGGCTGTGTTAATTGACAGAGGTGTAGGCTGCAAGAGGATCGAGGACTTGAGGCTTGAGGGTTTGACTTCACAGATTGGGCTGGCTACATGGTATGGTTTATACTGTCTGTCTCTTTCAATTTCATATTCTTGCAAGGGCTATTTTTGGTGGATTTTCGATTGAGATTTGGGAGCTGTTGTGTTGAAAAAAAAAAGCGTATGGCTTGATTTTCTAATGGTTCGAAGGCTGTTTCAGTGTTGTCTCCTATGTTGCTGCTCCGAAAAATTTAGTTCTGAAGCTGTTGGAGGGCAATTTTGTGTTATTACTTCAGTCAATAGTTGTAACATATTCTTGTGATATTTTAAATCTTGTGGTACTCATTCTCTTGTCGATTTTTCTTTGGCTACTTCAGAAACTATGTTCATGTGAATGAGATGCTCAAATGGAAATGCTTTTTATTCTGTATTCTGATGGCTCGATCACTTCCGATGGGAAACACATTCAATCTACCTAACAAAGCCAAATGTTGTCTTCTAAATATATGCATATGTTATTTTGATTTTCATAGGTAAAAGAAAGAGAATAAGTAATCTAAGAGTAATTTATGCCTGGAAGAATGAACACACTATATTTTTCTTATAAAGGTTTTGATTTTATTTACACTCTGCATGCTATTTTGTTTGTAGTAGGCATAAGTAATTTAAGAGTTATTTATGGTTTTATTTCTATTTCTGATTGTACTAGAGTCGCTGACTTTGAGTCACAATAATCTCCATCAAAATAGTTCACGGGAAATGGAGGTTAATTAATGAGCGAAATGATAGTCAAGTTGAAGATCTTGTTCCTTCAAGAGGAGAAGGTATGTTATAGAAAACTCATATATTATTTATATTTACTAATCGATATTCTAATGACACTCTCATAAAGATAAACATATGTTATTTTGATTTTCATAGATAAAAGAAAGAGAATTTCTAAGCTATGTAGTAGAGTTTCTATGGATTTACAAGGAGAGGGAGTTGCAAGTTTGATCCCTAGGGAGAGCATAGCTTGCGGTGAGTAAACTAATAGGCTAGATTATCTTAAATCTGAGTATTTATATCAGGTTAATATAAATCCAAAACAAACTAAAGAAACTCTCGAAAAGCTTTAAAGGCGTATCTGGCACTGTCACGACTCGTGAAGGGTCTCCCACGAGTCGTGACATCCTGCAGTAGCTCTCATAATACACAGATCCTCTTTTCACGACTCGTGAAGGGTCTCCCACGAGTCGTGACTGCCTACGGTAGTTGAAAATCGCTCGAACCCCTCTTTCACGACTTGTGAAGGATCTCTCACTAGTCGTGACAACCTAGATGATATTATAAACTCTCTTTACTTATCGATTTTCTAGCTTATAAGAAGAGTGCATTGCGTTTGTATGCATGATGAAGTAAGGGTTTCGTTGGCATGGGGTAGTGACTTAGAGGCTAGGGACCTTATAATTGAAGATTAACATTTTACTTATCCAACCTTTTTTTTCCTTGATTTGTCAAGTTGATCACATATATTCCATTTTTGCAGTTTTATGATATAAGGGCTATGAAGGAGCTGGAGTCGTTTCGTGGTCATCAAAGGATGTGACAAGTATGCAAACAACACTTATTTTATATGTTTGATGTGTTTGATTATAGAAACTCATCTGCTTCTTCATCATCTCTTTTCTTTGACTACATTGCCTTTCATTCATTGATCATTATGTTGTGAATCTTAAGAATGTATTTTGTGTGTTGGGTGTTGAGTTCTTTGGTCTGAATAAATAAAATAAGTAGGCATCCTTTCGATTTTTTTTATTTTTTGTAGTGGGACTGCTGAACATGTTTGTTGAGATTAAGAATTCTTTTATAGAGCTATAGCTAATCATCAACAATTATCGGATTGTGAAAAATGAAATACACATAAAAAAACAGAACATCTTTGCGTTGTATACCCTTTAGTTTCCTCCTCATTTCTCAATTTAATTAAGGGGAACATACTTATGCTTTGTTGTTAAATTTTGGCAACATTGGCATGAAACCCCTTCCATGAGTATTATTTTGTGCGTGGGAGTTATGATGGATCCATTTTCCATTGGATAGTCGAGCAACAAGGGCAATTACAAGAACAACAACAAAAGATGCAAGATTTGGAGAAAATGATGGAAGAAACCAAGCAAACGCAACAAAGAAAATTGGAAGAGTATAAAGGAGATCAATAATGGGAAATGTAAGGTTTCAAGGTGAGAGATACTCCAAACATTCGCTAAAACATTCGCTAATAGAAATGTCTAGTATCATGTAAATCAGGCAATTGTCCCCGTATATTATTTAGATGATGCATCTTCCCCTTTCCTTGTGTATTGTGCTTTTGAATATGAAGTAAATCATGTTTGTTTCTTTTTCAAGAACAAAAATGTATTATGTCTTTATTCTCAGGTTCAGAAATTATTTGTCCAATTGGTACTTAGGGCTGGTTGCTTCTGTCTATTGATTGAGGTAAATATATTCTAGCGCTAATCCGGATCAGTTGGTGTTTTTATTGCTATTGTTTGGTATTTTTAATGGTTGTATATTGTTGTCGTTTGTATATATGTATTGTTGCTGTTAGTTGCTGAGTTTTGGTGTTGTTTATTGCTGTTTTTTCTACTGTATTTTGTTGGTTTTTCTGTTGTATATTGCTGGTGTACATGGGCTGAGTTTTTTGCTGTTTTTTATTTTTTATTATTGCTGTTTCTTTGTTGTATATTGCTGTTATTTATGGTTGATGACCTGACTAGTATCCCTTTGTTAACACAAGCCTTCTTTGGAAGCTTCAAATCTCTTTGTTCTCTCAACGAGTTCTTTTCTAATTTCAAATGAAGTGCTTTTCTTGTTTGAACCCTCATAGAAAACACTACACCTATGAGGGCACCTTGTTAATGCAACCTGACACTCTTTCCTTTGGCCTCGGCTCTCCAGGTATTATTGTCTTTCATTTTCAGATTCAGATTGGTTTTTTTTTTGAAGTTTCTCTATGTATTTTTAGGGTGTCCCATTCTATTTATAAAATTTTAAACTTATTGCTCACACTTAATGGTCTTCTACATATCTTATTTCAAAAAATCTATGCAAGCTCTCAAGAGTTACAAGATGCAAAATGCAAAATGCTAGAGCCATGTATGCCTTGTTTCTTTTATTCTTGATCTGTGTAATTTTTTTTAAATTCAAATGTGTATGAATTTCTACTACTTTCTTAAACCAATGATATCGTACATGAGGTGATTTCGACTATGATGAGCTCAAATTTCATAAAGCTTAACTCTGATGAGGTGATTCATGATAACATAATGTAATGGTCTTCGTTTTTTATTCATGATCATTTTGCAGAGAGTTTTCTTTCTAAATATGCAAATAAAATAGTTTAGTTCTAAAAACACTTGGCAAATAATCTATAGGGAGAAAGAGAGTTCAAGCTTTGTTAATGCAAAATGACTTCTCAACGGTTTTGTAAATCGATTCTCTATGATTCTTATAGGTACTAGGCGTCTACAAATTTAACATTTTTTGGAAACTTTGTCACAACAACCAACAAGGTTCACCCAGGGTCATTACGACCAGTTCCCAAGCTTTATCAAAGCTTCCTACAATGCCTTCAAGATTTAGAATTTTTTGTAATATTTGATTATTAAGTATATTTTTGGTCTTTTTTTGTAGGATTTGGAAAATGAGCGAGGATGGTGGATGTAAACTTTTGGTCTTTTGCGGGTTAGTTTGCATATGGAAGAATTTGTATATAAATTTTGCCTTAGATAAGAACTTTGGTATATGTAGCATGTCATAGAGAAGGATTTGAGGAAATATATTTTGCGAGTTAGTTTGGAACATGTACATTTTGTATGGTTTCATGCATAATCTATGTGTGTTGATTTGAAGAAACTCATGTGTATTTGTATACAATTGTACGAATGAATGTGTAAGTAACCTACAGGAATTGCATGTATTGAAACAGGGAATTGCAAGAACCTCGTCTCTTTACAACAAATAAATTGTTGCCAAATATAACATTTATCTTTCACAACGATTTTTTTGTTGCGAAAGATTTCATTTATCGCAATATAGAGTCTATTGCAACAACAAATGTCATTGCAAAAAAATTTCATTAATCACAATGAACTCTTTTGCAACAACTTTTTTGTTGCAAAAGATGACATTTATAGCAACGACATTGTTGTTTCCAAAGGTTAGTTCTATAGCAACGATGATAGTCGTTGCAAAAGAATGATGTCAATTGCAACGGCATTTTTTGTTGCTTAAATGTGTTAGTATTTTACAAGATGCAAGCGTTTAGCAACGGAAAATGTATTGCAATGACAAAATGTTGTTGCAATAGGTTTATTTTTCGCAACGACCAATGTCGTTGCAGTACCCTTTAGCTACGCCCCGACCCGCAACGACCCTGCAACGACATTTGTCGTTGCAAAATGTGTCTATTGCAACGAAAACCTATGTATTGCAACGACTTTTGCCGTTGTGAAATGTTGTTTTTCTTGTAGTGCTTCCTGGGAGACTGTTTGATCTCCTCTCGCTTCAGCTTTAAACTTTGCTCTCGCATTGTACACTTGGCGCCGCGATGTGAAGTTCAACTTCTGTCGTGCGTCAGCTGTCATCTTCAATGTAGCTAAAATCGGTTTTGGTGGGGTACCAGCAACAGTAAGGGCCAATGTAGTGTCTCTTTCATCTGTATCCATTCATCCGACGTACGAGTGACCGTCCAATGCACCGGGGAGTAGATGGTTGTGCTTGCCATGAATAACGTCTAGGCCCCATTCGCCCCGTTTGAACTCCATGCCAGACAATGCAAACGGACACCCCTCTATCTTCGAAACAGCTCTGCGCGTGTTCCCGCTTGCATCATCTCCGGCTACTCGCGGTCTCTTACGGGGAGTGTACTGGCCGTACTTCTCACATGCGAGCAATAGACTCCCACGCCTTGTAGGAATGCTCCCCCAAGAACGCTTGATTGTCAAAACCATATTAAGCTTTAATGCTGTGCCACGACAGTGTTGTAGGAGATCGTCGCGATTGGTCCACGTCTGGAATGTAGCGAATTCGGGAGTGTAATCGCGGTACTCTTGGTTACGGGCCTAATCGTCCTGACCGTCTTTCGGCATCCGATTAGCCTGCTCCTCCAGTGGTAGCTGTCAGTATGCAAACAAGACATATATATTACGTGACCCATTCATGGTTTCCGTCTGCTCTATTTCAGAACCTAATTTATTCCCCTACATTTAAAAACCGGTACCTATAGTGGTTTCCATTCGATATGATTCCCCTACCTATATTCTGGTTATTCCACTACCTATATTCTACCTATAACGACATTCCAAATGATAAACATTAATCACATACCGGAAGACGAGGGGGTGGTGAGTTATCGGCCATTGACGTAGTTGTAGGTGCTTCCTCCCCTGGGCTTGAAGGCCGTCGATTGGTGTCGTCGTTAACCATATTAGAAAATGACCGTAGATGAGGTGTGAGGGGATTGGATGCATTCCAACGGAGAGCGGAAGACTTCTTATATAGTAACGCCGCATACCAATACGGTGGTTCCAGATGACCGTTGGTGTTGAATTATTTGAATTTGTGGGCCCACCGCATAGGTATACGGTACTGTGGACACCGTATAGGTCTACGGTATCAACACCGCATAGGTATACGGTGCACAACCGTATAGGTATACGGTGCACCACCGTATACCGCATGGGCATGCGGTATGTATCTATATATACCCCCATGGCCGGTTCGTGACATTTGCCGTGGCGGAAAAACGATGATAATCTGTGTAAAATAGTCAGGGCCAAAGATTTGTGTCTTCAGATCGAAATTTTTGACCCTTGACTATTTTGCACGGGTTATATCGCTTCGTCTCATACATTAAATAAAATCCGTGTGTATGCTTTTTCCATGGCTCAATAGCGATGATAGCTTAGGCAACATGCCACGGCCGGCGATTTGTGTCTTTTGATTGAAATCGCTGGTCGCTGGCATGTTGCTCGGGTTATATCGCTTCGATATAGTGTTATGTAGATTCGATCTAATAAAATGCAATAGGTATCTGATGCGGGACCATCCAAGACACCTTCGGACACACCTATACTTGACGATGGACCTATGATTCGAGCTCGTGAGAATGTTTTCATCATCAAGAGGAAGAAGAAGGCTCCACCATGGGAGAAGGTCCAAAGGTGCAAGTTTGATGGGTTGTTCATTTCTCGATTCGTTCAACATTTGACAGCTTTGCGACGTCTCTGTAAAACGTGTCGTTCGGATTCAAAAGTTTTCGTATTGGCCCGTGCCATACCTTGTCGGAACGAGGACGAAGAGATCTACAACTTTGCTGTTGAAGGTTTTTCCAGATTCGTCATGGAGCTTGGCCGAAAATCACATTCTTTGCAAGCTGTCACTGTTTTGCGCGGGCGTGCAGCTCCGGGTTGTTGGATGCTGGCCACCGATCTCACATATGCCGAATTTGGGCTTTCTTAAGTTGTTATTTTAGAGACCTTAATTAATTATGTTATTTTAGTTATTTTAGGATTATTTAAATAATTTCTTTTATTTATTATTTTATTTAGTAAATTAGCCTTTTAGGGTTATAAGAAGGGGCGATTTGCTAAACTAGACCAAAAAACGGGCCTATTTGCTAAACTAGACTAGTAGCTCAAAAATTGGCCCAAAATACACTTTCTACCCCCAAGCAAATAAATTGTCCGGTTTTTTGGCACTATTTGTGACTGGGTGTAACAGGTGAATCGATGGGCATGAGGGAGATCCGAGAGGAGAGAAGGAGATCCTGCGATGCTTCTGCGGCGACGGGAGGCTGACGATGGTGCTGGCCGGATGGCAGCCCGCTCTTGCTCGTCTCTCGTTCTCGCTGTCTCGCTTTCGTTGCTCAAACTCCCTCCCTCCATGGTCCTCCTCTCTTCCTGGCGCGAGCAGCAGGCCTCTTGAGCACCATGCGCCTCGCCTGAGTAGCTAGCAGCACCGCAACAACCGATGCCAACCCAGCGGCAGGTCCGAGCAGTGCCTCCGGCCACCTTTCTCTCCTCACTCCTCCATTGAAGCCCTTGATGTGAGTTTCTCAAAAATCCCCAATTTCTAGGGATTTTCTAATTTGTTAAATTTGAGAATTTTGGGAATGTTTGCATGAATTTGGGGTTTAATTGAAGGAATTTGTGATTGGAATAAGATTGATTGAGAAGATACAGTGCCATTGAGATTGAGGGCTCTTGAGTTGTGTGCCTTCAAATGGCAAATATGAGTTGGAAACCCAGTAATTCCTGTATAACTTAACACTAATGGTAGGAGAAAACAACGATATTGGTAGGATCATAATGGAAACCTAGTAATTCCTGTATAACTTAACACTAATGGTAGGATAGATGCACACTGATGGTACGATATATTTATACTATTGGAAAAATGTAAATGCATAATTGACTTTACGAAAAAAATTTACTTCCACATGAATCTCAGAAAAGCAAAAGGAGAAGGCAGGCTCCACAGGCAGAGACTGAAGTTATATGAGCCACAGATGCAAAAGCTATACATGGATATATCGTGTGTGATGATGAATCTCAAGCTATGGTCCCTATCCTGGATAAAGTTAGTGCTGCACTGAAAGACAAGATCCAAGTAGTGAATATTGACACTCAGAAGTACCCAGTCATCGCTGACAAGTTCATGATCATCATGTGGAGAAAGAAAATTGAGTAAAACCTAGTCTGGAGAGATTTATGAATTTGTCTTACCATGTTCACATATTTGTCCTACCACCAATGTATATATTTCCTGTCATGTTCATAATCGTATAAGTTCAAAGAGATTTATGAATTTGCCCTAACATGTTCGTAAATTTGTCCTACCAATAGTATATATATATTTTCTGCCAGGGTCATAATTGTATAAGCTTAGAGAGATTCATGAACACATACTCTGTATTAGTCTATGTGAGAGTCGAACTCACATCTTTGTGTGCAAACACAACGCTCTACCAATTGAGCTAATAGACTATTTTCAATGGGTTCTTATGATCGTCTAGGCATCAAGAAATGATAATTTCGCAGGAAGCAAAAATAGCGCTTGAATTTGTAATCTTAATTTTCAAGTTATGCAATTGTTGCACTTTTCCTGGAATGGAAAGATAGTTGAACACTATTGGCAGGCCATAACTGTACTATTGGTATGATGACAACTGTATCGTTTCCTCGGATGCACGTTAGGGTGTTTAAGATCCTCCTCTCAAGCTTATATATGTGCTTGGGGAACACCCATCAATGCAATGATTGCATTTTCCCCTCATAAATGCTCCCCCCTTCCCCCAAATGAAGAACCCCGTTTTGGCGCCAAAATTACACTGACAACCCGCCAAAACAGCTACGGTCAATCCGTTCCAAATTTCTCCAAATTTTCAGATATGGTAAGACATTTTAAGCCTATTGGTAGGATAACTATATGCTATTGGTTAGATAACTGTATCATATTGGTCAGACAGATGCTCTCCCTCTTCCCCCAATGAAGAACCCTGTTTTGGCGCCAAAATTACACGGACATCCCGCCAAAATCGCTATGGACATTCCCCTCCATATTATCTCCAAAATTTCAATGTATGGTAGGATACGTTTGTCCTATCGGTAAGACACATGTCGGCTATTGGTAAGATATTTGTCCTCTATTGGTAAGCCAACCGTTTCCAGTTCCCAAAAATGAAGGTGATGCTTTGCCCTCAACTTTTCACTCGTCTCCTATGTTGGCTACCTTTTTTGCAGAGCATTTAATAAGGAATTACACCCATCAATCAAGATTTATTAAGGGTTGATTGACACCCTTAATTCAATCATTGAAATTTCCCCTCATAAATGCCCCCCCATTTTCCTCTTTTATTTGACCCACACACCATGTCCACCACCTCTCCCTCCTGATTTCTGTTTGAGGAAATGATGGAGCTACAGTGCACCTCTCCCCTTCACCTGCTACCTCCTATGCCGGTTGGATTTTTGCATTTGCAAAAGTAGACCACTTTCTACCCCTAGCCAAATTTTTAGGTACATGTCTAGTTTAGCCAATAGGCCCATTTTTTGGTCTAAAGACTACCATTTCCTCTATAAGAAGGCTAATCTCCATTGTAGAACTCAGACGTCTCTTTTATGAAAATTTCAGTTTGTGTGAAACACAATTGAGAGAAAGTCGATCGATTCGTAGCGTGGCTCATCGATTGCAAATTGGTTATAGATCTAACTTGGTTTGCTTTGAGTTCGTCAACCTCGCGAGAGCTTGGTGATCCAGGTAATCACAAGTCCCCTCCTTGTGCCTCCAAGTTGTCCGCTTGGTTGTGTAAGGTTGTAGAGGTGGGCCTTATAGTCGTTGGTATTTTGTTCCTACCCTCTTAGGAGGCCTGGGGTCTTTGCCTCGTTCTATTTTAGTTCGAATCACCCATCTATCGGTCTTTATTTCATCACTTTTTGTCGAGTTTCTATTGCTGCGTTTTGAGTCTTTGTTCTTGTTCTTGAGTCGTTTGCTTCCGTTCTTGTCTTTGAGTCTTGATTGTCGAAGATCGGGCCACCCTACGGCTAACCCCGTATCAGTATCCGCAGGATAATGTGAAAGACATTGTGATAGTACATATGTACGCCCATAATGTCTTTGACATTATCCTGCGGATGACTGTTGCTCATCCAAACAATGCTTCGGAAACGTACCGGTACGGGTACACCGTCATATTCGTCCGTCATCGTAGTGGGCGTCCAAATTACATCTATCGAGGGAGAATGAACCTCTTACAAGAGGACGAAGCTGGGAACTTTCATCGGAACGCACGACGGAATTTCTCATCTTCGCACTTTTATAAGAGGCTCGCTCTCCTCCGACCGATGGAATTTGGACGACCAACTCCGATGGCGGAAGAAGATCACGATGTCCCCGTGCCGGTACGTTTCCGTTTTTTTGTTACCACCGCATATCTATGCGGTGGAGCATACCGTATAGGTATGCGGTAAACCACCGCATACACATGCGGTATCGCATACCGCATATATATGCGGTATAAGTCTCGCATATAACACGACATGATATCCCGCTATAAATTACCGCCGTGCGATGTCGTGATTACAACATGGCAGCTGGTAACACACCAAGACCTTTCTTCTCAATCTCAGGGAGCGGCCCGAGGGATTTTTTCTGGTAGGTAGAAGACGTCTCGCTGACACAAATATTGGTAAGCCCCATTCTGTCGTCTGACATATAATTCACTATGGTCCGAACTCACTAAGTACATCTTGAAAATTGCAGCCTCTGCCTTCCAACTTCGAAGAAGAATACGGGTTGGCCGGCGTCGAAAGAATAACGCTGACTAATGGGGTAGGGAGAAGAGGCACCAGCATCTGGGTTGAGCGCAACAGATCCGGGGCGCTCTGGCTCGCACAAGGATGGAATAATTTCGCGAGATCCCTTGGCGTGCGCGTAGGCGCGAGGTTGATGTTTAGCTACTTAGGCAACTCTCGGTTTCGGGTAGTCGTAGTGCCGCCGGAGAATGTTTCACCATCAGACGAAGAGAACAACAATGATTTCCTTTGATGTGTGACATGACGACGACGCGGCAAAACTTTGTAACTGAGTTATTTTTGCTGTAATCTTATATCATTAATTAATATGAAAAATGAGGCACTCTATCCGTTTTCATGTAACGTGTTATTCCCTGAAATAACCAAAAAACATATCATGTAACGTGTTATTCCCTGAAATAACCAAAAGTGTATGAAGCGGAGACAAGATCGGGCAGTAGGTTTAGACTTACAGTTGAAACTTTTCGTAAGCCACCTGGCGATATATTGTGCAACTGTCAGCACAGAAGCTCGACAGGATGGTCGTGCTGCCTTTGCCAAGTTGTATGCGAAGAACGCGATACAGCCAGAGTTTCCGATTCGGTTGACCTAGAGTGCGTTCAAGGAGTGACTTACGAGGATGTCCGCATGACAAGGCCGAACTCGTATAGGGATAACCCTACATCATATTATATTCACATGACAGAGGCAATTACGGAGCTTGTTAGCGACTTCTTCTCCAATTTGGGATTGGCCAGTGCAGCGCAGGTGGCAAGATACACAGTGGAAAAAGTCGTGCGACGTGCAAACACCAAGCTTACAAAGTACGCATTTCACCGAATACAGATTCACATTTTGCGAGCAATGTAGAGGAGTCAGTTGGTAGTTGTAATGTACCATAGGTAAAATGTTGTCGGTTGGTAATTGTTGTGTATCATTTATGGTGAATTTATCCGGTCCTGAGTTAAACCATTAATTATATTTCGCTAAAAAATCATTTGCATTACACATGCGGTGATACATTGGCTAATAAACGGATTCTACATAATGATTTTGACACCAACTTGGTTCCTACTCTACTGATGGATATGATATACCTTGCAAAGAGTCCCACCACAGTCGAGGATCTACGGAACAACTACCTACTGACTCCTCGAGAAGACGCGGGCTAATGTGGATCTCAATGCGGTTGAATGCGTACTTCTTCACTTTGTCGTTCGCTGGACGGACTGCGTTGTCGACAGTGAACCTTGCAATTTGAAGCGCGCAATGTAGCCTGACATCGCTGAATAGGTCGCTGATTGCGCATTTGATTGCCTCAACCGCCTCGCGGTAGTATGACTCAGGGTCGTCAATGTGTAATTGGTGACCTTTCAGACACGCCAATTCAACCGGCTCCGAGAATGCGTACCTATCGCCTTCAACGCCTTTGTAGCATACAACGTGAAAAAGACAGCACGGAAACGATTGGCACCACCGCTTGTGCTGACAATTGCACAAATAATCCTCGTATGGCCTCGAGAACTTTTCACGTATAATTTTGTATGACACACCCATATCTGTCTCACCTTCAAACTCAGCTACTCTAACCATGATGGCCCAGTATCAGCTCCTACCGTCTCAGTATCCCTCTCCGGAGGATCCACTACATCCTCCAACGTCTAGCTCTCCCTGACGGCAGCCTCGGTATCATCATCTACCGAACCAATATCCGTCTCCATAGGAACTGATACATCCACCAACGTCTGTCTCTCCCTAAGGGCAGCTCTCCTAGCAGATTGCAAAACCACCCTCTCTCCTAAATTTCTCGATAACGCAGACTGTGTAAATTAAAAAATATTTGTCAGAATTCTATCGCTCAATTACAATACTATATCGTATGACTGTCTAAATGTGGCAAGATTTTCGTAAGGTTTATTAATGATTTCATTTTAAGAAAACATAAATATATACTTATTCGATTTCAATTTCCCTACACCTAGTATTTGACAGAATCCTATGGCTCGTATACGATACTATATCGTGTCACTGACTAAATGTTGCAAGATTTTCCAAAGGTTTATTAATGATTTGAACCTAATAATATCAACTCCTAAGAAAACAGAAATATATACTTATTCGATTTCAATTTCCCTACACCTAGTAACGATTTTAACATACCTTAGGCTGAGGCATAGGATGTCTCCGAAAAGGACCGACATCATCAGTCGCGGCTTTTCCACGGTTGTCTTTCACCATCTCAAAACTCGGGTACAAAGTGGTGGTAGATATGGGGACGGGGAATCGACGGAACCAAAAGTTGGGCTCGGAAAGAAAGGAATCGGAGAAGATTCAGTGTGTCGGAGAACTGGGCCCCCCACGCCTATTTATAATGGGGCCCCAACGGTAAAAAACATACCGCATCTCCATGCGGTATTTTGTTAGCGTTGTGGCGACGGTAAAAAAACACCGCATGGAGATGCGGTAAAATCTTACCCAAATTTTATATATTTTAAAAAACCACCGCATACCCACACGGTGATTTCGGATAACTTCGACCCAACCGGTTTCTCGCATTACGGACTCCGTTTTAGCCTAACCCACCGCATGTACATGCGGTGTTTTTATACGGTCAACGGACATACCACATGTACATGCGGCATGTCCGGCTAAAATTTGATTCAGTCACCGCATAGGGATGCGGTGGATTTGCGGTGTAAATAGTAAAAATTAGCGGTGTAGATATAACGCCCCGTATTTAATGATGGACAGTGTTCTAAAAATCGCGCCTAGGCACCGCCTGGGCGCTAGGCGGGAGGGCACCTAGAAAATTTTAAGCCTAGGCGGCCTTCTAGGCATAAATCCGCCTATGCACCGCCTAGTCCCACCTAGGGGCCGCCTAGACTCCGCCTAGGCTCGCCTAGTTCCGTCTAGGCGCCGCCTAGGCCCGCCTAGTCCAATGATTATTCAATTTTAGCTTCTAGGCACGTGATTAGTCGACTTAGGGTTTTTTTATCCCCCAAGTCGGGATGTATTTGCTATTGAGTCGAATATATTGTTTTAGATTTTATGAGGTTTAGAGTCACTAGTCGATCGGATGCATACGTTTTGCGTTTATTTACTTTAGTGCTAGTTAAGCACCGTAAATTTTGGTTAATGAGTGATATTATGAATTATTATTCCATTATATGAGTTATTGACATGTAGTATGTTTTAAAATATAAGGAAGTAATCAAGTTTGTTCTAAGTCCGCCTAGGCACCCGCCTAGCCGCCTAGGCGCTAGGCGGCCACCCACCGCCTAAGGCCTTTTAGAACATTGATGATGGACATGTGTCAACAATGGTGGATCCAAGATTGGGCGACATCGGGCCATCACCAACCCCAATCCGGGGAGGGGAAGAATATAAGTGTTATACAAAAAAAAAGAGTAAAATACAAGTATCTTTAGTGCCTTAGTGGTTAAGCCCGCCACATTTTAAAAAGAATTCAAATATACCCTTGTTCAAATCTCACTAGGCACATATTTTCATTTATTTTTCCCTCAATTCATTTTCCATCATTTTAAAATTCTTATAATTTATTTGTTATTTTACAATTAAATAATAATAATTTTCTTACAAATTTTTCCATCATTTTTAAATTCTTATAATTTCGGGCCAACGAGCTCTACCCGACAGTATCCTTACGGATGAGATCTAACAGACCAAAATCGTTATAGACATCAACACCCCATGCAGAGTGGCAAAGTTGTGCAATCTTATCAACCACTTTGTTGCCTAACTGAGGAACATGAAAGAAGGAAACTTCTTTCATAGTTGATAGTAAGAGCTTAACATCTGATAAGATCAGTTCAATTTTCCAAGGACAGTTAGATCTTTTGTTTAGGTGATTTATGATTATAATGGAGTCACCTTCAATGTGGAGTTTGTCGATACGGAGTTGTAGAGCATGTTGGATTCCCAGCTTAAGAGCAAGAGTTTCTTCTTTCAAAGGGCTTGGTTTGCCAAGTTTTTGGTAACAGATGTGTATCGGACGTCCTTCCAAGCCCCGGATTATGGCTCCATCCGAGCTCTCATTGTTTGCAATTGTAGATCCATCAAAATTTAACTTGAGAGTTCCCCTAGGTGGTTTGCGCCATGAAATGTTAGCATGCTTATTTTTCTTCCTTGGGTGATTGGATTTTCGTGTGCATAAGGGGAAGTCCTCATCTAAACACTACCAAAAAAAAAAGCAATTTGCTACACTTGGTAGCTTCGGCAGACGTGGGGCGTCGCAATTGGTACCCTTTAGCTACGGCATTAGCTACGGTAGGCGTTGCATCAGGAAAAAAAATCAAAACAGTAGCTTCGGGGTGCTTTGCCGTAGCTAAACCCAAAAAAAAAAAATTGCTACGGATGGTAGCAACGGCAAGGCTCTACCGTGGCAATAGAAGTCGGATTTGTAAAATTTGCCACGGCGCCGTTGCCTCTCCGTAGCTAAAGAACATTTTTTAATTGGTTTGGTGATGAAAAGAAAAAAAAAAAAAAAAACACAATTAAAAAAAGTACTTAAAAAACCCTATTCTGGCATCTCACTTCTAGAAGAAAAAAGAGGAACGCTGCTCTCAAGTCTCACCATTGTCACCCCTAAAAACCCTAACCAGCTCGAAGGTCTTCGTCTTTTCCAAGGTGCTGGTCTCGGTCGCCGGAGCTGGTCTTCGTCTTCTCCAAATTCGCTGGTCTCGGTCGCCGGTGCTGGTCTTCGACTTCTCCAAGTTTGCTGGTCTCGGTCGCCGGTGCTGGTCTTCGTCTTCTCCAAAGAATATAGAGTCAAGGTGCTGGTCTTCGTCTTCTCCAAAGTAACCTGCGACCCGTTCTTGTTCGATTTTGTGTCGAAGTAACAGGTAATCTACCGAATTTGTTGGTTAGGGTTTAATGTGGGGAAAGGGTTTTTTCGATTTTGTGTCAAATTACCGGGTAATCTCTCGAATTTGTACTGGCGCTGCAAATGAGTACTGCATCTATGTAGATGAAAAATAAAACTCCCACTTCAGGATATAAAACCTATCAAAATCCATCACTGCATAGCAAGTAGGAATCCAGATCTGAATGTAGCCTGTTTTAAACCTATCAAAATCCATCACTGCATAGCAAAACAGATAAAAAGAGACAGGGAAATAAAAAGGTTTTACTAAAAATCGAAATGCAGATATAACTGGTTCTTGTGATAAATTTTGGTTCAACAAGTAGGTCGCCACTGGATGGTTCATTGCCATAAATTTTGGTTTGTTAGTATGATTGTTGTAAATTGCAGTATCATCAAAGTAAGAAACAAAAGAATTGTAGTGTTCATGTGAATAGTGCCCTCAGTTTTGATTTGTTAGTCTATTATTTTTTGTTTTGAAATTGGGTGATAAACATTCGAGGGGAGAGATGTATCTTTCACTTCCTTCTATCTTTAGGTTGATCACATAAATGGGGTTTCGAGGGTTACGGAGAACTATCTGATTGATAAGACGAGAATCATATATGATAATATCTATCTTAAAGAAATCTAACAGCAGATCTGATATGAGTAAGTTAAAGGGCCTTGATTGCAATGTAAGAATCATCGAATTAACATTCTAATGTAGTTCTACTTTTTGGCCAATCACATAGACATAGGAGTTTCTTTGCCTATAGTACTTTACAACGTATTAGCAGATTAGGTAAACTATGTGGAATCATCTAATTTCAGAAAATAGAATCAGCACCTGCAAAATTTTCATTTGAATACTTGAAATTCTCAACACACACTTCAACACATGAGGAAAACATGAAATCCAGCAAACTCGCTACAAAACCAAAATTGGAAAACAATGGTGCTCTCTAAAGTTCAGGTCTTTGATCTCATAAGAAAAAGGAGTTGTCACCACGTACCCTCCTTGTGTTCATTCGTCCTTAATCTCCCTCTCCCTACTCATCTCTTTAATCGACACCATGTCTCTTGTTTACTATGGTAGCATTGGAGACGATCGAAGGGTATATGAGGTAGTATCAACTAAACAGAGACTATCAGGGGTATAGCATTTCTTGTTTGTTTGGTGACAATTGTTTGTTTGACGACAAATGTTATTATGTATCTTAAGTTTATATCATCAATTGAATTGAGACTATGTTTCTGGTGGTTTTTAAGTCAAATTTAGTTGTTATTTTGTTGTTATTTTTTTGGATTAGTGACAATTAATCACCTATGTTTATGGTGATATAAACTCATAGTTGTTTAGTGGTAGAGTTATATATTATTTTTGGTAACAGATTATTTATGTTTGATGATGAGCCATTTTCAATCAAGAGGTCGATGGTCTTGCATGAAATATTGGAGGTTATGTTTTTTTCCAATGTGTTATGAAAGATTTCATTTTTTAATATCTCATTTAGCTATAAGATAATTTTTATTCTCCTTGTATTGAGTTGCAGTGGAAGTTGTGGTATGTAATTGGGAAAAATAGGTGGTGACAGTTTTATATAGTTAGGGAAAATAGGCGGTGATAATTTTTAATAGTTAGCGACAAAAAAAATGGTGACAATATTCTTTAATTGGTGATAATATAGGTGTGTTTCAGTGTTCACTAGCTAGTTGGTGAAAATAATTTTGTACCAGTGTTTGGTAATTAGTAACAATAGGTAGTTATAGTGTGTTATAGTTAGTGGCAATGATTTCTAGTTTGTGACAATTGATATTGACTATAGTTGGTGACAATTTTAACTAGTTTGTGATAATATTTGGTGATAGTGTTATGTTATTGATGACAACAGTTGGTGGCAATGTATTTTGAGAAAAAAATAATTAAAAAAAAAACAATTTTCACCCAAATAAAAAATAAATTATCGAAAAACGGTTACCAGAAAATGTCACCATCAACTGTCATCAGAAAAACTGTAACCAACAACTGTCATCAAAACCGGATGTTGACCAGAATGGTCAATGTCAAAATTACAAATGGTTAAAGAGGAAGGAGGGGGAAGGAGAAAAGGGAATCAAGGGATAAAGAAAATGAAGGGTAAAATTGTTAATAATAGACAATTACTTAATTTATTTAAAAAGGGAACATTTACTTAATTATGTTAGTTTTTTCAGTAAATGGTAGTGGATATACCACTTTAACCGGGCCATTGCAAAAATAACCTCCCCCCGGCCCAAATAGCAAAAATGTCAATTTGATCCAACAAATTGCAAATCTAACCGGTAACCCAAACTTGTTGCAGCGGGTAAGAATTACGGTTGAAAAAAGTGAAGAAAGCAAACCTCACATCAACGTCTTAAGTCACAATCATACCTTCAAGAAACCGTAGAAATTCGAAGTGGAAACCGCCATTGGAGGGAAAAGAGAGAGAGAGAGGTGGAACTGGTTGCTGTGAGGCCGGAACTGAGGACGACGCCTGGAGAGAGAGAGAGAGAGAGAGAGAGAGAGAGAGAGAGAGAGAGAGAGAGTTGAGGCGCTTACTGTGACAGCGGAAACCAGAGGGAGGGACGACCCGAGATTGGAGAAAGACAAGCCCTGGTGCCGATTTCGCCATTGAAGAGAGGTAAACCCCTGTAATAGATCTCGAAGTTTTCTCCTTTAATGGTAGTTCGAGGGATTCAAAGCATGTAAAATCAATTTAGGACCGGTTGGAAGAATTGGGGGATTGGGGTTCGAAAAATGGGAATGGGAAACCCTAACTGGAAATGTGGTCGGGGTTTTGGGGATAGGGGTGTTAAGGATGAAATTGAAGGTCGAAAATTGGTAGAAGAGGTTACACAACCCCAATCAAACAATGAAATTGGGGATGGGAAAACTCGTCAATGGCGAGCGGGGTCCTGCTTGTGGATAGGGGAAACGATTGAATGGCTAGGTAGAGGAAAATCTGGGAAGGGTTTATTTTGTGCTATGCTGGTGGTTATTTTGTCTGAAACTGTGGGTATTGGGTAGTTAGTCATAGAGGTGGGAAAGGCGAACTTCAGAAAAATTGGGGAACAATGGCATGAATTTGCAGGATATCCAATGCCATCATGTTAATAGCTTTTGAGTTGAATAGCCAAGTAATTCCAATTTCATGCTCAGGTCATTTGAATGAAGCTTTTTGCCTGGAATTTATGTTTCTTGGGTAGTTAGATTTTCTAATTTTGTTTCTGTCATAATTGTGGGTGGTGAGTTTATGGGTTTGTTGTTCCTATCAAGTCATGAGTGTGTACCTAATTGGGTATTGTTTTGTTTTGCTTGATTTTGTACCTACTTAATTTGCACAAAAACTAGGAGTTGAGTGTTTGAGACCTAGTTCATACCGTATTTACTTGGCAATTGTGTGGTGTTGTCAAATGCAAAATGTTAAAACGTCTGGCAGGAAAATTACTTTGACCGGTTATGCATTTGTATGTACTGGCTAGGATTATTGCTGAAATGGGTGTTATCTGAATGACAGATTAAGGACAATGGCAAAAGGCAAAGGAAAAAAGGTGTCGACCCCTTCGAGCAAGAAGGTATAAGCTGTAATATCTTATGAGCCATTAGATTAGGGGCGTTACTTTTTATGTGTATGTGATGTGAACATAGCTACTTTCTTTTTATATTTGTGCAGGCGACTCTTGCCCTTCCTCCGTCAAAGTATTTTAAAGGGAGGTCCAACCAGTTCTCCAAGATGGGTGTACTGACGGGCATGGATGATGGGCTATCTGCAGCTGATTGGCATATGCTGAAGGATAGCAGGCTCGACGGCATTGTAAAGATAGGAGCCAATGTGCCCTACTGCTTAGCCCTTATCCATTACTTCCTGGAGAGGGAACTCAAGAGCCTAAAGAAATGTGAGACATGGTATGAGATCCAGGGGCGACTCCTCCGGTTCTCCATCAAGGAATTTTGCCTAGTCACAGGCATCAAATGTGGTGCAAGGAATCGGGCATTTGAGGCGGAAGATCACAAAGGCGCAGTCCGGAGCTTCTTTGGAAGGGACAGGGTCAAGGTGTCCGACCTTCCTGTCATGTGGGAGGTCGCAAAGGCGAAAGAGAGAAGTGAGCGGAAGAGGTTGAAGCTTTCACTCCTGATCATTGTAGAGTGCATCCTGCTACCAGGGGACGTGGGCAGGGGAATGAAAGGGTGGGTGGTGGCCCTTGTTCAAGACCTCGACCGATTCTTTGACTACTCGTGGGGTAAGGTATGTTATGAAGCCACACACGAGAGTCTTGATGGGGCACTGGTCAGGAAGGTGGAGCATAGAGTGAAAGGTGGGAATGAGAGGTCCGGGTACTCGCTCAATGGATTCCCATTAGCGTTCCAAGTACGAGTTCAAACTTAATGCTATTCAATACTTGGCTAGATTTTTTGTCTGTGTGGTTGGGTGTTGATAGGAGGAAATCGAGTATGAAATATAATAAAATAATTCAAACTAGATTCTGCCCACGCAAATAATTACAAGACCTCCTCCTAATGCAGCAGTGGGAAGTCAGGATCGATCCACGAGGAAGCGTGTCAGCGGATCCTAGGCAACGGTGGAATCTCACGGTCAGAAGTCGACAACAGGGTCCTCGATCTTGACTAGGGTAGTCGACAGAAGATCGGACAGTCGAACACAACAACAGCAACTCGACAAAGGGTGGTCGATCTCAACAAGGCCCTACTCGAGATCGAGTAGCCTTCTGGTCGACTTCGGGTTGGCTTGTCGAGTTCATGCACAAGTAAGCTACGGCGACTCTGGGTCGAAGATCAGTAGTCGAGGTCGACCATAGTTTGGTCGAGATCGACGAGGGCAGGGAGTAAAAACGAAATAAAAGAAAGTAAAAACAAATGCTTTGGGGTTTTGACTAAACTTAATGTAAAAGACTTCCAAGATTGGGGTTTTCAATGACAATAACCAAGCATGCATAAGGTAGAACCAAACAGATAATCATGTGAATCGCATTAAAGGATTAAGCTTTCGCCTTTTCCAACAATTAGACAACTCTCTCAAGAAACCCTAATTGTCTCTACCGATTTTATGTTTATAATCCAAGTTGTTGGCATGGATCTCCATTAGATGGGCAATAAACACATCAACAAGTAGGAAAATGATCAACACATGATAAAGGTCGGATCTTTTACCTCAATTATGCATGGCTATCGTCGGCCTCGCCCCAACCCTAGAAGTGGGTTGACTACTCGCGCTTCATCGCAAACTCAGACATCATCGATTGAAAAGAAACAACTTGCATAAATATAAACCAAAGTTTACAACCGCTTGAAGCCAACTCCGCTCTCGCTTCACAACTCCAATCGGCCGCTCACTCTCTCTTTCTCTCTCTACTACTACTTCTCCTACTGAAAATTGAATGAATAAAACTGAGCCCCATGGGCTTTATTTATAGGCTTCTAATCCTTGCTACTCAAGGATAGAATATCTATATCTAAATCTAAAACTTTATCTAAAACTTTAATGATAAATAAAAGACATAAAGGAATTAAATCTAAAATAGGAAATATATCTAAAGTGTCTTCAATGGATATAACTTTTCTTCTTCATGGTCGATCTTGATATTTTCGGATAGAGTTAGCAATCTTCACGCCCAAGCAATCCCAAGTCGAGTAGGATTCGTCGAACCGAGTAACGCGGCTCTGGAGGTCTACTCGATCTCGACAAGGGTCTAGTCGATCTCGAGTAGGGTTGACTGGCTCGGTTTCGTCGTCTCGGCTAGCTGGCGCTCGACAGACTCGGACCTGGTTCACGGTGCTCGTCGATGTCGACAAGGGCTCGTCGAGGTCGAGTAGACTGGCTATGTCGACTGGGTCTTCTCGGGTGGCTCTACTCGACAGGGTCGGATCTCGTCGATCTCGACTAGGGCTCCTCGAGATCGACTAGGGTGTGGCCTTCTCTGGTCGAGCAGCTTCTCCTCGGCATGGACTCGGACTGGCGCTGTGGGGCTCGTCGATCTCGACTAGAAGCTTGTCGAGATCGAGTAGGATTGTCCTCGGCGTCCTTGTCCTCGGCTTCTCGGTCAGTTCTCTCCTCGACTCCGGGTGTGGCGCTGAGCTTCGTCGATCTCGACCAGGTCTTATCGAGATCGAGTCGGGTCCGGAAGTGGGGTGGTCTGGCTCTCGACGTTGCTCCTGGTCGACAAGGTTGTGCTCGGGCATACTTGTCGAAATCGAGTAAGGGCTACTCGAGGTCGAGTAGTCTGGTTTCTCGGCTCGATTCGACTGGTTCCGTTGCTGCTTTGACCTTGGACTTCTGTAGCTGTTTTCCGAGCTTTTCCAACCTTCCTTAGAATTGCTGTAAAACGCCTCGAATTCTGCGAATTAAACAGAAACTGGTGTAGATTCCATAATTTGGCAAATAAACATAAACTACATAGGTTATGTACTATCTTAGCCCAAATGAATGAAATGTATGCAGAAATCGATATAAAAGTAAATGTAAAACATGGCAGATTTAGCTCAGAACAAACACCCGATACTTAAGCTTGCTTGTCCTCAAGGAATACTTTTAATTGTCATTCAGGGGAAGAATTCAAAACTCTCAACATATCAGATTCATTCTCATATAACCCTGCAATCAATTACGATCCTCGAAAAGGTACTAGTATCACAAATCCATGCATGTGCAATTTATACAAAAGCAAAATCTACTCACAAAAGGAGGCTTATACCAAAAAACAATTTATGTGACAAAGCAACAATAATCAAGAGGACTTCAATTTAAGCTCAAATAAGGAGTAGAATTGGTAAAAGGCTAAAAGATGGGCAATTTTTGGCAGTGTGGTGCTAATGATCCGGGGAAATGGAGTATTTCCAAATTGAATTTCATACCACATTCTTTCTCCATAACATTCATCACCTTGTATAATGCTTTTTTTTCTTAATAATAATGTTTTTACCTCTCTAACCTCAGCACTGCCTTCTCGCGAGTCGCAAACATGGGTGTCATGAATTGCCCCGGATACTTAGTGCGTCGGACTCCTCACAATGTATCCCATCTCTCCAAACTATTATCTCAGAGAGCAGGGTCAATCTACCTTTATCTCCTGAGGTGATTGGATTTTCTTTCACTCATTAAATTTTCCATATATTTCAAACAATTTCCTTCCAAACTCCAATAATGATAACAATCACAAACACCCTATGACATTCTCCATAATGTAACATCATTCTCAACATAATCCCCGGATAGGGTAAAGAATGGCAAATATTTAGATCATGTGGAGCAATATATGAAATAAGGCATAATATGGCTTTTGTGTAATGCATAAGCATGGGTAAGGCTAGGATTATAACAATGAGCATTATATGGAAATATAAAGTCCTCCATCATTTTATCATGCAACATGTCAAAAGCAATATCAAATTTACCTCATTTCATGGTTTTCAATAAAATAATGCACTTCATTGTGACTTCCCTTTACTAGGCAATTTCATGCTATATCTCTAATGAATCCAATTTTGCATCGTCGAGTTCAATATTACACTTCCATGACATTATTCAAAATTTCAATGGGGGTCATTTTTCAAACTTTTGGAAAACATGCATGTAAGCTCATAAATCAATAATGCATTCCAAAAATAGCCATGTAGCAATTCAAAGAAATAAAACATGCAAAATATCAAATATGATCAATATAAATCCAATATGCACAAAGTAAGCCCTTCCCCCACCCCATACTTAAAATTTACAGTGTCCTCACTGTATAAAATCAAAAAAAAACAAGAGTAAAGGAAGGAACTCACGGGACAATGCATCGAGGAGGACAAAACTGGGCAGGTCGAGTAGAGGTGCTTTGTCGATCTCGAGTACAAGGTACTCGATCTCGAGTAGCTTCATCTGCGTCTGGTGGTTTTCTGAAGTCGAGGAACCACCAGACGGGTGGCTCTACTCGACAGGGTATGTCGAGTAGACTGGTTCCGTTGCTGCTTTGACCTTGGACTTCTGTTGCTGTTTTCCGAGCTTTTCCGACCTTCCTTAGAATTGCTGTAAAACGCCTCGAATTCTGCGAATTAAACAGAAACTGGTGTAGATTCCATAATTTGGCAAATAAACATAAACTACATAGGTTCTGTACTATCTAAGCCCAAATGTATGAAATGTATGCAGAAATCGATATAAAAGTAAATGTAAAACATGGCAGATTTAGCTCACAACACTGGGGTAATTCTGAGTATGGCCAAGGTGTTTGCTAAACTGGCTAGTAAAGTACTATTATTCTTGGCGTGTAGATTTGGATCTTTGAAGCGGTGCCGGGTGTGGACAACCACTTTGCCAACAGGAGTCGAGGGGTTATCTTTCCCCGATGCGTCCGGTGGACCTTGCCATCAGTTTGGTTTTCCTTGCCAGTTGAAGTATTTTCCTTGCCATCAATGGTACTATCCGAGCCGTTATCCGAATTCAGAAGAAGATGCGAGTTGGACCCATCGAATGTCATATCAACCAAACCACCCTCTTCCACCACGAGTGTCCTGTTGTCTCCGCCTGGTGGTTTGATGCGTTGTTCCATGTTCCCACACATGGACATACTTCCATGATGGCTGTGACCTTCGTTCACCGATGCGTACAAAGGAAGGGGCCATGTGTCATCGCCACCCCTTGAGTTGCAGTACTTGAAAGCATCCCAATCACTTTCATCATCCACTTGAATCGGATAACATCCCTCCGTCTTCGAATTGAGTAGATATTTCAACTCCAACTCAGAGCACCTTCGTTCAACCGCGAGCTTCTCCATTATCTTACTCTTGACGGACCCAAACGACATGGTCTCCTCTATGAGCATTATTTTGTGGGCGTTTTGACCTTGATACACCCATTCTCCTTCGAGATGCTCCCATCGACCATTGCAAACGAGAGTAAGTAATACCACCCCTTTCTCCCCTGCGAAATCATGAGGTTAAGATGGTCCTCTCAGTATATGTTAGAGGTAAGGGAAGGATGGGGAAAATTTACTACATGTGAATACAAAACATAAACCGTACTTACCCATTTTCGTTGAGGTCTGGATTTTGCAGATGTCACGTGTATCCCTGCCTATGGATACATATATTCTGTTGATGACTAGGAATTCCTTTTGCCTGGCTAGTAACAGAATTTCTGGGTTTTATCCTTCCAACTAGATGTTAATGGCTGTCATAGAGAAGAAGCAGATGTTTTGCACTTTTTGTGTCCACCTGGCGAGCTCCCACATCTCCTTTTATAATCCCTCTGAAATTCCCCCTGTGTTTTCACTCCATGTGGTTTTGGTGGGAATTGTTTTTGTGAAAATGTGACAACCTCTCTCCTAGCATTTAATGCTTGTCACCACACCCTCTCTCCTCTCTCTCTCACAAACATCACTGTACCTCTGCAACCATTCCTTTTGTTTATTTTTTTTTGGCCAAAATAATTACCTCCCTCCCTCTATACATTCGACACCTGTCCATTTTTTCCCTCCTTTTCCAATGGTAATCGGCAACCCATTGTAACCTTTGCCCAATAATGTGCAAGAATGACATAATGTCATTCCATTACAAAAAAATTTTCCCGCCTTTCCAGAGTTGCTGAAACGGAATTGCTGAAACCCGTGTGCCACAATCTGTTTTCAGCAGTTTTTTTTTTTTGCTTTATTTTTTCGTTTTTTTCGCTTTTTTTTCTGCGTTTCCAGAGTTGCTGAAACCCTAATTTCAACATTGTTGTTGATGCTGAAACCCCGATTTCAGCAACGTTGCTGATGCTGAAATTGTTGCTGAAACCGTGTTACGAGATATAAAATTTAGCCTATGCGGGATTCGAACCCACGTATTTGTGCATAAGCACATTGCTCTACCATTGAGCTAAGAGGCTTTTAAAGGAGATTTAAAGCAAGTTCAACATCAATAATTTCAGCAAATTCTAGTTTTAAAGCAAGTTCAACACCAATAATTTCAGCAAAAAAGAAGGACCAAACTAAGAGTCCTAACCAAAAGAGTAAAAATATTCCTCTCACGAGTCTAACTCCAAATTTCCTTCCACAACGTTGTTGTTGAAAACCCGATTTCAGCATTGTTGTTGCTGCTGAAACCGGGGTTTTAGCAACGTTGTTAACTATGCCAGAACCAGATCTCTCTTTTGAAATTTGAATACCTCTTCAAACATGTATGACAGCATACATAGAAGACAAATTTGGATTTTGTGGCTGAATTATATGAATCCTAAAATCATCAAATCAAGGACAAAAAACACACATGCTCATGAGTGATGAGGAAAATCTTTCAAACAGTGAATTCAACCACAAAATCCAATTTCCAATTAGTCAAACTTCCTCCCAATTGATCAAATTCACAAAAGCCCCATTTAATTGAAAGAAGTGTTTTCCCCCTAATGATCCAAACAAGCGCCAAGTTTCTTACCACCTACTCACATCGAAGCTTTCAACAGCTAATTGAAATCAATCAAATTCACTCCGAATCAATTTCAGCTAGATCAAAAGCAACTACGATATTGTTCTCATATCAGAATCAATTAAACGATTACTAGTTCTTGAAAATACATTTCAGCGAGAGACAGAAAGAGACAAATCATCAATCAACTCGTTCAATTAAACGATTACCTGAGCAATCACTCACGGAGGCATCAACAACGAAAACCATACATGCTGAAATCGAGCAGACCCAGCGAGATCCACCAATCCTTGCTGAAATTCGAGCAGAGTTAGAGGCTCTTCCTCTTCGTCTTGCTGTCGACAGCGAGATCCCCTGCGAACTCCCAATTCCGCGCGCTTGATCTCGGCTTGTAGATTCCAATCTTCGGCCTCCTGCTCCGCCGATCTCCAGCAGCTTTCGTCGTCGCTTCCTGATTTCGTCAGGACCTAGAGATTTGTTACTTTCGACTTGCAAGTAAAATAAACTGATTGGGCAATAGTGACCAGTAGTAGTAGTAGGGTTATCCCACTTTGGTAGTAGTGAAATGAATGTATGGTTTATTTGTTTAAGAATTTTTCCGGAGTGGAAAAAACCCTTTACTGCTCTAATAATAGAGACACCAACAATATTCCAATATTTCTTGTAAAACTCGGTTGTAATTCCATCAGGACCTAGAGATTTGTTATTACCCAAACTAAACACTACATATTTAATTTCACTATTGGAAGGATGTGGAATGAATAATTCATTTTCAGCTGTAGTGATAGAAGGCTAGATTAGGCTAAGCATTTCATTAAGAAGTCTACCATCGATAGACTCTTGTTTGAATCTTTTTTCGAAGTCATTTTTAATTTCGTTTCTGACATTTTCCTCTTCTACTATTAAAGTGCCTTTAGAAGTAGTTATGTTGCAGATTTGTTTCTTATGTTTTCTCCCAGAGGCCACACGGTGGAAATACGAAGTGTTAGAATCTGAAAGCTTAAGGTGCTTTGTTTTGGTTCTTTGATTCCAGAATGTTTTTTGAAATAGGCGTAGCTTTTCCTTTTTTCTTAACAAATAATTTTCTTTACTATTGGTTCTGTGTGTGTTATTTGCCGTTACTGATGATTGAATTTTAAGCAATTCGTTCTCCACCTCTTGTAACCGACGAAAAATGTTTCCAAAGATGTACTTATTCCATTCTTTAGCTTTTTTCTTAAGAATTTTTTATTTGAAAATAAGTTGGAACATACTTGAACCAGGATATATTGCTCGCCAAGATTGTTTGACAATGTTGCGGAAGCCCTTCAGTTGAAGCCAGGTGTTTTCAAACTTGGATGGCGGTGCTTTGAAAATTGTACTACTCTCGAGTGTTATAGAAATGGGACAATGATCCGAAGTTGAAAAAACTCCATTATTAGTAATTAGATTGGGAAATTTATGAAAGATTTGGTGACGAACTAGAACTAGAATCCGTTCTTATTGAGTGCATATAGCATCTGTGCTCGTCGCATATAGCAACAACTGAGCAAGCATGAAGTTAGTGTAAATTTTTTTAAATATGGACGAATCTTGGATCCACCCATATTCAAAAAAAAAAAATTCAAAGAGACCACAAAATTAAAAAATTAAATTAAAATTTTCTTTCCGTGACCAGGGTTTTTTACAAGCATCGTGCGCCTCTATTTGGCGCCCTCTCATGTTTCTTTGCATCTTTTTATTTTTTTACTTGCAAGTCGCAAACCAGATTGATTACCGATGCAAATCTTCACACAAAATGCGCTACTTGATTTAATTAAAAAAAAACGCATTGACATTATTCGGTTTTTTTTTCATTACCTAATCAAGAAAAGGAATACTGGAAAAATAGAAATAGGGCTACTGACAAGACCATTTTCACACAATTGCACACAAAGTCTTTTTCCTCCTAACAAATATTTACGGTAAATATTTGTTAGGAGGAAAAAATAAGTACATCTTTGGAAACATTTTTCGCCGGTTACAAGAGGTGGAGAACGAATTGCTTAAAATTCAATCATCAGTAACGGCAAATAACACACACAGAACCAATAGTAAAGAAAATTATTTGTTAAGAAAAAAGGAAAAGCTACGCCTATTTCAAAAAACATTCTGGAATCAAAGAACCAAAACAAAGCACCTTAAGCTTTCAGATTCTAACACTTCGTATTTCCACCGTGTGGCCTCTGGGAGAAAACATAAGAAACAAATCTGCAACATAACTACTTCTAAAGGCACTTTAATAGTAGAAGAGGAAAATGTCAGAAACGAAATTAAAAATGACTTCGAAAAAAGATTCAAACAAGAGTCTATCGATGGTAGACTTCTTAATGAAATGCTTAGCCTAATCCAGCCTTCTATCACTACAGCTGAAAATGAATTATTCATTCCACATCCTTCCAATAGTGAAATTAAATATGTAGTGTTTAGTTTGGGTAATAACAAATCTCTAGGTCCTGATGGAATTACAACAGAGTTTTACAAGAAATATTGGAATATTGTTGGTGTCTCTATTATTGGAGCAGTAAAGGCACTACAAAAAAAAACATATTCGCTTCGGCAAATAACCGTAGCCAAAAGCCTCTTTGTGGTAGCCAAAGGGCTTTAGCTTCGGCTTAGCTACGGGAAATCAGGGGGTAGCCTACTGACGGTAGCAAATAGACACTAGCTTCGGCAGATGGCCGAAGCTACTAATCTAGCTACGGCTAAGCGACGGCTAGGTGAAGCTTGCTTAAAGACAACCAACTATGCTACGGCTCGTTGCCGTAGCTAAATTTATTGCGAAAAAAAAAATATTTTTTAGCCTGAATTCTTTCGGTTCGGGCTAAAAGTCCCAAATTTTTTAAAAAATAAATATAATACACACAATTTACATATATAATAAAATTTCATTAATTATATAAATTTATATATACATAATTATACAAATTTACATATATAATAAAATGTCGAAAACTACATAATTTACATACATTAATTATATACAATACAAAATAGCATCAAATTAAACTCTTAAAGTTGGAACAACACGTTTGTCAAAAGAAGAGAAAGCACCTCTTACTAACTAAGTAGAGATGTCACAACCTATGATGGAAAAGTTGGTTGAGAAAAGGAAAGAGAGAGGGAGATTGGCCTCATCAAAGACTCCAACAGGGCTATCTTCATAGCTAGCAAGAAAGAAGCCACCAAGAGTATATCTGCACATTAACAGTTGTGTTACAGTCAAGGTCTAGGAGATGAATGTGACTTGATGAAATAGTTGATTTTCTTATGAATAGATGAGAATTTTCCATTTGACATGCAATGCCAAAAATAAAAGAGATGGAAGCTTGTGAAGGATGTTAAGACTATCAAGTGCTTGGCTTAAGTCAATCTCATCTAGTCCAAGATGTTTCAATTTCTGAAGATTGAATGCCCATTCTAAGCTGTTTGTCTCCATTTCACAATAAAAACAAGCAAAACTGAGATCAAGGAAAACAAATTCACTAAGATCTCCTAAAACAGTAGGTACTTTTCCACTGAAATTTGAACCAGAGAGGTCTAGATGCTATAGTTGTCTCATTGACCCAAAGAACTTAGGAAATATAGACCCATTAAAGTCAACAGAGCTTAAGTCTAAGTATGTTAAACACTTCAACTCAAGTAGAGCAGGTTTTACCTCTCCCGCTTTTAAACAAGATAGGAAAGAAAGCGATTCAGGTCTCAGATCAAGCTTGATGATGTTGCCTGTAACGTTGTCACATCCCACTCCCGTCCAGCTGCAACAGTTTTGTCCCACCCATGAACTAAGAGCATTATTGCTTGTATCAGTGAAGCTATGTTTAAATTTGAGCAAGGCTTTTCTTTCAGCTTCATTACAGGAGAACCGGATCCAAAGCTTATGCTGCAGCTGCAAACTATCAGAAGAAACAAAGTGATTTGTAATTGCCTCATATGTAAAATACAAGGACCACCCAACACCAAAAAATGGGGCATGTCAATTTGCATACCTTGTGAAATGGAGGAGATAGGAGACACTCACAGAGGCCAGATCTCAGAGACCTAGGAACAAATGGAAGAGAGCAAAGCTAAGATCTCTAAATAGCATCAATGTACCCATCTCGAGAGAAACCCAAATTGGAAGAAAGTGAAGGTTGAATTAAGGTAAATACACAATCCCCACCATAAGCATGATGTTTATGTTTTTAACGAACAAGGACATAGTTCTGCCTGCACATTATTTTTAAAAAAGAACCAAGTAACCCAAAAGGGCATTAACCAAGCAACCAATTAAGTTATAACATTTTAGATCAAATATACAAAATCAAAATCTTCTTCCACCTCTGAGAATGTTAAACTACAACTTCTATTCCCATCGAGAATTGAAAACTGCAACAAACACTTCAGCTGACTTCCACCCACAGAAAAATGCGGTAAAATAATTATTATAAATTTATAATAATGACAATAATAATATTGATGAAGTTAAAGTGTACTGATGAACTGTAAATAGCACCCCGGAGACAGCTTTGCCAAACTTTTCTTGAATCATCAAAATTACACTGCAATACTAAAGTGTTTGCATCTTCCCCAACCTGCAAAGGTATAAAGGTTAATCACCAGAAAGAGGGCAATAGTATTCAGAATGCTACTAAGAGGAAAAGGAAAAATATAAAGCTACATTGTTATTAGAACTCCCAGGATCACAAATAGCAAGGACATTCTGTTCATTCCCAATACTCTCAGCAGGGACCTTGTAGACATGTTTTCCTCTCAAGCTGCTGAGAGAAACAGACACTGGAGGACAATTTTTCCAAGTCATTATGAAAAAATTCAACAAACACAACCACTGAAACAAAAATTGAATTTGATAAGAACAAATGTAATTGAACTAAAAAGTTCAATTCCATGACCAAGGTAATCGAATTAAAAGGTTTCCTTCCCTTCGTAAGCCTAGTTGCCCCTAAAATGAGGATAAATAGTAAGAACAATGTTGTCCCAACTTCTAGCAAGCCTTAGTTCTTTCATTAAGTTATCCCATTTATGGTGTTACAAAACAAGAAGATTTGACCTGCAGCAAAACCCGGTGATTTTTCAAAATATTATGTCAATTAATCAGATTTACCTATCTGAAACATTGTCTTTAAAACATACTCATAAGACTTCCATGACTTGTAGGTCTACTTCCAAGTATAACTAGGCATGTCAGATAAAACCATCCACAAAGGAAGTGAGGATCCCCAGTCCATCAAGAAAGCTTTGAGGATCACAACAATTCACAAATAGGATCACAACAGGATCACAACAATTCACAAATAGCCAAATAATCAGGAAGAATAATCACTTCAAAATGCAAAGTTATACTTCCACAAATTCACAAATATCACATAATGCTTTGAGGATCACAACAGGATCAAGAGATATGTAAACATTAACCTCGCCCTAACAAAGCCAAAAGGTTTCAAAGATTAACTTTCAATCATGGAAGTTTTGAAAAGAAGGGGCAGACAAATTTCACATAAAAACGTGAATTAAACATTCATAAATTTGAATCATCTATGTGCATCAAATATATAAAAAAAAGAAAAGAAAAGAAAAGCACTCTTGATACCTTAATAAGGACATTTTCATAGCTTGCTCTGCTGTAAGGGAAAAGGCCAATACTAATATGTCTTCACCTCTGTAACTCAGTGGTCTCAATCTACTATAATCCTAGCTCCTTGCCTGCCAAAGATTAACCCAATTTTTGTTTATAATAAACCCTAAGGTTAATTAAACAAAAAATTGTCCTTTTTTGTTTGAAAGATGGAAAGGAGGGGGTATCAGCAGTGTCCCAAAGACCCAAATTCACAATACTCCCATCCACAACCACATTGCACTGAAATTCTCAATCATTGTTGGTACATAAAGTCTTGAAAAACAAAAAATTAATACCAAATCAGCCACACTTTCAAGAAATTGGAGCTTGAATTTGAATCTTAAGCCGTAGAAAACCCTAAATTCGACCCTCGCTTCGCCCCCAATCTCAACCATTCCAAATCAACAACTACCAAATCCGATTCCACTCTCAAAACCCTAAATTCGACCAAACAATACTAAATATCCCCTTTTCAATTTCTGAGATTTTCAATTTGTTCTTATGAGTTGAAATTAAAGGGGTTTGAAGAGATATTACCAGATGTGAAGAATGGGGACAGCCACAGTTTTGTCGAGAAGGGCGGTGCGCATAAGCGAAGGAGGAGTCGGAGAAGATGAAGGCGCGCAGACGGAGTCGAGGATGGCCAGCGAACGAGAAGAGGGAGTCGAGGCCGGCTTCGGTGTGGCTCTGGAACACATGTGCTTCGTCGCAGAGAGGGAGAAGCTCGGAGAAGATGAACTGAGAAGACGACGGCCTGAGAAGACGAAGGCCTGAGCGGGAGTGAGCGGGAAGATGAAAGTTTGAGTACACTGGAAAAATGAAATGAAATCAGTCGAGTCCGACTTTTCATTATGCAAATTTCAATTTCCTTTTTTTTTTAACCAAGATGATTTTGGTTTTTTTTTATTATAACAAATTAAATTAATAACTTTAGCTACGGTAAGTAACCTACCGAAGCAAGAGTGCAATCGGTAGCTACGGGAATACCTTTAGGCGAAGCAAATGCAAAGGATGATGCCTCAACCGTAGCTACGCCGAAGCTAAAACTACCCCAACGGCTACGGCAACCGTAGCCGAAGCTATTGTCCGAAGCCAATATGTTTTTTTTTTGTAGTGAGGGTTTTTTCCACTCCGGAAAAATTCTTAAACAAATAAACCATACATTCATTTCACTACTACCAAAGTGGGATAACCCTACTACTACTACTGGTCACTATTGCCCAATCAGTTTATTTTCCACTGTATATAAAATCATTTCAAAAATTTTGATACAAATTAATAATCAAAACAATTATCGATCGGTAAACTAATTTACCCACTACAAGGTACATGTGTGTTAGACAGGGTCATCCAAGACAATGTCCTAATAGCTCACGAAATCTTCCACTCCTTCAGTTCGTGTAAAGTGAGGGAGGGATGTTTGACAATAAAACTAGACATGGAGAAAGCGTACGATAGAGTAGATTGAAACATCATAAAAATATTTAGAAAAATTTGGGTTTCATCCTACTTTCATTATCATCCCCAATTCGTCTTTTTAGGGCCAATAGTTGACAAAGTGGATTCAAGAACAACACGGAGAGAAAAATCACCAGGAAATAAATATTCATCAAGGGATAAATTAGAGCTTAATTAATTGTTGACAGACATGGCGAAGCCGAAGCCGGCTTCGAGGGGAAGCTTTCTCCTGTCCCTGACGTGCTTTGCTTTGATTGTACTTGATCCATTTATCGTAGTTGCACTTGATTAATTAATTGTACTTGATGCAAATTTGTCTACAATGTACTGTTGATGACAACTTGTATTAATTTGTGCATAAATTAGGGTTTTCTGTAGGATTAAATCTAACCGGGCAGCTTCATTAAATGGTTCATTGCACATTAATCTTATCCTCTTTGTTTGCAATGAATTTTGCCTTTTGGACGATCGAAGGATGGCTGGGTGTACTTGGAATGTAGATTTGTATGGTGAATTGATCAAAATTGTCAGCGGAAAGTGGAAGGGATACCTACAGGCCCACTGAATGCGACTGGAGTGGAGACTCATTGCGACATAAGGATTGATGTGCAATTTAGCAGAAATCGTCTTGTCAATAGTCGTTCCATTATCTTCTTAATAGTCTCACTCATTAGTAATTACCGAACCCTCAAAAACTAAACAAAAACCTAAACAAAACTACCGGAAACCTTTAGTACGTACTATAACATCAATAACATAAAATATAATATTTAATTATTTAGATTTTAAATTTACATATATTTTTCAAAATATATTTATATTTTAAAAAGCTATTAGTGTACATTTATATCAAATTTGATATATGAAAATCATGTTTAAATGATTTTATGCAAAAAAAATTAAACATAATTTTTTATTATTTGTTTCATAAACATACTAATAATTGTTTAAAATTTTAATTTAACTTTTAAAAATTTATAAACTAAATAACCAATTAGTGTTACAATTAAACATGGTCCATGGAGTTTGTGATCTCTCGCATACATATCGTACGTACTTGCCCGGCCTGCCTAGCGGTTTAAAATATTCTCTTTTTTATATATATAAGTTTAAAATATTCTCTAATAAATAACAAGTCTTCCCTTCACGTTGTTGCAAATGCTAGTACCCATGTGGCCATGTTATAACTTGTTATGAAGTATGCACAAAGTCTCATGTGCACTGTAAACTATCTATCAATAATTAATTGAAAGTTGTCGAAAAAATCACACACGGATCATCGTAGATCTATTCATGCTAAAAAACAAAATAATCAAATGCTAAAAACAAAATACTCAAAGGACGAATAAAAAAACCAAAAATTCCATCACCAAAGCGGTGCGGATCCCTTGATTTAATGGCTTAATTTAGTTTTTGTCTAAAAAACTAACATAATTAAGTAAATGTTCCCTTTTTAAATAAATTAAGTAATTGTCTAATATTAACAATTTTATCCTTCATTTTCTTTATCCCTTGATTCCCTTTTGAGAAAATTTGCCCAACGGGCCCATTTTTAGGCCTCTATTTGGAGAGTGTCTCCCACCCTTGTCAAATTAGGGTTTTGTCCACCTAAAAATTTCTGGACAAAATTACCCCTTAATTTTAGATCACCATCGCCGTTTCAGCACCAAAACTAAAACCCGACATTACCACCACAGATTTGTTGAAAATTCTTTCATCTTCCTGGCGTTCCTACTCTCTCCCTCTCCTTTCGAAATCGTCTGCAATTTACCACGACGGAGGAAGGAGGAAACGACGGAGGTGAAATCGAAACCACCACCACCGGATCTGGACGGAGGGGGTGAAATCGACGACGGAGGAAGGAGGAAACGGCGAAGGCGACAGGATCTGGACGAAGGATCCCGCTTCCGGCCTCGCTTCCGGCAGATCCGTCGTTGCTCCTCCCAGATCTCGACGACGCCGATCTATGGGCGGTGGCGACCATGGCGGCTCATCAGATCTCCTCTTCAGATCTATATTGAAGCGCCTCCTCTCCACGCTCCAATTGAAGCGCCTCCTCAGATCTCCTCTTCTTCATGCCTCCTCTCCAATTGAAGCGCCTCCTCTCCACGCTCCGAGTCCATCCGGTCGTCATCGAGCTCGACGAGGACGAGATCGCCGCCCTATCTCCTTTGCTCGACGAAATCAGGAAGCGGTGACGAAAGCTGCTGGAGATCGACGGAGCAGGAGGCCGAAGATTGGAATCTACAAGCCGAGATCAAGCGCGCGGAACTGGGAGTTCGCAGGGGATCTCGTTGTCGACAGCAAGACGAAGAGGAAGAGCCTCTAACTCTGCTCGAATTTCAGCAAGGATTGGTGGATCTCGCTGGGTCTGCTCGATTTCAGCATGTATGGTTGTCGTTGCTGATGCCTCCGTGAGTGATTGCTCAGGTAATCGTTTAATTGAACGCGTTGATTGATGATTTGTCCCTCTCTGTCTCTCGCTGAAATGTATTTTCAAGAACTGGTAATCGTTTAATTGATTCTGATATGAGAACAATATCGTAGTTGCTTTTGATCTAGCTGAAATTGATTCGGAGTGAATTTGATTGATTTCAATTAGCCGTTGAAAGCTTCGATGTGAGTAGGTGGTAAGAAACTTGGCGCTTGTTTGGATCATTAGGGGGAAAACACTTCTTTCAATTAAATGGGGCTTTTGTGAATTTGATCAATTGGGAGGAAGTTTGACTAATTGGAAATTGGATTTTGTGGTTGAATTCACTGTTTGAAAGATTTTCCTCATCACTCATGAGCATGTGTGTTTTTTGTCCTTGATTTGATGATTTTAGGATTCATATAATTCAGCCACAAAATCCAAATTTGTCTTCTATGTATGCTGTCATACATGTTTGAAGAGGTATTCAAATTTCAAAAGAGAGATCTGGTTCTGGCATAGTTAACAACGTTGCTAAAACCCCGGTTTCAGCAGCAACAACAATGCTGAAATCGGGTTTTCAACAACAACGTTGTGGAAGGAAATTTGGAGTTAGACTCGTGAGAGGAATATTTTTACTCTTTTGGTTAGGACTCTTAGTTTGGTCCTTCTTTTTTGCTGAAATTATTGGTGTTGAACTTGCTTTAAAACTAGAATTTGCTGAAATTATTGATGTTGAACTTGCTTTAAATCTCCTTTAAAAGCCTCTTAGCTCAATGGTAGAGCAATGTGCTTATGCACAAATACGTGGGTTCGAATCCCGCATAGGCTAAATTTTATATCTCGTAACACGGTTTCAGCAACAATTTCAGCATCAGCAACGTTGCTGAAATCGGGGTTTCAGCATCAACAACAATGTTGAAATTAGGGTTTCAGCAACTCTGGAAACGCAGAAAAAAAAGCGAAAAAAAACGAAAAAATAAAGCAAAAAAAAAAAACTGCTGAAAACAGATTGTGGCACAGGGGTTTCAGCAATTCCGTTTCAGCAACTCTGGAAAGGCGGGAAAAAAAAAGACTAAATTTCGTGGAATTATTTTTTTTTTTTGCTGAAAACAAAAATTTCAGCATGATGAAAAATTCGGTGGACAAATCCCAAATATGGAGAGGGGGGGATCCTGATTCCTAATATAGCCTAATTTCGTGGCCTGTATGGAAATTGCCCCTTCCCTTTTCTCCTTCCCCCTCCTTCCACTTTAACCATTTGTAATTTTGACATTGACCATTCTGGTCAACATCCGGTTTTGATGACAGTTGTTGGTTACAGTTTTTCTGATGACAGTTGATGGTGACATTTTCTGGTAACCGTTTTTCGATAATTTATTTTTTATTTGGGTGAAAATTGTTTTTTTTTTAATTATTTTTTTCTCAAAATACATTGCCACCAACTGTTGTCATCAATAACATAACACTATCACCAAATATTATCACAAACTAGTTAAAATTGTCACCAACTATAGTCAATATCAATTGTCACAAACTAGAAATCATTGTCACTAACTATAACTACCTATTTTTACTAATTACCAAACACTGGTACAAAATTATTTTCATCAACTAGCTAGTGAACACTGAAACACACCTATATTATCACCAATTAAAGAATATCGTCACCATTTTTTTGTCGCTGACTATTAAAGATTATCACCGCCTATTTTCCCTAACTATATAAAGCTGTCACCACCTATTTTTCCCAACTACATACCACAACTTCCACTGCAACTGAATACAAGGAGAATGAAAATTAGCTTATAGCTAAATGAGATATTAAAAAATGAAATCTTTCATAACACATTGGAAAAAAAAACATAACCTCCAATATTTAGCGCAAGACCATCGACCTCTTGATTGAAAATGGCTCATCATCAAACATAAATAATCTGTTACCACAAATAATATATAACTCTACCACTAAACAACTATGCATGAGTTAATATCACCATAAACATAGGTGATTAATTGTCACTAATCCAAAAAAACAACAACAAAATAACAACTAAATTTGACTTAAAAACCACCAGAAACATAGTCTCAATTCAATTGATGATATAAACTTAAGATACATAATAACATTTGTCGTCAAACAAACAATTGTCACCAAACAAACAAGAAATGCTATACCCCTGATAGTCTCTGTTTAGTTGATACTACCTCATATACCCCTCGATCGTCTCCAATGCTACCATAGTAAACAAGAGACATGGTGTCGATTAAAGAGATGAGTAGGGAGAGGGAGATTAAGGACGAATGAACACAAGGAGGGTACGTGGTGACAACTCATTTTTCTTATGAGAACCTCAATAAAGCAACCATCAACTAACAAAGTCCAGGCCCCAGGGTACGTGGTACCCTTTTTAACCCAGTGACAACATAATTCAAGCAAAGAAAACCTCAACAATGCCACTGGATGCGGGTTCGTATCTCCATTTTAAGGGTTGAATTTTTTATTTTTTTTTGGTTTAATCTTTTAACCTAAAACTATATTGGACTTTCTTATAAACTATTTTTATTTAATTTTGAGCCTTCTTATCAACTAATTTTATTTGTTAATTTAATACATCCTCATATTACATTATTTTCAGTGCCTTCTAATAAACTATTTATATTATTTTTGGGGCCTTCTTGTTAACTATTTTTATTTGTTAATTTAACACAACCTCCTATTATATTGATATAAACATAAATAGTAAAAATGACTCAAACTCTTATAGAAGGTAGTTCTATATTAATTTTTTTTTAAAATAAATTTATTTTATACGAATTTACTCTCATACATGTTTGTGATCTATTAGTAAATCTTAATAAATACTCCTCCTGGTAAAATAATTATATTCGACTTTTTCATATGGTTTTAAAAAAATAAAAACTCTACAAAATATTGACTTTTAAATTATTATTTTAAATAATTTCATATATTTTTTATTTTATATTGTTTTTATATTTATAAAACTATATAAAAATCAAATATTTTGATAAGGAGATAGTATTGAACATGGCTTCGAAAATACATTGGACGGCCCGTGATTGTAATCTCTCATAAATCTACCAAAAACTATAGCAAATGGATGAAATTTTGGACGGCTAATGTTGATCGATAGTGTTGATGTGGTTGTGTTGTGTAAGGATGAAGGAATTTGGATTTTGATTGATCTTAGATAGGTAAATATAGGGCTGGCAAATGGTACGGAAATTACCATACCAACCACGTACCAACCACAAACCGACTATGTTGGTAACCACGCTTGTGGTAACCAACGTGGTGGTAACCATCTTGGCGGTAACCACATGAAGATGGTACGGTAATGGTAATGGAATCTGAATATCATGGTTACCATGGTTACCAAGTATATATATTAATTTTTTTATTTAATATTTTATTGTTATTATCTTTAAGGTTTAAGTTTTAAATTTGTATTTTGTGTTTTGATTTTGACCTAAGTTGGTCATTTCTACTTTTTCTACTAGAAACAATAGGAATATTTTGAAAGTTTTAACAATTGAACTTGGTTTTTTTGAAGACTTTGAACTTGATTGGTTTATACTTTAGCTTGTGAACTTGATTTATTTGAACTTTTAATAGATGACAACCATATTATTTTTGGTAACTATATTTTTTTCGTTCGATAAGTTTGATGAATACCGAAAGGTAGCCAAGGGGTTTAAAAAAAATACAAACAGAATTACAACTTGGTAACCATGGTAATGTACCGATGGTAACCATGGTAATGTACCGATGGTAACCATGGTAATGTACCGATGGTAACCATGGTAATGTACCGATGGTAACCACAAGTCGTGGTTACCACATATGCGGTAACCACGACTTGTGGTTGGTACGTGGTATGAAAATTTGCGTACCACCTGTTTGTGGTTGGTACGTGGTAATCGCCATTTTTTTGTGGTTACCGTACCATGTCAACCCTAGAAAAAACCCTTTACTGCTCTAATAATAGAGACACCAACAGTATTCCAATATTTCTTGTAAAACTCGGTTGTAATTCCATCAGGACCTAGAGATTTGTTATTACCCAAACTAAACACTACATATTTAATTTCACTATTGGAAGGATGTGGAATGAATAATTCATTTTCAGCTGTAGTGATAGAAGGCTGGATTAGGCTAAGCATTTCATTAAGAAGTCTACCATCGATAGACTCTTGTTTGAATCTTTTTTCGAAGTCATTTTTAATTTCGTTTCTGACATTTTCCTCTTCTACTATTAAAGTGCCTTTAGAAGTAGTTATGTTGCAGATTTGTTTCTTATGTTTTCTCCCAGAGGCCACACGGTGGAAATACGAAGTGTTAGAATCTGAAAGCTTAAGGTGCTTTGTTTTGGTTCTTTGATTCCAGAATGTTTTTTGAAATAGGCGTAGCTTTTCCTTTTTTCTTAACAAATAATTTTCTTTACTATTGGTTCTGTGTGTGTTATTTGCCGTTACTGATGATTGAATTTTAAGCAATTCGTTCTCCACCTCTTGTAACCGGCGAAAAATGTTTCCAAAGATGTACTTATTCCATTCTTTAGCTTTTTTCTTAAGAATTTTTTATTTGAAAATAAGTTGGAACATACTTGAACTAGGATATATTGCTCGCCAAGATTGTTTGACAATGTTGCGGAAGCCCTTCAGTTGAAGCCAGGTGTTTTCAAACTTGGATGGCGGTGCTTTGAAAATTGTACTACTCTCGAGTGTTATAGAAATGGGACAATGATCCGAAGTTGAAAAAACACCATTATTAGTAATTAGATTGGGAAATTTATGAAAGATTTGGTGATGAACTAGAACTAGAATCCGTTCTTATTGAGTGCATATAGCATCTGTGCTCGTCGCATATAGCAACAACTGAGCAAGCATGTGTAACACCCCCTTTTAAATCCCAAAGGAGTGTTGCAGCGCCAGTGAATCCGCGGACTTTAATGTCTTTGAATTCACCTGAGGCTTATAGGGACATGCAACCATGCTCCCATAAACAAGATGATAATTTAAATACAATAAAATAGGCGGAAGTCAATTAAATACTACATAGTTTAAAATAACTAATCTCAACAACATAGCTGAAAATCCCAAAAACCATAAATAGTACATAAACTCCAAAGTGGCTAAAACCAGCGTAGCGTTGCGGAAACTTTAAAGGTTTGAAATTTCAGTTTGAAAATCGAATGATGATAGTCCTCTCTTCAGCTCTCTCCTGCTCCGCTGCTTGCACTAGACCTGTGGAATATGGTCTGGTGTTTCGTGAGAACGAAGGACACCAGCCATCCAATAAATAGGATGGTTAGTACAATTAAGACTAGCAAATGATAGGGAAAATGTTCAGACTTTAACCTTACAGTGACCATAAAACGGTATTTCATAGGTTAAGGGAAAGACACGAATATTTAAAGTGGAAACTGGTAAAAAGGCAAACTTTTAAACAAGACTCAGATGATCGTGAGGATCGATGATACGATAAGATAAGGAATTATACCTCGAGTAAGAGTGAAGTATAATATAACTGAATTGATCACCTATTAATAATATCAATAATAACAATAATGTATATATGTAAATATAACACAATATAAAAATGTAGTGACACGGGTCCAGACTCAACTACGACTGCGACCTGAGACTTTGAAGTCTAATAGGGACACGGGTCCAGACTCAACTAGGACTGCGACCTGAGACTTTGAAGTCTAATAAGGACACGGGTCCAGACTCAACTAGGCCTGCGACCTGAGACTATTTGAAGTCTAGATATTCCATGGAACCTTTTAGATTGGGCTTTACACTATTCCCAACCTGCGAGATAGCCCTCGCACTGACTTTAAGTCAATTCGCACCACGTGAGATGCACATCTTAACATATCATACATAAGCATCACATGGTGCCTATCTTAACTTATCATACATAACTAGTTTATACTAGGTGATCATAATAACGACATCAAACCAACCAGGATGTACAAGCACGGATATTTCAAAGGATCTTAATATCGCATGCTATTAATTTGCATGAAAGAAACAAGCAGAATTTCATGCAATTAGGAAGAGGAAAATGGGCAATTTTCACTTATCTCGAGTTATAACCAAATAACACATTTAATACACATATCACTATAATTAAATTAATAATTAATAATTGCCCATTAATTTATACTCATGCCAATTTATGAATAAGGAGATAAATTACATCAAGCAGACGGATATGCAATTTATCAAAACTGGCAAGGAAATTGGCCACAGGGCCGCATTCGACACAGAAGAATTTAAAAGGCACAACAAAAGAATCACGAAACACGCAAAGGGCGTTTGAACGAAATCACTTGCCTTAACCTTCGACGATCGGTTGACGACAACAATACGAGATTTTAGCACCTATTGAATCCAATGAAAAAGGAATATTTAATATTGATATTTTATACAATTAACTTTACTTAATTCAATTTGAAATTGAATTAATTCTATAAAGTTAAAAATCTATACCAATATGAATTCCTCGGGAAGCGGGATCCGGCGTGGGTGCTTCGGGATTGCTTGGTGTCGCTGAAACGGCCAAGAATTGAATAGGGTTAAGAACTATGGGTGCCTGAATTAATTAAAAATTAATTGAGGCCAAAATATTAATAAAACATGAACTATGGGTGGTTTCTGTAATTTTGCACAAAGCTATTGAAATCTTCGATTGAATCGTACCGAAGAGGAGAAGTAACAGAAGTTCCCTCCGGCGGCGATGGCTACCCCAGACGGCGTGGTCTTCGGCGGCGGCTCGGGGCGGCAGAGCAGTGATCGGAGGCGATGGGCAGCGGTGGCTCGCGGGTGGCGGTAAGCGGAGACGGCTCGGTGGTGGTCGCGGCAACAGGGGCGGATCGCCCGAGGCGGGTGCAACGAGGGCTCGGCCCTGGGTACCGGCAGTGGTGGCCTGCGGTTCCGGTGGAGGCGAGTGCGGAGGTGGCTCGTGGCTCATGGCTCGGCAATGGTGCACCGCAGTGGGTGCGGCGGCGGTGGATCCTAGGCGGCAACCGGGGGATGATTAGCGGCGGCAAATCAGGCCACAGACGGAGGCGGTTGCTCTCGGGCGTATGGGAGAATTTGGAGAGGAAGATGAGAGGCGGTGAGGCGTGGGACGTTGGATTGGTTTGTGGAACTTAGGATAGACGTGTATCTATACCGTTGAATTAGGTTAGATAAAATATAGATTTTTGATCATTTGGGATTAAGAATAAATTAAGATAGAGATAAGGGTAGAAGATAGGTTTTAAAGAAAATAAATAAAATGAGCGGATAAAGACGGAGATAGATGACATATTTCTCCACTTTAGCGGGATGAATATTATTTAATTTAATTGCATAAATTAAATAATATGAATATTTATAGGATTTATGTAATTAAACCATCAACTATTATATTCTTTAGAATAATTTAATTATTCTATTTCATATTATATATCTTAGGTGAATTTATTCAATGGCCAAATTCACAAGATATATATAATGTAGTTTGATATAATATAGACTTATTTAATTAAATAAAAATAAGAAATAGCCCAAAAATAATTTGGGGTATTTCAGCATGAAGTTAGTGTAAATTTTTTTAAATATGGACGAATCTTGGATCCACCCTGTTGTTGCATGAGGATGGTCAAGTATGAAATAAATATAGAATAAAGATCAGACTGACTGCCCCGTCTCAGCAAATAAATACAAGACTTCCTCCCGTTGTAGTAAGAGAAAGTCAGGATCGAATCCACGAGGAAGCACGTCAGCAGTTCTCAGGTAGCTGTAAATCTCACAGACAAGCAACAGAAAGACAAAAACAAAGAAACAAGGAAAGAAACAAATAAACCCGGCAAGGGCAACTAAAACAAAAGCAAAGAACAGACAGAAAGCAAAGCAAAGGAAATAAAGAACAAAACAAGATAGAAGCAAAGCAGCAAATAAAGCAAGGCAACACACTGGTCGATCTCGACAAACACCAACTCGAGATCGACAAAGGTGACTCGACAGCAGTTCGTCGACAACAGAAAACAGGAAGACAAGCAAAGGCAACTTGATCTCGACCACCTCAACTCGAGATCGACAAGAGGTACTCGACACAGAGAACAGAAAGTAAAAAATCGACAAAAGACAGAAGCAAATCAACTCGACCTAGACAACTTCCTACTCGACTTCGACAAGAGACTCCTCGAGATCGACAAAGGCTTCGTCTATGTCGACTAAGAACAGAAAATATAAAATCGCAGATTTTCGACAGAATTCAGAAATTTGACAGAAATTAACTTCAATATATAAAAAGACTCCCAAGGCCAGGGTTTCAACACCACAACGATAACCATGCAAAACAACACATAAAGGCATAAAAGATCATGCTTTTCATCAAATAACTTTCGTTATTAACAACTAGGCATATAGAGGCTCTCGCATAAACCCTAATTGTTACTAACCCTTTTTCACATAATTAATCCAAGTTGCATTAAGATCACTTTCGCTTCAATAACACAAACAAGGATCACCTTCAACTCTCGCAAAAGAATCATGCTCATAGGGATAGAAGACAAATCGCATAAAAATCTGACCTTTATCGCATCGCCTCACATGGCCACCGTCGGGCTCACCCCAGCCCCAGAAGTGAGTGGACTACTCACGCCTCATTGCAATCGCAGACATTGAATTGATGAAAGAAACTTGCATTAAAAACTAAATTCAAAGTCTTTACAATCCTGGCAATCAACTTTCGCTGTAAGCCAAAACCTTAAAAACCTCAAACTCCTAAAACTGTATCTCTGAATGGAACTAACTACTTGTCTCTGAAATTGGATGTGTTGATTGAATGAATAAAACTGAGCCCCTAGGGCTTTATTTATAGGCTTCATTCCCTAGCTATTCTAGGAAAGAAGATATCTATCTATATCTAAATGGCTTAAAAGATAAATAAATGACATAATGGATTTAAATCTAAAAGGAAAAAGATAATTCTAAATATGGTAGGTCTTCATGTCTTGATAGATCTTGTCTTCCATTGATAGAACTTGATGTATTTGGATAGAATCTTCCGCCTTCGGCGCCAAGGAACTCCAATTCTACTCGGATTGATCAAGTCGAGAAGCTGCTGGAACATGGTCTAGTCGACCTCGACAAGGAGTCTTCGTCGACTGGACTTGACTGGCTTCTCTGCTCGATGTGGCTCGGACTTGGCTCACTGGTGCTCGTCGATCTCGAGTACGCCTAGTCGATGCCGAGTAGGGTTAGGGTTCTCGTCTTCGACTTTCTCGGACAACTTCTCCTCGGACTGGCTCGTAGACCTCGAGGAACCTTCGTCGACATCGAGTAGGGGTAGGGTTGTCGACTAGGCCTCCTCGGGTGGCTCTCCTCGGACTGGCTCGGATCTGATCTGGGTGGCTTGTCGATCTCGACCAGCTCTTGTCGAGATCGAGTAAGGTTCGTCTGGCTCCTCGTCCTCGGCTTCTCGGGCAGCTCTTCCCTTCATCGACTCCGGCTGGTGGCGCTGGGCTTCGTCGACCTCGACCAGGGCTTGTCGAGGTCGAGTTGGGTTCCGGAGCTCGGGTTGCTGGCTCTCTCGACCAAGGTCTGCTCGACAAGTTGGTGCCCGAACATGCTCGTCTAGGTCGAGTAGACCTACTCGAGATCGAGTAGCCTCGACTCTCAGACTGGTTCCGCTGCTTTGACCTTGGACTTCTGTAGTGGTTTTCCGAGTTTTTCCGACCTTCTGTAGAATTGCTGTAAAATGCCTCGATTTCTGCGAATTAAACAGAAACTGGTGTAGATTCCATAATTTGACAAATAAGCATAAACTACATAGATTCTGTACTATCTTAACCCAAATGAATTCAATGTATACAGAAATCGATATAAAAGTTACTGTAAAACATGGCAGATTCCGCTCACAACAAACACCCCATACTTAAGCTTGCTTGTCCTCAAGCAATACTTTTATTTGTCATTCAGGGGAAGAATTCAAAACTCTCAACATCTTGGATTCATTCTTATATAACCCTGCAATCAATTACCATCCTCGAAAAGGTACTTATGTCACAGATTCATGCATGTGCAAATATGTAAAAGCAACATCTACTCACAAAAGGAGGGTTATGCACAAATAAATTTTTAACGTGACAAAGCATTGATAATCAAGAAGACTTTAATTTAAGCTAATGAAGGAGTAGATTGGTAAAAGGCTAAAAGGTGGGCAATTTCTGGCAATGTGGTGCTAATGATCCGGGGAAATGGAGTATTTTCCAAACTTGAGTTTTATTCCATATTCCTTTCTTCATAAGATTCATCACCTTTCATAATGCTTTTCTCAATAATAATGCTTTTACCTCTCTAACCTCAGCACTGCCTTCTCGCGAGTCGCAAACATGTGTGTCATGAATGGCCCCGGATACTTAGTGCTTTGGACTCCTCACTATGTGTCCCATCTCTCCAAACTATTATCTCAGAGAGCAGGATCAATCTACCTTTATCTCCTGAGGTGATTGGATTTTCTTTCACTCATTAAGTTTTCCATATATTTCAAACAATTTCCTTCCAAACTCCAAATATGATAACAAAACAAACACCATATAACATCTCCATAATGTAACATCATTCTCAACATAATCCCCGAATAGGAAATAAGGTAAAGAATGACAAATATTTAGATCATGTGGGGCAATATTTGAAATAAGGCATATTATGGCTTTTGTGATGCATAAGCATAGGTAAGGCTAGGATATAACAATATGAGCATTTATATGGAAATATAAAGTCCTCCATCATCTTATCATGCAACATGTCAAAAGCAATTTCAAATTTTACCTCCTTTCATGGTTTTCAATAAAATATGCACTTCATTGTGACTTCCCTTTTACTAGGCAATTTCATCCTATATCTCTAATGAATCTAATTTTGCATCGTCGAGTCCAATATAAGCTTCCATGACATTATTTCAAAAATTTCAATGGGGGTCATTTTTCTCAAAATTTTGAAATCTTGCATATAAGTTCATAATTCAAATAATGCATTCCAAAATAGCCATGTAGCAATTCTAAGAAATAATGCACAAATAATGTCAAATATGATCAATATGCACAAAGTAAGCCCTTCCCCCACCCCATACTTAAACATTACAGTGTCCTCACTGTATAAAAAAACAAGGTAAAGGGTAAAGAAAGAAACTCACAAGACATGTGTGCAGAGCTGCAAAATTTCGAATGGAGCACCTCCTAGTCCAAGTATGAATATTGCTTGGTTCTATCCATGGACCTGAAAAAGTATGGAAGACATATACCCATAATAGAAACAACAAAAAAACCAAAAAAATGTTCAAAACCAAAAACCAAAAACAAAGTCTCAAATGTCCTAAAAAGTCTATGTACATGCTCTAGATTTTATAGTCGCTAGGCCGACTTTCATTAATGATCAAGGTGGCATCTGCAGAGCCCATGTAGCTTGGGCCTCAAATAAGACTCCATTCTTGTCCATCAGCTGTAATCCTCCAGAATGGATCTTGTTCACCACGAACGGTCCCATCCGCTTCTTGTTGAATTTGTTAGGAAACCAATGATCCTTTGACTTAGAGACATAGAGCTTGTCTCCAACTTCATACTCCTTAGGCTCATCATTGGAAATCCTGCACAATCGCACATACCAAGGCAGACCTCTCCCATGTATAGATAAATCTTTAATGGAAATATGAGAAGAAAGATCCATACCTTGACTCACCTTCGCGGAAACGGAATCGGGGACCACTGTATTTGGCCGATCTCGACTAGGGCTCCTCGAGATCGACGAGTCTGCTGGTTCTGGTGGTGGTCTGGTCGAAGAGGCAGAAGTCGACGAAGGCAGGGGCTTGTCGACCTCGAGTAGCCTACTCGACATCGAGTAGGGCTCTGTGTTGTGAGCGGAATCTGCCATGTTTTACAGTAACTTTTATATCGATTTCTGTATACATTTCATTGCATTTGGGTTGGATAGTACAGAATCTATGTAGTTTGTGTATATTTGCCAAAATTATGGAATCTACACCAGTTTCTGTTTAAATCGCAGAAATCGAGGCGTTTACAGCAATTCTACAGAAGGTCGGAAAAGCTCGGAAAACTACTACAGAAGTCCAAGGTCAAAGCAGCGGAACAAGTCTGAGAGTCAAGTCTACTCGATCTCGAGTAGGCTTACTCGACATAGACCAGCAGGCCAGGTCGACAGACCATGGTCGAGAGAGCCAAGCCACCCGAGCTCCGGACCCTACTCGACCTCGACAAGCCCTGGTCGAGGTCGACGAAGCCCAGACGGCCACACCCGGAGTCGACGAGGAGAAGCTGCCCGAGAAGCCGAGGACGGCCAGGAGACTCGCTGCCAGCGACTCGACTCGCTGCAGCGGACCACTCGCTGCCGCGGACCAGGCCACTCGCTGCCAGCGGACACAGCAACTCGACAAGACCTACTCGGCCAACCTTACTCGAGGTCGACTAGGGCTTGTCGAGATCGACAAGACCCTGAGTCCTTGTCCGAGCCAGTCGAGCACACCCACCCGAGGAGACCTTGTCGATGACCCAACTCTTCTCGACATCGACTACCCCTTGTCGAGATCGACAAGCACCCAGGAGCCCAAGTCCGAGCCCATCGAGGAGAGCCACTCGAGAAACCCTAGTCGGCGAGCCAGTTTACTCGAGGTCGACTAGGTTTACTCGAGGTCGACAGGCACCCAGTGAGCCAACTCCGAGCCACATCGAGCAGAGTCAAGCCAAGCCGAGAAGCCGTACTCGAGGTCGACTAGACCTACTCGAGGTCGAGTAAGGCCGTGTCCAGAATCTTCTCGACGTAGCCCTGTTCGAGTAGAGTTGGAGTTGCTTGGTGCCGAAGGCGGAAGATTCTATCCGATTCTATCAAGTTCTATCAATGGAAGACAAGATCTATCAAGACATGAAGACCTACCATATTTAGAATTATCTTTTTCCTTTTAGATTTAATTTCATTATGTCTTTTATTTATCTTTTAAGCATTTTAGATATAGATAGACATCTTCTTTCCTAGATTAGCTAGGGAATGAAGGCTATAAATAAAGCCCATGGGGCTCAGTTTTATTCATTCAGAGATTCAATTCAAGACACACAAGTAGTTAGTTCCATTCAGATACAGTTTTAGGGGTTCTAAGGTTTTTAAGGTTTTGGCTTACAGCGAAAGTTGATTGCCAAGATTGTAAAAGGCTTTGAATATAGTTTATGCAAGTTTCTTTCATCAATTCAATGTCTGCGATTGCGATGAGGCGTGAGTAGTCTACCCACTTCTGGGGGTGGGGTGAGCCCGACGGTGGCCATGTGAGGCGATGCTGTAAAGGTCAGATCTTTTGTGCGATTTGTCTTCTATCCCTATGAGCATGATTCTTTTGCGAGAGTTGAAGGTGATCCTTGTTTGTGTTATTGAAGCGAAAGTGATCTTAATGCAGCTTGGTTTAATTATGTGAAAAAGGGTTAGTAACAATTAGGGTTTATGCGAGAGCCTCTATATGCCTAGTTGTTAATAACGAAAGTTATTTGATGAAAAGCATGATCTTTTATGCCTTTATGTGTTGTTTTGCATGGTTATCGTTGCGGTATTGAAACCCTAGCCTTGGAGGTCTTTTAATATATTGATTTATTTCATCAAAATTCTGAGTTCTGTGTTTGAATTTGCAAGCTTTAAAGTTTCTGTCTTTTTTCTGTTCTTAGTCGACATAGATGAAGCTCTTGTCAATCTCGAGTTGCTGTAGTCGAGGTCGAGTGGGAGGTTGTCTAGGTCGAGTTAGTTTTCTTCTGTCTTTGTCGATTTTTACTTTCGGCCTTTATTGTTTCTAGTCGAGATCGAGGACCTCTTGTCGAGGTCGAGTTGGCTTGTTTTGTCGAGTTTCTTTGTTTTCTGTTTCTGAGTTGTTGCAGTCGACTTACCTTAGTCGACCTAGAGGACAGCTACTCGAGATCGAGTAGCTTCTGTGTCCTTGCTTTTAAGTTTCTGCTTTGCTTTTCGTTTAGTTTCTGCTTTGCTTTTCGTTTAGTTTCTGCTTTGCTTCTGTTTTGCTTTGCTTCTGTTCTTTACTTTCTTTGCTTTGCTTTTATTTCTGTCTTTTATTTGTTCTTTGCTTTTATTTTAGTTGCCCTTGCCGGGATTATTTGTTTCTGTTTTATTTCTACTTCCGCTTGTGTTTCTGTCTTTTCTGCTGTCTGTGAGAATTTACAGCTACCTGAGAACTGCTGACGTGCTTCCTCGTGGATTCGATCCTGACTTTCTCTTACTACAATGGGAGGAAGTCTTGTATTTATTTGCTGAGACAGGGGAGTCTATCTGAACTTTATTTGATATCTATTTCAATACTTGACCAACTCCTGCAACAACAAAATTGGCGCCGTTCTGGTGGTGGTCTGGTCGAAGAGGCAGAAGTCGACGAAGGCAGGGGCTTGTCGACCTCGAGTAGCCTACTCGACATCGAGTAGGGCTCTGCTCCTGGAGTCGCCAGCGTCGAGGAAGAAGAAGCCGAGGCCGTCGAAGAGTGGTCGATCTCGACAAGATTCTTGTCGATCTCGACTAGAGATGGTTTGTCAGGCGGCTTCTGTGTCGAGGAAGCAGGAGTCGAGTTGGCCGCGGGCTGGTCGACGTCGACAAGTCTGGTCGACCTCGACGAGGTTTCTGCTCCGGGTGGCTTGCTCATCGACGAAGGCGGATCTGGCGGTGCTGAGTGGTGGTCGACCTCGACGAGGGTGTGGTCGACCTCGAGTAGACTTGGCTTGTCTGGTTCGCTGCTCGACGAAGTTGGCTCTGGTGGAGTCTCCTTAGTCTGGTCGAGATCGACTAGGGTTCTACTCGACATCGAGGAGCCCTGGTCGATCTTGACCCCATACTTAGCTCCTGTCAAGACATCCGAAAAATAATGAATCCACAATGACTTACCTTGGTCTGTGTCGATGGGATTCTCTGTGTTCTCCTTGAGGATTGCCATGATCTCCTCCACCTAGGCCTCCATGTCTCTCTTTTCTATCTCCTCAGGGGTCATATTTCTGACCTTAGGTTCCCCGCAGGTGATGTAGCCAGCTGAGATAGATTTGCCCTCTTCCATTGGACCCGTATGCCTTTTAGTTTTTTTGAAGGAATACTCAATTACTTCATCGCTGATGTTGAATGTGAGCACTCCTTTCCTTACGCTTATGTTGGCATCCACCGTCGCAAAGAATGCTCTCCCTAGAATAATTGGACAAGCAGGATCTTCTTGCATATCAACAATTAAGAAATCAGCAGGGACGAAGAATTTACCTACTTGTACTTGGACATTTTCCACCATGCCTGTTGGAATGACCACTGTGTTGTTGACCATGTAAAGTCTAGCATCCACAGGCTCCAGGGCACCTATCTTAATCTTGGACCAAATCGTTAAAGGCATAATACTAACACTAGCTCCAAGATCACATAAAGCATTAATTTTGTATGGACCAAATCCAATAGTTATAGCAAACTTACCTGGATCCGGCCTCTTCTCCAGTATGTCCAGATGGCTGCACTCCTCTGTGATTTCTGCCATCGATCGCTTTTTGCTCAGAATCTCCTTCAGGAACTTGACATAGGATGGCATTTCATTGAGAGCTTCTGTGAAGGGGATAGTGACGTTGAGCTTTTGAAGCATCTTGATGAAGCGCTGAAACTTTTTCTCCGCTGGGTCCTTTAGAGATTTCGTGGGGAAAGGCAGCTTCTTTTTCTGAGTTGGAGCCAGAACAGATGTCGGAGTTGCTGTAGATTTCTCGACCAAGGGCTCCTCGACATCGACTAGACCTTTGTCGACATCGACCAGATTGGGCCCAGTCGAGTTGCTGTTCGGCGTAGACGAAGATTCTGGCAATTTCTCCTCGAGGTCGACGAAGGTTTTGTCGAGATCGACCAGATGTTTGTCGAGATCGACCACGGCCTTGTCGAGGTCGACTTGCTGTTCCTCGTCATTCTGCTGCTTTCCAACCTCTGGCTCTTGCAGTTGATGGCCGCTTCTGAGTTTTACAGCAGCGATGTGTCCAGTCTTTCCCTTAGGATTTGGTTCTGAAGATCCAAGGAGTGACCCTGACTGTCTGGGAATTCCCGCTGCTAGCTGACCAATCTGTGTATCAACTGTTTTCCTCCAGGTATCAATTTCCCCAAGCCTAGAATTGACACCTTGCATCTGAGTATAAACGGAGTTGAAGGATTGCCTAGTTTCTGAGTGGTTCCTCCGTATCTCCTCCAGGACTGTCTGTATATCATCCTTCTTTTGATCCCTTTCTGGATGTCCTGGAGCTCTGTAGGGCGGGGGGTTCCTAGGGAAACCTTGGTTCCATTGTGGTTGCTGAAACCTTTGGTCCCCCATGTAGCGATTGGGACCCCCTGCGTAAGCTGCATCCTCATGATGCTCTGCCAGCTTGACTTGCTCTGCATGTGGGCACTCAGTAGTGGTGTGCCTTTGCGATCCGCATTCAATGCAAGGCCGGTCGACAGAGAGATATTTCACTTGCTTGATCAGCTTCTTATTCTGGTCTCTGTAGTATTGCTCCCTAACATCCGGATCGATCTCCTTAGGAGGCTCATATAGGGGCATAGATGGTGCTGGCCTGGCGTATGGGTTCTCTTCATAGGTTGTAGTAGACCCATACTTGTTGTCGTAGGTAGTGAGCTTCTCTAGCACACCCCATGCGTCACTTGGAGGCATTGTTAGATACTCGTAGCGAGTATAATTATTGATTCTGTCCTTAGTGACTTGATCAAGAGAGTTGAAGAAGATCTCCTGAATGATGTAGGGTGGCTGTCCATGAGTAGGGCAAGATCGCAGAAGTTCCTTATATCGCTCCCATGCCTTTGCCAGCGGTTCTCCTTGCTTTTGTTTGAAGGCAGTGATTTTCTGGCGGAGATGTGCTGTTTTGGCGGGTGGGAAGAATTTGTTCAGAAACTCTTGCTCTACTTGGGCCCAAGTTGTGAGTGATTTTGCTTTCAGCCCTTCCAGCCATTTCAGTGCAGGACCAGCGAGAGACCAGCGAAAAGCTTTCATCTTAACATATTCCAAAGTTGTACCTTCAGCAAGAGTACGACACATGTCAGAAAAGTTTGTAATATGTTCAAGAGGACACTCATTAAATCTACCATAAAAGGCACTATTTTTAAGCTCTATAAGAAATTGAGTGCGAATTTCAAAAGAGTTCTCAGGGATTAGAATCGCCGATTCAGGCACGATGAGCGTGGGATGCATGTAATCCTCAGCGGTGGTTGGGTATTGGGCAAGCTCAGTTTCCGCTTGCCTTGCGCGCTCATTGGCTTGTTCCCATGCTGCTCTCTCAGTGGTGAGAGCAGCATCTCTGGCGGCTAGATCCCTGGTAAGCCTCTGTATCAGCTACTCCTGTGTTTCAGCGGCCGACATGGCTCTTTGCAGTTTATTTTTGACGTGTAAAAGGCGCTCTGGGTCGTCTAAGCCGTAATACTCAGGTGGGAGACCAGAACGGCGCATACACCTGAAAAGTAACTCAAAGAAACAGTGAGAACTAACTACCTAAGGCGCGATTGATAGCTTCCCCGGCAACGGCGCCAATTTGTTGTTGCAGGAGGATGGTCAAGTATGAAATAAATATAGAATAAAGATCAGACTGACTGCCCCGTCTCAGCAAATAAATACAAGACTTCCTCCCGTTGTAGTAAGAGAAAGTCAGGATCGAATCCACGAGGAAGCACGTCAGCAGTTCTCAGGTAGCTGTAAATCTCACAGACAAGCAACAGAAAGACAAAAACAAAGAAACAAGGAAAGAAACAAATAAACCCGGCAAGGGCAACTAAAACAAAAGCAAAGAACAGACAGAAAGCAAAGCAAAGGAAATAAAGAACAAAACAAGATAGAAGCATTAAAAACTAAATTCAAAGTCTTTACAATCCTGGCAATCAACTTTCGCTGTAAGCCAAAACCTTAAAAACCTCAAACTCCTAAAACTGTATCTCTGAATGGAACTAACTACTTGTCTCTGAAATTGGATGTGTTGATTGAATGAATAAAACTGAGCCCCTAGGGCTTTATTTATAGGCTTCATTCCCTAGCTATTCTAGGAAAGAAGATATCTATCTATATCTAAATGGCTTAAAAGATAAATAAATGACATAATGGATTTAAATCTAGAAGGAAAAAGATAATTCTAAATATGGTAGGTCTTCATGTCTTGATAGATCTTGTCTTCCATTGATAGAACTTGATGTATTTGGATAGAATCTTCCGCTTTCGGCACCAAGGAACTCCAATTCTACTCGGATTGATCAAGTCGAGAAGCTGCTGGAACATGGTCTAGTCGACCTCGACAAGGTCTTGTCGACCTCGACAAGGAGTCTTCGTCGACTGGACTTGACTGGCTTCTCTGCTCGATGTGGCTCGGACTTGGCTCACTGGTGCTCGTCGATCTCGAGTACGCCTAGTCGATGTCGAGTAGGGTTAGGGTTCTCGTCTTCGACTTTCTCGGACAACTTCTCCTCGGACTGGCTCGTAGACCTCGAGGAACCTTCGTCGACATCGAGTAGGGGTAGGGTTGTTGACTAGGCCTCCTCGGGTGGCTCTCCTCGGACTGGCTCAGATCTGATCTGGGTGGCTTGTCGATCTCGACCAGCTCTTGTCGAGATCGAGTAAGGTTCGTCTGGCTCCTCGTCCTCGGCTTCTCGGGCAGCTCTTCCCTTTATCGACTCCGGGTGGTGGCGCTGGGCTTCGTCGACCTCGACCAGGGCTTGTCGAGGTCTAGTTGGGTTCCGGAGCTCGGGTTGCTGGCTCTCTCGACCAAGGTCTGCTCGACAAGTTGGTGTCCGAACATGCTCGTCTAGGTCGAGTAGACCTACTCGAGATCGAGTAGCCTCGACTCTCAGACTGGTTCCACTGCATTGACCTTGGACTTCTGTAGTGGTTTTCCGACCTTCTGTAAAATTGCTGTAAAATGCCTCGATTTCTGCGAATTAAACAGAAACTGGTGTAGATTCCATAATTTGACAAATAAGCATAAACTACATAGATTCTGTACTATCTTAACCCAAATGAATGCAATGTATACAGAAATCGATATAAAAGTTACTGTAAAACATGGCAGATTCCGCTCACAACACACCCATATTCAAAAAAAAAAAAAATTCAAAGAGACCACAAAATTAAAAAATTAAATTAAAATTTTCTTTCCGTGACCAGGGTTTTATACAAGCATCGTGCGCCTCTATTTGGCGCCCTCTCATGTTTCTTTGCATCTTTTTATTTTTTTACTTGCAAGTCGCAAACCAGATTGATTACCGATGCAAATCTTCACACAAAATGCGCTACTTGATTTAATTAAAAAAAAAAAACGCATTGACATTTTCGTTATTTTTTTTTCATTACCTAATCAAGAAAAGGAATAATGACAAAATAGAAATAGGGCTACTGACAAGACCATTTTCACACAATTGCACACAAAGTCTTTTTCCTCCTAACAAATATTTACCTAGGGTTGGCATGGTACGGTAACCACAAAAAAATGGCGATTACCACGTACCAACCACAAACAGGTGGTACGCAAATTTTCATACCACGTACCAACCACAAGTCGTGGTTACCGCATATGTGGTAACCACGACTTGTGGTTACCATCGGTACATTACCATGGTTACCATCGGTACATTACCATGGTTACCAAGTTGTAATTCTGTTTGTATTTTTTTTAAACCCCTTGGCTACCTTTCGGTACTCATCAAACTTATCGAACGAAAAAAATATAGTTACCAAAAATAATATGGTTATCATCTATTAAAAGTTCAAATAAATCAAGTTCACAACCTAAAGTATAAACCAATCAAGTTCAAAGTCTTCAAAAAAACCAAGTTCAATTGTTCAAACTTTCAAAATGTTCCTATTGTTTCTAGTAGAAAAAGTAGAAAGGACCAACTTAGGTCAAAATCAAAACACAAAATAGAAATTTAAAACTTAAACCTTAAAGATAATAACAATAAAATATTAAATAAAAAAATTAATATATATACTTGGTAACCATGGTAACCACGATATTCAGATTCCATTACCATTACCGTACCATCTTCATGTGGTTACCACCAAGATGGTTACCACCACGTTGGTTACCACTGTTGTTGCAGGAGTTGGTCAAGTATTGAAATATATATCAAATAAAGTTAAGATAGACTCCCCTGTCTCAGCAAATAAATACAAGACTTCCTCCCGTTGTAGTAAGATAAAAGTCAGGATCGAATCCACGAGGAAGCACGTCAGCAGTTCTCAGGTAGCTGTAAATTCTCACACACAGCAGCAGAACAGACAGAAACACAAGCAGAAACAGAAATAAAACCGGCAAGGGCAACTAAAACAAAAGCAAATAAAAGACAGAAAGTAAAGCAAAGAAAGTAAAGAACAAAGCAAAACAAAAGCAAAGCAGAAACTAAAAGCAAGGACACAGAAGCTACTCGATCTCGACAAGACAGTAATGAAAACAGAAAGTAAAGAACAAAAGCAATCAACTCGATGAACAAAGCGTACTCGATCTCGACCACCTCTCCTCGAGATCGACAAGAGGTACTCGACACAGAGAACAGAAAGTAAAAATCGACAAAAGACGGAAGCAAATCAACTCGACTAAGAAAAGCCCTACTCGAGATCGACCACACTTCCTCGATCTCGACCAAGCTTCGTCTATGTCGACAAGAACAGAAAACACAAAATCGCAGATTTTCGACAGAATTTAGAATTTCGACAGAAATTAACTCAATATATTAAAAGACCTCCAAGGCTAGGGTTTCAACACCACAACGATAACCATGCAAAACAACACATAAAGGCATTAAAGATCATGCTTTCCATCAAATAACTTTCGTCATTAACAACTAGGCATATAGAGGCTCTCGCATAAACCCTAATTGTTACTAACCCTTTTTCACATAATTAATCCAGGTTGCATTAAGATCACTTTCGCTTCAATAACACAAACAAGGATCACCTTCAACTCTCGCAAAAGAATCATGCTTATAGGGATAGAAGACAAATCGCATAAAAATCTGACCTTTATCGCATCGCCTCACATGGCCACCGTCGGGCTCACCCCAGCCCCAGAAGTGGGTGGACTACTCACGCCTCATTGCAATCGCAGACATTGAATTGATGAAAGAAACTTGCATTCAAAACTAAATTCAAAGCCTTTATAATCCTGGCAATCAACTTTCGCTGTAAGCCAAAACCCTAAAACCTTCGAATCTCCCTAAACTTCTCTGTAAATAGAATTGTGTGTAACTTCGAATCGAATGTTGATGAATGGATAAAACTGAGCCCCTAGGGCTTTATTTATAGGCTTCATTCCCTAGCTAATCTAGGAAAGAAGATATCTATCTATATCTAAAAAGCTTAAAGATAAATAAATGACATAATGGAATTAAATCTAAAAGGAAAAAGATAAAACTAATTATGGTAGGTCTTCATGATGTTGATAGATCTTGTCTTCCATGGATAGATGATGATAGATTTCGGCCAAATCGACTCCTTCGCGCCCAAGGAATCCCAAGTCTACTCGGACAGGTCTTCGTCGAGATCGAGTTGGGTCTTCGCTTCCGCTTCCGCGAGTTGGCTCTTCCGCTGGCAGCGAGTGGCCTCTTCCGCGGCAGCGAGTTTCCTTTTCCGCTGCAGCGAGTCAAGTCGCTGGCAGCGAGTGCTCCTGGTCGTCCTCGGCTCTTCTCCTTGTCGACTCCGGGTGTGGGCGTCTGGGCTTCGTCGACCTCGACCAGGGCTTGTCGAGGTCGAGTTGGGTTCCGGAGCTCGGGTTGCTGGCTCTCTCGACCATGGTCTGCTCGACAAGTTGGTGCCCGGACATGCTCGTCTAGGTCGAGTAGACCTACTCGAGATCGAGTAGCTTTGCCTCTCAGCCTTGTTCCGCTGCTTTGACCTCAGACTTCTGTAGTGGTTTTCCGAGCTTTTCCGACCTTCTGTAGAATTGCTGTAAAACGCCTTGATTTCTGCAAATTAAACAGAAACTGGTGTAGATTCCATAATTTGGCAAATAAACATAAACTACATAGATTATGTACTATCTTAACCCAAATGAATGCAATGTATACAGAAATCGATATAAAAGTTACTGTAAAACATGGCAGATTCCGCTCACAACAACCACAAGCGTGGTTACCAACATAGTCGGTTTTTGGTTGGTACGTGGTTGGTATGGTAATTTCCGTACCATTTGCCAGCCCTATATTTACCTATCTAAGATCAATAAAAATCCAAATTCCTTCATCCTTAAACAACACAACCACATCAACACTATCGATCAACATTAGCCGTCCAAAATTTCATCCATTTGCTATAGTTTTTGGTAGATTTATGAGAGATTACAATCACGGGCCGTCCAATGTATTTTCGAAGCCATGTTCAATACTATCTCCTTATCAAAATATTTGATTTTTTATATAGTTTTATAAATATAAAAACAATATAAAATAAAAAATATATGAAATTATTTAAAATAATAATTTAAAAGTCAATATTTTGCAGAGTTTTTATTTTTTTAAAACCATATGAAAAAGTCGAATATAATTATTTTACCAGGATGAGTATTTATTAAGATTTACTAATAGATCACAAACATGTATGAGAGTAAATTCGTATAAAATAAATTTATTTTAAAAAAATTTTAATATAGAACTACCTTCTATAAGAGTTTGAGTCATTTTTACTATTTATGTTTATATCAATATAATAGGAGGTTGTGTTAAATTAACAAATAAAAATAGTTAACAAGAAGGCCCCAAAAATAATATAAATAGTTTATTAGAAGGCACTGAAAATAATGTAATATGAGGATGTATTAAATTAACAAATAAAATTAGTTGATAAGAAGGCTCAAAATTAAATAAAAATAGTTTATAAGAAAGTCCAATATAGTTTTAGGTTAAAAGATTAAACCAAAAAAAAATAAAAAATTCAACCCTTAAAATGGAGATACGAACCCGCATCCAGTGGCATTGTTGAGGTTTTCTTTGCTTGAATTATGTTGTCACTCGGTTAAAAAGGGTACCACGTACCCTGGGGCCTGGACTTTGTTAGTTGATGGTTGCTTTATTGAGGTTCTCATAAGAAAAAGGAGTTGTCACCACGTACCCTCCTTGTGTTCATTCGTCCTTAATCTCCCTCTCCCTACTCATCTCTTTAATCGACACCATGTCTCTTGTTTACTATGGTAGCATTGGAGACGATCGAGGGGTATATGAGGTAGTATCAACTAAACAGAGACTATCAGGGGTATAGCATTTCTTGTTTGTTTGGTGACAATTGTTTGTTTGACGACAAATGTTATTATGTATCTTAAGTTTATATCATCAATTGAATTGAGACTATGTTTCTGGTGGTTTTTAAGTCAAATTTAGTTGTTATTTTGTTGTTGTTTTTTTGGATTAGTGACAATTAATCACCTATGTTTATGGTGATATTAACTCATGCATAGTTGTTTAGTGGTAAAGTTATATATTATTTGTGGTAACAGATTATTTATGTTTGATGATGAGCCATTTTCAATCAAGAGGTCGATGGTCTTGCGCTAAATATTGGAGGTTATGTTTTTTTTTCCAATGTGTTATGAAAGATTTCATTTTTTAATATCTCATTTAGCTATAAGCTAATTTTCATTCTCCTTGTATTCAGTTGCAGTGGAAGTTGTGGTATGTAGTTGGGAAAAATAGGTGGTGACAGCTTTATATAGTTAGGGAAAATAGGCGGTGATAATCTTTAATAGTCAGCGACAAAAAAATGGTGACGATATTCTTTAATTGGTGATAATATAGGTGTGTTTCAGTGTTCACTAGCTAGTTGATGAAAATAATTTTGTACCAGTGTTTGGTAATTAGTAAAAATAGGTAGTTATAGTTAGTGACAATGATTTCTAGTTTGTGACAATTGATATTGACTATAGTTGGTGACAATTTTAACTAGTTTGTGATAATATTTGGTGATAGTGTTATGTTATTGATGACAACAGTTGGTGGCAATGTATTTTGAGAAAAAAATAATTAAAAAAAAAACAATTTTCACCCAAATAAAAAATAAATTATCGAAAAATGGTTACCAGAAAATGTCACCATCAACTGTAATCAGAAAAACTGTAACCAACAACTGTCATCAAAACCGGATGTTGACCAGAATGGTCAATGTCAAAATTACAAATGGTTAAAGTGGAAGGAGGGGGAAGGAGAAAAGGGAAGGGGCAATTTCCATACAGGCCACGAAATTAGGCTATATTAGGAATCAGGATCCCCCCCTCTCCATATTTGGAATTTGCCCACCGAATTTTTCATCATGCTGAAATTTTTGTTTTCAGCAAAAAAAAAAATAATTCCAAGAAATTTAGTCTTTTTTTTTCCCGCCTTTCCAGAGTTGCTGAAAGGGAATTGTGCCACAATCTGTTTTCAACAGTTTTTTTTTTTGCTTTATTTTTTCGTTTTTTTTCGTTTTTTTCCTGCGTTTTCAGAGTTGCTGAAACCCTAATTTCAACATTGTTGTTGATGCTGAAACCCCGATTTCAGCAACGTTGCTGATGCTGAAATTGTTGCTGAAACCGTGTTACGAGATATAAAATTTAGCCTATGCGGGATTCGAACCCACGTATTTGTGCATAAGCACATTGCTATACCATTGAGCTAAGAGGCTTTTAAAGGAGATTTAAAGCAAGTTCAACATCAATAATTTCAGCAAATTCTAGTTTTAATGCAAGTTCAACACCAATAATTTCAGCAAAAAAGAAGGACCAAACTAAGAGTCCTAACCAAAAGAGTAAAAATATTCCTCTCACGAGTCTAACTCCAAATTTCCTTCCACAACGTTGTTGTTGAAAACCCGATTTCAGCATTGTTGTTGCTGCTGAAACCGGGGTTTTAGCAACGTTGTTAACTATGCCAGAACCAGATCTCTCTTTTGAAATTTGAATACCTCTTCAAACATGTATGACAACATACATAGAAGACAAATTTGGATTTTGTGGCTGAATTATATGAATCCTAAAATCATCAAATCAAGGACAAAAAACACACATGCTCATGAGTGATGAGGAAAATCTTTCAAACAGTGAATTCAACCACAAAATCCAATTTCCAATTAGTCAAACTTCCTCCCAATTGATCAAATTCACAAAAGCCCCATTTAATTGAAAGAAGTGTTTTCCCCATAATGATCCAAACAAGCGCCAAGTTTCTTACCACCTACTCACATCGAAGCTTTCAACAACTAATTGAAATCAATCAAATTCACTCCGAATCAATTTCAGCTAGATCAAAAGCAACTACGATATTGTTCTCATATCAGAATCAATTAAACGATTACCAGTTCTTGAAAATACATTTCAGCGAGAGACAGAGAGAGACAAATCATCAATCAACGCGTTCAATTAAACGATTACCTGAGCAATCACTCACGGAGGCATCAGCAACGACAACCATACATGCTGAAATCGAGCAGACCCAGCGAGATCCACCAATCCTTGCTGAAATTCGAGCAGAGTTAGAGGCTCTTCCTCTTCGTCTTGCTGTCGACAGCGAGATCCTCTGCGAACTCCCAGTTCCGCGCGCTTGATCTCGGCTTGTAGATTCCAATCTTCGGCCTCCTGCTCCGCCGATCTCCAGCAGCTTTCGTCGCCGCTTCCTGATTTCGTCGAGCAAAGGAGATAGGGCGGCGATCTCGTCCTCGTCGAGCTCGATGACGACCGGATGGACTCGGAGCGTGGAGAGGAGGCGCTTCAATTGGAGAGGAGGCATGAAGAAGAGGAGATCTGAGGAGGCGCTTTAATTGGAGCGTGGAGAGGAGGCGCTTCAATATAGATCTGAAGAGGAGATCTGAGGAGCCTCCATGGTCGCCACCGCCCATAGATCGGCGTCGTCGAGATCTGGGAGGAGCAACGACGGATCTGCCGGAAGCGAGGCCGGAAGTGGGATCCGTCGTCCAGATCCTGTCGCCTTCGCCGTTTCCTCCTTCCTCCGTCGTCGATTTCACCCCCTCCGTCCAGATCCGGTGGTGGTGGTTTCGATTTCACCTCCGTCGTTTCCTCCTTCCTCCGTCGTGGTAAATTGCAGACGATTTTGAAAGGAGAGGGAGAGAGCAGGAACGCCAGGAAGATGAAAGAATTTTCAACAAATCTGTGGTGGTAATGTCGGGTTTTAGTTTTGGTGCTGAAACGGCGATGGTGATCTAAAATTAAGGGGTAATTTTGTCCAGAAATTTTTAGGTGGACAAAACCCTAATTTGACAAGGGTGGGAGACACTCTCCAAATAGAGGCCTAAAAATGGGCCCGTTGGGCAAATTTTCTCAAAAGGGAATCAAGGGATAAAGAAAATGAAGGATAAAATTGTTAATAATAGACAATTACTTAATTTATTTAAAAAGGGAACATTTACTTAATTATGTTAGTTTTTTAGACAAAAACTAAATTAAGCCATTAAATCAAGGGATCCGCACCGCTTTGGTGATGGAATTTTTGGTTTTTTTATTCGTCCTTTGAGTATTTTGTTTTTAGCATTTGATTATTTTGTTTTTTAGCATGAATAGATCTACGATGATCCGTGTGTGATTTTTTCGACAACTTTCAATTAATTATTGATAGATAGTTTACAGTGCACATGAGACTTTGTGCATACTTCATAACAAGTTATAACATGGCCACATGGGTACTAGCATTTGCAACAACGTGAAGGGAAGACTTGTTATTTATTAGAGAATATTTTAAACTTATATATATAAAAAAAGAGAATATTTTAAACCGCTAGGCAGGCCGGGCAAGTACGCACGATATGTATGAGAGAGATCACAAACTCCATGGACCATGTTTAATTGTAACACTAATTGGTTATTTAGTTTATAAATTTTTAAAAGTTATATTTATATTTTAAACAATTATTAGTATGTTTATGAAACAAATAATAAAAAATTATGTTTAATTTTTTTTGCATAAAATCATTTAAACATGATTTTCATCAAATTTGATATAAATGTACACTAATAGCTTTTTAAAATATAAATATATTTTGAAAAATATATGTAAATTTAAAATCTAAATAATTAAATATTATATTTTATGTTATTGATGTTATAGTACGTACTAAAGGTTTCCGGTAGTTTTGTTTAGGTTTTTGTTTAGTTTTTGAGGGTTCGGTAATTACTAATGAGTGAGACTATTAAGAAGATAATGGAACGACTATTGACAAGACGATTTCTGCTAAATTGCACATCAATCCTTATGTCGCAATGAGTCTCCACTCTAGTCGCATTCAGTGGGCCTGTAGGTATCCCTTCCACTTTCCGCTGACAATTTTGATCAATTCACCATACAAATCTACATTCCAAGTACACCCAGCCATCCTTCGATCGTCCAAAAGCCAAAATTCATTACAAACAAAGAGGATAAGATTAATGTGTAATGAACCATTTAATGAAGCTGCCCGGTTAGATTTAATCCTACAGAAAACCCTAATTTATGCACAAATTAATACAAGTTGACATCAACAGTACATTGTAGACAAATTTGCATCAAGTACAATTAATTAATCAAGTGCAACTACGATAAATGGATCAAGTACAATCAAAGCAAAGCACGTCAGGGACAGGAGAAGGCTTCCCCTCGAAGCCGGCTTCGGCTTCGCCATGTCTGTCAACAATTAATTAAGCTCTAATTTATCCGTTGACGAATATTTATTTTCTGGTGATTTTTCTCTCCGTGTTGTTCTTGAATCCACTTTGTCAACTATTGGCCCTAAAAAGACGAATTGGGGATGATAATGAAAGTAGGATGAAACCCAAATTTTTCTAAATATTTTTATGATGTTTCAATCTACTCTATCGTACACTTTCTCCATGTCTAGTTTTATTGTCAAACATCCCTCCCTCACTTTACACGAACTGAAGGAGTGGAAGATTTCGTGAGCTATTAGGACATTGTCTTGGATGACCCTGTCTAACACACATGTACCTTGTAGTGGGTAAATTAGTTGACCGATCGATAATTGTTTTGATTATTAATTTGTATCAAAAATTTTGAAATGATTTTATATACAGTGGAAAATAAACTGATTGGGCAATAGTGACCAGTAGTAGTAGTAGGGTTATCCCACTTTGGTAGTAGTGAAATGAATGTATGGTTTATTTGTTTAAGAATTTTTCCGGAGTGGAAAAAACCCTTTACTGCTCTAATAATAGAGACACCAACAATATTCCAATATTTCTTGTAAAACTCGGTTGTAATTCCATCAGGACCTAGAGATTTGTTATTACCCAAACTAAACACTACATATTTAATTTCACTATTGGAAGGATGTGGAATGAATAATTCATTTTCAGCTGTAGTGATAGAAGGCTAGATTAGGCTAAGCATTTCATTAAGAAGTCTACCATCGATAGACTCTTGTTTGAATCTTTTTTCGAAGTCATTTTTAATTTCGTTTCTCACATTTTCCTCTTCTACTATTAAAGTGCCTTTAGAAGTAGTTATGTTGCAGATTTGTTTCTTATGTTTTCTCCCAGAGGCCACACGGTGGAAATACGAAGTGTTAGAATCTGAAAGCTTAAGGTGCTTTGTTTTGGTTCTTTGATTCCAGAATGTTTTTTGAAATAGGCGTAGCTTTTCCTTTTTTCTTAACAAATAATTTTCTTTACTATTGGTTCTGTGTGTGTTATTTGCCGTTACTGATGATTGAATTTTAAACAATTCGTTCTCCACCTCTTGTAACCGGCGAAAAATGTTTCCAAAGATGTACTTATTCCATTCTTTAGCTTTTTTCTGAAGAATTTTTTATTTGAAAATAAGTTCGAACATACTTGAACCAGGATATATTGCTCGCCAAGATTGTTTGACGATGTTGCGGAAGCCCTTCAGTTGCATCCAGGTGTTTTCAAACTTGGATGGCGGTGCTTTGAAAATTGTACTACTCTCGAGTGTTATAGAAATGGGACAATGATCCGAAGTTGAAAAAATTCCATTATTAGTAATTAGATTGGGAAATTTATGAAAGATTTGGTGATGAACTAGAACTAGAATCCGTTCTTATTGAGTGCATATAACATCTGTGCTCGTCGCATATAGCAACAACTGAGCAAGCATGAAGTTAGTGTAATTTTTTTTAAATATGGACGAATCTTGGATCCAGCCATATTAAAAAAAAATAAAAAATTTCAAAGAGACCTCAAAATTAAAAAATTAAATTAAAATTTTAAACAATTATTAGTATGTTTATGAAACAAATAATAAAAAATTATGTTTAATTTTTTTTGCATAAAATCATTTAAACATGATTTTCATCAAATTTGATATAAATGTACACTAATAGCTTTTTAAAATATAAATATATTTTGAAAAATATATGTAAATTTAAAATCTAAATAATTAAATATTATATTTTATGTTATTGATGTTATAGTACGTACTAAAGGTTTCCGGTAGTTTTGTTTAGGTTTTTGTTTAGTTTTTGAGGGTTCGGTAATTACTAATGAGTGAGACTATTAAGAAGATAATGGAACGACTATTGACAAGACGATTTCTGCTAAATTGCACATCAATCCTTATGTCGCAATGAGTCTCCACTCCAGTCGCATTCAGTGGGCCTGTAGGTATCCCTTCCACTTTCCGCTGACAATTTTGATCAATTCACCATACAAATCTACATTCCAAGTACACCCAGCCATCCTTCGATCGTCCAAAAGGCAAAATTCATTGCAAACAAAGAGGATAAGATTAATGTGTAATGAACCATTTAATGAAGCTGCCCGGTTAGATTTAATCCTACAGAAAACCCTAATTTATGCACAAATTAATACAAGTTGTCATCAACAGTACATTGTAGACAAATTTGCATCAAGTACAATTAATTAATCAAGTGCAACTACGATAAATGGATCAAGTACAATCAAAGCAAAGCACGTTAGGGACAGGAGAAGGCTTTGCCTCGAAGCCGGCTTCGGCTTCGAAAAAAGATTCAAACAAATGTCTATCGATGGTAGACTTCTTAATGAAATGCTTAGCCTAATCCAACCTTCTATCACTACAGTTGAAAATGAATTATTCATTCCACATCCTTCCAATAGTGAAATTAAATCTGCAGTGTTTAGATTGGGTAATAACAAATCTCTAGGTCCTGATGGAATTACAACTGAGTTTTACAAGAAATATTGGAATATTGTTGGTGTCTCTATTATTAGAGCAGTAAAGGGCTTTTTCCCTTCCGGAAAAATTCTTAAACAAATAAATCATACATTCATTTCACTACTACCAAAGTGGGATAACCCTACTACTACTACTGGTCACTATTGCCCAATCAGTTTATTTTACACTCTATATAAAATCATTTCAAAAATTTTGATACAAATAATCAAAACAATTATCGGTAAAGTTATAGGGAGGGATGTTTGACAATAAAACTAGACATGGAGAAAGCGTAAGATATAGTAGATTGGAACATCATAAAATTAGAAAAATTCGGGTTTCATCCTACTTTCATCATCATCCCCAATTCGTGTTTTTAGGGCCAATAGATGACAAAGTGGATTCAAGAACAACACGGAGAGAAAAATCACCAGGAAATATATATTCGTCAACGGATAAATTAGAGCTTAATTAATTGTTGACCGACACGGCGAAACTTTGTCAACTATTGGCCCTAAAAAGACGAATTAGGGAATATGATGAAAGTTCCAATATTTGAATTGAAAGAAACCAAATGCAAATATGGCGCTTGCAATTGCAAAAGAGTTCCTCGATCTAGAGATCCCCTCGTCGATCACATCAAATCAAGGACTTTTTTGTGCAATTTTATGAAATTCAGCTTGTCAATAGTCATTTTATGATCTTGTCAGTAGCCCTTATGATTACGAGTACGGTAAACCTCGGAAAATCACCTCTTAAATAGGGCATATAGTTTAAAATCACTCCTTAAATTCAATATTTTAGAAAATCGCCCTTTTTATATTATTTTTTTGCCAAAGACCACACCGCCTCTATATGTGGGTTTTTTTTTTTTGACAGTAGGCAAGAAGTAGATCGACAAAGCGATCTTGAATCCATCAACAGATGACTTGAGTGACCCTACGCAGAGGGTCGCCAGTCAAAAAAGAAAAACTATCTAACATTACAATTACAGAAATTTAGAATTAAAATTGTCTAAAAAACTAAATCTTGCTTCTTCAGATCAATAATTGGAGCCGTAGACTCCGCTCTTGTGGTTTGGATACCAGTGATTGTTGTAGACTCCGCTCTTGTGGTTTGGATACCGGTGATTGTTGCAGTGATGATTGCTGCATGCGATGGCTTGAGCTCGTGCAACAATAATGTTGCATGTGATGGTTGGACTCAAAGACTTGGTATTTGCACAACCAAGATAATGGTAATAGGTAGCGGTGAAGTCGGATCTAGACCAGGGTCATAAATCAGAGCATCCACAGTCGGTTATTTTGGGTATTTTGTGGGTTTCAGATTTTTAAAGGGTTAAGGGAGAGGTGGGGAATAAGATTAGATTTGGGTTAGTTGATTTTGTGGATCTAGGGATTAAGAGAGATTTATTAATGGAGATTTAAGGGGAGGGGTATTTGGAGTCCCCAAGGAGAGGCTCAAATAGAGAGCATCTGCAGGGGGACGGGGTTGAAAAGGATGGCTGGGGGCCTGCGACGGAGAGATGTCTGCATGTTCCAGATCTGGTGGCCGGGGGTTGATTTGTAGTTTTGGACATAGAGAGGGTTGAGCAAAATCTGGTGACGGATAAAACTCCATCGGCTGGTCAAAGGGATGGAGAACAAGCCACGTCGGAGAGGAGGGGGTCCGACTGAGGTTGGGGGGTAAGCCGTCGGTCCAGGGCAAGCGGTGAGGAGCCCCAGCGCCGAGGAGCGGAAGGAAGCCAGAAAGCTGCAGGACCCGGGTTGATGATGTATAAGCGGAGAACGAAAGTGGCGGAGGAAGAGAAGATACCTGCGGTGGATGATGTACACCTTCCGGCACCGCCAGAACTCAAACGAGGATCCGAGAGGGAGGCCATTCCGGGAACCACACTGGAGGAGAAGGTCGCGTCCACCAAGGAGTCCGCCGGGGAAGACGGTCGGAAGAACTCGCAAGAGGGCGGCGGCGCCGGAGGTAGGGTTGGGTGTTTTGTTTGATGTGTTTTTTTTTTGGGGAGGGCGGCGGCTAGGTTTTCATTGAGAGCGTTTTTTCCTCTGCCTATATATGTGGTTAGAGTTTCGTTAAATGTCTTTGAAAAAAACCAAAATTGCCCATATACATATCATTTTCTTGTCACCACTCATTCTCCGCCTATCTTTCTGTACATATGTACAACACCACACACACATTTTTAATTGAAATTATTTGATAATTTTTAAGGTCCTATACTAGGTCCCCTTCAATCCATGCCTAAATCCCTCCACAACTCCTATGTAAGATCCCCTTCAATATCACCTCTTCATATGATAAGGGTATTTTGGTAATTTACCGATTTTTCCCTCTAAAATTTAACGAAATCAAAGATAGGGTGGTCTTTGGTAAAAAAAGATATATAAAGGTTGGTTTTCCGCAATATTGATTTTAAGGGATGGTTTTGAGAAATATGTCCTATTTAAGGGGTGGTTTTCTACCGTTTAAGCTTACTAGGGGTGATATACGAGCGCACGAGCTCGAGTACTCAATGTTCAAGCTCGGCTCATTTATAAACGAGCCGAGCTCGAGCTCGAGCTTCATATGAAAACGAGCTCAAGCCTACACTCGAACTCGGCTCGCGAGCTGGGGGAGATACTCGAGATCGAGCTCGTTAGCTCACTTCCCCTTGAGCCGAGCTCGAGCTCGAGCTCGTGAGCTCGATTACTCGAGTTGAGCTCAAGCTCGTGAGCTCGTGAGCTCGTTTATAGTATTCGAATTGCAGTACCTAATAACCTGTTCCTGTTGTATAGCTTGATTTGTATTCAATCTCAGCCCTATGCAAAATACCTAATAACATAAATAATTGAATTGCAAAGGAATCTAAAACATCACACCAGTATTCAGAGTACAACCCGACATTACAAAGTTCAAATACATCATAAACTCGAAATAGATAAAGTTCGAAATAGAACAACATAAATGCAACACACGAACACAACAACGACATAAGCAACACGAACGCAACACGAACAATAACATCCGGGCACTTGGGCAGCAACGACATGAACACGGGCTGGAAAAATAAGAAATAAGAACATCAGCAATGGGAAAATAAAGAAGGGCTGGAAAAACATTATATGAATTCAGTGATTTTCAATCCACAACACAAGTTGTAAATGAAGTCCAACTTTCACTCTAAAACCGCAACACAAAAAATTAAGCTTACTGTCAAAGGCTAAAACCAAAAAGCAGCATCCCAACAGCATATTAAGCTTACTGTATCAAAGGCTAAAACAAAAAAATTCCAGCTGTTTTTTGAGCATTATATCACTATCAAAGGCTAAAACCAAAAATTAAGCTTACTGTTTTTTGAGCATTTCTAATCAACATAGAGCAGCAACATTACAGCATCCCAACAACAACAACAGCAACACAAAATTCCAGCTGTAAATTACAACAGCAGCACCATTGAATGTTCGAGTAAATAAAATGAGAGATGGAATTTACAGCAGCTTGAAGGAACTAAAATCATATAACTAAAATGCAATAAAATGCGACATGGAATTACCTTAATTTGGAGATGGAATTACATTAGTAGCATTTCACAAACTTTTTGCCCTTCTCTTCAACTTCAGTCACCTCATCCCAAATCTGCGCCGTCTTTTTTCTCTTCTTACCAACCACATTCCCAGTCATTTTTGTTGCCTCGTCAACTTCCTCATTCGAAGGAGTTGTGGCAGAAGCCCCTATGTCAACTGATTCATTGACACCTTGAGACTCATTGACATTTGGAGACTCGTTGACATTTGGAGATGACATAATCTATAAATAAATTATCATCACAAATCAGAATTCCAATAAACTGGTTAGCAACAACAAAGCTCAACTCTTTCTTAATTTACACATCCATAATATAAATAAAGTGAAACAAATTGCTTGTAATTGCTTCACTTACTTGGTCAATAAGGGACATTATCTCCACAGGTAAGAAGCTCAACTCTTTCTTAATTTATCCAATAAACTGATTAAGCAACAACAAACTATCAGACTAATTCGTATCCAACAAACTCATTAAGCAACAACAAACTCATGAGATTCGTAGCCAACAAAGCTATCAGATTCAAAGCTAACAAGCTATCAGATTTAAAGCTAACAAAGCTATCAGACTAATTTGTAGCCAACAAAGTCATTAATCAACAACAAACTCATCAGATTCGTAGCCAATAAAGCTATCAGATTCAAAGCTAACAAATCTATCAGACTAATTTGTAGCCAACAAAGTCATTAATCAACAACAAACTCATCGGATTCGTAGCCAACAAAGCTATCAGATTCAAAGGTAACAAAGCTATCAGACTAATTCGTAGCCAACAAAATCATTAATCAACAACAAACTCAAAGCTATCATATCTGAAATGGAGAAATGGTGGATTACTAGATTGGGAACGAACCAAACAAGGGCTGAAGGCTATCAGACAGCGCCGGAGAGCAACAACGAACGAAAATGGAGAGCAACAACTCTTTCTTTCCTCTGCAAATGGAAACACATATCAGATCTGAAATGGAAACGCAAATGGAGAGCGCCGGACAGTCAAATGGAGAGCGCTGGACACATATCAGATCTTACCTCCGGAGTCCGGACAGTACTTTTGAAGGGAGAAGAACACCGGTGACGGACTTACGGCTATGATGGAGGGTGACCGAAGACGAAAATGGAGAGCAAGCGCTGGACAGTCGCACGAAAGATATCTTGGCTGGAGGGTGACCGGTGACGGCTACGGCGTCGCTGGACTGGACTCTGGAGGCAGTGGAGAACTCGAGGCTAGGGTGAGGCCGTGAGGGTGACAGATTTAGGGTTTGTGTCGCGCGGACGGCGGAAGCGGAATGGGGTTGGGGATGACGGGGTCAGGGGCTCAGGGTTGTGAAAGTGTGAAACAAATTGCTTGTAATTGGGGGGTAATTTCATCAATTCAAGCATATACCGAGTTGTCGAGCTACTCGAGCTCGAGCTCATTTAAAGGCTCAAACTCGGCTCATTTGTTATTCGAGCGATCCCGAGTCGAGTTTTTATTGAGCCGAGCCCGAGTCGATCCCGAGCTACTCGGCTCACGTATCAGCCCTAATGCTTACTAATATATGGATACGTAATCGTAAGAGTTGTAGACAAGATACTGAAATGACGTACTATTGACAAGATAATCTTCCATTAATTGCACAACTAAACCCTCGCCACAATTCCTATGCCATCATGCCCACCAAACACAGATTGAGGGGGACTAGTTCAATTCCGATACAAGCCTGATGGAAGGAGCTTTGATACATTTGAGTAATTAAAAAAGGTCATCAGAAATGGAGTTGCAAAATACCGACTCGTTGATCGAAACTAATTAACTTTCATTTTGTTTAATTGATGTAATTAATTGATATTGAGAGTACGAGATTATATGAAATCTTGTAGGTGTAGCAACCGCCAACTAGGAGAGAGGGTCATCGAGGGATTGAGGGAGGGGAGGGAGAGCCGGAGAGGTAGGCGACTATCGATCGGCAATGATCTCAATCGAATCTCCCCCAATCCAATGAGTTTGATATGCAAAAATCAATCATCAATTTGACAATTGCAATTTGCGTCAATCCTGCTAGAGGATGAGAGAGGATAAGAGGAAAATTTTGTATGGAAAGAAATGTCGATTTAGATGGTTGATATACCAAAATAAGTATCGATCAATTCATTTCTCGATAAATTTACTAAAAGTTTGTTCAACCAATGGAGTATTTGGATGAATGCACTTAGATTTTTTTTTCAATTCGTTCTTAGAGAGTTTTGACCTTGTTTGCAATTGTTTTCATTTCTAATGTCTTGTAATGACTTTCAATGTCTGTTAATGACTTTTACTGGCTTTTAATGTCTTGTAATGTCTTTTACTGTATTTTAATGGCTTCTAATGACTTTTAATGTATTTTAATCGTTTCTAATGTGTTTTAATGGCTTTTAATGTCTTGTAATGTCTTTTAATCGCATTTAATGTCTTTTAATGTATTTTAATGTCTTGTAATTTCTTTTACATATTGTAAAAACTATACACATACAATAAAAACTATATTATAAAACTATGAAACTCTAAACATACAACAAATATTTCAATTTAATTAAACTATATTATACAAACTATATTATAAAACAATAATCTAAACTATATAACTATATATTATAAAACTATATATTATAAACTATAAAATTATAAAACTATAAACAACAAAATTATATTATAAAACTCTATATTATAAACTATAAACACTATAACACTATTAATATAAAAGAAAACAATTATATAAAACATACCGGTGGGGTCGGGGTAGGAGACACCTCCATATTACGCCGCTTCCGGGGCGGTAATAGGGGTCGCGTCGCCACCTCCGGGACCATCGCCGACACCACCACCGCCGCCTGATCTACGGCCGCCACCTCCGTCGCCACCGCCTCCAGCGCCTCCTCCACCACCTTCGTCTGTGCCTCCTCCACCACCACCGCCACCTCCGCCACCGCTCCACCATCACCACCCTTCTCCATCTCCGCCACCGCCCCACCACCACCACCCTCCACTGCCGGCGCCGCCAAACTCTCCACCGTCTCCATCTCCGTGTCTCTCTTCATGGACGCCACCTCCGGCCAGTGTCGGCACCACCACCTCCGTCTCCATCTCTCTCTGTCTCGATCTCTCGCTTTCTCGGATTCTCTCTCTCTCTCTCTCTCTCTCTCTCTCTCAACTTCTCTTGTCGCCGGCGACCCTCTCTCTTGACCTCGATCTGGATCTAGGAATTTGGAGACGAAGGGCCACGTTTTCGTGATTTTTAGAAAACGTGTTTGCACGTCTTGGCACGTTGGGTGTATGCCCCACTTGCACGTTAATAACGACGTGCAACTCCTTAAGTATTTGTGGTGTATATAGTATTCGCGTATTTTTTTCCCTCTAATTTGTTTCATTTACTCCGTACTTCATTTGGGATATTTTAGTGGTAAATATTAGGCACTAGTTCATTAGGAGAGGATCTCAATCCGGTTTTTTTTTGATAAAAGAGGCCCACAAATTAAAAAGAAAAAACAAGAAAATTACTTTTAATCATGACCCTCCACCCCTTTACATCAATGGTTCATATTCGTGCACAAGGTACACCGTAATAACCCGGAAAAAGTACCGAGTATTATAAATAGCAATGTCTTCAAGGTAAAGGGACAAATTAAAGCACATATATCATTTCTCCAAATCCGGCCACTCACTAATTGTCAACAATCGCCGGCACCATCGATAGCAATGGCTGAAGCAGCTTTGCTCAGCATTGCTCTCCATGTTGCCGGCACCGCTGCTGATGCCGTGTTCAAGAAAGCGTTTGAAAAGGCTTTCTTCATCTGGGAAGCAAAGGCGAAGCTTGAAAAAATTCAAAGCTCTATGGAGATAATCCAAGGCACAGTCCTCGATGCTGAGAAGAGGCAAGAAGGCTCGGAAGAGGTGAAGGCTTTGATCAAGAAGCTCAGAGACGTGCTGTACAAAGCAGAAGAGCTGTTTGATAAGGTTGCCACCGATGTGCTACTCAAGCAGCAGATGGAGACTACATGTATAGCATGGAAAAAGGTACATATCTTTTTCTCCAAGCTGAACCCCGTTCTTTCCGGTTACTCCATTGCTAATAAAGCCGGGAAGATTGAGGAAACACTGGTCGAAATCTCTAACCATATGAGGGATAAGTTTAATATTGGGCAACCTATTGAGGTACCAGACCGAGAGGTTGGGGGTTTTGGGCCAAAAAAAGTATTTGGTAGAGATAGTGACGTAAAAGGCATTCTAGATTTCCTTAATGAAAAAAGTCATTCAAGGGTTGCAATAGTCGGGATAGGGGGCATGGGGAAGTCTTGTCTTGCTCAACTTGTTTACAATCATAAACAGATAATAGATGAATTTGATAAAGAGGGGAGGGGAAGGTGGTGGGCATGCATTTCTAATACTAAGGAGGTGAAAGAAGTAACTGGAAAGATTTATCAATCTATAACTGGGAAGAAATGGAAAAATTTACAGTTGCACCAGTTACAATCAGGAATTAAGGACTGTGTGAGCGAAAAGAAAGAGGGGTTTTTTCTCGTACTAGATGATTTATGGGATGTAGATGCCAATAGATGGAGTGAAATATTGGCGTTATTACAAAATGATGATGTAAAAGGGAGTAAGATTATTGTCACCACAAGAGATTCATTAGTTGTAGAGGCCATGCGCGTGGATAGAACTCATAAGTTAAAAGGCTTAACTGAAGATGCATCATGGGAACTCTTCAAAAACTTTGCCTTTGGGGAAGAGCTAGAGATTGATTCATATAGGGAAGACCTTGGGAGAGAGATCGTGAAGATGTGTGCAAATGTCCCCTTGGCTATCCGGTGTATTGGTAGCCTTCCCACTGAGAATTGGGAGTCTATTCTAACGAACGGACTCCCACAAATACGATCAACTGAGGATCCTGGTTATGTTATGTCGGTAGTGAAATTGAGCTATGATCCCCTATCACCAAACATTAAGCAATGCTTTGCTTATTGTTCCTTGTTTCGAAAAAAGTCTATGCTTGATAAAATGAACTTGATACATCTCTGGATGGCTCAAGGATATATCAAGCCGGATGGTGTAAAAACACTCGAGGAATTAGGTCATGAGTATTTCATGGTTTTGGTTAGGAGATGTTTCTTCGAAGAGGAAGAAATAGATGAAAATTCTGCATTAAACAAGAAGAAGAAAGAAATAGATGAAAATGGAGATATTGTCAGTTATAAAATGCATGATTTAATTCACGATTTGGCAAAACAAGTTGCTGGGTCTGAAAGTATTATGCTGGTGGATGGGTTGTCAAACATTGATGAAAATAAATTTCGGCATGTAAGTGTTGGTTGTCAGATAGGAAGTTCATGGAACATTCCACCGCCACTGCTCCAACCTGACCATACTCGGTCATTTCTGTTCCTGCCTCAGAACTATCCAGAACAATTGAAAGTCGATAAAGTCATGATGAAGTTGAGGCTCTTGCGTGCCCTCAGTCTAGAGGGATTGAATAATAACTGTGTTCCAAGTTCAATAGGGAACTTGAAATACTTGAGGTACCTTAATCTTTCAAGAAATACGCTCCTTCTCATCCTTCCAGATTCGATCACAAGGCTAGTGAATTTGCTTACTCTGGACCTTAGCGGATGTTCGAAACTCAAAGTTTTGCCTAATGAGTTCAGAAAACTGATCAGTCTCAGGCATTTAGATATCAGTAGATGTGAGAGCTTGAAGCATATGCCATCCAGATTCGGCGAATTGACTTCTCTTCAACACATCAGCGATTTCAAAGTGGGCAGAGGAGGCAGTGGTCTTGGTGCATTGGTTGGATTAATTAATCTCCAAGGACCACTGAGGATCTCTTATGATAAAAAAGCCAGTTGGTTGGAAGCAGACAAAACGGAGACAGTGCCCGACCAGATTCCAAATGCCATAGACGTGCTAAGTATCCATGATTACCCAAATGCGAGGATCCCGGTTTGGTGGAAGGAAGATTCCACTCCCTTGAGTCTCAAACTTAGGAGAATAAAACTCGAACGCTGTGCGAGAGTATGGCATCTACCCTCTTTTGGGCGTCTCCCTTATCTTAGAGATCTCGTGCTGGATGAACTCGAAGAGCTGGAATACATGGAAGAGGAAGTGGTCATCTCCAATGCGCGGTTCTTTCCTAATTTAGTGTTTCTTCAGTTGACTGATTTGCCGAAATTGAAGGGATGGTCTAGTCCACGTCCACAAGGAGTAACAACAACAAATCCAGAGCAACCATCCTTTCCCAAGCTTTCGCGGTTGGGTATTCATAATTGTGTTTGTCTCGAGTCCTTGCCGCCATCTCCAAAGCTCCAGCGACTGTCTATGATGGCTCCTAAAAAAGAGATGGTGGAACAACTTGTGTCAACTAATGCTTCTTCATCTTCTCTGCTAAGCATTACAATCCAAGCTTGCAGCGATCTGAAAAGCTTCCCGGGTGAAGGTTTAACCTCTGTTCGCAAACTTGAGTTACGCGGTTGGCCAGCTTTGGAGAATGTGCAGCTTCCGTCAAATGCCAGTGTTGAGGAGTTAACCATTCTTCGTTGTTGGAAACTGAAGTTGTGGGATCATGGAGAGGAGAAAACGGGCCTTGATTGGGGTTGCCTTCCAAGCCTCCGTGAGCTAGCCCTTGATGATCAAGTTCCTGAACCAAAGGAGCTCCCAAATTTCCTTGGACAGCGGATAGAACAAGGCCTACTCCAAATCAAGAAGATAAGAACAAGTTAAAGGTTAGTAACATCCTTCAAATTCTATATCCTTTTTTGCCTATAGGATATTACTGTATTAGTTTATCCTTACAGATTTTATATATCTATATTTAGGTTTCATGGTGCTTTTGCTATTGCATTTTCGTAGGTGTTCATGGTTCCGGAAGAGACTCATATGTTCGCTGGTGGTGGCAGATTGGTGTTAGTTGTTATGCGGTGTTGTGTGTTGTGTCTGTTCATTACCGAAGTCATCATTATTTGTCAGATACATGGTGTTTGCTGTGTAATTTTTTGCTGCTCTTCGTTGCTGAAGTCGTCATTGTTGGTCACCGTTTTTGCTAAAATCATCGTTGTTCACAATTCATTGCTCTTTCTGTACTCTCTCTTGTGGTGTGATCCCGTCAAGCCGTCTTATTTGATATGATTAAACTATAATCTTATCTTAATCTGTTCTATAATAAATTCTTCTGATTTTTTTTATTTTCTGGGGGTTTGATTATTTAATTGTTGATGTCTCGGTCTGTCAGCAAATTGAGACTAACTTTTAGAAGTTGAAATTGATCTATGAAATGGAAAACCAAGCTTCTATTGAAGAAATAACTAGTTTGTTAGAGCAAAAGTTGATGCCAAGCTCGGATCTGTACTGGCTATTTATACAGAGAAAGGAGAGGGAGGGGAGGAGCGTGTAATAGAAAATTGGAGACTTGAAATGACGAAGATACCCCTCCAACAACTAACTACGTACTACTCTACATACCCCCCTCAAGGTTGGCTTGGGGTTGCACAAGGCCAAGCTTGGCACACAGGACATGATGTTGGTGAGCTTCAAGTACCTTAGTCATGATGTCAGCTGTTTGCAGTTGAGTGGAAACATGGGAAGTGGCCAGAAATCCTTGCTGAACAAGTTCCCTGATGAAATGGCAATCAATTCGAACATGTTTTGTTCGTTCATGATACACAGGATTGGATGCTAAACTCTGAGCTGCCTTGTTGTCACAAAAGAGAGTCACAGGCAGAGGCAAAGAGATTTTGAGATCAGACAACAAACCTTGAATCCATATAAGTTCACTTGCAGTGTAGGACATACTACGATACTCACTCTCAGCTGAAGATTTAGAAACAACCTTTTGTTTCTTGGACTTCCATGAGATGAGTGCACCACCAATGAAAACACAGTAGCCTGAGAGAGCCCTTCTAGTGTCAGGACAATTGCCTCAGTAAGCATCACTGAAGGCAGAGAGTCTAAGATCAGATATAGCTGGGTAAGAAAGAGCAAGATTTGAAACTTCCCTTTAAGTATCTGAGAAGGTAGAGGGCAGCTTGCCAATGTGGTATGCGAGGGCACTGCAAAAACTGGCTTAATTGTTGTACTGTGAAGGAGATGTCAGGACGAGTGAGAGTCAAATATAGGAGCCTACCCACCAATCTTCTATACAATTCAGGGTTGTCAATAGGTTCACCCACAGAGGTAGAGAGCTTGGTACCTCTCTGCATAGGAAAAGCTGCAGGTTTGCATTCCAGCATTTGAGCATCCTGAAATATCCAGGACATACTTCCTTTGATTTAACAAGATCCCTTAAGAGGATCTTGAGATTTCCATGCCAAGGAAATAACGAGCTATGTCAAGGTCTTTGATGGTGAAAGCTGAGTGTAAAGCTGCCTTTGTAGAAGTAATAGCAGAGTTGTCATTACCCATTAGAAGCATATCATCTACATATACCAAGGCCACTGTGAATGAAGTACCAACTGTCTTTGTGAACAAAGAATAATCATGGAGGGACTGAACAAAGCCAATCTTTTCCATGAACTTTGTGAGCTCCACATTCCACTGCCTACTAGCTTGATTTAAACCATATAAAGATTTGTGAAGCCTGCAAACCTGACCTGGGGAAGCCAATTTGTATCCAGGAGGTGGCAACATGTAGACTTCCTCATCTAGGAAACCATGGAGAAAAGCATTGTTAACATCTAGTTGATGTAGATTCCAACCCCTTGTTGCTGCTAGTGCTAAAACAATCCTCACAGTAGATAACTTTGCAACTGGTGAAAAGGTTTGTTTATAATCTTTGTCTTTGATCTGAGTATACCCCTTTGCAACAAGTCTGGCTTTAAATCTGTCCACCTCTCCAGTAGGCTTGTACTTAATTTTATATATCCATCGAGAGCCAATGGCCTTTTTGCCAGAAGGTAAGTCTGTAATAGACCAGGTGCTGTTCTTTTCTAGAGCATCAATCTCAGCTTGCATTGCTATCTGCCATTTGTCATCATTCTTGGCTTGATTGTAGGTTCTAGGCTCAAAGATTGCACAAGCATTTATTAGAGAGTGCACATAGGAAGGAGATAAGTGAGCTAGGTGCTGAACTGAGAAGACAGAGAAGGACTGAGACTGAGAATCTGATCTGGTGGGCAAATGGGAGCATATATAGTCTTGAAACCTATGAGGTCGGTGGATTTTCCATTTACCAAGTACCTCAACAGGAATGAGAGGAGTAGGACTAGACTGAGAGAACTGATTGTCAAGATCATGATTATGAATAAATGTGCTTGTCTGTAATCGTAGAGAGGACTGAGAGGTATCAATGTGATCAACATCAGCTACAGACTCCAAGGATGTATCACTGACTACTGCTAGGAAGGAGGGAGGATGATCATAAGAGAATTGCTCATTAGAGACAACTGGATTAACCAAGGGAAGCCTGGGAGCATTTGGAATCTGACCATCTGTTTGCTGAAGACTCTTGTAAGGAAACTGTAACTCCTGGAATTTGACATGTCTATTGTTTGTAATGACCTTCTTTTCCATGTCAAAAACCTTAAAAGCTTTCTGATCTCGAGGGTGCCCTAGGAAGACACACCTTCTGGCTTTAACACCTAATTTATCTTTTGAATCATTTGGTTGATATGCATAACATAAGCAACCAATGACCTTCAGATGATCAAGGGAGGGAGGTGTTCCATTTAGAACCTCAAAGGGTGATTTCCATTTTAGCACTGAAGTGGGCATTTTGTTAATCAAATAGGTGGCACCTAAGACACACTCACCCCAAAATTTGATTGGAAGACCTGCATAATGTCTAATTGCTCTAGCTGTTTCAATCAAGCGACGATGCTTTCTCTCCACTCTACCATTCTGTTGAGGAACACCTGGAGAATATCTCTGATGGACAATCCCATGTTGCTCAAACAAAGTAACACAAGATCTTTGAGTGAATTCTGTGCCATTATCTGACCTTATGCACTTGACTGTAGTATGATACTGATTTTTCACTAAAGCAATGAAAGCTGCTATCATTCTAAAAACCTGAGTTTTGTCTTGAATAAAATAAACCCAAGTAGCTCTAGAGTGGTCATCAAGAATGGTGAGAAAATATTTAGCCTCACACATGGAAGCCTCTCTATAGGGGCTCCATACATCCATATGGACCAACATGAAAGGAAGCTCAGCAATTGAATTACTTGAATGAAATGGTAGTCTGTGATGTTTAGCCATATCACAAGAATCACATGAGAAGTTGCTGAAATCACAATCTTTACACAAATCCAACTGCTTCATCTTAGAAACTGAGAGGTGAGCAAGTCTGGCATGAAGTAACTATAAACTGGCCACCTTATTACAAACACTCTTAGAAGAGTTATTACAAAGCAAATCAAAACAGCTTTCAATCTGAAAACCACTGGAATTAGTTCTAGCAAGACTCTGCATACTGTCTCCAACTTTCAAGTAGTAGAGGCCTCCATTCTCAACCCCTTCAGCAATGATTCTTTTACTGGTAAGGTCCTGCAATATGCATGCAAGTGCATTAAAAATAAACCCAAATTTCTGTGTCTTTAAGACCTTGGACACAGATAATAGATTGTGTTGAAACTGGGGCACAAAAAGCACATGCTTCAAGCTCAAACTGTCATAAATAACAACAGTCCCAGCTTTCCTAACCAAGAAGGAGGTCCCATCTGGTAACCCAAGAGAAACCACCTTATCCAAAGAGTATAACTCACAAAAAATGCTTTTATCAAAAGCTATATGATCTGTAGCAACAGAATCTATAATCCATGACAATCTATCTGACATGTTATTGCCAATAAGGAAGGAAAAACTCAGTATACTTGAGAAGTTGACAAAAGCATGATTAACTGAAGGATCTCCATCCTCCATAGAACTCTTTCCTTTCATCATCCTTACTATCTCATGGAAGATAGCATTTACCATACTGGGATCAGGTTTGACAACTTCTGTCTCCAAAGGATTGTCAAATTGATTGCCCAATTGTTGCCCTTCAACATTAGCAGCAAACTTGTTTGATCCACTGGAGCTCCCTTTCTGAAACTCACTATCCCTTGGACCCTTGAACCACTCAGGGTAGCCCACCAATTTGAAACAACAATCCTTAGTGTGTCCCTTTTCCTTACAGTAGTCACACTGTCTCTCATATTTAGCTTTCTTATAGTCATGCTTCATCTTATCTGTAAACTTTCCTTGGTTAGATCTATTTCCTACAACAAAAATACTCCCTTCACCTTGCTCATTCCTATTCACTGATAGAGCATTCAAATCTGACTGCAAACCTGTAATCCCTTTCTGTCTTTCGATCTGAACAACCATCTGAAAAACCTTGTTCAAACCAGGCATGTGATCCATGGACAAAACATTGTTCCTGAGATGCTCATAAGCATCATTAAGTCCCATTAAAAACTGCATAACCTTGGCTTTCATTTCCCTTTCCAAGTTTCGTTTCAGAATAGTACAGCTACACTGATTTATACCATCACAACTACAAACCGAAAGTGGATAAAGAAGCTGCAATTCATCCCAAATTCTTTTCAGTTTTCCATAGTAAACAGACACAGAAGCATTTTCTTGCCTCAAATTACCAATATCCCTCCTCAACTGATAGATGAGTTGATCATTGGACTCATAGAATCTTTCACGGATCTCATCCCACAACTCTCTAGATGACTGCACATACATGAAATGCTCGCCAATTTCACTCGTCATCGAGTTAATTAGCCAACACATGACCATATAGTCTGCGCGACTCCATCTCTCAAATTCCTCACTGTCCTCATCAGAAGGTTTAACACAGGCGCCTGTACTGAAACCTAGTTTTGCCTTGGCGCCTAACGCCATTCGTACTCCTCTACTCCAACTAGTAAACTTGATTCCATTGAAAGGCGTAGAAACTAATTGCATACCTGGATGGTCAGAGTTTGAGAGGTAATACGAATTGACATGAATGGTGTTCATGCCTTGAGCAAATTCCCCAAACTGTAATGGATATGGCGGCACAAATCCGACTCCTGGATTTGGATTTGGCGGTACGAATCCGCCTCCAGCATTAGCACCTCTTCCAGATCCTGCATTCGGTGGTGTAACAAATATTCCTCTTCATGCTCCCAAACCAGAACCAGAACCTTTATTCGGCGGAACACCAGCTCCTCTTCCAGCCATGGCGACAACTCAATTGCAGGAAAAAAAAACGAACAGAAACTTCAGATCATGAGATAGCACTTCACAATCGAGATCTCAATGAGATCTGTCAAGCTCTGATACCATTTTAGAAGTTGAAATTGATCTATGAAAAGGAAAACCAAGCTTCTATTGAAGCAAGAACTAGTTTGTTACAGCAAAGGTTGATGCCAAGCTCGGATCTGTACTGACTATTTATACAGAGAAAGAAGAGGGAGGGGAGGAGCGTGTAACAGAAAATTGGAGACTTAAAATGACGAAGATAACCCTCCAACAACTAACTACTACTCTACACTAACATCCACCTCCAGCACTACAGCTAGCATCAGTTCATCTCGTCATGTTTAATTTTAAAAGCTCTTTACAAATTCTTCAACTAATTACATGATTCTATAAATCCGATTTCTCGGTTCAGTGATTTAGATTTTAGGTCAAGTTCTTATGAGTCAATCGATTCAAGCGACAATCGAGTAAAGGATATAAAACGGTCCGAAATCAAAACTGAAAACATAAACGTTGAGCAATTCAGCGAAGACGACTTCACATGCTCACGGGTGCACATGCGCTAGTAGCATAGCACACAAGCCGAGTGAGGTTCAATTCTAAAACCAATTGGCAATAAAAGAAGTAGCCCATCGACTCATATACTAGGACTTATTATGTTCAACTTTCCGATGTGGGACACTTTTGGTTTCATTCACATCTCTAACAACACTACTACATATAAAGCCCTAAGGTAACATTTATTATGTAATATTTAAAAAAACTGTTACCATAGGTATCTATCGTAACATAATTTAACCAATGGAGATTACCTACAACACACCGTGTATCACTCGGTGTGTCATAAAATTAGTTTATATGAAAATTATTGTTAAAAAAAATTTCAAAAAATATAAAAATATTGTATTTGATAATTCTTACACATTTTTGAAAAAATATTTTGAAAAATCATAAAAATATTTTCCGAAAAAAATACATATATGTAAAAGTGACAAAATAACAACATTTTTGCAAAAAATAATAATTTTACTATGATTTTTCAAATTTTTTTTTTACAAATGTATATGAATTATCAAATACAATATTGTTATAATTTTAAAAAAAAAATTTAACAATAATTTTCATATAAACTAATTTTGTGACACGCCGAGTGATACATAGTGTGTTGCAGGGGATCTTTACTTTAATTTAACCTTTATTAATAAAGTGTTACATTATCACAAATTATGTTACATTGGATGTAACATTATTTAAAGTGATGTAACACTTTTGTATATGTAACACATTTTATATTTTATTGTAACATTATTTAAAATGATGTAGAATTTAATTTTTTGGATGTCTATGCCAATTTTTTTTAACTTTATTTAATTTATTTTAAATAAATTTGAGTTGTAGATTCTAATTGTATTTATTATCTCCAAGAGTTTAGTAGATTACCTTATGTATAAAACATTTAAAGAAGATTTGGGAAAAAAATAACACGGGATGTTTTGGGGAAAAAAAATAAAATAATTAAAGCTCACCTTTCACTCTTTAGTTCAAGAGGAATCATTGATCAGGGTTTTTTTATATAAAAAAAACTTGCCGTTGTTAAGAATTATGAGGATTTTGGTATAAGATTGTGGATTTCCTTTATATTGTCTTCTTTAATGGTTACAATCTTACATATTCTGCTATCTACCCTTCAATGTCAGGTGGAGGTGTTAGAAGCTTGGATCTTGTCATATATTACACAAGTTATTTAATACTTTGATCCATATGCCTAGATTTCCTGCACAAGTTATGTAATATCTTAAGAGAATTATAAATGTGCATTCTTTGGGTAAAAAATATATTTGCTGGCAGTTTGTAAATGTGCATCATTTGGGTTAAATTTGGTAATTTGATTGATTCGTAATTCTCCCCAAAATAAACCATGGCTCCTGAAACTTGTGGTTCTAATAATTTGGTGATTTGATTGACCTAGGCTGGTGCTTTGGAGAACATTATTAAGGCGCCACAAGCTTAGATAAGGGAGTTGTATCATTCTCTGGATGAGCTTGGTTGCAGTTATTGAGCCATATGTAATTTTCAAGTTAAACTCTGTGTCTGTATAGCAATTGCAAGAAAATTTTTGCGTTGATGATTCTTAGAAGAATCTTGCAGGATAACTCAAGAACGGAAACTAGTCTCCATATTACGATTGACGTGAATATTTCTAGAATTCTCCATGCACATGTATTTACTTGATTGTTTGTCAGGATAAATGTGCCTGAGTTACATGACTCATAAATGCCTTCTAAGAACTGTGCTACATTTTTATGCCAAAGATGTGATTCTATTTTATACCAACCATCACTTCTGGTTCCCTTAGTCCTCATTAGGATGTCTTCCAACTTCACATGAGGAAATACTAGTGGTGGTATTGGAACCTTCTATACCACTATATGTTTCATACTAGGGTTTAGATTGCTAGCTGCTTGCTAGTCATTTTACAATGAAGTTTTCTATTGCTCTGCTGATTGCCATGTTGGGAAATCTTCTTAGTGACTAATTGCACAATTATTTACTGGCTGAAGGGAAGAATCCGTTGTGCTTAAAGAACATATGGAAGCTTAGTCCAAAGAGCTAAATTAAAAAATACTACAGATAGAGGAACTTGAACATAAGGAAAAAGTAGCAAGTGAAAGTGTAAGATTGTTTATGTTCATAACATCCGTGTTTCATTGTGGATATTTCGGCAGCTGAAGAAGAGATTACAAGATGGAAAGTAGCAGCAGAACAAGAAGCTGCAGCTGGCAGGGTTATTGAACATGACTATTTAGCTCAGGTTTGTTCTGACCATTCATTGCAATTAGCTTGGTTGTAATTCTGACCATTCATTGCAATTGGCTTGAGGTCACTGTGTCCACCATGTGTTTGGTTTCACATTTCTGATAACAAAATAATCCCTAGGAACTGACTCTAATGCTTTGTGTTTTAACTGATACAATGAAAATATAAAGGTAAGTTTTAGCCATCTCTAAAATCTAAAAATCCCAGCCATCTCTGAAATTTGAAAATATGAAAGCAAGTTAGATTTCTTCAAAATCTAAAGCTACTTTAAAATCTAAAATATGAAGGAAAGTTATCCATCATTGAAAACTAAAATATGAAAATCTTAGTTATGTTTGAAATATGAAAGCAAGTTAGCCATTTATGAAATCTAAATATGAAATTCCTAAGCTATTTTGAATTTCTGAAATAGGATTTTCTGAATTTTTGATATATATATATTTTTTCTAAAGATAAGGGTGAGTACATAACTGCTAATTTCAGAAAATCATATTTAAGAAGGAGATTGGAATCAATTTATCATAGGCAAGTTGCTAGAATCAGATGTTGGAGGGGATTTTTCATAAGGTAGTATCATGAGTTTCATTAATCTATTTTTTTTCTTAAATCAATATTTATTTAGGACTCAAGGAAAAGCTAACTAGAATATTATACTATATTCAAGGTCTCGATACTTGCTCAAAAAATCTGTTATGTCTTTTATGCACTTTCGGAATATGATACGTGATTTGCATATATTTGCAGGATGATGAGCAACTGAATCTGAAAAATGAAGACTATTTCTAGTTGATGGCGGTGAATCTTTATCATCCTTGAAGTGTTATTTTTTTTGTAAGGCTTGTGTATTTTATAGATTTCATGTGGCTTTTGGCAAAACAATCATATGGCGCCATTTTTGCTCATCCTTACTTTAGACTCCATGTAACTTTGCACAAGGAATATACCGTATCTTTTGGATTTTTGTTGAATGAAAGTTTTATTTTGGATAATTTGTGTTTTTACTACTTTTAGATATCTTACAATATATAATATATAACGGGTTCATAAATATCTATTGTAACAAATTTCATTCAAATGTAATACTTGAAAGTAAAAGTAACATTGTCTTTCAAATGTAACATTATTATTTGGATGTAACATATTTGGTTAAAGGTAACAAATCTTATTAAGGTAACAATTATTCTAAAAGGTAACATTTAAAGCAAATGTAATAGTTTTGGTATCAAATGTAACACTTAGTATTACCAATGAAACAATGTTACTTTAGCAAATAAAAAGTGTTACATTAGGACAAATGCAACGGCCGCAAATGTAATCCCTAAAAAGTGTTACCTTTTCCCCTAATGTAACATATTTTAGTGATAATGTAATGTATTTGGGTGTTACATTAGAGGCTTATATGTAGTAGTGCAAAGACGACTCTTTGTTGCAGCTTAGAGTTTGACGTTTGCCTTTTATCAAGCTGCTAAGTTGGTAGAGCCAAAACGGTGTGCTTCAAGTATTGAAGTAAAACACAACGCTTGCTAATTAAGCAAGAGCTCAACTTTTAGAGATGGGCTTCAATGGGCCCAACGTTCAAATGTACCCCAAAGGGTCAAGGATTTCTATTTGGGAGGCTAAAAATTACAAAGGCATTTAATAAATTCATCTTGCAGTTATAAATAGGTTTAATACTAAAAACAAGTTTGATACTAAACATAAGTTCAATACTATAATTTTACAAAAAAATTCACTTTGGCGGTAGAGGAGGTAAAGACATCTTGCGTGTCTTCATGTTCTGAAAATGTTGCAGAATAACTTCGTTGTCAATGCTCTCGAAAATATCACTCTCGATCTAGCATACCAAAGAATCATTTAGATACTCATCACCCATCTTGTTACGCAAATCTATCTTAACAAAACTCATTGCAGAGAAGGCTATTTCAACTGTTGCAGTTGCGACAGGAAGCACCAAAACCAACACAATAAGACGATTTACCAAGGGAAAACATTTTCTAATGTCATCCTCAACCATCTTCTTATCAACATCTCCAAGATCTTCCAATGCAGAATATATTTCAGTTCCCCTCATGGTTGTAATCCACACTTCTAATTCTTGCTTGAGTATAGATCTGTCAATCTCTGAAATGCCTTTTGGATATAACTCTGCAAGTTGAAGTAGCTTAGACCGATTGTAATTGGAGAAAGAATTCTGAGGATTAAGGCTTGCACTACATGTGAGTAATGTAGTGTTTGTCTCGTTGAAACGATTCTCCATCTCCTGATTAATTTGGTCAATAACCTAAAAATGAAGCGCCGTATTAAGTATACTTCTAATACTAACAATAAAACAAAAACTTAATCATTAAGAATATAATAAGCAGCATCTTTGGACACACTATATTCCAACCATTCTCTATCTTTGAACCACTTCTTTTGAAAACTTCTCATTTGTTTTCCAAACGAACGTTGTGGGAAATCATGTGACATAGGTTGACAAGGACCATTAAGAATATAATCTCTCTTGACATCATCTCTAATCAAAGGATCATGTTCATCAATGGGTTTCCGCAATGCAGGATCAGTAATAATAACCCATTCTTTCTCCAATCGGGCTCTTTTTTCGCTCCTTCTATCATCTCTAGAAATATTTTGTTCAACAGCAATCACATCATCAACATTCTGAGATGGAGTTGGAATCTAGTTGGATGAAGCAATTGAAGATCCACTAACTCGAACCGATGACTTGGATCGAATAACAAACTTATCCATATTTTATAGTCCTATAACAAAACAAATCCACAAACCACAATTTCAAATCATAAATCACAAATTTACAAACTCATTTCTCACCACCACAATCACAATTACAATCAATTTTTAAATCACAAATCACAAAGGAACAAATTTATTTCTCACAAATCACAAACCCTAATCGAATTCCCCAAATTGATTCTCAATTTCACAAATTCTAATCTAAACTGATTCTCAATCAATCAATTGAACTTAAAAACAAATAAATTCAAAGAATGATGAATTGAGAAAGAAAACTAAAAAGGCTTGGCTATCAAAGCGAATATTTTGATCGGAATTGCTCCTTCACAGTCGCATACGCAGAGACTGAGAGACAACAGGTCACCGCCGCATCGGTGCGCTGAGCCGCCAGTAGCAGAGTCGGTCGGAGCTGGTGCGTCGTGATGTCCATGATTTGTGCCATGTTTTTATACATATTTTGGCTCCTTATTCTATGATTATATATATTCTGGGTTGGGAATATAGCAAATATGTGTAGTTTATGCTTATTTGTAAGAAATAGAGGTCTACACGAGTTTCTGTTTATTATTGCAGAATTTGGAGCCATTCCGGGACGAAACCAAAAGGAGAAGTTGAAAGCTGGATTCTACTCGACGTCGATTAGACTACTCGACGTCGACTACAACTGGGAGAGAAGACTGATCGAGGACGGAAGACGGACACAACTCGTGCTCGACCTTACTCGACGTCGAGTAAGATACTCGATGTCGAACAGACCTGAACCGCACCCTAGCTCCACGAAGTGAAGAGAACTCGAGACGCTGAAGACGTACTCGAGATCGACGAGTCTACTCGATGTCGATCAAAACTAGTCGACATCGACTACCACTATTTTGGGCCAAGGACGTATTGGGCCATTCCGAGCATGTATGGACTACTTGGGCACAAAGCAAGGTTGGATTCACCCAATTTTATCAGGATCTATCTATGGAAGACAGGATTTATCCACTACATGAAGATTTAGATATTTTACTTGATACGGGGTTAGCCGTAGGATGGCCCGATCTTCGACAATCAGTGGCGGATCTAGGATTTTAGTTGGGGGGGGGGGGGGGGGGCTAAAAGTAAGTTCACTTTGACGGGTCTCCGTAATGCCTCCTTAACGAGTTTCCACAATGCCGAATCACTAATAATAACCCATTGCTTCTCCAATCAAGCTCTTTTATCGCTCCTTCTATCACCTCTAGAAACATCTTAGATTGAATAATAAACTTGTCATGTTATATACTTCTATAAAAACAAATCCACAAACCACAATTTCAAGTCACAAACCACAAATTTACAAATTTATTTATCAAAACCATATATTTTAATCATAATTTATCGGAATTTATTATCAAATTCACAAATACTAATTGAAATTTAACCTAGAAGGCAAAATTATTATCAAATCCACAAATGCTATCAAACCCATTCTCTTGGAATATGGTGACATGAGGTACATAATTTTTATTAGCGAATTCAAATAAATTGATTATCTCTTCATAGCTACTCAATCCGTTTGATATTATCTGTCATTTGTCTTGTAGTGCGCGTTTTTTAAGGAGATAAAAACTACATAAAATATATTTTTTAATTAGTTTTTTTAATATTATTTCATAAATATAAGTAGTAAGTATAAGATTATGAAATTAAATTTAATTAAAAAAATTATATTTTATAGAGTTTTTAAAAATCAGGCCGAAAAGTTATACAACACATAATATCAAACGGAGGGGGTATAATGTAGCAAGTAGGAAGCGTTTAAAAAAATTAAACCAAAAAAAAAAGGGTTTTTTTTGCTAAGTGGCCATTTTGGGTCCAATTTTTAAGTCATAGGCCACAAGGTGGCAATATTAGGTAATGGACCATTTTTTCCAATTTTACCCCTGCCTATTAAAATTAGGGGAAATTCCGCACGGTGACCACGAACTTTTACAAATTCCGCGTGGTGTAAGAAGTTTTGAAAAATTCCGTGTGGTACCCACGAACTTTTACAAAAATCTACATGGTGCCCATTAGTTTTTTCAAAAGTTTATGTGATAATAATAATGAGTTTTAATATTGAAAAATTGAGATTAAAAATTATATTATTGTACATTATTTGGAAAACACTTAACAAGATTGTGAATTAGTTTGAATCTTTTTAAAATTTAATTTTTTATATACATTTTCTTACCTATAAACTAACCAAATTTTTTTCTCAAAAATCTTACTCATTAAATTTTATTTGTTCTTAATATTGAGATTTATTTATAAGGAAATAAAGAAAAAATAATAAGAACTATGTAGTAATATTACCCATTTACAATGAACCAATATTAATAGAAAATTTGAAAATTACAAGAGATATACACGTACAATTTTCCACATTAAAACAATTTTCATATGAGATAATTTGTGTAATACACAATTAAAAGTTTCACATTTTAATTGAGTATTAAAATAGTAAAATAGTATTACACCACGTTCTTAAATGCCCAATTTTTATTTTTATAAAATTTGATAAGTAAATAATCAGCTCTAAAATACGATTTATAAAATTAAATTACCTAAATTTAGTTTTAACAAAAAATTGAATTTTGGGAATTTATAATGTCACACCACGTTATTAAATTCTTCAACACTGGTTACTACATCAAAAAATTCACCGAAAAATTATTTCATATGAAAGTTGGTTTAATAAGGAAAAGTGTCTATATCTTCTTGTAATATTTAAAATTTTGTATCAATTTTTTTTCAATGGTGAATGGGTAATAATCCGTAGTTCTTTTTTCCCCTCATTTCCTTATAAATAAAAAATAAATATCGAGAACAAATAAAAATTAAAGACGTAAGAGTTTTGATATAAAAAAAATTGGTTAGTTTATCTCTAAGAAAATTTATATAAAAAAAACTAGTTTTAAAAATATTCAAACCAATACCCAATCTTGTAGAGTATTTTTCCAAATTATAATGTACAATAATATAATTTTTAATCTCAATTTTCAATATTAAAACTCGTTATAGTTATCACATAAACTTTTGAAAAACCTTGTGGGCACCATGTGGACTTTTACAAAACTTCGTGGGCACCATGCGGAATTTTTCAAAACTTTGTATACCACGCGGAATTTGTAAAAGTTCGTGGGCACCATGCAGAATTTCCCTAAAATTAGATATGCGCTTCTCTTTTCCGTCTCCAGCACAAAATCTCTTCCTCCCGAATGGAATTCGGCCAATTTCTTGACGGAATTCGGCTTGGGATCGGGCGCAAGGGTTCAGAAGGTCCAACAAGCCAAGGCGAGGCGGGCGGTGGCGGCAGTTTTCGGCGGCGGAGGCGGGGTCAAAGCCGATGTCGACTCGTTGGCGACAGTCTCGAGGTGCCCAGATCTGGAGCGAGAGGGCGATTTGGGAGTGGCGCTTCCTCCTCCTTAGGGCCGAAGCCGATGCCGACTCGGGAAACCTATCGCCTAGAGCTGTGCTCCACGACGCCGATTCCAGGCGAGTCCGACTCACCGCCGCCTGGATTCCAGCCGCAGCCCCACCATCGACGCCAGAGCTGCGATTGTTGAGGATGAAGAGCGGAGCCTCGCTCCCGAGAGCAGAACTACGAGGTCGCGCCTGAGGTCGAACCCACACCCGACACTGTGAGTCTCTCTTCCTCCCTCCGCTTTTCGGTCTCTCAATTCAGTCAATTCGAAGGTTTGTTGTTAATTGTTAATTGGAATCGCTTCTGTTAGGGTTTCAATTGCTTTGAATCTCCTCTTCTGATTCTCCTCTTTCCACTTGCTGCTATTCTGTCTTCCTCCTGTTTGATGAAATGTCTGACTGAGAACAAAACAATTATCACCAGTAGAGTTGTTAATTTGAATCCTAAATTTGAGAACTCTACAAACAAACAATTATCACCAGTAGAATTGTTAATTTGTTATGTTGTCAATTCAATTAGCCCCTGCTCTATCTTTCAAATTCCTGAAGCAAAGAGGTTTGCATTAATGTTATATATGCTGATTGACTACAACGTACACTTGATTATATATATACATGTCTGTCAAATTGAGGGGCTTATGCATTTTGTAGGTGGCGATCAGCACATGGTGTGTTTGTGAAATTGCATGAATCTTGCTAACTGAATACTAAGCAAAGATTTTGGTTGGCGAAATCAAGTCGAACGAAATGTTGGCTGATTGCTGCAAAGATTCTGTATATATACAGAGTTACAGGCGATCGTCGGAGTTGTATGGGAGGGGAGGACACTTAATTCAAACTCCTACCTCTGTAAACATGGTTTGCTTCTACGAATATTTGTTTTCAACACATTTGCCAGTTGGGTGCTTGTTCTATGTAATGTAAGTTATGTAACCCATAGTGGGGAATTCAAAATATGAGATTGATAACGATATTCTTCCTGCTAAGTGTGTTCTCTTCCTATCATATTAACTCTCTGATTTTCCCTAATTGGAGTGCTCATTTGAGCTGTTGCAACTCCAAGTTGGACGATTTACTTTGAACTCAATAAAACTTATACTTGCTCCTTGAATTATTAATATCAAAGCCATATGTCTCATTTAATATATGAATGGGTAAGAGGGTCATAGAAGTTGTAACCAAAATAAAAACAGGGTCATAGACACTGTAATTAAAATAAAAACAGTGTCATAGCCACTGTCACCACTATAAAAACAAAGTCATAGACACTGTAATCAAAAGGAAAACCCTATAGACGATGTAACCAAAATAAAAATAGCTTTATAGACATTGGATCCGCTATGAAAAAATGTTCATAGACACTGTAATCAAAGGAAAATCCTAGGAAAAGGGAAGCACAAACCCTATAGGGGCTAATGAGAAGCCAAAATAAATGTGGTGACAGTTCTCTTATAACATATGAATGGTTAAGAGGGTCATAGATGTTGTAAGCAAAATAAAAATAGGATCATAGACACTGTAACCACTATAAAAACACGGTCAAATACACAGTAATCAAAAGAAAAACCCTATAGACGATGTAACCAAAATAAAAACAGCTTTATAGACATTATCTCCACTATGAAAAAAGGTTCATTAACACTGTAATCAAAAGAAAATCATAGGAAAAGGGAAGCACAAACCCTATAAGGGCTAATGATAAGTCGATATTCATGTGGTGACAGTTCTCCTCTAATATATGAATGGGTAAGACAACCATAGACGCTGTAATCAGAATCAAAATAGAGTCGTAGACACTGTAAGCAAAGGAAAACCCTAGGATGAGGGAGCACAAACCATATAGAGGCTAATAAGATGCCAAAATATAAGTGGTGACAGTTATCCTATAATATATGAATGGGTAAGAGCCTAAGATGGTCATAGACGATGTAACCAAAATAAAATCAAGGTTATAGACACTGTCACCACTATGAAAAAAGGGTCATAAACACTGTAATCAAAGGAAAATCCTAGGAAATGGGAAGTACAAACCCTATAGGGGCTAATGATAAGTCAAAATACATAATAGTTTTTCTCTAATTTCTAATTTCTAGTTTTCTAGATTTTTTTAAAGTAATGTCACCACAATTAAAAAAATTAAAAATGTAACTACTGTTGTCACCATAATAAAAATAAAGTCATAGATAATGTCACCACTAAAAAAACATAGTCATAGACACTGTAATCAAAGGGAAATCATATGATAAGGGAACCACAAACCATATAGGGGATAATGAGAAGCCAAAATAAATGTGGTGACAGTTCTCCTCTAATACATGAATGGGTAAGAGGGTCATAGACACTGTAATAAAAATAAAAACAGTGTCATAGCCACTGTCACCACTATAAAAATAAAGTCATAGACACTGTAATCAAAAGGAAAATCCTATAGACGTTGACCAAAATAAAAATAGCTTTATAGACACTGTCACCACTATGAAAAAAAGGTTTATATACACTGTAATCAAAGGAAAATCCTAGGAAAAGGGAAGCACAAACCCTATAGGGGCTAATGAGAAGCCAAATACATGTGATGACAGTTCTTATCTAATTTCTAGTTTTTTAGATTTTTTTAAAGTAGTGTCACCACAATACAAAAATTTAAAAATGTAACTATTTTTGTCATCATAATAAATATAAAGTCATAGATATTGTCATCACTATAAAAAGATGGTCATAGATACTGTAATCAAAATAAAAACAGTGTCATAACCACTGTCACCACTATAAAAACAAAGTCATAGACACTGTAATCAAAAGGAAAACCCTATAGACGCTGTAACAAATATAAAAACAACTGTATAGACACTGTCACCACTATGAAAAAAGGTTCATAGACACTGTAATCAAAGGAAAACCCTAGGAAAATGGAAGCATAAACCCTAAAGGGCCTAATGAGAAGCCAAAAGAACATGTGATGTACAGTATGGTTTAGGGTTTGGGTTAAGTCTTTAGGGTTTAGGGCCAAGGACCTAAACCCTAAATCCTAAACCCTAAACCCTAAAATGTTAAGTAAAGTACTTTGTTAAGAGATGATTACTATCATCAAATGGAAAACCCTAAGATAAGGTAAACAAAAACCCTAAAGGGGCTAATGAGAAGCCAAAAGACATTAGGTGGACAGTTTTTCTTCAATATATGAATGGGTAAGAGAGTCATAAGCATTGTCACCACTATAAAAACAAGGTCATAGACACTGTAATCAAAATAAAAACAGGGTTTTAGACACTGTAATCAAAGAGAAATCATATCATAAAGGAAGAAAAAGCCCTATAGGGACTAATGAGAAGCCAAAATAAATGTGATGACAATTCTTCTCTAATAAATGAATGGGTAAGAGGGTCATAGACACTGTAATCAAAATAACAACAATATCATAACCGCTGTCACCACTATAAAAACAAACCCATAGACATTGTAATCAAAAGGAAAACCCTATAGACGCTGTAACAAATATAAAAACAACTTTATAGACACTGTCACCACTATGAAAAACGGTTCATAGACACTGTAATCAAAAGAAAACCCTAGGAAAATGGAAGTACAAACCCTAAAGGGGCTAATGAGAAGCCAAAAGAACATGTGATGTACAATATGGTTTAGGGTTTAGGGTTAAGTCTTTATGGTTTAGGGCCAAGGCCCTAAACCCTAAATCCTAAACCCTAAACCCTAAAATGTTAAGTAAAGTACTTCGTTAAGAGATGATTGATGTCACCAAATGGAAAACCCTAAGACAAGGTAAGCAAAAACCCTAAAAGGGCTAATGAGAAGTCAAAAGACATTAGGTGGACAGTTCTCCTTCAATATATGAATGGGTAAAAGAGTCATAGACACTGTCACCACTGTTAAAACAGGATAATAGACACTGTAACCAAAGAAAAACAAGGCCATCGACACTGTAACCAAATTAAAAACAGGTTCATAGACACTGTAATAAAAGGAAAAACATAGGACAAGGGAAACAATTTTTTGATGACAGATTTGTTTCAAGAGTTTTTAATTGAAACAAAAATAAATTACTAATTCCTAATGGCTAATTGCAAGTTCCTAATTGAAACAAAAATTGCCCTGTCACCACAACTGAATTTTCAGTTCCTAATTGAAACAAAAAATTGCCAGTTCCTAATAGCTAATTGTCATTTGTGTTCGCTCAAGTTTTGCAAAACCAAACAATAACGTACAGGTCAGTTAAATAGTCCTAACGTGTTTCGAATCCTAATGTCGTGATGGAAAAATTCGAGTTGGGTCCCTTTGAACATCACCTGAATCTTAGCAGTGTAAACAAACAATCATACCATCAAACCAAAGTTTATGTAATTCGATCCCAAAAAAAAACCAAAACCAAAGTTTATGCAAAAGTTTGTTCCCATAAACACACATAGCACAAGCTACAGTCCTTCCTCTTCATCAGAACAAAGATTATGCAATAGTTTGCCGATGAACAGAGAGATTTCTGATTCTACAGCAACAAATTGAACACCTCCAAAACTAAAGAGAGGTGCACTGCCGGGAGCATTTAAAGAGAGGTGCGCCGCCGGAAGAGGAATCCGAGATCGATTGATGGACTCGCTTGTTGAGATCCGCCATAACTGTCACCACCAAGCAACCTCTGGAAAGAGGAATCCGAGATCGATTGATGCGCCGCCGGGAGAATTCACAGCGGGAGGAGAGAGAGGGGGGATAGAGGAAGGCATCAGCGGCGATTAGGGAACGGGGGAGGGGAGTACCTGCCGCCATCGAAGACATCGGCGGCAATCTTCTCTCTGACGCCATCGCATCCAATCTCCATGATCGTCGTCCTTGTGGATGAAGGCGAGGGCGAGGATGAAGGCGGAGCGAGGATGAAGGCGGAGTGAGGATGAAGATCTGTGAGGGCGAGGATGAAGGCGGAGCGATGGATGTGGATGAAGGCGGAGCGATGGCTGCGGCTGTGATGCGTTCTCCCTCTCCGGTTTCTCTTGCTCGCTTCTTCGATTTGGGATCTAAATGAAACGGGAGGATCTGGGAAAAATAAAAGTAGGGGTACTCTTGGTATTATGAAAATATTTTGGCCTTTTACTAGCAAAGAAAAGCCTTTAGGCCATTTAGTAATTGGTCCAAAGGCCTTCGGCCTTTGAACCAAATTACTTCAAAAAAAAAAAAAAAAGGAGCGTTTAAAAAATAAAATAAAAAGAGCCTTGAGCGAGAATCGAACCTAGGCTTCAATCAAAGGAACCCTGTGTCACTCCTAGGGATGGCAATGGGTCGGGTGGTGGGTGGATGGACCCCCATTTCACCCGACCCACCATGGGTGATCCATTTTCCCACCCATCACCCCACCCATATCCACTTCACCCATATCCACTTCGCCCATATCCATCGGGTAATCGGGTGAAATGGGTGAGATATGGGTGAAATGTGGGTGATTTTCCCTAAATGCATGTAATTGAATTCCAATCAATTTGGTACACAAAACACCGTATAAAATATGATTATCTTAGACATTTAAGTCTTAAATAAGTCTTAAACACATACATAAGTCTTAAACACACACAATAAGTCTTAAACACATATCATAAGGCGCGAGTGTGAGCCGAGAGGGAGGAGGAGGACTAGTGAGGATGAGGCGCTCGGAGCCTGAGAGGGAGGACTAGTGAGGATGAGGCTCCGTCGGCGGAACTCCTTGTTCGGGCCCTCGCCGGCGAGTGCGAAGGAGGGAGGATTGAGCGAGCACCGAGCGTCTTACATAACAAGAGAGAGAGAGAGAGAGACGAGAGGATGAAGGGAAGCTGGGAACTTTGGGAAGGGAAATTAGGGTTTACAAAAGTGTATATATTTTTTATATAAAATATATATTTTTTATATAAAAAATATATTTTTTATATAAAATATTTATATTTTATACGGGTCGGGTCGGGTGGTGGGTCGGGTGGTGGATCGGGTGCGGGTGGAGAAAAACATCACCCCACCCGACCCACCACCCATATCCACTTCACCCACATCCACTTTCCACCCGCTTTTTTTTTTGGGTTTTCACCCACTTTTTCGGGTCGGGTGATTCGGGTTTGGGTCGGGTGCGGGTGAAATTGCCATTCCTAGTCACTCCCTTCCCTTTCTTACCATCACGCCAATGTGTTTTTCTATCCTTATATGCAATCTACTTCACTTTATTACTCAAACACCTGACACATATATAAAAATATATTCCTTTAAATTTTCGGATTTGGGGGGCTTCAGCACCCCTCCCCCCCCCCACCCCCAATCCGCCCCTGTCGACAATCAAACAAGAAATAAGAAGAACGGAAGCAAAAGACTCAAGAACAAGGACAAACGCAGCAATATCGACCAAGACAAGAACTCAAAATCGACTAACTATGTAGGACTCGAACAACTTGAAATAAAGACACGAAATTGAAGAACAAGATCGATAGATTGGTGATTCGAACTAAGATAGAACAAGATAAAGATCCCATGCCTCCTTAGAGGGTAGGAACCAAATATCAACGACTATAAATCCCGCCTCTACAACCTTACACAACCAAGCAGACAACTTGGATGCACAAAGAGGGGACTTGTGATTACCAGTGATATAGCAAAAGTAATTCGATAAAAGATACAAGGGCATAATCGTCATTTACACGGTAAACCCTAATCGCAAACCCTAACTCTCATTATATATATGATCGATCTATTAGGGTTAGAGAGGCTTCTATCAGCCGATACATTCTGACTTGAGCGTCGGAGTCTGCTCTGGGGAGACAAGCCCCGCTCCGACCTCGTTCTTGGTTGATCTTGCAGGATTGTATCTCGCCGATCCTCCTCAAGATCTATGGTGCAGATTTTACCCATTACATTTGGCACCGTCCGTGGGGATTCGATCAAAAAGCCATAAGATCGGATCTCCCAATCAACAAAGCGATAAGGGATTGATAGTTTCGGGGTGAGATTTCGACCGAAACTGGAGAGCAACGGTTCAGATCTGGGTGAATTGATCCCGAATCTCCCCCCTCCTATGGTTACGGCGGTTGATCGAGCCTCCATCGCCACCGTAGCCTTCGATTCCGACCGCCTCTGTCTCTCTCTATGTGACTCCGATTGGATCTGGCGTGGGATTGCACCATCGCCGCCGCTACCAAGCATCCCTTTCGCTGGACCACGATAACACACCGGCATCGATGGGTAGGCCGGGGCACCCGAATCCGCCGTTAAGGAACCTTCGCCGCCATCAAAGATCGAGTTCAGAGGCGGGACGAGCCTCTGCGCCGCGCCGCCTTCCACAAGCCCTAATCGCAGCCGCCTCCATCGGAATCGCAAGCGCCGCTGCATAGTACCACTCCCATATGATTTGCCACATCCACACCATTGTCGCCGACCCTCCATCGAACCAAGCGTCCCGAGAAAACCAGTCTATCAAAAGTCTACCACGCCCGTGGAATCCTTCGCCGCCGGTGAGGAGGAGACCACCAGCAGAAGGAGGGAGCAACGGAGTAGGTGGGACCTGCCTTTCGAGTCGGTCAACAGTGAGAGTGGTGGAAGCGATGGCACCGACAGTGTTGGGGAAAGCTCGAGGATGCGGCTTCGAGATCCAGCGCCGCCGCACTCTTCAAACCCTACGAGCAAGACGATCTGACGATGGCTTAATTTGCAAAATCTGAATTAATTGCAAAATCATCCCAGAGTTCATGAAAATTACAGCTCAGCCCATGCACTTAAGACAATTGCGGAAAAGGGCCCAACTTTCATAATATCTCACTTGGAAGCGCAACATATCATACCCGACCGGTTCAGCATATGAGATAAGGTCTCTGTGTTCTATTTTGATAAAAAGTTTACTCTTTAGCTAATCATATTGCATGGCTAATTGCATCTTGACTTCTAGCTTTAATCAGTTGCATATAATTTCTTGAAATGCTTATATGCGCATCTATATATTTAGAACAACATTCTATTAAAGCCATAAAAAACAATTACAGAATCGCCACTCATGGCCAACGAATCGCCACTCAAGGCCAACGGACCGCCACTTAAGGCCAACGAATCGCCACTCAAGGCCGAAAAATCGCCACTCAAGGCCAATATAACGCCAATTAAGGCCAACAGTTCGCCGATTTCAGGCCAATAGAACGCCAATCAAGGCCAAAGGATCGCCACTTATGGCCAAAGAATCGCCATTTAAAGCCAATTTTAAGTCATAATAACGCCATTAATGGCCAGCGAAAGTCAAAATCAAGCGATAAGAATGTCATTTAAGGCGAAACGCTCAACCCTAATGAAAACCATCTAATTGTCAATCATAAATAAAATCTAAGCAAAAATGCCATCAACTAACACTGCCTCTCATTAATTTATGGCAAAAAATACTTCTGATCATTTTGAGCAGTAGTTTTCAGTTGATCGGTTAATAACGTACCAACTGCATTATATTGTGCTATTCGGTTGAGAATGCTAAAACTTGTAGGATACAACGAAGACAAGGGGCAAGCATCACTAGCGATATCTGATCGTAACAAGTGAAAAGTATCAAGTTATTCGTCTTCCCTCATCACTAGATCGTGATAAGGAAACCCGAGGGGCAATTGATATAGCAAAAGTAATTCGATAAAAGATACAGGGGAATAATCGTCATTTACACGGTAAACCCTAATCACAAACCCTAACTCTCATTATATATATGATCGATCTATTAGGGTTAGAGAGGCTTCTATCAGCCGATACATTCTGACTTGAGCGTCGGAGGCTGCTCTGGGGAGACAACCCCCGCCCCGACCTCGTTCTTGGTTGATCTTGCAGGATTGTATCTCGCCGATCCTCCTCAAGAACTATGGTGCAGATTTTACCCATTACAACCAGGATCACCAAGCTCTCGCGAGGTTGATGAACTCAAAGCAAACCAAGCAAAATATATAACCAATTGTGCAATCGATGAGAAACGCTTCGAATCGATTGACTTTCTCACTCTTTTGTTTCACACAAAGGTTGAAATTTCAATAATGAATAACGTACGTTCTATAGAGGCTGAATCGGCTATAAGTACCCCTAGGGCCGATTCTTGCTAGAAATTAATTAAAATAACAACTTAAAGTAATTAATAAAATAACCTTAAAAGTTTCTTGAAATAACTTAAGTACAAAAGTTACTAAAATAGGAAATATATCAAAGGTCCAACACTTAAAGAAGTTCGGCTCTACAAGGCCTAAGGTGACTCGTCAATCTTGGTTCCGATGTACATGTATGTCTTCAATGTAGGCTCGGGGAGCTGAACCGTGCTCGAGAACAATGCGTGACTCACAAACATGAATGAGTCTCTCTGCAGCTTCTTGGCTCGGGCTCGAGTCATAGGTTCGTCTCCTAAGATGATTGGCGTGTCCGGAGGTGTAGATGATGGCGTAGAAGATAGTCTCGCATCATTACCTTTTAGATTAATGTCTCTTTTAGTTAAGTTTTATCTTTAGAAATAGATAGAATTCGCTTGCCTTGACTAGCAAGGATTAAAGCCTATAAATAAACCTCATGGGCCTAGTTTTGATTCATTCGAGTTTAGAGACAAGAGAGATAGAGAGTTAGGATAGAGAGAGTGGAGGCCGAGATGAGTCAAGAAGCGAGAGCAAGTTGACTTCAATCGGTTGTAAGCTTTGGCTTATTTTAATGCAATTTAGTTTTCTTTTATTATTGATGTCTTTTCCTATGATGAAGCGCGAGTAGTCCACCCACTTCTAGGGTCGGGGTGAGCCCGACCATAGCCATGCATGTTTGAGGTAAAGATTCGACCTTTGTTGTGCTTTGGTCATCCACTGCCTTTTATATGTTTATTGCCTATTTAATAGAGATTCAGGTTAACCACTTGGATTATAAACATAAAATTGGTAGATACAATTAGGGTTTCTTGAAAGAGTTGTCTAATTGTTGGAAAGGGCGAAAGCTTGATCCTTTGATGTGATTGCATGATTACCTGTTTATCTTGCCTTATGCATGTTTGGTTATCGTTGTTTCAAACCCCGACCTTGGAAGTTTTCTTTCATACATAGTTTATTTCGCAATTCATAGCTTTCGTTACGTACTGTTTTATACTCGACGTCGACTTCTCATAGTCGACGTCGACCACTAATCCTCGATCGAGCAAGATCGCTGTTGCTTTTGTCTCTGCAGGTATTCGACCAAGCTACTCGACTACGACTTCTACTCGACATCGAGGAGGGTTAGTCGCCGTCGACCACCACCAGTGACTTCTGTTTGCTCGAGATCGACTATGCTTGACCCCTGTCGACTACCACCTAGTCGAGGTCGAGTACTCTGAGTCGCTTTCCGTTCGTGAGATTCGCTTGGCTATCTGAGATCCGCTGACACGCTTCCCCGAGGATCGATCCTGACTTCTTGTTGCTACATCGGGAGGGAGTCTTGTAATTATTTGCGTGGGCACAAATCTGGTTTGATTTATATTATTATTTATTGAACTCGATTTCCTCCCTACAACACGCCGGCGCCGGTAGCAGGGACGCAGAGATAGCGGTTTGGGGTTTCGCCTTTGGCCTTCGCTGAGAGTCGGGGAGGGTTTTGTCTATCGCTGTAAAAAAAAGGAACAGTAAAAAAAAAGGTTACAAAAACATAAGGAAAAGTGAGCAAACAGGATTCGAACCCTGGATGGTAGCGTCCTTGATAGAAAACAACCCACGCCTTTACCAATGAGCCATCTCATCTTTGTGATTTTATTCTCCTTCATTTATATATGATAACTCCCTCCCTTGATGAAAATCGGAAAAGATGTTCCAAAGGCTTTGACAAGATGTTTGTGTCAAAGGCCTTGGAGCATTAACAGTTGATGAAATACAAAACCTATCTTATTATTCGTATATTATTTTATCTTATTATATACTTCCATTATATTATATATATATATGAATAACTAACCATTTCAGGAAGTATATTCGAAGATTACATCCTTCCTTATACATGTTGAGAAGATCGGTTCAAAATAGATCATGGCTTCGAAGTATCCTTAAATAGAAGATCCAAGATCAAAGCCTGATTGGAAAGAGCCGTTGGAGATCTGGTGTTGAAGATCCTCACGCTCCATGCTTATATAAAAGAAAGGAAGGAGAAGACAGAAGTACAAGTGCTACACACGAGCTTCATTCATTCAAGCGATCTGTCTTCCAAGTGTCTCTCTGCAAACCGCTCAAATAGTTTGTTGTTTATTTCAAAGCCTTTGAGAGTCACTGTGAGCTTATAGGATATATTTATTTCAAGTGTTACTCGAGAGTTTATAACTCGGGAAGTTGCACTATGCTATTGATTTGCGAGAGTTAGAGGATTGTACTAGATAGCTGAGAGAGATGGGGCTCTTCTAGATTGGTCTAGGACTCCAAGGGAACGTGAGTTGACTAGATTGCAATTGTATAGGAGAGAGGCTTCTCGGTGAGCTATTAGGATCCTAAGCTAAGCAATCAATAAAGCCTTTGAATCCTAGGGTTGTGGAAGAACCCTAGGCGGGGACGTAGGCCTGTTGTGCTGAACCTCGTAAACAATTACTCGTGTTCTTTACTTATTTGCTTTACCTTATTTCCGCACTTGGTTCGATTGTCTAACTTTGTGATTCAGGTTTAATCTCAAAGGTTTTGGTTCCAGCTCCAAAATTCTTGAGACTTTCTGCGAAAAACGGGCATACTCTATTCAACCCCCCTTCTTGAGTATTTCTTATTACATTGTTTTTATATTATCGAACCTTCAATTGGTATCAGAGCTTTACTCACTGCTTTTGATTTAACAATCTTGTGAGTTTTCGATCATGTCTGGTGAAGCAAGCGGAGGATTTGCACAGGGAAGGTCCACAAGCAGACCACCACTCTTTGTAGGAAACAACTTTGTTCACTGGAGATCTTTGATGAAGATGTTCATCATAGACCAAGATTTAGAGCTTTGGAACATTATAGAGAATGGTCTGAAGATTCCAGAGAAAGAAGGACCAAACGATACCAAAGTGGCAAAGAAGGAGTCTGATTACGACCAAGCAGATCTTGAAACCATCTCCAAAAACTACAGGGCTATCAACTTACTTTATTGTGGCCTTAACACTGATGAGTTTAACCGTATTTCCTCTTGTAGGTCAGCTAAAGAGATTTGGGACAAGTTGGTCGTCACCTATGAAGGAACGAGCCAAGTAAAAGACACCAAGATAAGCATCTTCCTTCGAAAGTATGAGCTCTTCAAGATGAAGTCCGATGAGTCAATCAAAGCCATGTTCACACGATTCACAGAAATCACCAACAACCTTGACTCTCTCGGCAAGAGCTTTACCAACGTTGAGAAAGTGAGGAAGATACTGAGGTGCCTTCCAAAGGAGAAATGGGGTCCAAAAGTAACAGCTATTGAGGAAGCCCAGGACCTCACCACTCTACCCCTTGATGACCTCCTTGGAAAGTTGATCACGCATGAGATGATCCTTAATGAAGACAATGGAGAACTTCCAGCTAGCACCAAGAATTTGGCACTCAAGTCTAAAAAGGATGAGCCCAAGGATGGATCTGAATCCGAAGATGAAGATGCGATGAGGATGATCCTTTTGCTCTTATCACAAGAGGCCTTGCTAGAATTCTCAAAATGAAGAAGCAATTCAACAACAAGGATGGATCAGAGTCTTCAAAATTTCGAGGTAAGCCTCAATACAACAAGTATGAAAAGAAGACTAAACCGTTGTCTTGTTTTGAATGTGGTGAAACAGATCATCTTGTGAAGGACTGCCCTCAAAAGACAAAGAGCCAGCCCACGAAAGGTGACAAATGGAAGAAGAAAGCTATGGTGGCTACTTGGAGTGATTCCGACTCTGACTCCGATGATGAGAAGGCCAACATCTGTCTTATGGCCTCAGAAAATGAATCCCACGATGGAAAGCTTGAAGCTACTGTAAGAGAACTAATGGAAAGTCCAAAAGAGGTATTATCGGAATTCCTTTCAAATATGATTGCCAATGAAGAGAAGCTTATTGCCCAAACTAACATTCTTATTAAGAGAACTGTGGACCAGGAAAGAACTATTGAGGATCTGTCTATGAGGGTCAAAGGTCTTGAAGCTTCTTATTCAGGTCTTGACATTAAAGTCAAGACGCTTGACTCGGAGAAATCTGAACTCAAGCAAGATCTCTCCTCTCTAAGAAATGAGCATCATGACTTAGAGAACGAGAAGATCTCCCTGAATAATAAGATTCTAGACCAACAGACAGCCCTCATAAGTTTTACCAAATCCAAAGGCACTCTCGATAAGATGTTGGGTGAGCAACAAAGCTCTCTAAACAAGAGTGGTATTGGCTACAACCCAAAGTTTTTAAAGAAGCAACACATTACCACTTTTGTAAAGGCTAAAGGAAGCAGAACCTCTCCTATATGTCACCATTGTACTAGAAAGGGACATGTAAAAGAGACCTGCCCTTATAGAAGAAAGGATCCATATATTATTCGCAATACATTTCCTGTTCATTTGAGAAAAGAACGGATAACACAAGTTTGGGTCCCAAAAGGCACTATTTTACCAAATATGGTTTATCCCAACAATGGATCCAAATTTGCTTATTGGTCTAGCCACAAAGGTTGATGTCTGTTTTGCAGGAGATCACCAAGGTGAAAGAACACAAATGGATTATTGATAGTGGTTGCTCGAGGCATATGAGTGGGAAGAGTTCTCTCTTTCATGATCTAAAGGAGCAATCCACGAGAACAATCACTCTTGGTGACAAAGGGAAATGCGACATTGTTGGTATTGGTAGTGTTGGAAGTGATTCCAGCCATAGTATTAAAAATGTCTATCTTGTTAATGGTTTAAAGTATAATCTGCTTAGCGTTTGTCGATTATGTGATAGTGGTAACAATGTCATATTTAACAAGAAAAGATGTATAGTGTGCAGAGATGATACAGGTGAAGTTATTCTGACTGCATATCGTTACAACAACATATACGCTGTAAATGCTGATCAAGTGGCACAAGGAAGCTTAACCTGTTTAAAGGCCTTGACGGACGATGCAAAGCTTTGGCACAGGAGACTCGGTCATGTGAGTCCACATACGCTACAGAAGCTTGTGTCCAAAGGGCTTGTAAGAGGACTACCTGAGATGGACTTCAAAGGTATTGACATGTGTAATGCTTGCACACGAGGTAAACAAACACGTAGCTCCTTCAAACCCAAAAAGGTTGTAAGTTCTTCTAGACCTCTTGAACTTTTACATATGGATTTATGTGGTCCTATGCGAGTCAAATCTCCCAATGGTAAAAAGTACATGCTAGTTGTTGTCGATGATTTTTCAAGATATACTTGGGTTGCATTTTTGAAAGAAAAATCGGAGGCCTTATTTGAGTTTTCAAAACTTTGTAAGGAGTTGCAAACATTAAGAAATGAGCCCATAGTGTCTATTCGGAGTGATCATGGTAGGGAGTTTGATCAACTTCAATTTGATTTGTTTTGTGCTAAATATGGCATCTCCCATAACTTTTCTGCTCCTAGGACACCTCAAAAAAACGGGGTTGTGGAACGCAAGAACCGCACCTTAGAGGATATGGCCAGAACTATGCTTTTAGAAAATGCATTACCTCGGCTAAAACCTATTGGGCTGAAGCCGTTAACACAGCTAACTACATTTTAAATCGTTGTCTTATTCGTTCCATCTTAAAGAAAACTCCTTATGAACTTTTCAAAGGCCGCAAACCACTTATATCTTATTTTAAACCCTTTGGATGTACTTGTTTTGTTCATAACAATGGAAAAGATAACCTTGGGAAATTTGATGCGCGTAGTGATGAAGGTATATTTCTTGGCTATTCCACGAGTAGCAAAGCTTATAGAATCTTCAATAAAAGGACCCAGGTAGTTGAAGAAAGTATACATGTTATTTTTGATGAATGCAATGATGGTGCTTTGAGTGAAAGTGTTGCAGATATAGATCTTAATATCCGTGAAGAGAACGAGGAAGGTGATTATGCTGCTACCATGAACACAGAGAAAAGGAACATGGAGGAACCGATTCTTAACACTGAAGAATTGGCCCAAGGTGTTGAAGATACGTCCAAAGCCCTTGGTGTCCAATCCAACAGTGTTGAGATGTCAGAGACTGCTGTAACTGAACCTAACAGGACAACGGAGTCAGATGTACCACAAATCAATCCTGATGGTGTGACGAATCAAGGAGCTGAGACTAACAAAAGGAAATTCAAATACTCCTCATCACACTCATTAAAGGATATCATTTCTGACCCTACTTCTAGTGTTCAAACTCGTTCTAAACTTAAAGATCTTTGTGCTTTTAACACGTTTGTTTCTCTTATTGAGCCAAAGAAGGTAAATGAGGCACTTCAGGAGCCAGACTGGATTATAGCTATGCAAAGTGAACTTAATGAATTTGAGAGGAACAAAGTTTGGACTTTGAAGCCTAGACCAAAGCATCAATCAGTCATTGGCACTCGATGGGTGTTTCGAAACAAGTTAGATGAGAATGGCAAGATTGTGAGGAACAAGGCACGACTTGTTGCTCAAGGCTACAATCAAGAGGAAGGTATTGACTACGAGGAGACCTTTGCTCCCACAGCCAGGCTTGAAGCCATTCGCATTTTATTAGCATTTGCATCTTTTATGAGCATAAAGTTATATCAAATGGATGTCAAGTGTGCTTTTCTTAATGGTTTTTTAGAAGAAGAAGTTTATGTTGCTCAACCCCCCGGTTTTGAAAGCTCAGAATTTCCCAATCATGTTTACAAACTTGACAAGGCGCTTTATGGTTTGAAACAAGCCCCAAGAGCTTGGTACGAGCGCTTGTCAAAATATCTTTTAGAAAATGATTTTAAAAGGGGGTTGATCGACAAAACTCTTTTTATAAAGACCAAAGGAAAGGACATCTTGGTTATTCAAATTTATGTTGATGATATATTATTTGGTGCTACTAACACATCTTTGTGCAAGGAATTTTCTGACATTATGTGCAGTGAATTTGAGATGAGCTTAATGGGTGAACTCAACTTCTTTTTGGGATTACAAGTTCATCAATCCAAGAAAGGGATCTTCGTTAACCAAAGCAAGTACACTAAGGATCTCTTGAAGAAGTTCAAGATGGATCAATCCAAAGCAGCCAAGACTCCCATGAGCTCAACGTTGTCTCTAGATCAAGACAAGACTGGAACAAGTGTCAATCAAAAGGAGTATCGAGGAATGATTGGATCTTTATTATATCTCACGGCTAGTAGACCTGACATCATGTTTAGTGTTTGCATGTGTGCTAGGTTTCAAGCTGATCCAAAAGAATCTCACCTCGTGGCTGTGAAGAGGATCTTTCGATATCTCAATGGCACTATGGAACTTGGACTATGGTACCCAAAGCAAAAGGATTTCACTTTAATTGGATATTCTGATGCAGATTTTGCAGGCTACAAGGTGGATAGAAAGAGCACATCAGGATGTTGCCAATTCTTAGGAGCATCTTCGATCAGTTGGCACTCAAAGAAGCAAAACTCTGTTGCTCTATCCACTGCAGAAGCCGAATACATTGCAGCTGAAGCTTGTTGCTCCCAAATCCTTTGGATAGCTCAACAAATGCGAGATCTTGGCATCAACCTCAAGGGTATCCCAATTAAGTGTGACAATACCAGTGCCATATCCATCACTAAGAATCTTGTTCAGCATTCAAGGACCAAGCATATTGATGTAAGACATCATTTCATTAGAGATCATGTTGAAAAAGGTGATGTGTCCATATCTTTTATTTCTACCGATTATCAATGGGCTGACATTTTTACTAAGCCTTTGGCAGAGGATAGGTTCACCTTCATTAGACGAGAGATTGGGATGCTTGACAAGGATGCACTTTCGTAGGGGGAGCTTTCCCTTTACGAAAGATAAACTCCACTCAGCGTCAAGACCTTTGAGAGTTATGTCAAGGTCTGCAAACTGAACAGTGGAGCACATATATCGGATCATATATTTTTGGTTAATATCTTCTTAGATATTTAATCAATTATATTTGTTTTAATCGGATTTCAGAAATTGCCTAATTCCATGATTTCCTTAACCGTTAAGATTTATTATTTTTGGAAATATATTTTTAGTTACCTTGTCCGATTTTTATGGTTATTTGAATTTGAATTTGAAATTGAAAACCTTTCAAATATTAGCAATGTAATGATTCCTTTCCTTGGAACCCGAAACCCATCCCATCAATCCGTCACCCTTTCTCTCTACTTAAACCCAATCCTGTACCCGATTACTACTCACACTCAGATCTTTTCCAAACCCTTTCCACTCCCTCATCTTCAACCTCTCAATTGCCTCTCAAAGAAACCCTATCCGACTACTTCCATGGCACCCAAAACTAAGAAAGCTGTCACTCCCAAAAGACTTGGCGCCACCCCCAAGGGACGCCAGGCCACTGCTACCTCTCCCACACCCGAACCTGCTACTCAAGCCATCATCCCAGCCGTTGTCCAGAGCACCATCAAGGCGAGCGCGTCCACGGCTCCCAAAGGCTCTCAGAAGCGCACTGCTAAGAAACCCCTGAGTGCTAAACAAAAGGGGAAGAGAAAGTTACTGGCTGAGGAAGAGGACGAGGAAGAAGAGAAAGACGATCTTGATGCCGCCCTGGAAAGAGATGCTGCTAGGGAAGCCGAGGAGGAGGCCTTGAGACAGAAAAAGGCCGATGAGGAGGCCGAGCTTGCTAAGAGACTGGCCGAGGAGGAAGCTGAGCGAATTCGGAAGGAAGCCGAAGCCGCCGAGGTTCCATCTGAGGTGGAGCCTGAGGAAGAAGAAGAGGAAGAGGAAGAGCACGAGGGATCTGGAGAGGACGAGGAACCTGAAGGTGATGAAGCGGGGTCCGGTGAGGACTCGGGGTCTGAGGAAGAGGAGGAAGAAACTCCCTCTCCTTCTCCTCCTCCTCCCCCGTCTCCGAAGAAGCGGAAAGCCCCTGCTCCAGTCAAGCCTCCATCCCCAACGCGTACCAGGAAGGGCCCTGTCAAGAGTCTTGTAGCGCCTGCCAAGAGAGCTGCTCCAACAGTTGCGCGCAGAAAGAACGCAGACCCCCCGGCCTATATCCAGGTAAAACAATCCTTGCCCTCCTCTTGGTTTCAAGATGCTGAGACTGCTGGTAAGTGGGTAGACGAGTTTAGAACTCGTAAGATTAGTTGTTCTGATTTTTTAGATGTCGAGTTCTTTGAAGCTTTGAAGTTACCTTGCATTGAGCTCCTCAAAAAACTCCCTGCCTGGAACCTTATTAATCTTGAGACTGTTTACTACCCCGAGCTTACCCGACTTTTCTACATAAACCTAAAAGCCAAAAGCGATACTGATGGTTGGTCTTTGGAGTCTGTCGTCAAAGGGGTTAGAATCTCTCTCAACTCCAATGACTTTGCAGATTCTCTAGGCTTACCTACCCCTGTTCCACCTGCTCAAGTAAACCCCTCAAAAAAAAATTGCATCATCCTAGCCCGAGCCAAATATCTCCTACCTGAAGCATCCAACAGCACCTCAAAGCAACTCACCCACTCATCCCTAACCCTTGAGGCGAAAATAATCTTTAACATCATTGTTAGATGCCTCTTACCCCGTCTCAACTCTGGCTCACTCCTTACCGACAATGCCATGGTCCTGCTCTACCGCATTCTAAATGGCCTTGATCCTGATCTGGCCAACACCATCCTTGGAACCATGGCCCATGCCAGAAAAGCTCGAAAAGGCTCCCCCCTCCCCTTTGCTACCCTTTTGACCCCTATCTTCAAAGCTTCTGGAATTGATGTCAAAAATGAAGAACAGCTGCGTCATACGGGTATGTTCGACTATAAAGGCCTTGAAAAGATTGGCATTACTCGGTCTCCCCAAGGGACCTTGAGTCTTGCCACTCCTTCAAAAGCCTTTCCCACTGCTCTAGCTTTCGATGAACGCATGGACAACCTAGAGTTGGGCTTGAAGGAAGTTCGCCTGGATATTAAGGAGCTGCAGAAGGAGGTGATGACGACGATGAGCGGGATTTCAACGATGCTGGAAGGACTGTGGACGAGGCTCACTGATGATGCTCTGGATAACTAAGCCTAAACCTTAACCCACCCTATCCCACCCATGAAACTTGTTACTTTGCTGGTTTTTGGACACGTTTTCAAAACATTTGGTAACTTTTGGTGACTGTTTTACCTCCGCCCTTTGTTGAAAGACAAAAAGGGGGAGATGATCGTTAGACATTGAAAACCTCTGATTAAAGGTCATGGAGGACCTTGCTTTTTGATTTATGGTTTTCGGTTGGATGTTTTCTTACTTTAAAATGTTTTGATCCAACATTTGTCTAACCCTTGCAGGTACTTAGTCTGTTTTTGATTATGATATATCTGTTTGACTAAGTTGCAGGGATGCACAGGTTTTGTCTTTCATCAAGGGGGAGATTGATAACTCCCTCCCTTGATGAAAATCGGAAAAGATGTTCCAAAGGCTTTGACAGGATGTTTGTGTCAAAGGCCTTGGAGCATTAACAGTTGATGAAATACAAAACCTATCTTATTATTTGTATATTATTTTATCTTATTATATACTTCCATTATATTATATATATATGAATAACTAACCATTTCAGGAAGTATATTCGAAGATTACATCCTTCCTTATACATGTTGAGAAGATCGGTTCAAAATAGATCATGGCTTCGAAGTATCCTTAAATAGAAGATCCAAGATCAAAGCCTGATTGGAAAGAGCCGTTGGAGATCTGGTGTTGAAGATCCTCACGCTCCATGCTTATATAAAAGAAAGGAAGGAGAAGACAGAAGTACAAGTGCTACACACGAGCTTCATTCATTCAAGCGATCTGTCTTCCAAGTGTCTCTCTGCAAAGCGCTCAAATAGTTTGTTGTTTATTTTAAAGCCTTTGAGAGTCACTGTGAGCTTATAGGATATATTTATTTCAAGTGTTACTCGAGAGTTTATAACTCGGGAAGTTGCACTAGGCTATTGATTTGCGAGAGTTAGAGGATTGTACTAGATAGCTGAGAGAGGTGGGGCTCTTCTAGATTGGTCTAGGACTCCAAGGGAACGTGAGTTGACTAGATTGCAATTGTATAGGAGAGAGGCTTCTCGGTGAGCTATTAGGATCCTAAGCTAAGCAATCAATAAAGCCTTTGAATCCTAGGGTTGTGGAAGAACCCTAGGCGGGGACGTAGGCCTGTTGTGCTGAACCTCGTAAACAATTACTCGTGTTCTTTACTTATTTGCTTTACCTTATTTCCGCACTTGGTTCGATTGTCTAACTTTGTGATTCAGGTTTAATCTCAAAGCTTTTGGTTTCAGCTCCAAAAGTCTTGAGACTTTCTGCGAAAAACGGGCATACTCTATTCAACCCCCCTTCTAGAGTATTTCTTATTACATTGTTTTTATATTATCTAACCTTCAATATATATTACTATTTTAACAGATATATAAAAATATACAAATACCATTTTTTAGGATGTGGGCTTCAGCCACCCCGAGCCAAGCCCCCCTTCCCCCACCCCCGCACAGATCTGCCACTTCCCAAAACCATCCTAACATAAGCTTGTATTGTTGAAGCCACAAAGTAGCTCATCACCTGTTTGTGGTTCGAGCTTGGACATCGAGGAGCAACCAACTAATGTCGCTTCAACTCTAATCCCGACTCTAGACGTATCCTTGATCAACAAGTATACTTGTCCTACCGTGGTTGCACCAATATACAAACTAAGGATTATATCCAAATCCTGACAGATTCAATATATAACAATTCATAGAAACTGAAAGGATCCTGATCTAGCAACAACACTACTTAGTAGAAGCCCAACTTATCAAATTACATCCATAGTAAATTGCAAACCCATGTTGCGAATGAAAATCATCTGGAATCTGGATCAGAACCATACCCAGCATTAGCAAAGCCAAGAAGATCTGTATGAGATGAAGCACGAAGTGTCAAGCCATGATAAACCACACCTTTCAAGTACCGCAAGATTCGTTTAACAACAGACCAATGAAGCTCCATGGGTAGCTGCATATATTGAGACACACGGTTCACAACGTAGGCAAGTTCAGGCCGTGTGATGGTCAGATATTTCAAGGCACCCACAATATCTCAAGTCATAATAGTGGAAATGAAATCCGTTGGAAAATCCATTTAAAATAATACCGGAACTTGTTTTAGAAAATTTTAGATAATCTGATAACTCGAGGACGGTATTTCTACAAATTCTAAATCTTCAAATCTTTATATATTATAAATTGTTATACAATTAAAATATTATAATTTAAAAATCCTTCAGTCTTTACAAACTCCTTCTTGATCCGAGATGTCGAACGAAAATACATAATAGATTATGTGATATCTTTGTCAACTGAGTGAAGGAGCCACGAGACCACCATATTTTTGCAGGGCTCCCATTGGTGAGCAAGTTGCGTGCCAGAAGTAGGACGACTTCAACGCCAGTAATGAAGCCAAGTTTGATCTTGGCGAGCAAAGAAACTTCAATATCGCCTGACGCCAATGATGAAAATTTTAAGCTTGTTTGTTGCAAGAACGTAACTAGGATGATCAGAATGATGCAAGTATAGCACATCAGAAGCATCAATCTGATCAAGAAACCGGCGAGGATCATCGGCAGGTTCGAACGCCATATCGTACAGAGAACCATAAAACAATGATAGAAGTGGAAACATGATCGAAAATGAAGAGTCTAACAGGTAATGAGAGACAGTTTAGAGGGGGGATTGAATAGAGTATGCACGATTGTCGTAAAATAAATACCTTGTCACAGTTTTTCCAAAACAGCTTGTCAAGGTCATTTGACTTTTCACCACACATCTTAATGAGGTAAAAACACTATAGAATATTATTTTTTTAATGAATTTGTTTTAATAAGTTCATACTTATTACTAACAAGCATGAGATTATTAAAAAAGATTGATTAAAAAAAATATTTTATAGTGATGAGAGGGTTTCTCGACCAAATAAATTTTTAGTCAAGACCCCGCTATAGTATATGGAGTCAGGATCGTCCACAGGAGAGAGTCAGTGCTTCTTGTTTAGTTGCTTTGTCGGGTAGAGAGTAACAAAAGAGATGTAAGAGAGATGGGTGGTGATGAGAGCATAAAATCTGAATTTTAATTAATAAAAGGAAAAGCTTCCAAGGCAAAGGATCACCACAACAATCAACACATGTATGAATCAATAAATCATAGAAAAAGATCTACTTGTTTCTACCGTCTCTTAACTAGGATCCTTTAATTTTCATTAGAAAACCCTAATTACTATCAAGTTAACAATTTCCTCTTTCAAGTTCAATTGCAACTATGAATTCCTTTAGACTTTCATCAAAGGTTAAGCACATAGTTAGAAGACAATCAAAACATCACACAAACATAGATCCATCAATTCAACACACGTCTCTATTGATGGGATCACCCTAACCCTAGAAGAGCAAAGAACTACTCAAACATAGTAATGGAAAACATGAATTTAAGTGAAGAAAACATAAACTAAACTTGCAATAATATAAAACCTGTAAATTCAGTGTTCAATCGCAACAAACACGTTGAAACTTTTGCTCAAACGTCAAAACAAAACCCTAAAACCTTCTCCTACAGCTGCTGCGCGCAGCCCTGTGCTGTCTGTCGTCCTCCCCTCCCCAAAAAAATCAGCCCCTAATAGACTTTATTTAAAGATAGAAAATTAAGACTTAATCTCCAAGAAAAGAGATTTTATCTTAGGAAAATAATAAAATCTAACTAAGGAAGGATAAAATATCTCAAGTCTATCTAACTAAAAGATCCTAAAAGAGATTTAGAAGAAAAGCTTAATTAAAAAGCCCATTAAGCAATTAAAACAGCCCGCAGAAAATTTCTCCTGGTACGCAGGGTATCGGCGCCGAGGTCTGGGGTGTCGGCGCCGAGGGATCTGTTCGAATGCAGTAGGTTCTGTTTTTCTCCAGCTTTTTGACTCTGTCTTCAATCGCACTTTCCCGAGTCCTCGTTCATCCGATTGACGCATATTAATATGAGTTGGAAAGCTCTTTTCAAGGACTACAACTCTCATGAAGGATCGAAAACTTGAATCGAAGTAATGGATGGCAAAAATAAGGCGTTTCTCCAGCTGCACCACTTTTTCCTTTTTGCTTTGCTTCTCCATTGCCTTCATGATTTTTCCTTAAGCTCTAAAGTGCATTGAAACTCTTCCAAATCAGATCCAAAACCTATAACATCACACCAAAGCTTGTGTCGACTCCATATCTTGCAATATACGAAAACCAACACAAACAACACACTTTCCCAACACAAAAGCTAATAAAATGATTCAAATGGAATGAAAACATGCTGCAAAATATTACTAAAAATGCAGACATCAATAGTGTTTTTACTTCCGTAAAAAACGTGTATATAAGGACAAACGACATTTATTTTGGAACGGAGGGAGTATCTATCAAAACTTGACAAAGTGAAAACCAAGAGAGATAAAATAAACAAAATAAATGTGGAATAAATAAATGAACAAGTGAATTGTTAACGAGGTTCGGCACGAATTTGGCCTACGTCCCCGCCTAGGGTTATCCCACCCATAGGATTTAAATGCTTCTTATTTCATTTTCCTTAGAGCCCTAGAATATCCTAGAAGAACTTCCCCTTCTTCTATACAAAGCCTTACCGCTTCTATTCTAGCAACCAAACCTTACAATTGAAATAAAAGCCCTCACCACACACCGGAGTGTGTTTTGTTAGGGTATGAACTACTCTTAGTGTAAGACAAATGAATTGTACAATATGATCGAGTGTTTCCCTCAACTCTCAAAATGTAAACTAGCTAAGAACAATGAGAACTTGCGAGAGAAACTAAGATGATGAATATGCTATGGAGAACTTTGATCGCTTTGAACTTGTGCTTCAATCTTGTATATCGATCTTCTTTTTGAATTAGTCTATTGTTGTATTAATCTTGTCATGTAATAGCTAGCTAACTTTCGGACATTGAGCACTTAGACTTGGTAATCTTAGGTTTTATGTTAAGTGTTTAGATTATACATATAATATACTAAGCTTGGACATCACATAAGGTTATAGTTGCCCTTGGACATTTTATACATGTCTTAGCTGGTGGCTAACTTATGATGAACACCACTTGTGTATATATATTATGTATAATCTAACACTTAGCTCAATTCCGAGCTAAGGTGATTATCTGGGCTTATTTTGTGATGGGCCAGATTGGCTTGCTTGGTTCTCGCTTGTATTGGGCCCTTGACAGACATCCATCTGGAGATCCTTTGTAACCCTAGCTTTGTGAGGGTTATATAAGGCTCCCCTTGGTTACTGAAGCCCTTTGAGCCTCATTTAGGAAACCCTAGCTAAACAGAAAGAGAGAGCTCTTGTGTGAGCGACGGAAGAAGACGGTGGTCCGGCGAGCTTGCACGGTGGTTGTGGAGCTCTTCCTCCGTGGGAAACTTCTCTGAAGTTTCTCGTGGGAAACTTCTCTGAAGTTTCTCGGTTGCCTTTCAGGGGGCATCTCTTCTTTTTACCCTTGTTTCTGTTCATCTTGCTCGGTTTTGAGGTTCCTTAGGTTGCTAGTTTTGGTGCTTTGTCCGTAGTGCTTAGCTTGTAACCTCCTCTTGCAACATAGTGAACTCTAGGACCGGATCTCCCCTCTTGAGATCCCGCAGAGTAGGGTTTTACCCGAGCTGCGTCAACAAATCGACGTGTTCTCTTTCGATCTTCATTTTACTTGTGTGTTTATGGCGAAAATTGAAACTTCAATTTGGTATCAGAGCTCGGTCCTCTGGATCTGGGATCCTAGGTCTTCGATCTAGGGTTTCAGATCTAGAAATTGCTTTGTATCCTCGTTGTCGCTTCGCTTCGCTTCCGCTTCTGTTTGTCCTTTGTTTTCTTTATCATAAAAAAAAACGTGTCTGTGGTTGTGTGTTCCCAGAGTTCTAGATCTCCCTTCAATCCTTGGTTACTGTGTGTTATCTCCTAGTTACTTGTCTGTTCTAGGGTTTTTAGTTTGTGTGTGTCTTTCTCTTAAGCTTTTCTTATTCCGACTCCTAACTGTGCACTATTTTACAGGTACAAAAATGGCGGATAATGGCATGAGAATCAAACCATTTGATGGTACTTCTGATTTCTCCATATGGCAGCTTAAGCTTAAGGCCATACTCATCAATGAAAAGTGCTGAAAGACTGTACTGGGGCAGTACCCAGAAGGAGCCACTGATGCAGTCAAGAAGGACTTGGATGACACTTCTCATTCAGAGATCTTCATACGACTGTCTGACGACGTGGCTCGTCAGGTTGTAAGTATTTCTAACCCTAAAGAGATGTGGGGTACTCTGGAAAATCTTTACCTGACTAAATCCCTGCCTAGTCGAATTGCCATCTTGTGTCGTCTATTTAACTTTAAAATGGACACAAATTAGTCTTTGCAGTCAAATTTGTATAAAATTTTTTGGATGACTCGGGATTTAGAAAGATGTGATAAAAAGGACACAATCAAAGATGAATATTTGGCTATCTTGTTGTTGAACTCTTTGCCTCCTCAGTTTGATGTGTTAAAAGATGTTATTCAGTAGAGTCAGGATTCTATAACTAAAGATAAAATTCTTGAGTCTATTGTGCAGAAGAATGAGAGTCTTAAAGTGTTTAAGAACAGATCTGACAATGGTAACTCCACCAACACTAAAACTCAGACTAAAACTGAGGTTTTAATGGTTAAGGGCAAAAAGAAGAAAAACAAGAATAAGGGAAAAGATAAGAAATCTGAGGATAATGATAAACATGCTGCTTCATCAAATTCTGATAAAGAGAACAGAAAGTGTCATTACTGTGGTATATATGGTCATTATATAAAAGAATGTCATAAGAAACAAAGAGATGAAGCAGATAAAAGTCAAAATCAATCTGCTGATGTGCTTGAGTCTCAATATCCATGTGAATTACTTGTTGCTGATCACTATCAATTCTCTGATGATTCCTGGATCCTAGATTCAGGTTGTATTGTGCATTCAACTCCTAACAAGTCTGATTTCAATAATCTGTAGGTGTTCAATGGAGGTGAGGTCAAATTAGGTGAACACACTTCCCTTGAAATCAAAGGTATTGGTAGTGTGCCTATGTGCATGTTTGATGGTAAGGTAAGACTCCTCCAAAAGGTTATGTGGGTTCCACAACTTAGGAGGAGACTTCTCTCTGAGTCTGTCTTTGATGATCTAGGTTGTGTTTTTCAAGTTAAAAATGGTGTTAGAGATGTCATTAAAGATGGAACCACCATTATTAGAAGCATTAAAAAGGGGGGTCTCTACTTTGTAGTGACCTCACCTGAAGCAAATGTGACTAGTAATGGTGGCTCTATGGATTTGGATCAAACTAAGTTGTTGCACAATAGGCTTGGTCATATTGGTAACAATGGCATGCATTACTTGTTTAAACATGGCTTGATAGATCATAAACCTCTTAACCTTGACTTATGTGAGATTTGTGTGTTTGGTAAAAAGGTTAAGCATGTTTTTAGCAATTCTACTTATGTTGCTGAGAGGCCCCTAGAGTATATCCACTCTGACCTTTGGGGGCCTGCACAGGTAGAAACCATTGGAGGTAAGAGATACTTTATTACTTTTTTTGATCACTTTTCTAGAAAGGTTTGGCTTTATCTTTTGAGATCAAAAAATGAAGCATGCCAAACTTTTATCACCTGGAAAAACTTAGTGGAGAATCAAAACGGTAAAAAGATAAAGTGTCTTAGAACTGATAATGGGCTAGAGTATTGCAATGCTGTTTTTGACAACTTATGTAAAGAACATGCAATTAAAAGACATCTCACTGTTCCTGGAACTCCACAACAAAATGGTATTGCAGAAAGAATGAATAGAACATTGCTTGAGAAAACTAGGTGCATGTTAGTTAGCTATGGTTTAAAACACTCTCTGTGGGGGGAGGTTGTAACCACTGCAGCCTACCTTGTGAACAGATCCCCATCTTCTGTGGTGAATTTCAAAACACCACAAGAGATGTGGACTGGAAAGAAACCTAATATGACTTACCTTAGGCCATTTGGGTGTGCAGCTTATCCACATGTAACTCAGGGTAAGCTGCACCCTAGAGCTCAAAAGGGAGTCATGTTGGGTTATCCTGATGGTGTTAAAGGATACAAAATCCTCCTTATTCAACCTCATGGTTATAAGGTCATCATCTCTAGGAGTGTCACTTTCAATGAGCTTGAATTCCCTTTTAAATCAGTACTAACACCTTCTTTTGCAGGTACCAATGTGAGTACAGTAGAAGATGCTACATCTCTTAGGCACTTCTGTACTCAGAATGACTTGCCTACTGGCAATGATGAAGAAGATTTTATGTTGGTCAATACTCTCCTGGTGTGGTAAGTGGAGGATCTTCATCTCAACCCTTCCAAGAAGGGACTGAACCAAATGAAAACTTGGAGCCAGTTGCTTCCAAAAGTGCTTCTGAGCACTCTAGTGATGCAAGGAGTTTAAATGCTTAACAATTAAGGGAGGGAGTTCAGCAAAGGGAGTTACATTCTAACCCTTCCTCCTCTTCTAATTCTTTTCATGAGTCTAGTGCTGATGATGTTGGTGATTCTGGTGTGATTATTTCTGTTCCTCAGCATGACAACTCTAATTACCAATTAACAAGAGATAGATCCTTTAGGGTTAGAATCCCAAACAAAAAATTCCTGAACAATATTGTTGAGTATTGCTTGCTTGCTTCTGATATTGTGATAAATCCATTCACTACTAGAATACTGCAATTAGAAATCATGTGATTTAAGTATGTCAATAAAACACCCGATGTTAAATTAGTCTGTTATATCAATTTTTAAATTTGCGATGTTGAAAAAATATTAGACATCAGTGAATTTTTTTGACAGATGTAAAATTATTTGTTCTAAAAATAATTAAAACGCGCGGTTTTGAATTTGAATGGCGCTGAGAAATACTTAGAAAAATTTTAAACACCCGCCCATACTTGAAAAAAATAATTTCAGACACCTGCTCAGAGCCCACCAGTTCTCTCAAGAGTCCAAGACCCTTCGTCCACTCAGCTTCTCTCCTGCAGTCGTCTCGCCACCGCCACTGCCGCAACTGTTGCCAACGCCATCATCGCCGCCGCCGCCACCACCGCCACCTCTCCTCTTTTTGGATCCCAACTTTTATCCTCAACTTCTCCTCATCCTCTCCCTCCGGATCTGAGATCTCCTTTTTCTCCCGATGTTCTCCCGAACCCCCAAAACTTACCACCCTCTCGCTAGATCTGAGAACTCTCAAGGCCAACTCTTCCGCTGAACTCCTCTCTTTCCTTCATCCTTGTGACCGCTCTCTCTCTCTTGCGCAATCCCTATCCGAAACCCTAAACCTCCTCCAACCCTTCGTTTTCCTGTTCTCACTGCAACCCAAACAAACAGGACTCCATCCCGACACCTCTACAGCATAACACTGACGAGACCAAACCTCTCTTTCTGCTGGTATGGAGTTCCCTCCTTCGATTTCGATGCTTGTATGTTTCTATTGAAATTAGGTTTCCGAAATGTGTTGTTATTTGAGAGATTATTAATGGTTCTCTTCAATTTGATGCTGAAAAAGTTTGAAAATTCAGTTCTATTTGCTGCTATCTAAGTTTTAATTCTATTTGAGTGAAAACTAAGATGAGAACTTGCGAGAGAAACTAAGATGATGAATATGCTATGGAGAACTTTGATCGCTTTGAACTTGTGCTTCAATCTTGTATATCGATCTTCTTCTTGAATTAGTCTATTGTTGTATTAATCTTGTCATGTAATAGCTAGCTAACTTTCGGACATTGAGCACTTAGACTTGGTAATCTTAGGTTTTATGTTAAGTGTTTAGATTATACATATAATATACTAAGCTTGGACATCACATAAGGTTATAGTTGCCCTTGGACATTTTATACATGTCTTAGCTGGTGGCTAACTTATGATGAACACCACTTGTGTATATATATTATGTATAATCTAACACTTAGCTCAATTCCGAGCTAAGGATTATCTGGGCCTATTTTGTGATGGGCCAGATTGGCTTGCTTGGTTCTCGTTTGTATTGGGCCCTTGACAGACATCCATCTGGAGATCCTTTGTAACCCTAGCTTTGCGAGGGCTATATAAGGCTCCCCTTGATTACTGTAGCCCTTTGAGCCTCATTTAGGAAGCCCTAGCTAAACAGAAAGAGAGAGCTCTTGTGTGAGCGACGGAAGAAGACGGTGGTCCGGCGAGCTTGCACGGTGGCCGTGGAGCTCTTCCTCCGTGGGAAACTTCTCTGAAGTTTCTCGGTTGCCTTTCAGGGGGCATCTCTTCCTTTTACACTTGTTTCTGTTCATCTTGCCCGATTTTGAGGTTCCTTAGGTTGCTAGTTTTGGTGATCTGTCCGTAGTGCTTAGCTTGTAACCTCCTCTTGCAACATAGTGAACTCTGGGACCGGATCTCCCCTCTTGAGATCCCACAGAGTAGGGTTTTACCCGAACTGCGTCAACAAATCGTTGTGTTCTCTTTCGATCTTCGTTTTACTTGTGTGTTTATGGCGAAAATCGAAATTTCATCTATTTATAGCCATCCACAAACTTCATAGATGACTGAGAGTCGTTTGAATTTGAACTTCACCAAATCTTTCATTTCCATAACTCCATCACACAATCTTCACATATCTTCACACACGCTTCTAGAAGATTTTGATGGAGCCAATATTATCAAGAGTCTTTATATAGACTTTGAGCCCAATCCTGAAAATATCTCAATATCCAAACTTTCTACAAAAACGAGTTATGAGAGATACATAGATATATATTCGATCAAACTGATTCAATGAACGTTAAGGCTCAATATTGAGGCTCATATGCTTAAACTCATATGGCCCAAAATATTTGATCTCACAATATTTCCTGTAATATAAAATACAATTACATAAACTATAGAATCCAGAATGCATCGAGACCAAACATTTTGGCCTTGGTTTCAAGACCTTGAAACCAAGTCCTGTTTTGTCTTTCATCATCCTTTAATATCAACCTACATGTTAGCATATCAAGGTCTTACAATCAAGGTTGAGCCTTCGGAAAATTAAGCTGATATCATGTTATTTTTTGAGAATCTGTTGATGTTGAGCAGTTTGTAGATGATCGAATTCAGAAAGATAGACAAACAAGAAATTGATGGAGCTTGAAGAAGATCAGAAGAAGGAGACGTATGTTTCTTGCAAACTACTCAACTGAATTCCTGAGTTCACAACTGGACCTATTTATACAGCAAGCCCAAAGGCTATAAGCCCAATCTAAAATAACAAACAAAAACTGGGCATGAAAAAACTAAAACAACCAAAATACAATTGATTTAATATTAAACAAAAAGAAAGTATACAAGAAACAGTAATCAGTAATCACAACGAACTTCAATTCCATGTAGTTACAGGAAATTCAATGCCAAAATGAACTTGGGTTGATTTACACCAATTTATTTATTCGTTCTTTGAATTTGTGGAATCAAGCAAAGATCACAAATAAAGCTTCAAACAATTGAGCTTCCATTACAAACTGAAAAGAGAGAGTTTTACAGAACAATGAAAATCAATTGGAATTGTGTACTGATCTTGGCGCCAAACAGCTAACGAAAATGGTTGTTGTAACAACCTCACATGAAATTACATAAATGCCCTTCTACTACTTAACACACGTGACCATAGGCCCCTCTCAAGCTGGATTGGCCATGGGAACCATAAGGCCAAGCTTGGCTCTAAGAAAGCTGTGTTGGGAAGCACCAAGAGCTTTGGTTAGGATGTCTGCAAGCTGTAGGGAAGAAGGGACATATTGAGTGATGATGAAGCCTTGTTGAACCATTTCTCGAATGAAATGGGAATCAATCTTGACGTCCTTGATTCTCTCACGGAACACAGGGTTGATGGCAAGCTGCTGAGCTGACTTGTTGTCACAATGTAGTTGTATTGGAAGAGTGACATGTAAGTGAAGATCAGAGAGAATACCTTCAAGCCATACAAGTTCAGAAGCTATAGTGGACATAGCCCTGTATTCACTCTTAGTGGATGACTTGGAGACCACCTTCTGCTTTTTGGTCTTCCATGAAACAAGAGAAGAACCCAAAAAAATGCAATAGCCTGTGAGAGATCTTCTAGTGTCAAGGCAATTCCCCCAGTCAACATCACTGTAAGCTCTAATCTGGAGTGAGGAAGAGGCATGATATGACAAAGCCAAGTGAAAGCTGCCCTTGAGATATCTCAGAAGGTAAACCAAAGCATGCCAGTGAGGCTTGAGTGGTGTTAGGAGAAATTGGCTGAGCTTTTGTACTGTGTAAGCAATGTCAGGACGAGTCAATGTAAGATAAAGCAATCAACCAACAAGTCTCCTATAATCCTCAGGATTGGAAATAGGATCACCATCAGAGACAGATAGTTTAATGCCATGTTGCATAGGGAAATCTGAAGGCTTGCAGTTGTCCATTTGAGCATCCCTCAATATATCCAGTATATACTTCCTTTGATTGAGGAGAATCCCTGAAGAGGACCTGGCTATTTCCATGCCTAGGAAGTATCTACCAATGCCTAGATCTTTAATGGTAAACTCCTTGTGAAGAGAGGTTTTAATGTGAGTGATTTCAGAGGTTGAATTTCCCATAATGAGCATGTCATCGACATACACCAAAGCCACTGTCATGAATGAGCCACTTTTCTTTACAAACAAGGAGTAATCATGAACAGACTGAGTGTAACCAAGTCTGATCATGAACTTAGTGAGTTCACAGTTCGACCGGCAGCTAGCCTGTTTAAGGCCATATAAGGATCTCTTAAGCCTGCATACATGCCCAGAAGGAATTGTGTAACCAGGAGGTGGTTTCATATATACCTCTTCATCCAGAAAACCATGCAAAAATGCATTGTTAACATCCAATTGGTGCAATATCCAACCCTTACAAGCTGCTAAAGCAAGAATCACCCTCACAGTTGACAGTTTAGCAACAGGTGAGAAAGTTTGCTTGTAATCTTTGTCCTTTACTTGGTTGTATCCTTTTGCTACTAACTTGGCCTTGTATCTCTCTATTGAACCATCAGGTTTGTATTTGATTTTAAAAATCCATTTGCATCCAATGGCCTTCTTCCCATCAGGAAGGGGAGTGACTTGCCATGTATGATTTGCATTCAGAGCATTGAGCTCAGTAGCCATAGTTGTCTCCCATTCAGGATTTCCCTTGGCTTGAGCAAAAGAATGAGTCTCAAAGGTGTCACACATATTGATGAATGAATCAATATAGTTGGTGGATAGATGGAGCAAATTCTGAGTAGAGAAAACAACAAAAGATTCAGACTGAGAAGAAGAATCAGGCTGCCCTCTGGATGGAAGATTGGAACATATGTACTCTTGAAACCTGCTGGGCCTAATGGTGTGAGATCTAAGCACCCTTTGGAGAGGCTGTTGAGGGATAGGAGCAGCACTAGTGGGAGTAGTATTGTAGGAACTGACATCACTGATATGACCAAGAGAAGAGGGTGGGATACTGATTTGATTCTCAGAAGAGCTAGAAGGTTGATGGTTGTGGCTAGCATTGGTAGGAGTGTGGGCATAAATAGGTGAGGAGCTTGAAGATGTATGCCCATGTGCAGGAAGAGTGAGGCTCTCCTCATCATCAAATAATTGATCAAAGGATTTCTAAAGCTCAGTTCTAGACTCATGTGTGTGCAGTTTGTAAGGAAATACTTGCTCAACAAACTTCACATGCCTGCTAATGATGACTGATGTCTCCAAAGTAGCCATGTTTTTATGCATATTTTAGTTCCATATTCTTTACATTTTGCATAGTTCGGGTTGGGAATATGTCGAATTTATGTAGTATATGTTTATTCGTTAGAAATGGAGATCTACATAAGTTTCTGTTTAATATTGCAGAATATGGAAACATTTCGGGAGAAAACCAAGAAACAAAGACGGAAGCAGCAAGCCTTACTCTATATCGACTAAAGTTCTTGTCTATGTCGACAAGCCAAGTCCGGACACACTGGAGTCGAGTAGGGACCTGACCAGACAACGCGGAGCAGAGCCACACTCTACTAGTCATCGAGTAGATCTACTCGAGGTCGACAAGAGCCAGACCCCATTCCCCGAGCCAGGTCGAAGAGATGCTGCTCGACAAGGCCAAGCCATGATATACTCGAGGTCGACGAAGACCTTGTCGAGGTCGACTAAGCCCAGCAGCCAGTGCCCGAGCATGTCGACAAGGGCTACCCGACACACCAAGCTGGCCAGGTCGACAACACCACTCGTCGAGATCGACAAAGCGTCTTCGAAGTCGACAAGGCTAAGAACCCACATCCGACTCGACAACCTCGGAAGACCAAGTCGAGAACACATCCCTCGTCGAGATCGACAAGCTTCTTATCGAGATCGACCAGAGCCAGGAGTCCTGTCCGAGCTTGTCGAGCACCAGCTAGCCGAGACGACAAAGTTGGCCCAGTCGATGACTTTCCTTGTCGAGATCGACCACGCCTTGTTGAGGTCGACGAGGATTGCCCGAAGCCGCGTGACGCGTTGATTGCAGTTCTACTCGATGTAGAGCACCAGGAGCCGAGGAGAAGCAAAATCTATCCGATATATCCACGTCTATCATGAAGAAGAGAGTTTTATCCATTTGAGACAATTTAGATATATTTCCCTATTTTTAGATTTAATTCCCTTATAGCTTTTATTTATCTTTAAAGTCTTAGATATAATTTTAGATATAGATATAGATATTCTATCCTTGATTAGCAAGGAGTAGAAGCCTATAAATAAAGCCTATGGGGCTCAGTTTTATTCATTCAATTTCAGAGCAAGACAAGTAGTTCCACAGAGACGATTTAGGAGTTTAAGGTTTTGGCAGTTTATGAAGGTTGATTGCCGGAATTGTAAAGGCTTTGAATTTAGTTAATGCAAGTTATTTTCTTTCAATCAATGATGTCTCACCTACTTCTGGGGTTGGGGCGAGCCCAACGAAAGCCATGTCGGCGGATTAGCGATTACGGAAGGAGGTATTTTGTCATTATCTTAATCTATTCCCTATGTGCTTCATCTTTGATTGAGAAATTGAAGAACTCATGTTGTGAAACTTGGGTAGTAATTAGGATTTCTATTCGAAAGATTATAAATGCTAATTATGAAAAGGAATAGAAGCAATTAGGATTATTTGTCGCGAGATTTATATTCCTACTTGTCGGATTAGGTGAAAGCCTTTTCCTTTATCGATAAAGTTACCGCCTTTTGTGATTTATATTCCGCTTGCATGGTAATCGTTGTCGCAAACCCTAATCTTGGAAGTTCCCCAAATTGTTTTTACTTTTTCCTCCCCTTGTCGATCTCGACCAGTCTCTGGTCGACCTCGACCACTAAACTCCGATCCCAGATCGCCGTAGCTCAATTGTGCAGGAACTCGACAAGACGAGCCAAAGTCGACGAAGGTCCTACTCGAGATCGAGTAAGCCTAGTCGAGGTCGAGTAGACTTCGCCGAGTTGCTACTGTTGTGTTCGACTGTGCCTGACCCCTGTCGACTAGCCCTTAGTCGAGGTCGAGTACCACTGTGGTCGACTTCTGTCCGTGAGATTCCACCGCTGCCTAGGATCCGCTGACCAGCTTCCTCGAGGATTCGAACCTGACTTGCTCTTACTACATTTGGAGGGAGTCTTGAACATTATTTGCTGGGATTCGATCGGGTTGCTTTACTTTGTTTACTTATTGTTTTGCATTCTCGATTTTCTCTTACAACAATGACAGTCTTTTTGTCCAGGTCATAGAGCTTGAAGGCTTTCTGACCAACTGGATATCCTATGAAGACACACCTTCTAGCCACAGTTCCCATTTTATCCCTGTAATCATTTGGTTGTACTACATAACACAAGCAACCAATGACCTTCATTTGATCATATCTAGGAGAAACTCTATATAGAAATTCAAATGGGGATTTCCAGTTTAGAATAGATGATGGCATTTTGTTGATGATATGTGTGGCACTAAGAATGCATTCACCCTAAAACTGAATAGGCAACCCTGCATGAATTCTCAAGGCTCTTGCAGTTTCAATGAGGTGCCTGTGCTTTCTTTCCACCCTTCCATTTTGCTCATGAACCCCAGGTGCAGTCCTTTGATGCACTATTCCTCGAGAACAGAAGAGTTCAACACATCCTTTCTGAGTAAACTCAACCCCATTGTCTGATCTAATCACCTGAACTGAAGTGTGGAATTGAGTTTCCACTAAACTGATGAAACCTGTAATATATAATCCTGAGCACTTTTTGTTTGTCTTGCATCAAAAATACCCAAGTAGATCTTGTATGATCATCTAGAACAGTAAGAAAGTACCTAGCTCCACACATAGCAGGGACTCTATAAGGACCCCAAATGTCCATGTGAATCAATGCAAAAGGAAGTGCTGCTAAGGAGTCACTTCTATCAAATTTCAACTTGTGAGACTTAGTCATAGAACAAGTATCACAAAACATGTCTGAAACATCTCCACAATTACTGTCTGGCACATGATGTAAATTGGAAAAGGGCATATGTCCAAGTCTAGCAAGAAGTAACTGAACATTCTTCAGTTTATTACAACTAGAAATAACATGACTGGAAAAACAATGGTTGGTCTTGATCACAACATCTCTCCTGCAGCCAGATGCTCTTAGCATGTACAGTCCTCTACTTTCATCTCCTTTGGCAACAATGTGTTTAGTTATAGGGTCTTGTATCCAACAAGACACTTCATCAAAACTCACACAAAGCTTCTCTGTACAGGCTATCTTGGACACAAAAAATAAATTGTGTCTGAAGCTTTGCACAAGAAGGACATCCTTAAGGCAAAGTTGGTCACTGATCCAAATGACGCCACTTTGCTTTACTGAGATGCAAGTACCATCAGGCAAACCAAGTCTAATAGGGGTATGTAAATCAACAAGATCAACAAAAATATTGCTATCAAATGCAATGTGGTCAGTGGCACCTGAGTCCACTATCCACACACCATTCTCAGCCTTGTTCACACCAATAAAAAATGAAACACTTAAGGTACCTGCAATGTGAGTCATTGCCTGATTAGCTGAACTGTCCACTGAATCCACAGGCGCCTTGCCCTTCATCATCTTCAAAACCTCCTGAAAAACAGCATTGACAATGGCCTGATCTGGCTTATGAGCTGGCTAGTTTAACTTAAAACAATGATCAAAAGGGCTATCTGGCTGGTTGCTTTCAAACTGAGCTACAAATTAACTTCCCAGGTTTCTTTGGCCTTTCTTCATCCTTGGACCCCCTAAACCATTCAGGGTACCCAATCAGCTTAAAACTGTAGTCCTTGGTATGCCCACGTTCCCCACAATGATCACATTTCCTGTCCATTTTGAACCTTTTGTAGTCTCTCCTACCCTGATCACTTTGTCTGTATTGCTCATATCTGAACTTGGAAGCCGCATTAGCTTCCACTTCAAACTGCTTATCTCCATTAGTCATAAGAATGCTAGATTCTGAAGAAGGAATAGAGGTAACTCCCTTTGACCTCTCAATCTGTATAGCCATCTGATACACCTTATGAAGTCCTGGAAATGGATCTTTTGACAACACATTTCCTCTTAGATGTTCATAAGAATCATTCAATCCTAGCAAAAACTGCATAATCTTTGCCTTTTCATCCTTGTCAACTATCCTCTTAAGCACATTACAAGAGCATTGGTTTAAGCCTCCACAATTGCAAGTTGGAAGAGGATCCAGCAACTGAATCTCCTCCCAGATTTTCTTCATTTTCATGAAGTATGCACCAACTGAAATATTCTCTTGCTTAAGATTGCTTAGATCTCTTCTCAATTGAAAGATCAAAGGATCATTCGATTCATAATACCTATCTCTGATTTCATCCCATAGCTCTTTCGAAGACTGAGCATATGTCAAACTTTCAGCTATCTCACTGTTTAACGAATTAACTAGACAACATTGAATCATGTAATCCGCACGCACCCATTTCTCATGATCTTCACTCTCCTCATTAGGTCTAACACAACTTCCTGTCACAAAACCAAGTTTGGCTTTGGCTCCAAGTGCCATTCGGATACTACGACTCCAACTAGTATAATTTGCCCCATTAAACTGTGTAGCTACCAAATTCATGCCTGGATGATCCGAATTTGAAAGGAAGTTGTTCATACCTTGATTGATATCCCCAAACTGCATTCCCGGAAATCCTGGATTCCCGATGTTCCAGCCTCGTCCTGCTCCCGGAGCTGGCGGAGTGACAAATACTCCTCTTCCAACACCATTTCCATCACCAATTCCACCAGATCCATGACCAGGTGTACTCGTCGAACCTCGTCCCACCATATCAACTCGGAATCACAACCTTCAGTTTCGGAAAAAAAAAACGAGAAACGAAGATATGAATTGCTCAGATCCAACAACAACTATGCGACGATGGAAACTTCAGAAAACAGAAATCATCTCCTTGAGCTCTGATACCATTTGAATTTGTGGAATCAAGCAAAGATCACTAATCAAGCTTCAAACAATTGAGCTTCCATTACAAACTGAAAAGAGAGTTTTACAGAACAATGAAAATCAATTGGAACTGTGTACTGATCTTGGCGCCAAACAGCTAACCAAAATGGTTGTTGTAACAACCTTACATGAAATGACATAAATGCCCTTCTACTACTTAACACACGTGACCATAGTTCTTTATAAAATAAAGAAAAGGGAACTCCAATCCACAACAATAGCCATCTGACTTCACACACCATAAGCCAGCTAGCTAGATCACACAAATCATTTTCAGAAAAGAAATAGCCACACATATTGGGACAAAGTGAAGATGCTTTGTACTCCTTAACAGTTTAAGAATTCAAGAATCTTCCCTTCAATAGCTGTAAATGTTTTAAGTGTCTAACGACAGTCCTCTCACTACGAAGAGGTTTCCGACGTAATTGATCACTGCTTCAGACGCAGCTACGTAAGTCTGCATTTGGATCGTAGCCGAGTTACCTGCAACACGTACGTAACATACTTTAAACCGTTAAGTTTATTTCATTTGCATGTCAATCAATAATATAAAATGTAGCGTTTTTCTTATACTAATTCATTTAATAATAAACCATAATTTTAAAAAATTATTTAATTAATAATTATAAAAAGTATATATAGATTAAACTTTCATTTAAAAAAAAATTATGTAAAATTTTATCTATAAAAGAAAAGGCAGGTAAATGTAAATTTCTTGGTTGGCCTCGATGTTTATAACCGATTAGTTTCTTATATAATATAATGCCTTAAACAATATTTTAATATCAAAACAACTGTTCTTGATTCTTAATTATAGAAAGGAAGAAGAAATCCGGCCTGAAAATCATGGACTTAGCAGTCAATAGTTTTGATATGTGCATTTCTGGAAGGTTATTTGTTAGGTTAATGGAGTACTAGTTGGAAAAACGGTTGATATTTGAGTGTTTGAACTACGCACTTATTTAAACTTCTCGTCAGTAAGTAGGTATCACCAAGAATATATAGCACGCACGTCAGTTCATGGATAGATGTTTTACTTCTTGAACTTAAACCAACAAAAAGAATTTGGGGGAAGGTATAAATATTCACAATTCCTGTAGTGAAAGATGCACTCACCATCTTCATTCAGCATCCCAATTATCGCTGTCCTCGTAGGAAGTGCAGCTACACCAAAGGTAAGAATGCTCTGAACATCATCTGGGTGGTAAGGGGCAAACACTTGATTATAAGCTGCTAAGGCGGCATTTATCATCGAATCCTCCCTTGAATTACGGGGCAAACAAATTTCAGCCGTGCAATTAAGATTTGAAGTTATTATTATTAAGCTAAAAAAGTAATCAGTACGTTACAATAACAAGATCTCCAACGGTTAACAAATCCTAATTAATTACCGACAAATCTGGCTAACAATTTAAAATATCCACATTATTTTAATTAATAAAGCGTGGTTTAATTTTATTTTATGTTAAATCAACAAATTGAATATTCATATTTTCTGCAATCTCTATAAGTCTATGTTGGCTATTTCTCCCTTAGCTAATTAACTTATAATATGGCACCCTATCCAGATTATATATAAATATAAACCATCAAATATATAGTGGTTGTTTTCTCGAACTATAAACTGGATGAATATTATTGATAAGGTAATCCGTTGGATTGAGATCGAATATATATATATATATATATATAGCTAGCCATACTGAGGATTGTCAATCATATGGGTGAGTAACACTCTGAGCATAACAAGAGCACGATACACTCTTAAAAGATTCCTGGTGTGGCTTCTTATCACTGTCACCGTGCCCGCCTGGACATCCGCATCCATCATCTCAGCTAGCGTCGCAAACGTCTGAGAAGCCCCATCGATATCATTCACCTGCACATGCGTGCGCACAGTTAAAGACGTACGGCATTAATTAATAATTATATAGGGGTGGAAATAGAAGCATTAATTAAAAAGATCGATCGATTCAGTCAATTAGATCGGATTGGGTTAATTTGGTACGACATTGATTGACTATGTAAAACTGAATGAAGATCGAGAGATTAGAGGGACATGATCCGGGGGTTCACCTTGGCGGAAAAGTCGTCCTCAACCGCCCTTAAGAGGGGACCTAAGGATCTGATCAGCAAATTGATGGGAGCGCAAGCACGGGCAAAAGAGTCAACTCTCAACTCTTGCCCGTTGGCTGCGAGGTTTCTGAACTCGTCCGCTAACGCTTTCAGGGGCCTTTCTCCTGCCATTTTTCTTAGCCAAGCTTCTTAAAAATTTATCCGTGACCATGGTTTTTTATAAGCATCGTGCGCCTCAACTTGGCGCCCTCTCATTTTTCTTTCCCCCTCTTTTTGTTTTTTTACTTGCAAGTCGCAAACTAGATTGATTACCGATGCGAATCTTCACGCACAAAATGCGCCACTTGACTTAATTAATTCCTGATTTTTTTTTATAAAAAAAACAAAGCATTGACTTCTTTCATCACTCCTCTGTAATGTTGGCTGATTTCAGCAATTCGATTTTGAGTTTTCATTATTGTTGGATGCCTTTCTGAAATTGGAAGAAGAAGCTTATGCGATTCAGATCTTGCAATTTCACTCCCCAATCTGAATTAGCAGTGCAATCTGAATTTTTGCTTAAATCCTTTAATTTGCTGAAATTGGTGTTCCGATTTGTTGAAATCTCTTAATTGTTGCTTAAGTCCTTAATTTATTGAAATTGGTGTTCCAATTTTCCCCGTTTTACTGCCAAAAATGGGCATCTCAAGCAGATTTGGGACCATGGAGGAGTGGTTAATGTGGTTCGCAAGTGCCTCCACTAACATACAGAGATCGCAAATGTTCCAAGCCAAGCTTCTTGTGTTTCAAGCACTAATTTATTTTACTTGGCAAGCTAGGAACAAAGTCATATTTTGCAGCGAGACTTTTGTTCCTTCGGTATATGCATGTATCAATTATTATTAATAGTTGTCGATCCCGGTTCGCCACGAAGTGGAAGTGCAAAGCTTTCGCGGGGATTCGGGACCGAAGGAGTAGCTAGAGAGATTGATATTTGGGGGTCTTTTGAGTACAGAGGAAGTTAGAGCAATTCGAACTATTAGTGGGATAGAGGGGATTTTGGTATGGTTACACCCCATTTTATGTAAGACCCTCTGTATGGTCTTACCTTTTGTATTTTGGCTACCCATCACATCTATATATTTACAGTTTTAGGGATGAAAAGCTTGAGTTGATACATGTGTGTTGAAATTGTTGCTGTAATCTCTCAATTTGCTGAAATTGTTGTTGCTGAAATCTCTTAACTTGCTGAAATTGGTGTTGAAATTGGGAAAATTCGATTTCAGCAACTCCGGTTTCAGCAAACACGGTAGACATTTAACTAATATGGATAGGTTGATGGACAAAATGCTAATAAAAGCTGAAAATATGAACATTCTAGTAACACCCCTTTTTTTTATGACCAAATAAAGAATTGGCAAAACTGCGGAAAACCACCCTCTAAATAGGGTGTCTTGCAAAAAACCATCCCTTAAAACTAAAATTGTATAAAACCACCCATTAAAACCTTTTTCTTTGCAAAGTCACACCAATCATGCAATTTACAGTAACTGAATGTTAAAATGCGTGAAAAGCTGATTACACCCCTTATTTTTATCAATAGTGTACTCCATTCAATTGGTATTAGTTGATATTCACCTTTTTGACTTGTTTTTTCAAAAGTAAAAAACTCTATAAAATATCAAAAATATTTTTTTTAAAGAATAATTACAAACTTAGAAAAAAGAATCTATAAAAATTGATGTGCAATTTATGTTTTATACATATAAATAAATGTGTATTACTAAAAGGCTACTTGAAATAAATTAAACAAAATGAAAAAAATATTTCATATAGTTTTTATTATTCTAAAAAGTGTGTGGAATAGTGAACATATTTTAGAATAATCAAAACTATATGAAATATCATTTTTATAAAAAAAAATTATTTTCTTCAAGTAGCCCTTTAGTAATATATACTTTTTAAAACATATAAAACATTAATTATATCTACTTTTTATAGAGTGTTTTTACTAATAAGTATTAAATTATCTAAAAATCATATTTTATAGAGTTTTTACTTTTGAAAAACATGTTAAAAAGGTAAAAATTACTTAATACCAATTGGACAAAGTAAAATAATAATAAAATCAAGGGATATAATTGACTTTTCATGCACTTTAGCATTTAATTAACGGAATTTGGTGATGGGTGTGACTTTGCAAAGAAAATGGTTTTAACGAGTGGTTTTCTACAATTTTAATTTTAAGAGGTGATTTCCCACAAAACACCCTATTTAAAGGGTGGTTTTCTACAATTTTGCCTAAAGAATTTGGAAGATGTGAGCGACAGGTCAACGACAAGTGAAGCAACTTCCACTAAAAACCGAAAATGCGCTACTTTGTCCTCTATCTGGTTGACCTTACAGAAGACATACATGATTACACGAAACATCAGCAAATCCTTGAATCAAGACGAGGACATTTGCAGTTTACAGTTACCATCTCGATCTCCCAAGGATATTCATTGCAAAAAAAAAAAAAAATCGCAACGGTCATTTTCCGTGGTGAAAAAGCTCATCATCGGCAGTCATGGCCTGGCAAAATGTAGGTGGTTACGGCTCTAGCGAGGAAAAGAGGCATGACCAATTTTTGGGTGTCAAATAGACGATACGGCAACTACCAGCCACAGCAAAGCAATGACAAATTGTCATTACTAAATTATTTAGTGAAAAGCCCTACTTCTTAGCCTAGATTCTCCATGCTCGGGCTAAAAAGTCTCATATTAAGAAAATATAATACACAAATAATCAATGTGTTCTTTCTTCATTGCCGAAGTAGGTCTTGTGGGTAGTACCCAAAAGACTTGTGGGTAGTAACCAAATGTCCGCGATTCGAACCCTAGATGACCGCTCTTTATTTACCAATTCAAACAAGCAAAAAGTAGGTCTTAATTTGTTGGACAATAATTCATATTTCACATACATGAAAATGTATTTTTGGCTAAATTGTGGAACGTTCCGGAGGAATGTGGAATGTGGCAGAAGTCTCCAAAATGTGGTGGAATATTCTAGACGCACACAGAAGAGTGCGGAAGACTCCAGAAGCGTGCAGAACCTTATGGAAGGTTCCGGAGCCGTGAAGAGTCTAGATGTGTCTAGACTTGTGTAGAGTTCTCCAAAAGCTTGGAGAACCTTAGGAAAATGTATGGAGGAGTCTAGAAGGATATGGATGATTATAGTGTTGGAGTATTCTAGAGATATTCTAGAATCCCCCTTCTAAAGGATGGCATGACCTATAAATAGGCATAAGAAGCACATGTTGTAAGTGGAGTACTGGGCAAGGTGAGTGCTCCTCCAAATGAGTGTGAGCATGTGAGGTGTAGTGTAGCCTAGTATGTGATCGATCGAGCACGAGGGCGTCTCGATCACATACTAGTGAGTGTGAGTGTGAGTCGTAGTGTGTGATCGATTGAGAATGAGGGTGTCTCGATCATACACTAGAGTGTGTGAGTGAAGTGTAAGTCTCCTCAAGTTGTGTAGTTGTGAGTCGAGTGAATCCTCACAAGTGAAGTGTGAGTAAGTTGGTCAGGAGTGGTGAGTGTTGGTGAAAGTCTTGTATCGAGTGAAGTGTACAAAATAGTTTTGTATATTAATACCAAGTGTCGTTCGTAAGGAGAGTTTAGTCTATTCGAGTCACACGGTCGAGTGAGTAGCTACCCGCTTTTTTCTCCAACATAATTAAAAAAAATGCAATGGTTTTCCTAGCTACCGCCTATTTTTGTCATACCAACATATTGCACAAACAGAACTTACATATATACCAAACAACCTCCACATGACCCATCCATTTGCACTTTCTCACATGTACATGTTGAGAATATAAGTTGAGTCGTGGGATAAGGATCCCTATTGATTAAAAAATTGAATCAAAGTCTTGCATATAAGCCGGTGGGCTACCCACCTAATACTAATTGATTTTAGGATGGAACCCCACTCGGCTTGTGTGCTCGGCTTGGTTGGTGCGCGTATTACACTTAGGCGTGCGTGGCCCCCCATTTCGTATATTACCCACCGTAATTTTAAGCCGGCCGGTGGGCTACCCCACCTAACACCAATTTGTTTTAGGATGGAACCTCACTCGGGTTGTGTGCTCGGCTTGGTTGGTGCGCGTATTGCACTTGGGCGTGCGTGGCCCCCCACGTCGTATATTACCCACCGTAATTTAACAGTACACCACACAAATTAATGTTAAATTAATTACCTACCACAGTTCACATTTACATGTCTAGAACAACGACCACAATTCACATTCCCAACCAAATTGTACCAAAAATAATTTACATAAATAATAAAACTTGCCAACATTTGAAGGTTAGAGTTCAAGAGTCGGTAACCTAAGAGCTTTTTTATGAGGTGACGAATGTGTTCATGAGCACCTCGATCCAATGCTACCACATGCTCCCAAACCTACAGATCAGTCAAAATAAGAAAAGTGAGTAGAGAAGAGAAGTGAGCAATTTCAATTTATTTTGTCTGAAAAACGATTGACCATGTAAGCAATTTAAGCCCGAAAGATCGAGGTATCCGACAAGGTGATCATCTCACTCTCTCTCTCTCTATATATATATATAGAGGGTAGGGTTCAAGTGAGAATAGTATATACCGGTGAGAACGAAAGAAGTAACCTAATTGGTGGAGACGGGTCTATTTTTTTTTTATCAAAAAAAGACCTCACGCGCTTTCTTCAACCTCGCTCCCTCTCCCTCTTTATGCTGGTGGCCCCTCTCCCTCTCTCCAGCGCATCTTCCCCGGCGAGGCTTGTTCGCCGCCATCCGCTCTGTCAGCGACCTCGGCAGCGCGAGCACTGGATGACCTCCTATCAACTTCTTCTCTCCGGTCGATCCCATGGCTGCCTCCTTCGATCTCCTCTTTCTCTGTCAATGTCCTCACCGACGAAGACTTCGACTTTAGCATCGACGGCGATTGCGTCCCCTTCACCGATCTCCCTCCCGATGTTCAATTGCAGGCATTAGCGTCGAAGCTGATGGCAATCGCGTGATGTCGGAGCTGTAGGAGTGCGAAAGTTGTTCTGACGGAGGAGGTCGTGCTGCTCGTTGCTGTTCGTCGAGGTGTCTGCAGGGCTGTTCGTGGTGCTGTTTGCTACTGTCCGTCGAGGTGTTGTGCAGGGCTCTTTGAATTTTCCAACTTTTGAACAATCGTAAGAATTAGACTGCAAATTTGTAATGTTTTGAACACAAATTAATTACAGGTTGCTGAATTCACCGATCCATTAACAATGGTGACATGATCGATGCTTGTTGCAGGGCACTGTTTTCTATTTTTCTATTTTTTTCTTTTTTCTTTTTTTTTTTGTCTTTTGATATATCACTTTAACTATATGTATAAAATGTTGAACCATAAGCTATAAGAGGTATGAACCACACATAGTAAATTTTCCGAACCACTTGAGAAATATAGAAAATAAATAGTATTGGTTCATCAAATAAATAGAGGTTGGTTCAGTGAGTAAATAGAGGTTGGTTCAGTGACAAAATAGAGGTTGGTTCAGTGACAAAATAGAGGTTGGTTCAGTGACTTAATAGAGGTTAGTTCGGTGACTAAATAGAGGTTGGTTCAGTGAGTAAATAGGTTGGTTTAGTGACTAAATAAAGGTTGATTCAGTGACTAAATAGTGGTTGGTTCAGTGAGTTACTCGAGGTTGGTTCAGAGATAAATATAGGCTGATTCAGTTACCGAATAGAGAGTGGTCCATGGCGGACGGCACCGAGCTCCAAATCCATGACGGAATCCTTTTTTAGCGTGGACTAATTAATCAATTCTATCTAATTCTCCATAATTAATTTTATACGTGGGGAATGCCCATTCATTTATTCGGTTTCATCATGTATTATGTTACCATATGTCCATATGCATAAAATGTTTCTTACATGTTCATTTGCACACAAGTTAGTTGGGGTATAAGTGGTTCAGAATTTTTATACAAATGGTTCAGGATTTTTGTACTAAGTGGTTCAGGGTTTTATTCTAATTGGTTCAGGATTTTTATACCAAGTGATTTCGGGTTTTAAACCAAGTGGTTCAGGGGTTCTATACCAAGTGGTTCAAGGTTTTAATATCAAGTGGTTCAAGGTTTTAATATCAAGTGGTTCAAGAAGTAAATAGTATTAGTGGTTCAAGGTTCAGTGACCGAATAGAGTGTGGTTCAGTGACTGAATAGAGAGTGATTCAGTGACCAAATAAAGTGTGGTTCAGTGACCGAATAGAGAGTGGTTCAGTGGTCGAATAGAGTGTGGTTCAGTGACCGAATAGAGTGTGGTTCAGTGACCGAATAGGTTCATGAACCACATCTTATAGGCCCATGAACCACTTCTTTATAGCTTGATGAACCACTTCTTGATAAATTGACAAACCACTTCTTTATATATGAATCACTTCTTTATAGCTTGATGAACCACTTCTTGATAACTTGATTAACCACTTCTTCATAACTTCTTTATAGCTTGATGAACCATTTCTTGATAACTTGATGAACCACTTCTTCATAACTTCTTTATAGCTTGATGAACCATTTCTTGATAACTTGATGAACCACTTCTTATATGCCCATGAACCACTTCTTTATAGCTTGATAATTCACTTTTTGATAACTTGATGAACTACTTCTTTATACCTTCATTAACCACTTCTTAAAGCTTCACGAACTACTTCTTTATAGCTTCATGAATCACTTCTTTATACCTTAATGAACCACTTCTTTATAACTTGTGAACCTTGTGAATCACTACAAATAAAATGGTTGAACCAATGTGAATAAAATTGCTGAATCACTCTGAATAAAATTGTTGAACCACTTCTTGTCAATTTTTTTTTTCAACAAAACATATACAAAGTGGGTGTCTATGTGTAGATAAAATTAAATCACACCCAAATATATATTTTTTATATTTTTTTAGCAAGTGAAAATGCCAAAAAATCATTTTTAAATTCCATATTAAAATTTCTATAGGTATACGTCACTTTTTCTTATTAATTAGTGTTGTATATTGCTAATTAATTAGTAGCCGAACGCGTACACATTGCTTTGATTAAATTTTTTTAATTAATTGTGTCAGGCGCGTGTACCACACGTGATGGGATGTGAGTGGGCGAGAGTTGTGTCTCAAAATTTCAGGAATTTGGCACGCGTAATGCAGCGCACTGGATTGATTTTTTTAATTATTTTAATACCATATGCACCAATCAAATCACTTCTTTCCTTCTCACCGGACGGGTAGGGTTCAAGTGAGAAGCTATCCGTCCGGTGAGAAGGAAAGAAGGACTCTGATTGGTGAAATTAGTGTTTTTTTATACATATAAAACAACCCTCACGCGCTCGTAGATATGCTTCTCATCCAAATTCCACCTCTGTTCATTTCCTCCAAATTCCTCCGAAGCGGCGGTGGTGCAAGGAAGCCCAAATCCTCCGCCTTCTTCCTCCGCCGACTCCGCCTCCCTTCTTCCTCCTCCACCCGCGAGGCCAAGCTCGACATCCGTCTCTCCCGGATCTCCGCCCTCTCCGCCCTCTCCTCCCTCGCGATCCCCTTCCTCCCATGGACAGCCGCTGCCGTGGCCGCTGTGGTTGAACTAGAAGTCGTCGCCGCCGTCGTGGTTGAACTCGAAGCCCATGAGGGGCTCTACGACAACTTGAAATGTACGTACAGCCCGTCATAGGTGTGTGGACTGTGGGGGGTTAGTCAACATGTGGGTTTCCAACAGTGGGTGCTCAAATTTCGTGGGTGTGTGCCGTGTACCGTACGAGTTTCCAATTTCTATTTATTTCGGGTGTGAGCAGTGTGTACAATTTCAATTTCTTTTGTCGTGTGAAGTGTGTACGGGTCACGGGTTTGGTTCACAAGGTGTGGTTCACTGGGTGTGGGTCACTAGGTTTGGTTTAGTGACTAAATAGAGGTTGGTTCAGTGAATAAATAGAGGTTGGTTCAGTGATTAAATAGATTTTGGTTCAGTGGTTCATTGACTAAATAGAGAGAGGTTCAATGACTAAATAGAGATTGTTTTAGTGAACCATTTTATTTTAAAAGATAATTAATGAATTAATTAAAATTAATAAACATTAAAAGAAAGTAAAAGAAAAATGAAAATTTTATAATTATTAAATAGTAGTGGCTCATGGAATAAATTCTAATGGTTCATCAAATAAAGAGCAGTGGTTCATGAAACATTTTATTTTAATATATTTAATATCATTTAAAAAAATTAAATTATAAAAATGTGAAATTTTTTAGGTTTATGAACCACTTCTTTATAGCTTCATGAACCACTTCTTTATAACTTGTGAACCCTATTAATCACTATGAATAAAATTGTTGAACCACTGTGAATAAAATTGCTGAACCACTTCTTATAGGCCCATGAACCACTTCGTTATAGCTTCATGAACCACTTCTTAATAACTTGACGAACCACTTATTTATAGCTTCATGAACCACTTCTTTATAGCTTGATGAACCGCTTCTTGATAACTTGACGAACCACTTCTTCATAACCTCCTTATAGCTTTATGAACCACTTCTTGATAACTTGATGAACCACTTCTTATAGACCAACGAACCACTTCTTTATAGCTTGATGAACCACTTCTTGTTAACTTGATGAACCACTTCTTTATACCTTCATGAACCACTTCTTGATAACTTGATGAACCCCTTCTTATAGGCCCATGAATCACTTCTTTATAGCTCGATGAACCACTTCTTGATAACTTGATGAACCACTTCTTGAGATATTGATGAATCACTTCTTGATAACTTGATGAACCACTTCTTTATAGCTTGATGAACCATTTCTTGATAACTTAATGAACCACTTCTTTATAGCTTGATGAACCACTTCTTGATAACTTGATGAACCACTTCTTATAGGCCAATGAACCACGTCTTTATAGCTTGATGAACCATTTCTTGATAACTTGATGAACCACTTCTTATAGGCCCATGAACCACTTCTTTATAGCTTGATGAACCACTTCTTGATAACTTGATGAACAAATTCTTGATAACTTGATGAACCACTTCTTTATAGCTTCATGAACCACTTTTTGATAACTTGATGAACCACTTCTTTATGGCTTCATGAACCACTTATTTGTAGCTTGATGAACAACTTCTTGATAACTTGATGAACCACTTCTTTATAGCTTCATGATCCACTTCTTGATAACATCTTTGTAGCTTGATGAACCACTTCTTTAGTGACTAAATAGAGGTTGGTTCAGTGACTAAATAGAGGTTGGTTCAGTGACTAAATAGAGGTTGGTTCAGTGACTAAATAAGGGTTGGTTTAGTGAGTAAATAGATGTTGGTTCGGTGACTAAATAGAGGTTGGTTCAGTGACTAAATAGGTTGATTCAGTGTCTAACTAGAGGTTAGTTCAGTGACTAAATAGAGGTTGATTCAGTGACTAAATAGTATTGATTCATTAAATAAATAGTATTGGCTCATGAACCATTTTATTTTAAAAACAAATAAATGAATAATTAAAAAATAATCATTAAAAGAAAATAAAAGAAGAATGAAAATTTTACAATTATTAAATAGTAGTGGTTCATTAAATAAAGAGTATTAGTTCATAAAATAAATAGTATTGGTTCATGAGATTTTTAGTATTGGTTTATGAACCATTTTATTTTAAAAATAAATAAATAAATAATTAAACAATAAACATTAAAAGAAAATAAAAGAAGAATGTTTCATCATGTTTATTTAATTAATTTATATGAAAATATTTTAATTAGAATTAGAATATATTTAAATCGGTTGAGTAAATGGGGTATTAATATTAATAGATGCATTCAAGATCAAAGGATTTCATTTGGCCTAGTGGTTGAGGCTGTTAGAGGTGATAGCCAGGTCCTGAGTTCGATTGCCCAGGGAGGCGCTTTCTTCCTCTTTTTAAATGCCTGGTGGTGGGCGCGTGTTGGGACGCGCGGTACATGCGAATGGGACTTGTTTTACACACGCGGATTCACAAGCGCGGGGGTCCAGCCGGCATGCTATAATTGGTTGACGCTTTTTTTTTTTTAATTTATCCACCAATCAAAGTGCTTCTTTCATTCTCATTATTGGTATGCTTCTTACCTGAACCCAACCCTATATATATATATATATATATATATATATATATATATATATATATATATATATATATATATATATATATATATATATATATATATATATATATATATATATATATATATATATATATATATATATATATATATATATATATATATATATATATATATATATATATATATATAGGGTGAGGTTAAAGTGAAAAAGGGGCTTAAGATGAAAAATTTGCTTAAAGTGAAAATGGAATACAAACACGCGCGCCGGTTCAGTTAAAAAAAAAAAGTCGAACCGACCCAACTGAACCCTAACCTTCCCTCTTTCCTTCCCATCAGATGCGGGCTCTTCACTCTTCCCTCGTCGTTCTTCGCTCTGTTCTCCCATCGCCGGTTGTTCATGGCCGCCTGGTTACCGACCTCTCTCCTCCTTGATCTGTTCGGGCCTCTCTCCTCCTCGATCTGTTGGCGAGGATTCGTTTCCACGCTGGTCATTCCCATCACCGGTTGTCCATGGCTGCCGCCTCTGCTGAGCGCTCCTAATCTCCAAATCGATCCAGATCTCGCTCCTAATCTCGCTCGGCCATGGTCATCTCTTTCGACCAGATCTCGCTCCTAATCTCCAAATCGATCCAGATCTCGCTCGGCTGAGCGCTCTCGCCGCCACCATCACTGGAGTGGCCGCTCTTCTCCTTCTCAGGAGCATCGCCGTCATCCCGAACGCCGCCGAAGCCCCTTGCATATGAGATTCGAACAAAAGCCCCAAAAGTGTGGTCGAATCACACAGGCAAGCCTCCATTCTCACTTTGTTGATAAATTTAAGTGTTCCAAAATCCCCTTTTTATGCTTCTTTTGCCCCGATTTAGGGATGATTTCGGGGCGGCTTTATCAATTTGCTTTCTACCTTGATTGTAGGTCAATTTTTATGTTAGTTATTTGTTGATTCTACTAATTTGAGTAATTTCCCTCAAGGGCAACATGAATCAGCTCTTGAAACCAGTCCTAGCTCGTTAAACATTTGATTGTTTCGAGTTTTATTAGGTTTTTACTAATCGTGGATTCTGAATTCGATATTGTCAGAAGTTGATTATTTCAGTTTTGATAATCGGAATAAGATGTTTTTAGTTGGGACTTTAAAATACTTATTGGTTTTAGTTTGATTATTGGGTTCGGGGTCGCCTATAAAGTGTTCGATTAAATGCCAGAAAGGGAAAGAGTGGGTATGGTGTGTTACTTGGCTGCGTTTAGAGCTTTATGGTTTGTTTCTATTGTCTTAAATCCAGTGGCGTCTTATTTTTTATTTTCAACTCTTTTGAAGTGCATTTTTTTTCTGTTAGATGATAATTCTTCTGGATGATCGTTCATGCAGCAGAATGCTCTCATTTTTGCATCCCAGATACCCCCCCAGGAGTACCCAATGAATTCTTAACCGCGCTTTCTCATGGTCATTTCAGGTGCAAACTTCCTCACATCTTTCAAGTTTTTTATTCTTTCAAGTGAATGGCTTCAGTTGGGCCTCTTTTTGAATTTTCTGCATTTTGTAAATATGCTTTTGTATTGCTCTTTGTAGTTGGAGTTGTTATAGCCATTGTTCGATTAGCTTCTTATCATGTGTATGCTACTCGCAAGAATGGCTCATATTAAGACGGGTGAAGTTTGCAGGTATATCGGTTCACCAAGAATGGCTCATATTGTTAAGGTTGGAATTCGATGTAAGTGGATTTTTGGAGTCACGTAGGAAGTACATACACATTGTAAAATTGCACTAATATGTGATATTCCGGGTCCTTCTCTTTTATTTTCGTCATACTTTAAGCTCTTTTTTCAATCAAACAGAGTTCGGAGCTTGCATTAGTGATGATTGCTGAAAAAGCTCTTTTGAATCACAGTATTGTTCTTCAACCTGTGAGAATGTCGAGCCTGTTTTAGGCCGATGATGATAACATAATTTCTTAATTTATGTTCAAGCTTCTCTCCATTGTTGGTTTGCCGCACCTTTTTCCCGATGTTGAAGCATAATTTAGGTAGTTTATGGTTGTGAAACATGCCTTATAATCCCAATTCGTAATTAATTCCATGCTTTCTGAAGTCAGTCAATGCTAGTTCATTTCCTAGTGTTAACATTATATTTGTTTCTCATTAAATTATAGCAAGTGCGTAACATTTTTCTTTTGATTTGTTTCTCATTCTGAATTTGATTGCACATCTGATTTTAGTTCTCGATTTATATACATTTGTTCAGGTTGGGTACTTAGACATAGGCTCCTTAGCTCTTATTTGATAAGGAGGTACAATGGACAGTGTTCGTGTGTGTAATGAGTTGGAAGAAGGAAAATTGGAGCTCGAGACAATCAAGGATGAATGTCGAATTAAAACAACATTGTTAGAGAGTTTGAGAAAAGCGAATGATGCTCAGATTGCTAGATACCAAGAAGTTAAGTTGCATATGAGACTGCAGAGGCTAGACATCTCTATGAAGATGTGAAGTCTAGAAACTGAATTGTCTCTTAATCGTGCCAGTTTGGGCAATCAGAATCTCCACGACAGACCTAGAGTATCACTAAAGTGAGCACTGACACACAATATGTAAGCAAGCAATATTTACTATATCAAGGACAATTTACGAAGGTGTTATGAATATCATTTCAATTCAATTAATGTATGTCAATGTGTGTTGATATAAGTTCTCTATGGTTGTTTTCCCTTCACTTGTGATGATATAATGAGTTATGGTATTTTTTATTTTTCTGGTTGCAGTTCCTATCAATGAACTTGCCAATGTGAATCAAGGACTGAATTTTAAGTGGAAGATCCAAACTGTTGCTAAATTCATGTTAGTTTTGCACAATATTTTTATAAAATTGCACTAATGTATATTATTTTTGCACTTTTCAAACTTATATGATAAGGTACGAGCTTTTGATTTTCTATCTCTATTCTAGCTCTTATCAAAGCTTTAAAAGCCGATTAGCTCAATGGTAGAGCAATGTGCTTACGCACAGAGACGTGGGTTCGACTCCTACATAGGCTAATTTGCTTAATTTTAATAGTTTGTTATATTTTATGATAAAAGTGCAATTCATAATCTTAATTGTGCATTTTATAATCTTATTCTTGCACTTTATAATTTTAATTGTGCACTTCATAATCTTATTCTTGCATTTTTTTCATTTTATTTATGCACTTCGTAATCTTATTCATGCACTTTATCATTTTATTCATCATTTAATTCTTGCACTTTATCATTTTATTCATGCATTTCATAATATTATTCAAATAATTCATCATTTAATTCTTGCACTTTATCATTTTATTTATGCACTTCATAATCTTAATTGTGCACTTCATCATTTTATTTTTGCACTTTAACATCTTATTTATGCACTTTATCATTCTATTCTTGGACTTTATAATTTTAATTGTGCACTTCATAATGTTACATTTGCACAACTTAAAGTTATATTTGCACAATATAATGTTATATTCGCACAACATAATATTATATGTGCAAAACGTAACATTATATTATTAGATATGCACAACATAATGTTACATTTGCAAAACATAGTGTTATATTTGCACAACTTAAAGTTATATTTGCACAATATAATGTTATATTCGCACAACATAATACTATATGTGCACAACGTAACATTATATTATTAGATATGCACAACATAATGTTACATTTGCAAAACATAGTGTTATATTTGCACAACTTAAAGTTATATTTGCACAATTTAATGTTATATTCGCACAACATAATATTATATGTGCACAACGTAACATTATATTATTAGATATGCACAACATAATGTTACATTTGCACAAAATAATATTATATTTGCACAACATAATATAACACTCCATCATTTTATTCTTACACTTCATCATTTTATTTATGCACTTTATAATCTTAATTGTGCACTTCATAACCTTATTCATGCACTTCATATTATTATTCACACACTTCATCATTTTATTCTTGCACTTTATCATCTTATTTATGCACTTCATCATTTTATCCTTGCACTTTATAATCTTAATTGTGCACTGCATAATCTTATTCATGCACTATTATTTTATTTTTGCATTTTATAATCTTAATTGTGCACTTTATAATCTTATTCATGCACTTTATATTATTGTTGCTGCACTTCATCAATTTATTCTTACACTTTAACATTTTATTTATGCACTTTATAATCTTAATTGTAAACTTCATAATCTTATTCATATACTTTATATTATTATTCATGCACTTTACCATTTTATTCTTACACTTATGTAATATGAGGTTGCAAAACCTCGTGATGAAACCCAAAGTTCAGAATAAATAAAAAAATAGTAGACGAGAATAATATCTACTGAGCTCCAATAAGTTAGGGAAGCCCAAAATTCAAAATCTGTCATTTAAACGTTTTAAGAGCGGACATAAAAAAAAAGGTTTCATACGTATACTAAAAGCAACAGAACACTTCAATTCAATGGTTGGTAATTCTATCAACAGAAGCTCCTTTGCAAACAACTTATCTCTTAGATCAACTGAAAATTAGACTACATTGTTCGAGTCAGAAAGGAATCAATCAATTCTTTCTATGTACTGCCATAACTCTCCTCTCACATTCCCAGCACACTCCTCACCCCAGTAATTGCAGCCAGCCACACCCATAGCATTTTCTTTGGTTGTTGTCATAACTTGGTCTCTCTCTCTCTCTCTCTCTCTCTCTCTCTCGGTGAACAACATCAGCAAAATCCACCCTAACTTTGTAATTCTCTCTCCTTCCTTATTCATCATGAACACACCCTTTTCCATCTTATGAGGCTCTGTCACCCACACACGAGGATCAGAGTTGCATAAGAAGGAAGACGAGCATCCTGCATAAACACACGGGCTTTCAGATTCGTGCACTGCCTGGGATTTGCTCGATTTCTCCAATTGTCTTCTTGTTTTGCAACCGCTCCCATCTTGTGCTCTAGTTTCTACAATCGGCTGCTAGATCTAACTTCCCACAGTCCACATACACACTCCCATGATTGTTCAAAGCCTGACATAGTGATCATGTTTACCCGATTAATGGTATGAAACTCATAAGATAGAACAATGTTACTTTAAAAGTACCCCAACAGAAACAGACTACACCTACTCTTAATTATCATTGCTAAACAAAAGCATACCTGTCCTTTGCGAAGCCTGTCAGACGGGCATTTCAGGGTGTCTTCCAGTAGCATAATAACAGTTGACTAGCATGATGCATCCTGGTTGGAGTCAGCCAAAGCATATGCCTTCAAAAAGAAAGCCTCTTTCATATTATTTTTAATCCAAAGATCAAAATTTTGTACCATGAAATTGAACTATAAAAATAAAAAGAAGAAGCTAGAAGACAACGATGGATAGAATACCTACATCAAGGGTCAAACAGAAAATCTATTGAAAACACAAAAGCACAAATTGTAATCCGAACAACTCAACATAGACATTAAACGAAATATTAGCAAAAATTTGGAAAAAGGAATCGATTGAAAGCCAATTGCAGAACCTATAAGGTACCTTCTGACTGCACAAACTCGATTCAGAGGCGAGGGCGAGAAAAGCAATTGATATTTGTATATAAAGCACAAACTTGATTCATCACAGCCCAATCCAAAATTTTCAGCTTCAAACTTCATCAATCTTATAAGCATAAATATATGAAATTGACAGATTCAACAAGGAAGCAAGGGAGATACAAACACCTTGTGCACCAAGGGTTCTCCCCACAATCAAAATTAAAGTTCTATATAACCAAAGTCACCAAACCAAGTTTGATCATTGGCTCTTCTCTTGAATTTCTATAGGTAACTGCAAAATGATCAACTCCGGGCAATAGAAAGGCGAAAGAAACATAATACATAGACTAAATCTTGCTTGCAAAACCCTAAATCCCCAAATCCCTAAAATTTAGAAATAGCTAAATCACAATCAAAATATAAGCATGAAGCAATTTATACCATCTTAGAGCCCTAATTACATCGAGAAGATGAAATCGACGACTAATTGATCGAAGAGGACCAAAGGAGAAGCACCGAACGAACCCGAGACTCTAAGAGCCCTAATTGAAGAACAAATCTACACCTTTTGGTCGCTGACGTTGTCATTTGCGCCAAACGAGGAAAGAGGAGTGGAAGAAGAAACTCTAATTAGAAGACGGAGACCATGAAGGTAACGAGAGAAGCACACAACAAGCAAATCGATCCTAATCCCTAATTTTTTTATTAAAAAAAACTCAAACTGAAAGTCGTACCTGTGAGCTATCACCGGCATCATCCCTGGCATCATACTCCACCGCCATCGCCGCCTTCAGTTTCGATCGCCGGCGATGTCTCCCTCAATCGTCAACATCTCCTATCGGATCGAAGAGCGAGCGAGCGAGCGAGAGCGAAGCGTCTCCGTCAATTCTAATAAAGTTCAGAGGGTTTATTTCTCTGAAAACGGGTCGGACCATATACCACTTGAACAGGATCCGCGCCCCAATCCACCCATTAGTCATATTTTCACTTTAACAAGAATTTTCATTTTAAGCCCCATTTTCATTTGAACCTTTACCTATATATATATATATATATATATATATATATATATATATATATATATATATATATATATATATATATATATATATATATATATATATATATATATTTCATTGTTATGGAAAACATAACAAGGGAGCTTCACTACGAAGCTCGTCTGGATGACGCTCTCGTTGGTAATTAACGTCAAGAGGGGCTCCCATTCATTTTTTTTATCTTCATTGATGGTACTCTTATCTTTGCGAGAGCCTCGCACAAAAGCCTTGACACAATAAAAAATATGCTTAATAACTTTTTCAACCTTTCAACCATCACAAGAGCTCAATTTAAGTATCCAAAAATGTTAACTAAGCAACGACTAGAGCCCTGGCACAACAAAAGCATCCCGATTTCCAAGGAATGGAAAAATACCTGGGTATACCCATTATTAGTGGGAGAATAAAAATTGTGTCTTTGAAGAAGCATTGCCTAGCCTAAGAAAACAAGATCTCTAAATGAAAAGCTTCATTGCTATCATAAGCGGGTAAAACGTCACTCATCCGAGCTAATCTTAGGTCAAAAATAAATTATCTTATGATGTTAAAGTCGGCTGGGCCCGGTGGGGTCAAAGACAAGCTGGAGGGAGGTCGTGTGTGCGGGCCCACATACGGGAGACTCGAACAACACACAAACTCGAACGGGGTTCCATCTCAAAACCAATTGGCAATGAGAAGAGTAGCCTTTCAACCTTATATGTTGTTCAAGTATTCTCTATATAACCGATGTGGGACAACCACATTCCAACACACCCCCTCAAGTGCAACGACATTTTTCGCCAAGTTGCACTTGCCACATGCGCTTAAATGGAAACCAATGCTCGCGACATGTCAACAAGGCCATCAACCCCACTAATCCGAAACCCAGACCGCCACTAGCCAAACCCGGCTCTGATACCATGTTAAAGTCGGCTGGGCTCGGTGGGGTCGAAGACAAGCTGGAGAGAGGTCGTGTGTGCGGGCCCACATACAGAAGACTCGAACAACACATAAACTCGAACGGGGTTCCATCTCAAAACCAATTAGAAATGAGAGGAGTAACACTTCAACCTTATATGTTGTGTTCAAGTATTGTCTAAATAACCGATGTGGGACAACCACATTCCAACATATGCAGAGTTTCAACTTGCCAAAAGGAATCCTACAACAAATTAATCAAATAAACAAGAACTTTTTTTGGAACAAAATTCAATCTGAACGTTATAAACCTTTGATTAACTGGGAGTTGGGACAAGATATGTGCTCCTAAAGAACTAGGTGGTCTTGGAATCAAAACTAATGAGGAGAGGGTCGAAAAATTAGCCTCCAAATGAAACTCCTTTGAAAAATCTACACATAACTAAAGACAACATATAGGTTAAGGTAATTAAGGAGAAGAAACTACAAAATGTAAAAATTTTGGATATTACTATCCATAATACTTCTTGGCAATTTAGTAGACTTCTAAATCTGAGAGAACGGTTTGAAAAAAGCCTCCTCTGGATTATTGGATATGGCACTAGTATAAATGTCTGGCCTGAGTGTCCGGCCCCTGGGTGAATGACATTACTCTGGAATGTTATAAAAACAATAATGACTCTGAAATGAAAGTCTCACAACTTCTAGTTTGCATAAGAAGTGAAACTTAAGATTTCATAATAAACTTTTCCCATCTCATGTCGTTAAAACTATTACTCAAATTCAAGTCTTGGGATACATGCACCAGACATATTGATATGGAAGGTTAATAGGAACGGTGTATTCACAACAAAATCGAGAGAAAAATTAGTTCGAAACAATGTCCAGTTACAACAACAATGACTATAATTGGATATGGATGCTCTAACTCCCACCAGGAACTCAGAACATTTTTTGAAAGTTAGTGACAGATGGTTTACCAACAAAAGTACGGTTAAATAGATTTATTATTAGAGTTCCATCTCAATGTTGTCTTTGCAATACGGAGGATGAAGATGACAACCATAATCTACTACGATGTCATGTTTCCAGGTCCATTATTGATAAATATGAGTATACTACGGGAAAATCTTTTATTGGAATTAGGGATGCCCATACCACAATAGAAGAAATAAATCAAATTAGAACAAATAATACATATTTTGAACATCTTTGTATTATATGGATAACTATATGGGAGATCAAAAACTCAATCATTTTCCAAAATAAAAGAATGGAGAACGTGTCCTCTATTATCCAACAAATTGTTAATTGTATTACAAAGAAAATGATGGGTAGACATATAAAATGGGTTAAGCCACCTATGGCCATTTACAAAATCAATGTAGATGGGTCCGTCAAACTCTCTAGGGAAAGTCAAATAGGGGGCATTGTAAGAGATTGGGATAGCCAGGTCATTAATATTTTCCACGAAAAGGTTCCAAAGGGATCGGTCCTCCAAACTCAATCCCTTCCTTTCTACAATGGGATAGAGCTAGCACGCGGAAGAGGATGGAATATCGTCATCATTGAATGGGAAGTTTAGAAGATCAGGAATATGAAGAGGGAGTTTGCGAAGATTGAATTCCGACACTGCTTTAGAGAAGAAAATTCGGTAGCTGATTATATAGCTAATAATGATTTTGATTGTAATATGTTTATCGTCCCTTTGAACATGGAGCTTTGTAACATAATCCGCCAGGATGATAAAGAATGCTCTTTGCTTGCAAAAACATTCTAATAGTTACCTACTATAAAAAATTAAAATAAAAAAATATTTATTTTGTCTGAAAGCTTGTTAAAAATCAGTCAAAATTACAGTTTTCAGTAAAAAAAAAATAGAGAGAAGTGAGCAATTTCAGTTTAAGCAAAAATCTTGAAATGAGTGTGACAAATATATACGACAAGTAAAATATATCAAACCACAAAACTTCATATTGTGTGAATTATCTCTAAATTCTAATGTTTAGAATTTACACTCACCTAGGACACGTAAAACTTCAAACCACAAAAAATTAGATACTAAATACAGTGGAGATCTGCTGCCTAGGGCTGTGCATAACCGTGTATCCGACACGACACGACACGATACGACAAAAAACACGGCACGATAAGGGGGAAAGTGCCGATACGAACACGACACGATAACTACCGTGTATCCGACACGATAACACGACACGGTTTCGTGTCGGATACCCGTATAACACGACACGACACGATTAGTTAAAAAAACACAAAAAAAAAAAATGAAAACGAATGTGAAAATAAAATGGGCTGGGATTCGAACTCGGGTCCTGAGGTTCCCCAAGAAACGGAGGCAGGAGAGCTACCAACTGGGCTACCGGTGCTTTGTGTTACCTTAGGACAATTGTAATATTTGTATTATAACCATATATTAATATTTTTTTTTAAAAAAAAAATTCTTATCGTGTCGTGTCGGATACCCGATAAGGGGAAAATGCCGACACGAACACGACACGATTATAGTCGTGTTTTACCGTTTCGTGTCATAATCGTGTCGTATCGATATCGTTTCGTGTTTTTTCGTATCGTTTTGTTGCGGTTTCGTGTCGTGTCAACCGTGCCGTATATTTCTGCACAGCCCTACTGCTGCCCCCTTTCCTATACTTTTCTCCCTACATTATAAAAATATTGTAAAACATATTTATTCTTTAAAAAATTATAATTATATTACTAATATTTATTTTTTATATATCTTTGTTTCTATCCGATGTCATTGGGGCATATGATAATCACACTAATTTGGAAATGTTTTAAAAATTTTAGTTAGTTTAGCATTTTCTTTAATTAGATTATATGGTTCGTTTGCTTTTTGGTAGGGAATAGTTTCTAGTTTAGGGTCTTATCCTATGCCCTTAAGGAATATAATAGAAAAACTATTTATATATTTATAAAATTTAATATTGAAAAATCATGTTTTACAATATTTTTAAATTAAAAAGAGAATATTTTACAGAACACAATTATCAAAAGTTATAAAACATGACTTTTCAAAATAAAATTTTATACAAACATGATTTTTAAAAATAAAATTTTATAAATATATAAAAATAAAATTTTATAAATATATAAAAATATATGTTAATCATATAAATATATTTTTTTATTTTTTAAAAATTAAATAAATATTAAAAAAAAAGATGAAAGGGTAGTAATTAGACCAAAAAATGGACTTATTTGCAAAAAACACCTAGCAGGTCCAATAATGTATAATCTAACCTCGTCTATCTTAAGCAAAAAATAGACCCGGTGAAAAGGGACTGTTCATGAGCTGGGATAACAGGTAAGGAGGGGAGTTGCTTCTTCCTCCTTCGCAACCAGGGTCGTTCCTCTCCATCTCCTTTCCGCCGCCTCTATTCTACCTTCTCCTTCCTCTTGGCATCGCTTTCTCCCTCCTTCTACATGTAACCGGAACCCCATAGCCTTGTCGGAGAAGACAATCGTTGACGCTCTTCATCCGAGCAATCTATTCAAATTGTTTCCGGCGAGGGACGAGGGAGCGTACCACCGTCTTCAAGGTCGGAATTGGGTCGAAGCACACACCAATCCGCCTTCAGATTCCCAATTCCATCAAAATCGCCTCCAATTTATCTGTTGCGATGCGTTGGCAGAGCAAATGAGGAGCAATTGCAGCAATCAGAGGCAGTAGAAGCGGCCACGGAAAAAGAAGATGAAGAGTACAATGTTTACGTCCATGTGAACCATGTGCAATCACATCGTCATCGTCATGGTCTCTCCCGGGACTCCAGAGAAGGGGTTGGGGCTAGGGTTTGATGCGCGGGGCTCTCTGTCTGTGCAGGATAGGAATATTTTTCGGTACAAGACGGAGACGAGGCGGCCGATTGGATCGTCGTTCCCGTTTGGATTGGACGATTGATTCCCTGGGATTAGCTATAGTCCCGTCAAGACCCTGGAGAAGGTTGCAAGGTCGCCTTACAAGGTAATGTGATCTTTAGGATTCTTTCAATTGAATTGATTTGTCTCTTTCTTGAAATTAGTTGAGCTTGTGGAAGACCGTCTTGTTATCTGCTTCAATTTAAAGCTCTCTGATCTGTTTGCAATCACTGTTAGGACTATTTTTGGGGAGAAATTTGAGGTTCAGATCGATAGGTATCAGAATGTTGGGTACTTGAAGCAAATGATCTTCAAAGAGGGGAAGGAATTTGTTGATCTTGATCATGAGGACTTCTTTCCTATTAGTGAGCGCAGGAGTGCTCAAACCAGAGGACTTGAAATTCTTTGCTGGGTATGCTGGGATCGAAATGGTGATTCCAGCTTCAATGCTCTCATTGATAGTGGGACATCATTTACAGTTCTTCCAGCTGATGTCTATGATTTATTTGTTAAAGAAGTACTTCATTTTCAACTATGCAGAACCATCCATGTTCTTAATTCCCTTTTTAGTTATAAGTCAATCACTTTATTATGAATACCCTTTTGTTGCCTTTATTAATAGTTTGATCGTCAAGTAAATGGAACAAGGATAACAGTTGATGGGAGTCCTTGGAACTATTGCTATACAAGCAGGTAAACATACATGTCCTTCTTTGGTTGCATACATACATTTAACATTGGATTCAACAATTTGTATATTTTGCATTAGTAACATGTTTTTCTTTCCTGGTAATCAGTGATAAAGAACTGTCTGACTTCCCATCTATCAAGTTTGTATTTGTACCAAACAACAACTTTGTCATCCATAGCCCTCTCTTTAGTGTGTATGGAATTCAGGTTTGTATGATGATTTCTGTTAGTTTAAAAAAAAAGAGCTGATGAGTTTGATTATATGTTGAAGATAACAAAGAATGGGGTTAAAATCTTGCTTTCCAGGGAATTTATGGATATTGTCTAACAGTGCAAAGAGGAGACAACATTGGGATAATTGGACGTAAGTTGTGATGGTGGGGGTTCAAGTATATGTTCAGTTCCCGTTTCATGAAATGTGTTTGGTCTTTCGTTGTCCATTTCACAAAATCTTTTATTGAAACTTCTGGTCAGAGGACTTCATGACAGGATACCGCATTGTGTTTGATAGGGAGGATATGAAACTGGGTTGGTCTCCCTCCAAATGTAAGTGCTTGGGCCTTAGTTCTTGGATGCGATAATTTAAGCAGTTTCACGACTTTTAAAACAATCAAATTCAAGAAATTAAATGAAGCAGGCATGGATGGAGTTGGTTTATTTGTGATAAGTGAAATACTTGAAGCAGTGATAGATAAACTAGCAACATATATTTTAGAGGGAGATTTTGATACTGCTACAATTATACATGCTCTGATCTTGCTGAGGAGAAGATTCCATCCTCGGCCTCACCCTCCAATAGCAAATCACCCAACCCATTGCCCACCAATGAAGAGCAAAGCAGTCCAAGAGGCCGTGCTGTTCCTCCAGCCATTGCAGGAAAGACGCCTTGGTTATGGTACGAGGAATACTTTGTCTTTTATTTCATAGCATAAGCTCTTATAGATTGAACTTTTATATTTGTAATGAAAGTTTTTATATATTGATGGCAACTGGCAAGGGTTCATTTTGATGATTTTGATTGTTTTTGGCGTTTGATTATGAAACCAAATCGCATCAAGTTTAGTTTGAACTCCTTATTTTTCATAGTTGATTAACTGTTTAGTTTGGTGGTATACCTAGAGAGGAAGTATAAGAAAATCATAGGCATGAAGCTTAGATTACTTGCTAGCTTAGCTTGAAGGAAACATGGTAAGAAATAACCTATTAGCTCAATTGGTAGAGCACTGTGTATGCACACAAAGATGTGAGTTCGACTCTCGCATAGGCTAATGCGGATTATGTGTTCATATCTCTTTGGACTTATACGATTGAACATGGTAGGAAATATATACATTAGTGACAGGACAAATTCGTGAACCTGGTAAGACAAATTCATAAATCTCTTCAGACTTGTACAATTATGAACCTGGTAAGAAATATATACACTAGTGGTATGATATATTTGTGAATCTGGTAGGGATAAATTTATGAATATATGGTAGGATAAATTTATGAATCTGGTAGGATAAATTTGTGAATCTGGTAGGAAATATATACACCAGCGGAAGTGGAAGATTTTTACCTACATGGTGTTTGTTACATAAAACTTGGATATTGGTTATTCCTTTGTTTCTATGCTATTATTTTTGGTATCACCTGCTTTTTGCTTTGTTTTTTTCTCTGGACGAATGTGTTGAGAAAGGTAATTGGACCAATTGATCCATCTAAAGGTTATATAATAACATATTTCAAGTTAATGAATTTAGACGTTTTCTGATTAGGCAATGTTAGGGTTGTTTTATACTAATGACAGATTCCAAGGTAGGCAATGTTAGAGTTGTTTTATACTAATGACAGATTCCAAGGTAGGCAATGTTAGAGTTGAAAATAGCCTATTACAAATTTATGAATATCTCTGAACTTATATAATTATGAACTGGTAGGAAATATATACATTAGTGGTAGGATAAATTTGTGAATCTGGTAGGATAAATTTATGAATATCTCTGAACTTATAAAATTATGAACTGATAGGAAATATATACACTTGTGGTAGGACAAATTTGTGAATCTGGTAGGATAAATTTATGAATATCTCTGAACTTATAAAATTATGAATTGGTAGGAAATATATACACTAGTGTTAGGATAAATTTGTTAATCTGGTAGGACAGTGGTTGATCCTGCTTTCTATGGGGATTTATTTCTGTCCTAAAGTGTTGGAAAATATTTTGTCCCTATTATTTATTTATTTATTCCAAGTTTATTCACTCAGATTTTATGAATGTATTCCTGCTTTTCTTGCCCACATGAAGACAAGGCGTTCTCCATTTCAATTATGTTATGGATACTGAATCAATTATGTTTTGTCCTAATATTTCCAGGACAAGTATTTGATGAGTTACGAGGTAGTCGACAGTGAGCATAGACTTGTAGCATCAATTTCATTTCCATATAACATTTTTTGAAATTTTTTTAATCAACATAGGTTGATGATTGGTTGTGCCAAGCTCCCACTCCCGAGAGCCCACCAACTGCCGAACACGACCTTCAGACAAACCCTATCACCTGGGGTACGACACGGTAACAGAGGATCAGCCTGGGGGTAGTTATGTTATAAGACAGAGGAACAACTACAAAGTATAGGTACAAGATCACTTACCCATCGTTGCCACTGCCACCGGACAAAATTCTTGCACTTTTTCAAATATGAAAGGACAGTTGTACACTATTGGTAGGACGAAAATATTATATTGGTAGGGTGGGTACTGTATCGTTTCCTGGGATGAACGTGTAATTTTTTCCCCGTCCTTTCCGCTTCTCTTCTACTCTGCCTCACTTTTTGCAAAACATGTTATGGTGTTTCAGATCCTCCTCTCAAGCTTATGTATGTTCTTGGGGGACACTCATCAATGCAATCATTGCATTTTCCCCTCATAAATGCTCCCCCCTTTCCCCAAAGGAGGAACCCTGTTTTAGCGCCAAAATTGCATTGGCAGCCCGCCAAATCAGCTACAGTGAATCCCCTTCAGATTCTCTCCAAAATATCTCCAGGTACGGAAAGACAGGTTTAGCCTATTGGTAGGACCAATTCATTCTATTGGTGAGATGGGCAGTATACAGTTTTTTGAAATGAACGAAGGATGCCTTTTGGTGCCACATGTCACTAAAAACTACAGACAGCTACAGTGTAGCTACAATATCTCTCCCCTTCACCTGGAACTTCCTCATCCGGTTACCTTTTTTTTTTGCAATAGTAGACCACTTTCTACCCCTAGCAAAAAAAAGTACATGTCTAGTTATGCAAACATTTTTTTTTGGTCTAGTTATGCAAATCGGCCTTAAAAAAATTAGTGGAATAGGGAGGGGTGTTAAACATCTGAATTGCTAAGTGTGACAGAAAACCACATACAAAAACCAAACAATTAAGTTGTGTAATGGTATAACGGTGTAGTATACAAAAGGAAAAATTGCAAGACTATACAAAATACCTCACCGGTTGGCAAAAGTAGCACTGTCACTGTCAAAATTGCAAGGGGGAGGAAATTGCTAATTTTGCAATTTTTGGGGCAAAAGGTGTAACAGGTTGCAAGTAAGTTGAAAATCTTGAATTTTAATTGTTTTGAACTAATTTTCGGTCATTTTCATTAGTTAAAATTAAAAAATAAATTTATATTTGAACTTAATTTAATTTTATCTATCTATAGACACCCACTTTATATATGTTTATGGAAAAAAATATTTCGAAGTTAGATTATTTTCTGTACAATTATTAAAGTGTCGGATAAAATTTATTTGCCAGTTATTATAGTTTATGTGCTACCAATATCTAAAATTATGCCATAAAAATAAATTTCAATGCCAATGATATATTTAGATGTCTATGAATTGCTAATTGTGAAGGACTCCAAATGTCCAAGTTGCACCTGCAAGCTGTAAAGATTCCAAGCAACATAAATGATTCAATGCAACCTCATTCAATGGAGGTGATAAAAGCCAAAAACGGCACATCAGCAAAGCTGCAAATGATGATCCCAAAAACCCTACAGAAATCAAGTGACAAGTGACTTTTTATAGTCCTAGGGTCCTACATCACGTGACAAGCATGCCCTTAGGCTTATTACAGCAAAAAACCAATAAAACAGTAAAATGTAAGGCATGAGCGAAGCGAGGAAAGATGACTAAAGGAACACAGTAAGGGTCAAAACCATGAGGCCTAGAATGGATCATGGTCTAGTCTTCATATCCCCTCCTCATGTTGGACGTGTGTCGAAGCCAACAAGTCCCAACTTGCAAGAGAAAAAGTAATGAGGTGTCTCTCCCAATGGCTTTGTGAAAATATAAGCTAATTGGACCCCTGTACGAACATGCTGAGGTTGAACAAATCCTGCCACTAAGAACTGTTTAATGAAGTGGCAATCAATCTTAAGGTGTTTAGTTCTCTCACGAAACACCGGATTTTCAGCAATATGGATTGTTGCCTTGTTGTCACAATAAAGAGGGATCGACAATGGAATATTAATCCTCAAAGTATTGAGCACACATTCAATCCAAATCAACTCACTTATGGTGGTTGACATACTCCAATATTCTGCTTCTGCAGATGATTTAGAAACTGTGGCATGTTTCTTAGTTATCCATGACACCAAAGCATCTCAAATGAACGCACAATACCCTGTTAATGACTTTAAACTGAAAAGGCAAGTTCCCCAATCTGCATCACAGTATAAAGAAATTGCTAGATTGGAATGTACTAGATAATACAGTCCCACACCTGCAGTTCCTTTCAAATATCTCACAATGTGGAGGGTTGCCTCATAGTGTGGCTTCTTAGGTTCACTCATGAACTAGCTCAAGTGCGGCACTGCATGAGAAATGTCTGGTCTAGTGAGATTTAAAAACAGCAACTTCCCTATTAGGCTTTGTTGTGAGCTGAATCTGCCATGTTTTACAGTAACATTTATATCAATTTCTGCATACTTTTCATGCATTTGGGCTATGATAGTACAGAATCTATGTAGTTTATGTTTATTTTCCAAATTATGGAATCTACACCAGTTTCTGTTTAAATTTGCAGAATTCGAGGCATTTTACAGCAATTCTAAGGAAGGTCGGAAAAGCTCGGAAAACCACTACAGAAGTCCAAAGTCAAAGAAGCAGCGGAACCAGTCGAATCAAGCCGAGAGCCAAGGTTACTCGATCTCGAGTGGACCTTACTCGATCTCAACGAACATGTCCGAGAATAGACCTTGTCGACCAAAAGCAAAGTCGAGAGCGAGACCAACCCAGCTCCGGAAGTCAACTCGATCTCGACAAGATCTAGTCGAGATCGACGAAGCCTAGACGCCACACCAGGAGTCGAGAAGAGGAGCTGATCGAGAAGCCGAGGACGAAGACGCTGAGCAACCCTACTCGATCTCGATGAGACCTTATCGAGATCGACGAGCCACCCTGCGCCAGCCTGAGGCCATGCCGAGGAGCCCTAGTCGACATCACCAGGGAGCCATCCTCGACCACACCCCTAGTCGATCTGGAGGAGACCTAGTCGAGATCGACGAGCGCCAGGAGCCCAGATCCGAGCCATGTCGAGCAGAGTCACCCGAGAAGTTCAGTCGACGATGAATCCTAGTCGAGATCGACAAGCCCTTGTCGAGATCGTGTAGACCAGATTCCAGAAACGCGTCGACGTGGGCAGACCGAGTAGAGTTGGGATTCCTTGGGCACGAAGGAAGTCGAGTAGGCCGAGATCTATCATCATTTATCTATGGAAGGGAGATCTATCAACATGAAGACATACTACCTAGTTTAGATTTATCTTTTCCTTTTAGATTTATTTCCTTTATAGCATTTATTTATCATTAAGCTTTTAGATATAATTTTAGATATAGATAGAAGATTATATCCTTGAATAGCAAGGATTAGAAGGCTATAAATAAAGCCCTAGGGGCTGAGCATTAGCAATCTTATTCCAATTCAGAAACACATTCAATTCCAGTAGAGAAGTAGGAGTTCTAAAGTTTTTAGGGTTTTGGCATTCTGCGAAAGTTGATTGCCGGGATTGTAAAGGCTTTGAATTTAGTTAATGCAAGTTTCTTTTTATACATCAATGTCTGCGATTGCGATGAGGCGTGAGTAGTCCACCCACTTCAGGGGCTGGGGTGAGCCCGACGGTGGCCATGTGAGGTGATGCGGTAAAGGTCAGATCTTTTTATGCAATTGGTCTTCTATCCCTATGAGCATGATTCTTTTGCGAGAGTTGAAGGTGATCCTTGTTTGTGTTATTGAAGCGAAAGTGATCTTAATACAACTTGGGTTAATTATGTGAAAAGGGTTAGTAACAATTAGGGTTTATGCGAAAGCCTCTATATGCCTATTTGTTAATAACGAAAGTTGTTTGATGGAAAGCATGATCTTTGATGCCTTTATGTGTTACTTTGCATGGTTATCGTTGTGGTGTTGATACCCTAGTCTTGGAAGTCTTTTATTATATTGATTTATTTCATCGAAAATCTGAGTATGTGTTCGAAAATTGCAATTTAAAGTTTTTGTCTTCCAGTCGACATAGAGTAGTTCTCGTCGATCTCGAGTAGGACCTTGTCGAGATCGAGTAGGTCTTAGTCTAGGTCGAGTTGAGTTTTCTTCTGTTGTTGTCGATTTTCAATTTCTGTCGATTTGCCCTTGTCGAGATCGAGTAGCTTCTGTTTTGCTTTGTTCTTTACTTTCGTTTGCTATTTTCTGCTTTGCTTTGTCTTTCTTCCTTTCTTCCTTTCTTCCTTTGTTCCTTTTTTCCTTTGTTTCTGTCTTTTCTGCTTTTCTATGAGAATTTATAGCTACCTGAGAACTGCTGACGTGCTTCCTCGTGGATTCGATCCTGACTTTCTTTTACTACAACGGGAGGAAGTCTTGTATTTATTTGCTGAGACAGGGAAGTCAGTCTGATCTTTATTCTATATTTATTTCATACTTGACCATCCTCCTGCAATCAACAAATTGGCGCCGTTGCCGGGGAAGCTATCAATCGCGCCTTAGGTAGTCAGTTCTCACTTTTTCTTTGAGTTAATTTACAGGTGTATGCGCCGTTCTTGTCAACCACCTGAGTTTGACGGCTTAGATGAACCAGAGCGCCTTCTACACATCAGAGCTAAACTGCAAAGAGCCATGGCAGCTGCGGAGACACAGGAACAGCTGATCGCTAGGCTTACCAGGGAATTGGCCGCTAAAGATGCTGCTATCGCCGCTGAGAAAGCAGCAAGGGAACAAGCACATGCCGAGCTTGCCCAATATCCAACCACGACAGAGGACTACATGCACCCAACTCTCGTCGTGCCTGAATCGGCGATTCTAATCCCTGACAACTCTTTTGAAATTCGCACTCAATTTCTTATAGAGCTTAAAAATAATGCCTTTTATGGTAGATTTAATGAGTGTCCTCTTGAACATATTACAAACTTTTCTGACATGTGTCGTACTCTTGCTGAAGGTACAACCCTGGAATATGTCAAGATGAAATCTTTTCGCTGGTCTCTCGCTGGGCCTGCACTGAAATGGCTTGAAGGGCTGAAAGCAAGATCACTCACAACCTGGGCCCAAGTAGAGCAAGAGTTTCTGAACAAATTCTTCCCACCCGCCAAAACAGCACATCTCCGCCAGAAAATCACCGCCTTCAAACACAAGCAAGGGGAACCGCTGGCAAAGGCATGGGAGCGCTACAAGGAACTTCTGCGATCTTGCCCTACTCATGGACAACCACCCTACGTCATTCAGGAGATCTTCTTCAACTCTCTTGATCAGGTCACTAAGGACATAATCAACCATTATACTCGCTATGAGTATCTGACAATGCCGCCAAGTGACGCATGAGGTGTGCTAGAGAAGCTCACCAACTACGACAACAAGTATGGGTCTACTGCAACTTATGAAGAGAACCCTTACGCCAGGCCAACACCATCCATGCCCCTATATGAGCCTCCTAAAGAGATTGATCCTGATGTTAGGGAGCAGTACTACAGAGACCAGAATAAGAAGCTCCTCAAAGAAGTAAAGTATCTGTCTGTCAACCAGCCTTGCATTGATTACGGATCGCAAAGGCACACCACTCCTGAGTGCCGACACACAGAGCAAGTCAGGCTGGAAGAGCACCAAGAGGAGGTAGCTTACGCAGGGGGTCCCAATCGCTACATGGGGGACCAAAGGTTTCAGCAACCACAATGGAACCAAGGTGTCCCTAGGAACCCCCCGCCCTACAGAGCTCCAAGACATCCGGAAAGGGACCAGAAAAAGGATGATATACAGACAGACTTGGAGGAAATACAGAGGAACCATTCAGAAACTAGGCAATCCTTCAACTCCGTCTATACTCAGATGCAAGGTGTCAACTCTAGGCTTGGGGAAATTGATATATGGAGAAAATCAGTTGATACACAGATTGGTCAGCTAGCAGCGGGAATCCCTAGACAGTCAGGTGCGCTCCCTGGATCTTCAGAACCAAATCCCAAGGGAAAGACTGGACACATCGCTGCTGTAAAACTCAGAAGCGGCCATCAACTGCAAGAGCCAGAGGTCGGAAAGCAGCAGAACAACGATGACCAGCAACTCGACATCGACCAGGGCCTAGTCGATCTCGAGGAGGGCCTACTCGATCTCGATAAGAAACTTCAGAAACCCTCGTCTACACCACACAACAACTCGACATCGCCAAATCTGGTCGAGATCGACAAGGGTGTAGTCGATATCAAGGAGCCCCTAGTCGAAGTCGACAAAGATGCAGCACCTCCGACGTCTGTTCTGGCTCTGAATCAGAAAAAGAAGCTGCCTTTCCCCACAAAATCTCCAAAGGACCCGGCAGAAAAGAAATTTCAGCGCTTCATCAAGATGCTTCAGAAACTCAACGTCATCATCCCCTTCACAGAAGCTCTCAATGAAATGCCATCCTATGTCAAATTCCTGAAGGAGATTCTGAGCAAAAAGCGATCAATGACTGAAATCACAGAGGAGTGCAGCCATTTGGACATACTGGAGAAGAGGCCGGATCCAGGTAAGTTTGCTATAACTATTGGATTTGGTCCATACAAAATTAATGCCTTATGTGATCTTGGAGCTAGTGTGAGTATAATGCCTTTAACGATTTGGTCCAAGATTAAGATAGGTGCCCTAGAGCCTGTGGATGCTAGACTTTACATGGCCAACAACACTGTGGTCATCCCAACAGGCATGGTGGACAATGTGCCAGTACAAGTAGGTAAATTCTTTGTCCCTGCTGATTTCCTAGTTGTTGATATGCAAGAAGATCCTGCTTGTCCAATTATTCTAGGGAGACCCTTCTTGGCGATGGTGGATGCCAACATAAGCGTAAGGAAAGGAGTGCTCACCTTCAACATCAGCGATGAGGTAATTGAGTATTCCTTTAATAAAACTGAAAGGCATACAGGTCCAATGGAAGAGGTCAAATCTATCTCAGCTGGCTACATCACCTGCGGTGAACCCAAGGTCAGAAATTTGACCCCTAAGGAGTTGGAAAAGAGGGACATGGAGGCCCAGGTGGAGGAGATCATGGCAATCCTAAAGGAGGACGCAGAAAATCCAATCGACACAAACCAAGGTACGTCGTTATGGACTAATTATTTTTCGGATGCCTTGACATGAACCAAGTATGGGGTCAAGATCGACCAAGGCTCCTCGACATCGAGGACCCTAGTCGATCTCGACCAAACCAAGGAGCCTCCACCAGCACCAGCCTCATCAAGCGACCAGACGGATGCAGAGCCCAACTCAATCTCGAGTACCCTAGTCGAGATCGACAACCACTCGGCTAACTCGACTTCGTCTTCCTCGACGCTGACTCCACCAGACGAACCAGGCTCCTCGATCTCGACTAGGCTTGTCGAGATCGACCACCACCCAGCTCCACCAGATCCTGTTTCCTCGATGCTGCAGCCACCAGGAGCAGAAGCCTACTCGAGATCGAGTAGCCTTGTCGAGATCGACAAGCCTTGCCCTTCGTCGACTTCTGCATCCTCGACCAGACCACCACCAACAGACTCGTCGAGATCGACTAGCTCTAGTCAAGATCGACCAAACACAGTGGTCCCCGATTCCGTCTCTGCGAAGGTAAGCCAAGGTATGGATCTTTCTTCTCCTATTTCCATTAAAGATCTATCTATACATGGGAGAGGTTTGCCTTGGTATGTGCGCTTATGTAGGATATCCAATGATGAGCCCAAGGAGTATGAAGTTGGAGACAAGCTCTATGTCTCTAAATCAAAGAATCATTGGTTCCCTAACAAATTCAACAAGAAGTGGATGGGACCGTTCGTGGTGAATAAGATCCATTCTGGAGGATTACAGCTGATGGACAAGAATGGAGTCTTATTTGAGGCCCAGGCTACATGGGCTCTGCAGATGCCACCTTGAGCATAAATGGAAAGTCGGCCTAGCGACTATAAAATCTAGAGCGTGTACATAGACTTTTAATTTTTGGACATTGTTTTGTTTGTTTTTTGTTTTGAACACTTTTAGTTCTGCTATTTTGGGTATATGTCTTCCATACTTTTCAGGTCCATGGATAGAAGCAAGCTATATTCATATTCATACTCGGCCCAGGCGATTCCTTCATTCAATATTAAGAGGTTCTGCACACCTGTCTAGTGAGTTTCTTCCTTTACCCTTGTTTTTATACAGTGAGGACACTGTAATGTTTAAGTATGGGGTGGGGGAAGGGCTTACTTTATGCATATTTGCCATATTTGACATATATGTGCATTGTTTCTTTGAATTGCTACATGGCTATTTTGGAATGCATTATTGATTTATGTGTTTATATGCATGTTTTCCAAAATTTGAGAAAAATAACTCCCATTTGAAAATTTTGATTAATATCATGGAAGCTTTAATTGAACTCGACGATGCAAAATTGGATTCATTAGAGATATAACATGAAATTGCCTAGTAAAGGGAAGTCACAATGAAGTGCATTATTTATTGAAAACCATGAAAGGAGGTAAAATTTGAAATTGCTTTTGACATGTTGCATGATAAGATGATGGAGGATTTTATATTTCCATATAATGCTCATATTGTTATAATCCTAGCCATATATATGCTTATGCATCACAAAAGCCATAATATGCCTTATTTCATTTATTGCTCCACATGAACTAAATATTTGCTATTCTTTACCTTATCCGGGGATTATGTTCAGAATGATGTTACATTATGGAGATTGTTATATGGTGTTTGTGTTGTGATTATTATCATTATTGAAGTTTGGAAGGAAATTGTTTGAATTATATGGAAAATCTAACGAGTGAAAGAAAATCCAATCACCTCAGGAGATAAAGGTAGATTGACCCTGCTCTCTGAGATAATAGTTTGGAGAGATGGGACACATTGTGACGAGTCCAAAGCACTAAGTATCCGGGGCCATTCATGACACCCATGTTTGCGACTCGCGAGAAGGCAGTGCTGAGGTTAGAGAGGTAAAAGTGTTGATTGCAGGAGGATGGTCAAGTATGAAATAAATATAAAATAAAGTTCAGACTGACTTCCCTGTCTCAGCAAATAAATGCAAGACTTCCTCCCGTTGTAGTAAGAGAATAGTCAGGATCGAATCCACGAGGAAGCACGTCAGCAGTTCTCAGGTAGCTATAAATTCTCACAGGCAAAGCAGTAGAAAGACAGAAACATAGAAACAAGGAAAGAAACAGAAATAAAAGCAGAAAAACAAAAGCAAAGAACTAAACTAAGACAGAAAAGGGCAAAGCAAAGCAGAAACTAAAAGCAAAGACAAAGGCTCGTCGATCTCGACAAACAGCTACTCGAGATCGACAAAGGCAGTCGACAATAGAAAGTGAAAATCACAGCAGACAGGCAAACCCGGCAAGGGCAACTCGATCTCGACAACCCCTACTCGAGATCGACAAGAAACAGTAAAACAGAAACTGAAAATCGACGAAAACAGAAGAAAACCAACTCGACCTAGACCAGTCCTACTCGATCTTAACCACGTCTTACTCGAGATCGACAAGGCTTACTCTATGTCGCCAAGAATGCAGAAAACTTAGAAATTTAAATTGCAAATTTTCGAAACCAAAACTCAGATCTTTGACGGAAATAAATTCAATATTCTAAAAGATTTCCAAGACCAGGGTATCAACACCACAACGATAACCATGCAAAGTAACACATAAAGGCATAAAAGATCATGCTTTCCATCAAATAACTTTCGTTATTAACAAATAGGCATATATAGGCTTTCGTATAAACCCTAATTGTTACTAACCCTTTTTCACATAGTTAACCCAAGTTGCATTAAGATCACTTTCGCTTCAATAATACAAACAAGGATCACCTTCAACTCTCGCAAAAGAATCATGCTCATAGGGATAGAAGATGAATTGCACAAAAAGATCTGACCTTTATCGCATCGCCTCACATGGCCACCGTCGGGCTCACCCCAGCCCCAGAAGTGGGTGGACTACTCACGCCTCATCGCAATAACAGACATTGATTGATGAAAAGAACTAAATTGCATTAAAACTAAATTCAAAGCCTTTTACAATCCTGGCAATCAACTTTCGCAGAAAGCCAAAACCCTAAAAATCTTAGAACTCCTAAACTTCTCTACTGGAACTAACTAATTGTCTCTGAAATTGAATGAATGAAAAACCAGCCCCATGGGCCTTATTTATAACCTTCTAATCCTTGCAAATCAAGGATAGAATCTCCTATCTATATCTAAAATTATATCTAAAACTTTAAAGGATAAATAAATTGATAAAAGGATATAAATCAACTAAGGAAAAGATAAATCTAACTAAGGTAAGTCTTCATGTCTTGATAGATCTTGTCTCCTTAGATAGAACTTGATGGAATCGGATAGATCTTCGGCCAGCTCGACTTCCTTCGTGCCCAAGGAATCCCAAGTCGACTAGGACAGCTCTCGACGACACATTTCTGGACTCGGGTCTACTCGACCTTGACAAGGGCTCGTCGACCTTGACAAGGGCTCGTCGACCTCGAGTAGGGTTCATCGTCGACTGGACATCCCGGCTAGCTCTGCTCGATGTGGCTCGGACTTGGCTCCTGACGCTCGTCGACCTCGAGTAGCCTTCGTCGACCTCGAGTAGGGTTGATCGTCGACTAGGTCTCCTCGAGTGGCTCTACTCGGCAAGCTCGGATCTGGACTCAGGGGCTCGTCGATCTCTACTAGGGTTTGTCGAGATTGAGTAGAGTGGTGCACGTCTGGTCGAGCAGGCTTCTCCTCGGCATGGACTCGGACTGGCACTATCGGTCTTGTCGATCTCGACTAAGGCTTGTCGAGATCGAGTAGGGTTGTCCGGGTTCTTGTCCTCGGCTTCTCAATCAGCTCTCTCCTCGAGGACTACGGGTGTGGCGCTGGGCTTCGTCGATCTCAACTAGGGCTTGTCGAGTTCAAGTAGACTTCCGGAGCTGGGTTGTCTGGCTTTCTCGATCAGGCTCTGTCGACCAAGGCTGTGCTCGGACATGTTCGTCTAGATCGAGTAAGGTCTACTCGAGATCGAGTAGTCTGGTTCCTCGGCTCGATTTGACTGGTTCCGTTGCAGTTTTGACCTTGGACTTCTGTAGTGGTTTTCCGAGCTTTTCCGACCTTCTGTAGATTTGCTGTAAAATGCCTCGATTTCTGCGAATTAAACAGAAACTGGTGTAGATTCCATAAGTTCTGTACTATCTAAGCCCAAATGAATGCAATGTATATAGAAATCGATATAAAAGTTACTGTAAAACATGGCAGATTCAGCTCACAACAAACACCCCATACTTAAGCTTGCTTGTCCTCAAGCAATACTTTTAATTGTCATTCAGGGGAAGAAATCAAAACTCTCAACATATCAGATTCATTCTCATATAACCCTGCAATCAATTACCATCCTCGAAAAGGTACTAGTGTCACAGATTCATGCATGTGCAAATACAAAAGCAACATCTACTCATAAAAGGAGGGTTATGCACAAATATTCATAAGTGACAAAGCATTAATAATCAAGAAGACTTTAATTTAAGCTCAAATAAGGAGTAGATTGGTAAAAGGCTAAAGGTGGGCAATTTTTTGCAATGTGATGCTTTTGATCCGGGGAAATGGATTATTTCCAAACTTTCTCAACCACATCCTTTCTTCGTTTGATTCATCACCTTTCATATTGCTTTTTCTCATAATAATGCTTTTACCTCTCTAACCTCAGCACTGCCTTCTCACGAGTCGCAAACATGGGTGTCATGAATGGCCCCGGATACTTAGTGCTTTGGACTCCTCACAATGTGTCCCATCTCTCCAAACTATTATCTCAGAGAGCAGGGTCAATCTACCTTTATCTCCTGAGGTGATTGGATTTTCTTTCACTCATTAAATTTTCCCTATATTTCAAACAATTTCTTTGCCAAACTCCAATAATGAACACAACAACATAAAAACCATATGACATCTCCATAATGTAACATCATTCTCAACATAATCCCCGGATAAGGTAAAGAATGGCAATATTTAGATCATGTGGAGCAATATTTGAAATAAGGCACATTATGGCTTTTGTGATGCATAAGCATAGGTAAGGCTAGGAATTATAACAATGAGCATTATATGGAAATATAAAGTCCTCCATCATCTTATCATGCAACATGTCAAAAGCAACTTCAAATTTTACCTCATTTCATGGTTTTCATCAAAATATGCATTTCATTGTGACTTCCCTTTACTAGGCAATTTCATGCTATATTTCTAATGAATCCAATTTTGCATCGTCGAGCTCAATAAAGCTTCCATGACATTAATCAAAATTTTCAAATGGGGGTCATTTTTTCAAATCTTTGGAAAACATGTATATAAGCAAATATAAGCACATAAATCAATAATGCATTCCAAAATAGCCATGTAGCGATTCTAAGAAATAATGCACAAGTAATGTCAAATATGAAAAATATGCATAATGTAAGCCCTTCCCCCACCCCATACTTAAACATTACAGTGTCCTCACTGTATAAAAACAAGGTAAGGGTAAAGAAAGAAACTCACAAGACAGATGTGCAGATTTCACTAAATATCGACTGGAGCACCTCCTGGCCGAGTTTGAATATAGCTTGGTTCTATCCATTGACCTGAAAAGTAGAAGACATATACCCATAATAGAAACAACAAAAACCAAAAAATTGTTCAAATCCAAAAACAAAAACAAAATGTCCTAAAAAGGTCTATGTACATGCTCTAGATTTTATAGTCGCTAGGCCGAGTTTTCCATTAATGCTCAAGGTGGCATCTGCAGGGCCCATGTAGCTTGGGCCTCAAATAAGACTCCATTCTTGTCCATCAGCTGTAATCCTCCTGAATGGATCTTGTTCACCACGAAAGGTCCCATCCGCTTCTTGTTGAATTTGTTGGGAAACTAATGATCCTTTGATTTAGAGACATAGAGCTTGTCTCCAACTTCATATTCCTTTGGCTCATCATTGGATATCCTGCACAATCGCACATACCAAGGAAGACCTCTCCCATGTATAGATAAATCTTTAATGGAAATATGAGAAGAAAGATCCATACCTTGGCTTACCTTCGCAGAGACGGAATCGGGGACCACTGTGTTTGGTCGATCTCGACTAGGGCTAGTCGATCTCGACGAGTCTGCAGATTCTGGTGGTGGTCTGCTCGAAGATTCTGAAGTCGACGAAGAAGGCTTGTCGACTTCGAGTAGTGACGGAAGTAAAGTCGTTGATTTACCTCGCCAAAAATAAATCTCAAACGAACAAACTAGTATAGTATGCAAGTAAGGGGTCGAACCCAAGAGAATCAAGTATTTCTAAATATTGTGTATTTATCAATATAAAAAGAAACGATTTTTATGAATGAAAATAAAAGAAGATAATATTGACAAAAGCAAATAAATGATGGAAGAAAAGCGTTTCCACCTACAAGTTCTCGACTTTGGTTGGTTTTATTGATCATCGAATCCTTTTCAAGTTATTATCTTTTCCTACGAATTCCTCTCGTCTTGGTTTATATAGATTAAAATTCCTACGAGTCCAATTAATCCCTTACACCTCAATGCAACCTTAACACGGTCAAGATTTAACAAAGAGATAGCAAATAATCCCAAGAACTTGAGCATATAAATAACACCAATTAAACACGGTAAATCGATGTTTAAGATATATGTCAACTCCCTACATAATCATGCTTCAAACACGGAATCCACAATCTTATGCGTGCTACTACGGAAATAACACAAATACAAAAGTATTAAATCCTAGCATGAAATCAATATTATCAAGGTAGCTAATCAAGATAACATCAATAACATAATCAATATCGCATAAAGAAGTTGAAAGAATTAAAGAGGAAAAAATAACTTATATTAGAAACTCACAAACCACCAACCAAGTCTCGAAAGTGTAGGCGGAAACTACAAAATTAGCCAAACATGGCTTACCTAAACTTTCTTCTCTTCAATGGTGATTTCTCTATTTGGAATTAATTTTTTAAAAACATAAGCCTAGAACATCCTATTTATAAGTCTAATGTCTTCCATAAATAAGGTAAAAGATAGATAAACTAGATAGAAACTTCCTAAACAAACTAGATAGAAGATAGACTTTCCAAATTTAATTCAGCGTCAAATTCCGCTAGCAGCGAAAATTTCCGCTGGCAGCGAATGGCGTCAATCAAGCTCCTGTTGGATTTTCGCTACCACACTCGCAACCACACTCGCTGGCAGCGAATGTCCATGCCTTAGAATATTTTCAAGCTTCTTTCTATTCCGTCGTTTTCCATTCCGCGAGTCACTCCTTCCGCTGCCGCGAGAGCTCCAACTCGTTGGAGCGAGAGCTTACATCCGCTGCAGCGAATCCGGTCGTCCGCTGGCAGCGACTCCATTCGCTGGCAGCGAGTTTCCTTTCGCTGGCAGCGAGTCATGCTGCTCCTGGACATGCTTCCGCTGACTCCAGTCGCTGGCAGCGAGATTCCATTCACTGGCAGCGACTCATGCTCAGGCCGGCCACCTTCTCGCACATGTTGTTGCTGACTTGATTCGCTGCAGCGGAAAGGCATTCGCTGTCAGCGAAAATCCAACAGAACACCATCACGTGGATCTTTGAAAGAGCTTTCCAACGCATGCTCATATGCGTCGATCGGACATCCGAGGCCTCCGGAAAGTGCGTTACAAGTTCAACTCGTCGAGCGGACAGCTTTCGCGACTCGCCCTCGTTTCCGCTCTTAGACCTCGATTTCGTTCTCCGTTGCTCCTTGGGTTGTTCCATTCTCTTCGGGACTTCTTCCTTAAGCTCTCCCAAGTCTCTCCTTAGCCTTACTTAGCTCCATTCCTTGTGCTCTTTGCCTCGGATCTACGAGTCTACATAAAACCATCGAAATAGCGTAGATTCCGAACTTTTCCACAAAACGGGCGCTAATCTAATTAACACTAAAACATGAATATATGACAATGAAAATGCTCCTAAACTAACCTATAATGCCTATTTGAATACGCCTTATCAAGTAGCCTACTCAATCTCGAGTAGGGCTCCGCTCCTGGCGGCTGCAGCGTCGAGGAAGCAGGCTCTGGTGGAGTCGGGTGGTGGTCGATCTCGACAAGGCTTGTCGAGATCGACGAGGCTGGTCCGTCTGGTGGTCTCAGGGTCGAGGAAGCAGAGATTGGGCTTGTTGGTAGAGTGAAATCGAGTATGCAAATAAAATATAAATAAATCACAGCAAACCAGATTCCGCCCCTTGCAAATAATTACAAGACCTCCTTCTGATGTAGCAGCGCGAAGTCAGGATCGATCCAAGAGGAAGCGTGTCAGCGGATCCTAGGCAGCGGTGGAATCTCACGGATAGAAGTCGACAACAGGGTCCTCGACCTCGACCAAGGGTTAGTCGACAGAAGCTCGGACAGTCGAACACAGCAGCAGCAACTCGGCAAAGGGTGGTCGATCTCGACAAGGCTCTACTCGAGATCGAGTAAGGTCTGTCGAGGTCGAGTGGGTCTGGTCGAGTTCCTGCACAGGTAAGCTACGGCGACTCTGGGTCGAGAATCAGTGGTCGAGGTCGACCAAGGTTTGGTCGAGATCGACGAGGGCATGGAGTAAAAACGAAATAAAAGAAAGTAAAAACAAATGCTTTGGGGTTTTGACTAAACTTTAATGTAAAAGACTTCCAAGATTGGGGTTTGCAACAACGATAACCAAACATGCATAAGGCAGAACCAAACGGATAATCATGTGAATCGCATTAAAGGACTAAGCTTTCGCCTTTTCCAACAATTAGACAACTCTCTCAAGAAACCCTAATTGTCTCTACTGATTTCATGTTTATAATCCAAGTTGTTAGCATGGATCTCCATTAGACGGACAATAAACACATCAACAAGTAGGAAAATGCTCAAAACATGATAAAGGTCGGATCTTTACTTCAATTATGCATGGCTATCGTCGGGCTCGCCCCAACCCTAGAAGTGGGTGGACTACTCGCTCTTCATTGCAAACTCAGACATCATCGATTGAAAGAAAACAACTTGCATTAAACTAAATTCAAAGACTTTACAATCCCGGCAATCCAACTCTCGTCGAATGCCAAAACCCTAAAACCTTCGAACTCCCTAAACTGTCTCTCTGGAACTACTTGTCTTGCTCTGAAATTGAATGAATAAAACTGAGCCCCATGGGCTTTATTTATAGCCTTCTATTTCTTGCTAATCAAGGATAGAATATCTATATCTATATCTAAAACTATATCTATGACTTTAAAGATAAATAAAAACTATAACATAATTAAATCAAAAATAGGAATATATATCTAAAGTCTTTCATGGATAGATCTTCTTCTCTTCATGATGTATCTTGATAGATTAGGATAGAATCGGCAATCTTCAGGCCTAAGGAATCCCAAGTCGAGTAGGATTCGTCAAGTCGAGTAACGCGGCTCTGGAGGTCTACTCGATCTCGACAAGGGTCTTGTCGATCTCGAGTAGGGTTGACTGGCTCGGCTTCGTCGTCTCGGCTAGCTGGCGCTCGACAGACTCGGACTTGATTCACGGTGCTTGTCGATGTCGACAAGGCTCGTCGAGGTCGAGTAGACTGGCTATGTCGACTGGGTCTTCTCGGGTAGCTCTACTCGACAGGCTCGGATCTGGACTCGGGGCTCGTCGATCTCAACTAGGGCTCATCGAGATCGAGTAGAGGAGGTCTGCGTCTTCGTCCTCAGCTTCTCGGCTCGGCACAGCTCGTCGACTCCGGACATGGCTCGTCGATCTCGACCAGGGGTACTCGAGATCGAGTAGGGTTCCGGGAGTCGGGTTGTCTCTTACTCAGTGTCCTCGATTAGCTCTGCTCGACCAGGGGTCGTCGAGATCGAGTAGAGTCTAGTCGATCTCGAGTAGAGTTTTCTCAGCTTTCTGCTCTGCTCTTGAAACGCACTTTCCTGAGTCCTCGTTCGTCGGATTGATGCATATGATCATGCGTTGGAAAGCTCTTTCCGAGGGCTACAACTCTCATGAAGACATCAAAGCTTGATTCAAAATGAAGAATGGTGAAAAATGGTGTTTTCCCCAGCTGCAACATCCTTAGCTTCTCCATGAGTTTCCTTTAAGCTTCAAAGTGCGTCCGATTTCTGCGAAATATTACCAAAACTTGTGTAGACCGCCATATATTGCAAATAAGTGTAAACTACACATATTCTATATTGTTCTAACCCAAATGTATGAAATGCGTGCAGAAATCGATATAAATGATAGTATAAAACATGGCAAATTAGGCTCACAACAGGGCTCCCCGAGTGGTGGTCGACCTCGACAAGGGTGGTCGAGGTCGACGAGCTCTGGCCGTCTGGTGGAGTCAGCGTTGAGGGAGATGAAGCCGAGGCCGTCGAGTGGTGGTCGACCTCGACAAGGCTAGTCGAGATCGACGAGCCTGGTTTGTCTGGTTCGCTGCTCGACGATGCTGGTGCTTGTGGAGTCTCCTTGGTCTGGTCGAGATCGACTAGGGTTCTACTCGATGTCGAGGAGCCTTGGTCGATCTTGACCCCATACTTAGTCCCTGTCAAGGCATCCGAAAAATAATTAATCCACAGCGATTTACCTTGGTCTGTGTCGATTGGATTGTCTGTGTTCTCCTTGAGGATTGCCATGATCTCCTCTACCTGGGCCTCCATGTCCCTCTTTTCCAGCTCCTCAGGGGTCATATTTCTGACCTTGGGTTCCCCGCAGGTGATGTAGCCAGCTGAGATAGATTTGACCTCTTCCATTAGACTTGTATGCCTTTCAGTTTTATTAAAGGAATACTCAATTACCTCATCGCTGATGTTGAAGGTGAGCACTCCTTTCCTTACGCTTATGTTGGCATCCACCGTCGCCAAGAATGGTCTTCCTAAAATAATTGGACAAGCAGGATCTTCTTGCACATCAACAACTAGAAAATCAGGAGGGACAAAGAATTTACCTACTTGTACTGGCACATTATCCACCATGCTTGTTGGAATGACCACCGTGTTGTTGGCCATGTATAGTCTAGCATCCACAGGCTCCAGGGCACCTATCTTAATCTTGGACCAAATCGTTAAAGGCATTATACTCACACTAGCTCCAAGATCACATAAGGCATTAATTTTGTATGGACCAAATCCAATAGTTATAGCAAACTTACCTGGATCCGGCCTCTTTTCCAATATGTCCAGATGGCTGCACTCCTCTGTAATTTCAGCCATCGATCGCTTTTTGCTCAGAATCTCCTTTAGGAACTTGACATAAGATGGCATTTCATTGAGAGCTTCTGTGAAGGGAATGGTGACATTGAGTTTCTGAAGCATCTTGATGAAGCGCTAAAATTTCTTTTCTGCTGGGTCCTTTAGAGATTTTGTGGGGAAAGGCAGCTTCTTTTTCTGATTCGGAGCCAGAACAGACGTCGGAGGTGCTGCAGACTTCTCTATGTCGACCACAGGCTCCTCGACATCGACTACAGTCTTGTCGACATCGACCAGGTTGGGCTCAGTCGAGTTGTTGTGTGGTGCAGACGAGGATTCTTGCAGGTTCTCCTCGAGGTTGAGTAGGCCTTTGTCGAGATCGACTAGGCTCTTGTCGACATCGACTAGCTGTTCCTCGCTGTTCTACTGCTTTCCGACCTCTGGCTCTTGTAATTGATGGCCGCTTCTGAGTTTTACAGCAGCGATATGTCTAGTCTTTCCCTTAGGATTTGGTTCTGAAGATCCTGGGAGCGAACCTGACTGTCTGGGAATTCCTTCTGCCAGCTGACCAATCTGTGTATCAACTGATTTCCGCCAGATATCAATTTCCCCAAGCCTAGAGTTGACACCTTGCATCTGAGTATAGACGGAGTTGAAAGATTGCCTAGTTTCTGAGTGGTTCCTCCGTATTTCCTCCAGGACTGTCTGTATATTATCCTTTTTCTGATCCCTTTCCGGATGTCCCGGAGCTCTGTAGGGCGGGGGGTTCCTAGGGACACCTTGGTTCCATTGTGGTTGCTGAAACCTTTGGTCCCCCATGTAGCGACTGGGACCCCCTGCGTAAGCTGCATCCTCATGGTGCTCTGCCATCCTGACTTATTCTGCGTGTGGGCACTCAGGAGTGGTGTGCCTTTGTGATCCGCATTCAATGCAAGGTTGGTTGACAGAGAGATACTTTACTTGTTTAATGAGCTTCTTATTCTGGTCTCTATAATACTGCTCCCTAATATCAGGATCAATCTCCTTAGGTGGCTCATATAGGGGCATGGATGGTGCTGGCCTAGCGTATGGGTTCTCTTCATAGGTTGCAGTAGACCCATACTTGTTGTCCTAGTTAGTGAGCTTCTCTAGCACACCCCATGCGTCACTCGGCGGCATTGTCAGATACTCATAGCGAGTATAATGGTTGATTCTGTCCTTTGTGACTTGATCAAGAGAGTTGAAGAAGATCTCCTGAATGACGTAGGGTGATTGTCCATGAGTAGGGCAAGATCGCAGAAGTTCCTTGTAGCGCTCCCATGCCTTTGCCAGCGGTTCCCCTTGCTTCTGTTTGAAGGCGGTGATTCTCTGGCGGAGATGTGCTGTTTTGGCGGGTGGGAAGAATTTGTTCAGAAACTCTTGCTCTACTTGGGCCCAGGTTTTGAGTGATCTTGCTTTCATCCCTTCCAGCCATTTCAGTGCAGGCCCAGCGAGAGACCAGCGAAAAGATTTCATCTTGACATATTCCAGGGTTGTACCTTCAGCAATAGTATGGCACATGTCAGAAAAGTTTGTAATATGTTCAAGAGGCCACTCATTAAATCTACCATAAAAGGCATTATTTTTAAGCTCTATAAGAAATTGAGTGCGAATTTCAAAGGAGTTATCAGGGATTAGAATCGCCGATTCAGGCACGACGAGAGTTGGGTGCATGTAGTCCTCTGCCGTGGTTGGATATTGGGCAAGCTCAGCCTGTGCTTGTTCCCTTGCTGCTCTCTCAGCGGCGATAGCAGCATCCTTAGCGGCGATAGCAGTATCCTTTGCGGCCAATTCCCTGGTAAGCCTAGCGACCAGATGTTCCTGTGTTTCAGCGGCCGCCATGATCCTTTTGAGTTTGGAGTGGATATGTAGGTAGCGCTTCGGTTCGTCTAAGCTGTCAAACTCAGGTGTTTGACCAGAACGACGCATACACCTGCAAAGTAACTCAAAGAAATAGTGAGAACTGACTACCTAAGGCGCGATTGATAGCTTCCCCGGCAACGGCGCCAATTTGTTGATTGCAGGAGGATGGTCAAGTATGAAATAAATATAAAATAAAGTTCAGACTGACTTCCCTGTCTCAGCAAATAAATACAAGACTTCCTCCCGTTGTAGTAAGAGAATAGTCAGGATCGAATCCACGAGGAAGCACGTCAGCAGTTCTCAGGTAGCTATAAATTCTCACAGGCAAAGCAGTAGAAAGACAGAAACATAGAAACAAGGAAAGAAACAGAAATAAAAGCAGAAAAACAAAAGCAAAGAACTAAACTAAGACAGAAAAGGGCAAAGCAAAGCAGAAACTAAAAGCAAAGACAAAGGCTCGTCGATCTCGACAAACAGCTACTCGAGATCGACAAAGGCAGTCGACAATAGAAAGTGAAAATCACAGCAGACAGGCAAACCCGGCAAGGGCAACTCGATCTCGACAACCCCTACTCGAGATCGACAAGAAACAATAAAACAGAAACTGAAAATCGACGAAAACAGAAGAAAACCAACTCGACCTAGACCAGTCCTACTCGATCTTGACCACGTCTTACTCGAGATCGACAAGGCTTACTCTATGTCGACAAGAATGCAGAAAACTCAGAAATTTAAATTGCAAATTTTTGAAACCAAAACTCAGATCTTTGATGGAAATAAATTCAATATGCTAAAAGACTTCCAAGACCAGGGTATCAACACCACAACGATAACCATGCAAAGTAACACATAAAGGCATAAAAGATCATGCTTTCCATCAAATAACTTTCGTTATTAACAAATAGGCATATAGAGGCTTTCTCATAAACCCTAATTGTTACTAACCCTTTTTCACATAATTAACCCAAGTTGCATTAAGATCACTTTCGCATCAATAATACAAACAAGGATCACCTTCAACTCTCGCAAAAGAATCATGCTCATAGGGATAGAAGATGAATTGCACAAAAAGATCTGACCTTTTACCGCATCAACTAAGGAAAAGATAAATCGGATAGATCTTCGGCCAAGGAAAAGATAAATAAATTGATAAAAGGATATAGAAGATGAATTTCCATCAAATAACTTTCGTTATTAACAAATAGGCATATCTAAAATTATATCTAAAACTTTAAAGGATAAATAAATTGATAAAAGGATATAAATCAACTAAGGAAAAGATAAATCTAACTAAGGTAAGTCTTCATGTCTTGATAGATCTTGTCTCCTTAGATAGAACTTGATGGAATCGGATAGATCTTCGGCCAGCTCGACTTCCTTCGTGCCCAAGGAATCCCAAGTCGACTAGGACAGCTCTCGACGACACGTTTCTGGACTCGGGTCTACTCGACCTCGACAAGGGCTTGTCGACCTCTAGTAGGGTTCATCGTCGACTGGACTTCCCGGCTAGCTCTGCTCGATGTGGCTCTGACTTTGCTCCTGACGCTCGTCGACCTCGAGTAGCCTTCGTCGACCTCGAGTAGGGTTGATCGTCGACTAGGTCTCCTCGAGTGGCTCTACTCGGCAAGCTCGGATCTGGACTCAGCGGCTCGTCGATCTCGACTAGGGTTTGTCGAGATCGAGTAGAGTGGTGCACGTCTGGTCGAGCAGGCTTCTCCTCGGCATGGACTCGGACTGGCACTGTGGGTCTTGTCGATCTCGACTAAGGCTTGTCGTGATCGAGTAGGGTTGTCCGGGTTCTCGTCCTCGGCTTCTCGATCAGCTCTCTCCTCGAGGACTACGGGTGTGGCGCTGGGCTTCGTCGATCTCGACTAGGGCTTGTCGAGTTCGAGTAGACTTCCGGAGCTGGGTTGTCTGGCTTTCTCGATCAGGCTCTGTCGACCAAGGCTGTGCTCGGACATGTTCGTCTAGATCGAGTAAGGTCTACTCGAGATCGAGTAGTCTGGTTCCTCGGTGTTGTAGGAGGAAATTGAGACTTGCAATAAAATATAAATAAATCAAAGCAAACCAGATTTCGTCCCTTGCAAATAATTACAGGACTCCCTCCCTATGCAGTAGTGGGAAGTCAGGATCGATCCACGAGGAAGCGTGTCAGCGGATCCTAGGTAGCGGTGGAATCTCACGGACAGAAGTCGACAACAGAAGTCCTCGAGCTCGACTAAGGTTTAGTCGACAGAAGCTCGGACTAGTCGAACACAGCAGCACAGCTCGGCACAGGTCTAGTCGATCTCGACTGGGGTCTACTCGAGATCGAGTACGGCTTCTCGAGGTCGAGTTGGGCTTCGTCGAGTACCTGCACACAGAAGCTACAACGACTCTAGGTCGAAGATCAGCAACTTGAGGTCGACCAGGTGGTGGTCGAGATCGAGTAGACAGGGGACGAAAACGAATAAAAATAAAGAGAAAATAAAGAACAAATGCTTTTAGGGTTTCGACTAAACTTAATGTAAAAGACTTCCAAGATTGGGGTTTGCAACAACAATAACCATGTATGCATAAGGCAGGATCAAACAGATAATCATGTGAATCACATTAAAGGATAAGCTTTCGCCTTTTCCAACAATTAGACAACTCTCTCAAGAAACCCTAATTGTCTCTACTGATTTTATGTTTATAATCCAAGTTGTTAGCATGGATCTCCATTAGACGGGCAATAAACACATCAACAAGTAGGAAAATGCTCAAAACATGATAAAGGTCGGATCTTTACCTCAATTATGCATGGCTATCGTCGGGCTCGCCCCAACCCTAGAAGTGGGTTGACTACTCGCTCTTCATTGCAAACTCAGACATCATTGATTGAAAAGAAATAACTTGCATTAACTAAATTCAAAGCCTTTACAATCCCGGCAATCAACTTTCGCAAACTGCCAAAACCTTAAAACCTTCGAACTCCCTAAACTGTCTCTGTGGAACTACTTGTCTTCCTCTGAAATTGAATGATTAAAACTGAGCCCCATGGGCTTTATTTATAGCCTTCATTCCCTAGCTATTCTAGGAAAGAAGATATCTATCTATATCCAAAAAGCTTAAAAGATAAATAAAAGACATAATGGAAATTAAATCTAAAATAGGAATTATATCTAAATGTCTTCAATGGATAGAATCTTTCTCCATGGTCGATCTTGATAGTTTCGGATAGAATTCAGCAACTTCGCGCCCAAGCAATCCAAATCCGAGTAGAGTTGATCAATCCGCGCCGCACAGCCTCTGGAGTCCTAGTCGACCTCGACAAGGCGCTTGTCGATCTCGAGTAGAGGTCTTGGTCGACTTGGCTTTGGTTCGTCGTCTCGGCTAGCTGGTGCTCGACGGACTCGGACATGGATCTTGGTGCTTGTCGATGTCGAGTAGACCTAGTCGACCTCGAGTAGACAGGCTCGCCGACTAGGGTTTCTCGAGCGGCTCTGCTCGATGGGCTCCGGATCTGGACTCTGGGCTCGTCGATCTCGACCAACTCTTGTCGAGATCGAGTAGGGTTTGTCGAAGATGGCTCTGGTGGTCTCATCGAGGACTCCTCCTCGAGCTTGCTCTGGGTCGCTTGTCGATCTCGACAAAGCTTAGTCGAGATCGAGTAGAATGGTGCTCGGCTTCTCGTCCTCGGCTTCTCGGGCAACTTCTCCTCGTCGACTCCGGGTGGTCTGTCTCGGCTTCGTCGATCTCGACCAGGCTTTGTCGAGATCGAGTTGGGTCCCGGCGCTGGGTGTCTGGCTCTCTCGACCATGGTCTGTCGACCAAGCCTGCTCGTCTACGTCGAGTAAGGCTTACTCGAGATCGAGTAGCCTTGACTCTCGGATTGGTTCCGCTGTTTTGACCTTGGACTTCTGTAGTGGTTTTCCGAGCTTTTCCGACCTTCTGTAGAATTGCTGTAAAACGCCTCGATTTCTGCGAATTAAACAGAAACTGGTGTAGATTCCATAATTTGACAAATAAACATAATCTACATAGGTTCTGTACTATCTAAACCCAAATGAATGCAATGTATACAGAAATCGATATAAAAGTTGCTGTAAAACATGGCAGATTCCGCTCACAACACTCGGCTCGATTTGACTGGTTCCGTTGCAGTTTTGACCTTGGACTTCTGTAGTGGTTTTCCGAGCTTTTCCGACCTTCTGTAGAATTGCTGTAAAATGCCTCGATTTCTGCGAATTAAACAGAAACTGGTATAGATTCCATAATTTGGAAAATAAACATAAACTACATAAGTTCTGTACTATCTAAGCCCAAATGAATGCAATGTATACAGAAATCGATATAAAAGTTACTGTAAAACATGGCAGATTCAGCTCACAACAAAAAGCATTATTATTGAGAAAAAAGCAATATGAAAGGTGATGAATCTTATGGAGAAAGAATGTGGTATGAAATTCAATTTGGAAATACTCCATTTCCCCGGATCATTAGCACCACATGGCCAAAAATTGCCCACCTTTAGCCTTTTACCAGTTCTACTCCTTATTTGAGCTTAAATTAAAGTCCTCTTGATTATTAATGCTTTGTCACATGAATTGTTTTTGCACAACCCTCCCTTTGTGAGTAGATGTTGCTTTTGTATATTTGCACATGCATGGATCTGTGACACTAGTACCCTTTCGAGGATGGTAATTGACTGCAGGGATATATGAGATTATGAGAATGAATCTGATATGTTGAGAGTTTGAATTCTTCCCCTGAATGACAAATAAAAGTATTGCTTGAGGACAAGCAAGCTTAAGTATGGGGTGTTTGTTTTGAGCTGAATCTGCCATGTTTTACAGTAATATTTATATCAATTTCTGCATACATTTCATGCATTTGGGCTAAGATAGTACAAAATCTATGTAGTTTATGTTTATTTGCCAAATTATGGAATCTACACCAGTTTCTGTTTAAATTTGCAGAATTCGAGGCATTTTACAGCAATTCTAAGGAAGCTCGGAAAACCACTACAGAAGTCCAAAGTCAAAGAAGCAGCGGAACCAGTCGAATCAAGCCGAGAGCTAAGGTTACTCGATCTCGAGTGGACCTTACTTGATCTCGACGAACATGTCCGAGCATAGACCTTGTCGACCAAGAACAAAGTCGAGAGCCAGACCAACCCAGCTCCGGAAGTCAACTCGGTCTCGACAAGATCTAGTCGAGATCGACGAAGCCTAGACGCCACACCCGGAGTCGAGAAGAGGAGCTGATCGAGAAGCCGAGAACGAAGACGCTGAGCAACCCTACTCGATCTCGATGAGACCTTGTCGAGATCAACGAGCCACCCTGCGCCAGTCCGAGGCCATGCCGAGGAGCCCTAGTCGACATCACCAGGGAGCCATCCTCGACCACACCCCTAGTCGATCTCGAGGAGACCTAGTCGAGATCGACGAGCGCCAGGAGCCCAGATCCGAGCCATGTCGAGCAGAGTCACCCGAGAAGTTCAGTCGACGATGAATCCTAGTCGAGATCGACAAGCCCTTGTCGAGATCGAGTAGACCAGATTCCAGAAACGCGTCGACGTGGGCAGACCGAGTAGAGTTGGGATTCCTTGGGCACGAAGGAAGTCGAGTAGGCCGAGATCTATCATCATCTATCTATGGAAGGGAGATCTATCAACATGAAGACATACTACCTAGTTTAGATTTATCTTTTCCTTTTAGATTTATTTCCTTTATAGCATTTATTTATCATTAAGCTTTTAGATATAATTTTAGATATAGATAGAAGATTCTATCCTTGAATAAAAAGGATTAGAAGGCTATAAATAAAGCCCTAGGGGCTGAGCATTAGCAATCTTATTCCAATTCAGAAACACATTCAATTCCAGTAGAGAAGTAGGAGTTCTAAAGTTTTTAGGGTTTTGGCATTCTGCGAAAGTTGATTGCCGGGATTGTAAAGGCTTTGAATTTAGTTAATGCAAGTTTCTTTTTATACATCAATGTATGCGATTGCAATGAGGCGTGAGTAGTCCACCCACTTCTGGGGCTGGGGTGAGCCCGACGGTGGCCATGTGAGGTGATGCGGTAAAGGTCAGATCTTTTTATGCAATTCGTCTTATATCCCTATGAGCATGATTCTTTTGCGAGAGTTGAAGGTGATCCTTGTTTGTGTTATTGAAGCGAAAGTGATCTTAATACAACTTGGGTTAATTATGTGAAAAGGGTTAGTAACAATTAGGGTTTATGCGAAAGCCTCTATATGCCTATTTGTTAATAACGAAAGTTGTTTGATGGAAAGCATGATCTTTGATGCCTTTATGTGTTACTTTGCATGGTTATCGTTGTGGTGTTGATACCCTGGTCTTGGAAGTCTTTTATTATATTGATTTATTTCATCGAAAATCTGAGTTTGTGTTCGAAAATTGCAATTTAAAGTTTTTGTCTTCCAATCGACATAGAGTAGTTCTCGTCAATCTCGAGTAGGACCTTGTTGAGATCGAGTAGGTCTTAGTCTAGGTCGAGTTGAGTTTTCTTCTGTTGTTGTCGATTTTCAGTTTCTGTCGATTTGCCCTTGTCGATCTCGAGTAGCCTAGTCGAGATCGAGTAGCTTCTGTTTTGCTTTGTTCTTTACTTTCGTTTCCTATTTTCTGCTTTGCTTTGTCTTTCTTCTTTTCTTCCTTTCTTCCTTTGTTCCTTTGTTTCTGTCTTTTCTGCTTTTCTGTGAGAATTTATAGCTACCTGAGAACTGCTGACGTGCTTCCTCGTGGATTCGATCCTGACTTTCTTTTACTACAACGGGAGAAAGTCTTGTATTTATTTGTTGAGACAGGGAAGTCAGTCTGATCTTTATTCTATATTTATTTCATACTTGACCATCCTCCTACAATCAACAGGATTATGTAAGACTCATCATCAGTCATCAGGTCTCATGTATCAGTAGAGAGCTTCAAACCTCTCAGCATAGGGAACATAGCAGGCTTGCAATCTATCATGTTGCAATCTGCAATCACATCCATCACGTATTTCCTTTGATAGAGATGAGTGCCTAACCCATCCCTCAAAATCTCTAGACCAAGAAAGTACCTAGCAAGGCCAGGTTCAAAATTCACTGTAGGATCTAAGCAAGTGGCAAAAAAGGATTGTGAAGAAGATTCACTTCTCCTTTGTCCTTGACAAATAAAATCATTCAATCTCCTAGGTTGTAAAATCTGTCTAGTGGATCTCCTCAATGGCGGGAATTCATTATGATCATTCAACATTTCTACTGATATCACAGGAGAACCACTCTGCTCATTTCTTGATAAAGAATCACTGACATAGCCACTATTGCCTTCTAGAGTGCTCACTGGACCCCCTTCCATATTGACATATGGAGAATCCATATGAGTGAGCGTTGTGTTCACTGGTCTGTAACCATTATCAACATCATCAGCAGGATTTACTAATGGAAAAACATAGTCTCTCTCATTCTCTACAACATCCTCATCAGTCACAGATTCCTTGAAAGGAAAAATATTTTCATGAAATGTAACATCTCTGCTAACAAAGGCAGTTCTATTGTTTATATCCCAAAACCTGTAGGCCTTTTGACCATGTGGATATCTCAGCAACACACATCTTCTTGCCTTAGCTCCCATCTTTTCCTTCTCTGAATTTCCATGCCAACTAGAGCATAACAAAGACATCCTATTATCTTTAGCTCATCATAGGATGTCCTTTTCTGAAACAACTTTTCATGAGGTGTTTTTCACCCCAAGACTTCTGTTGGCAATTTGTTAACGACATGAGTGGCAGCTAAGATACATTCACCCTAGAATTTCATAGGCAAAGAAGAGTGGATCCTCATAGACCTTGTTGTTTCGACCAAGTGTCTATGTTTTCTTTCTACCCTTCCATTTTGCTGAGGAGTATAAGGCACTGTTTTATGATGCAATATCCCATTTTATGCAAGGAATTCCTCACACCTCCTTGATGTGAATTCACCTCCATTGTCTGTTCTGATGCATTTGACTGAAGCATCAAACTGATTTTTAGCATAAGCTACAAAATCACTTATAGCATTGAATACACTCAGCTTATCCCTGAGCAAGAAGGTCCAAGTGACCCTTGTGTAGTCATCTAAAACAGTTAAAAAATAACTGAAATTATTGTAAGTTGGAGTCCTATATGGGCCCCATAAATCCATGTGAAGCAATTCAAAAGGCTTTTCTTCCATGCTCATAATCCTTTCAAAAGGAAGTCTATGGTGCTTGCAAATAGCACAAGTTTCACAGTGAAAACCATTCAGGTCTGGCTCTTTAACAAAATCCAAGTGCTTGATCTTGGATACAGAAGTGTGACCAAGTCTAGCATGTGGAATAACTAAAGTACTGCTAACTTTATTACAAGAAACTTTAGGGAATAAACATCTATTATGACCAATTTCTATCTCCTTCAGTCTTTTCCAACCTTTAGCCTGCTCATCTGATAGCACCTTGTATAGCCCGTGTCTTCTCTTACCAGCTAGCAAAACTCTTCTAGTTCCAGGGTCCTGAATACAGCATGAAGAGTTTGTAAATATAGCTATCAATTTCTCATTAGCATCTAGAAACTTTCACTACAAAAAATAATGAATTTTGCAACGCTAGTTAGCTTCGGCATGGATCAGCTGTGGAAATTGCCACCCTTTTGCCACGCCATAGCAACGACAGTGAGCTTTCCAAAGTTAATTTTTCTAATATTTGCTACCCCGATGAAGTCCCCGTTGCTAAAATAAGTACTCCGTGTGTTTTTTTTAAAAAAAGGGGAAAGAAAACCTAAACCCTAGCCTAAAATCCTCGGCACACCTCTTTGCCTTCTCATTTTCAGATCTAAAAAATAAACTTTCATATCTAAAGCCTTCTTCTCTCTCCCTCGCTTCTCTGAACCCCTGCTCATCCATCTTCTTCTTGACTGTCAGATCCATCCATGGCCGACCTTGGGGCGGTTAGCTGGTCGTTACTCCGTTCGTGGGAAGGAGAGGATTTCTGGTTAGTTCTCGTGTGCTTGGGTTGAGGGATTAGCGCAGAGTGGGGCTTGTAAAGCGAGAAGAGATATGAGAGAGATAGACGCTGCTAGGGTTCTCGTGTGCTCAAGATCCTTCGACAATGGCTGAGTTCAGACCAGAGGAGTCGAGAGGCAGACTGAGCAGGTGATTTCACTAGATCTTACCTTTTTTTATAATTTCGTTCCCGGGTTTGATTTAGTTCTGGATTTGAACTATACGACTTCGTTTTTTTGAAGTTTTCAGATCTTCAATCGATTTAGTGGCAGCCATATAGGAAAAAGAATAGATTATATCATTGATTTCACTCTGGAGTTGAACCCTATGCCACCTCTAATTGTGTTCTTATAGTTGACCAATGGAGGCCATAATCAATATAGGTCAGAATTTAACAAGTTTCGTTTGTGCTTTAGCCTAAGCTCATACCTCTATTTTTTTTGTCACAAAGAAATCGTTAAGATTACAGGTTTATTGTTAGGACCTGCTTTGTTGTATTAGGTGTTTAGCAATGTTTACCTTTCTGTGGCCACATTTCTTTTTTTAAGAGGAGGTATTAAATCCAATGTTCTTCTGTTGCCTTTTCTTTTAATTTTTCAGGTTTGCAATGATCAAGGTGATTATGGTGCATCATCGAGACAACAACAACCATTGCTAGGATTAATTAGTCAGCTTATCAATACAGTGACAGGAGCTCTTGAAAGTATTATTCATGAGAAGTTATCCTTACTCAGGAAGGTTAGGGTCAGTTATTGAGTTGTCATTCACAATACTTGACTTTTTGAGCCTCTTATCCCTTGGATGAAGAACTGCGAGGTCCTGTTTGTTTAAATAAATAAAAACTAGATAAATTAGTGGAATAAAATCTAGCCAGCTGATTCATGGTAGTAGAACAAGTTGGAAATCAGTCTTTTGTGCCTAAAATATATAGTTTTTAGTTTTGCTTTTTAAAACATTTTAAAATAAATTTTAGAATGCCAATTTTAATGCTTCTGAGAATCCAAATGCTCCTGAGATTGAGAGGTCAATACACATTCACTATATTTGGTTTAAGTGTCTTATAAAGTTTGATTGTAGCAATTAGTTTTGGATGGTTCATTTGTGCATGCTCTGTATTGCAATATATATGATGGTATGATTCATAGTTCTTCTCCATTGATTTGCTCATTTATATTTTAGAACTTAGGATAACATAACTATTCTCCTGTCCTTGAATGTTGGATGATTGCTTGTCTGCAACTTGGCCTGGTCTAATAATAACTTATGTAAAACTGCTTATTTCAGTTTTTGAAACCTCAAATATTCTTCTCTTCTGTCTGTTTTTTTTTTCATTCCTTGAGACAAGAATCTTTCTTTCAAAATTACCTAGGTAGACAGTCGCTTACTCTTTAATCTTCTTCATGAACATTCAAAATGAATATTTGATTTTCTTGTTGTATGTTTTGTACTTGCATTAGCTTACTAGTTAGTTGGGTATTCTGCTACTGCCCGTGCTTGTGGCGTCTTGGTGCCATCCCCGAGCTCCAAAGCTCGATATTTTAACTTGTGTTAAGGACTTACACATATGGTATACTTCTATCACCTTTCTCTCTATTTTTTTTTATGTTTATAAGTTCTTGCCTATTCTTTTCCCTTGAAACAATTCTGTTACATTTTATGGTCTTTGTTACCATTACAATTGTTTGCTTTACTCTGAATGTTGTTTGCAGATTCTTAGGAAATTGTTGCTTCTTCCAGAGAACAGTGTAAGGACCTATGCTGAAGCTGAGATTCATGTTGGGTGAGTTAGCATGCCTAATTTAAGAAGAAATTATGTTTTCTATGTGCTATTCAACTTTATTTGAAAAAAAATGCTTATTGGATTCTGCAACATTTTTTTTTATGCAGTCTAGTCTTTCGGATCTCAAAACTTTGTAAGTATATGGAGAAAGATGTTTCTTTCATGATATTGGGTTAGAACTTGAGATTCCTTAAATATTGAAAGGTAGGTTTATTCTTTTTACTGAATTTTTACCGAAAGTTAATATTTATTTTGCAGTGAAGTGAGCGTAGAGGGCCTGGAGACTCTAGACTATCTTGACAACCTATCTGTAAGACAACGGTTAACTGAACAAGGCAATGCTTTGATTTTTGGAAATAAGGTAAAATGTTTTGTGTTGCTTAGAATCCTGCATTGTTGAAGAGTAAAAGTATAACTTCTGCATTGTTAAAGAGTGAAAGTATAACTTCTACCTTTCTTATTTTAAATACTTCTAGCTATATTCTTGAGTAATTTGATGTCTTGATATTGTAGTTTAATGTGCCAAACCAAATACCTATAACATGGTAATGTGATGCTCACTTGACATCATCCTTGATCTGTTTGTCTTCTAACCTCATATATTTGTATTCTTGAGTAATTTAATAGTTCTAGCTATCTTCTTGAGTAATTTGATGCCTTGATTTGGTAATTTTTTTTCAATGCCAAGTAGAAAATTAATTGCTTACTTTTGAACTCCTAACACTTTTTAGTTTGAATTGCTTAGTTAGTTTTGAACTCCTTATTCAGAAAGTTGGGTTATATATTCATCTAAGGTTGATCCTTATGTTTGTGCTGAGTGGAATTTCGATATCTCTTTTTATCCTACCAATGAACTTAACTATGCTTCTGATTGTATAATTATAGGTATGCTTAGGCAATCAAAATACAGTCATCTGACGGAGTTTCATAGAGCTATTAAGCTTTTCGAGCGTGCCTTGGTTTCAGCTGTTACTTGGGACCTATTCATCAGTAGGTTCTTGTCTATATATTGATTTTGATTAATCATAGAAAAGCTCGGTTCACTAAGTTTCATGTATTGGTTAGCTTTTTCTGATTTCATTGAGGGGAACATGTGCGGTACTGAATTTAATCCAGGCTCATTTATGTTTTATTATTTATGTAAATTTTGTATAATTAATAAAAATTTATTATATATGTAAACCATGTTTATTATTTTATTTTTAAATATTGGACTTTATAGCCCGGTTCTAAAGAATTTGGGCTAAAAAGCAGGGTTTTTTTTTTAATTTTCCACCCACACTTAGCTACGACAGCTTGTCGTCGCTCAGCCGTCGCAAATTTCTAGCTACGGCTATTTGCCGAAGCTACCAAATTTTTCCACCCCACAATTCGCCACACCCTATTTGTTGTAGCTAAGCCGAAGCTAGATCCCTTTTGCCACCCCTTGAATGCCTTTTGCCACGGTTTTTTGCCGAAGCCAATTTCATTTTTTTTTGTAGTGTTTCCCACTGACAGCAGATTATGTTTAAACCCTGGCACCAGCAAGACTTCGTCAAGACAAATAGAATCATTTAACTGCAGTTTCCCCATTTCACTAACTTTCTTAATCGATCCATCAGGCAATCCTATAAGGACATGTTTATCTAGTCTGACTTGATCAAAGATTATGTGATCACTGGATATCATGTGATTTGTAGCACCTGTATCAACAATCCATTCCAAAAGGGATCCTTTATTATAACTATTTTCATGAGTGGAAGATGAAACTTTACCTGCAAAGTTGGCATATGCATTCTCAGTGGAAGCTTTGCCCTTCATTCTTTTCATGACTTCTTGAAAAATTGCATTCACCATAGCATTATCCATATCCCCAACCTTATCAGTTCCTCCCAAGTCATCAAGAGGTGTGCTCATCACACTATTGTTCACTGATCCTGCTGCATTTGCAGAACCTCTTCCTCCAGTTGTTCCTTTATGTTCCTCTTTTAAAGTTTTAAACCATTCTGGCACCCTATGAAGCTTGAAGCATTGTTTTGCAGTGCGTCCTCTATAGTTGCAATGAGTGCACTTCTGCTCATACTTGAGCTTCTTTAGCTCTTTCTAGTCTTTCCATTCCTTCTTCTGACCCTGAGAACTCTTATTCCCAAAATTTGAAGGTGAACTCTGCTGGCTTCAGTAATTTTTCTTGGCAGCAATGAAGGCACTAGCATCCATTGAGTTTCCTTGAGTCATACCAGCTGCATTTGACCCTCTCTCAATCTGCTGCAAAATGAAATAAGCATGGTTGATTGTAGGAAGGGGATCCATGGCTAAGATCTGATTTCTGGCTCCATCATAGTTCTCATTTAGACTGGCTAACAATTGCATAACATTAGTCCTTGAATCCATCTCTGCAAACTTCCTTTTAAGATCACATGTGCACTGTTTTAGTGCTTCACAAGAGCACTCAGGTATCCTATCTAGAACCTGCAGTTCATCCCAATGCTTTTTCAAGGCATTGTAGACCTCTGCTAAGCTCATGCTCCCTTGACTAATATTGTTCAGTTTCCTCTGAATCTAAAAAATCAAAGGAGTATTTGTTTGCCCCAATCTCTTAATGAATTCATCCCAAAGCTGTTTAGATGAATCCATAAACATGAACCCTTCTGCTATGCTTTTGTTCATGGAATTTAAGATCCAACATCTGACCATAAACTCTGCCCTTATCCACCTCTACAGATCAACATTAGTATCATCTGGTCTCACACATTCACCGGTAATAAACCCCAATTTATACTTAGCCCCATATGCCATCATAACCCCCCTACCCCAGGTCATGTAATTAGTTCCATCAAAAGAAATACCCGCTAGTTGAGCCCTTGGATGATCTGAGTTAGACAAATACAGTGGATTATTGAGATTACATTGATGGCTTTCATCATTCATAAAGTTAACCGAGTTGTTTGCTTCAGTAGACATATTCCCTGTCTGCTTTCCATAAAAGGAAAATCATTGATCTGTACCCACAAGCTCTGATACCATGTGAAGGACTCCAAATGTCCTAGCTGCACCTGCAAGCTGTAAAGATTCCAAGCAAAATAAATGCTTCAATGCAACCTCATTCAGTGGAGGTGATAAAAGCCAAAAACGGCACAGCAGCAAAGCTGCAAATGATGATCCCAAAAACCCTACAGAAATCAGGTGACAAGTGAGCTTTTATAGTCCTAGGGTCCTACATCACGTGACAAGCATGCCCTTAGGCTTATTACAGCAAAAAACCAATAAAACAGTAAAATGTAAGGCATGAGCGAAGTGAGGAAAGATGACTAGAGGGACACAATGAGGGTCAAGACCATAAGGCCTAGAATGGATCATGGTCTAGTCTTCATACTAACAAATCCATGAAGTCCACGAATCTTACAACATGAATCTTAAGTTGCTGACACGGTTTAGCGTTCGGTCGGCACACAATATTATGTTTCTAACACCAGGGCTGGTCCTGAGATTTTTAAGGCCCGAGGCGAGGTAAAATACAATTTTTATTTTAAAAAAATTATTAAACAATGTAAAATTTTAATTTATTTAACCATTATTAAATTCGGACTTTTTTATCGCTAAAAAAGAAATTTATGGAGTTTAAAGTAGTATATGAGTATGACTAATGCGGCAATATCTCGGTACGTATAACAAAACAAAAGATATTTAAGGTTTTTAAATTTACGAATAAACTTATATACTAAATTTTATTATATTTCCTTACAAGTCCGATTAAAAATACGTACATGAATTTTCTAGTGAGAAATAAAGGTGAAAATATCTTTTTAATATTCTATTTTTTTCCATAAATGTAAACTGTATGATTAAACACTTAAAAACATATCGTTATTTTGCAAATTTATCCAAAAAAAATACTATATTCATTTAAATAAATTTACTGAAGTATTATTACTTAAAAACCACCCGTTTTATCATTTATAACAAAAATTGAAAAACAAAGACTTTTTTACACTATTTATCGCTGATTCGAAATATTGAATAAATTAATAAGTCACATGAGTTTTTTTACATATAAATTTTAGTAAATATTTTATTATATGTAAATATAATAATACACAATACCCTAATTATATATAACGTAATTTTTTTCCCGGAGCCCTAGGCGACCGCCCATTGGGCCTACCCCAAGGGCCAGCCCTGCCTGACACGTATTTCGTATTGGTTGGCATGCAACTGATCACTGGATTGTCCGTATTTCCGGTTCTTCTTCAATGACATCATCTCTACTTTCCCTCTCTCCTCTACCTCTCTTCTCTGCAAAAAGCTGATATTTCACTTCTTTCCTCTGCAATTAATGTTTTTCTCTCTCCCTTTTTCATTTAATGTTTCCTATCTCTCTCTTCAATGTCACCACTTGCAAGTTGCAAGTCTATTTTCTCTTTCCAACCCCTCTCTCATCTGCCACCGGTTACTTTTGCAAATTTTTTGATCCCATTGTTAATTTTATAAATTTTGTAAGGGGTATTATTTTTGCAAAAGACCAACAATTTTGGTACATTGAATACCAATTCCTCTATACAAAAAGCAAATATTTTAACAGCTTGGAATATATTAAACGAGTTGTCAACTTACAAATATTGATCACGATATGTACGATTATATGCTTAGTCAAATAGACCTCTTCTTATGCGGAATAATTCATATTAATATTACGTACACGGTACACCCCCACATGTCACATCCACCCACAACACGCACTTATGTGTGTCTTTAACTGAAATAAATAATACTAGTGCAGTTCCCTTGTTAAAAAATAAAAATAAAATTTAAATAATGAAATAAATTAATATTATACCATTAAATAAAATATTAGTTTAATATTTTGAATTAAACTTATAAGACAAACTCATAAGAGAAGAGTATAATAGATTCATTAAAGATGGATTCTATTGTGATAGTATATGAAGATTTAAAAATACATATAAGTTATGTATTAATTTACTATTTTGAATTAAACCCATTAGTGATTTCAAAGATAAAAATTAATTGCTAAAAGGAAATAAATCCATTAAAATTCTATTGTGATAGTATACAAAGATTTACAAATAGATATAAGTTATATATTAATTTATTATTTTGAATTAAACTCATTAGTTATTTCAAAAATAAAATTTAATTGCAAAAACGAAATAAAAAGGAAAGAGAAAAAAAGTGAATGGTTAGAAAGGAGAGGATTAAGGTGGGCGTGCCACGTAGGCAAAAACTCTTTTGTTTTAAGAGTTTACTAGCATAGTGCCCGTGCGTTACACACGGGATTTGTAAAATATATTATATTTTATAGAAGATATTATCATAATTTATTTACATTATATATTAGATATGTTATACTATTATAATAATATGAAACCGATATAGCAAAATAATATAAATTTGAATAAAAAAAATATAATGCTTATATTATATCAATATATAATTATATATGTGGCAAAATGTCAATGTCTCACCTTCCTAGCAGAGTCGGGTTTGAGATTTGAAATGCCCGGACGGGACAGGATATAAAAATATCAATTTTAATATTGGCTCTACTATGATTTTTTGTTGTGTTAATGGATTGGAAAGTATGACTAAATAATCTGATAGTTCGACTACAAAGTTTAGGAGAATAGAGTTTTAAAAACTTTTGGATGGAGAGCACATAAAATGTCGAATACATCAACGGATGAACTACATGTACAAATGGACGCTGTAAAATGTAAATGTAAATGGATTAAATTGGATGAGTATGAACTATGGACCACTTTGTAATTTGATCGGTCTTTCAAGGTTTTGAAAATTAAAAAAAGGAAAAGAAAAAAGAGAGGAAAAAACGATGAAAAGGCAGCACCAGGGCGACGACTTCTTTCTTCCTCCTTTCTCCCGGTTCCAATTCAATCATCCTCTTCCTTTCAATTTCTATCTGAAAAGTGAAATAGATCCTTCATCAATTTTGATTTGAAATCGATCCTTCCAATATGTCGATCTGAAAAATCAAAGAGAGACGGCTCATTTCTCCCCAGCCCCAATTCAGTCATCATCTTCCTTTCGAAACCCTAAAATCAATTTCTATGGTCTGTCCTCCAAAGCTTTCATAAAATCCAGAGATTTGACGTTATTCTTGCAATTAACCTTTGTCAATTTCGATTTGAAAAAGATTCTTCCTCAATTTCGATCTGAAAAATTAAGGAGAGACAAAAATCGAACACCAGCATTACACTTTGGGATGAAGGTAACGATTCTTATTTATTTGTTTCCTCCTTAACTTTACCAAAGATTCATAACATGCTCGAACAATTCATGTCTTTGCATTTTATTTTGTCGAAGCATCACCCTTCTTATAACCAATTCGAAGGCAGTTGCATGATTGGGTGGATTTGGAGTAGTTTTGCTGTCACTAAGGAACTTGATTAGATTCGTATGGTAGGTAGTAGATTATTAGTTATGAGGTTTTGGGGGTTGAGATTGGTAATAGTTTATAAAATTCATTTAAACTTGCTTCATCTATACATGTATGATTGAATTAAAGAAGATCAGATTAATTTTCTAATTGAAGAATAAAATCGATAAAAATTGGACAGGAAGATGAATCAAAGAAGTTGGATAGGTATCCTTGCTGTCAGGTTTATGCAAAAACCTGAGCTAAAGTTGCAACTCAAAGCTGCTAGAAGCTGCTCACATCCTGTTTCACTGTTTACATGATTGGTTGTTTACATTATTAAGGGCATTACTTTTATAGTTTTATGTTGTTTGGCATTTAAAATACACAAATGCTAAACCTGAGTTTAAGCCTATTAGCTCAAAATTAGAAGAGTGTTTTCATAAATCATAAAGATGAGGGGTCAAATCCCGCATAGGCTTCGTATACGTGATGTTAAAGTATCATAGGTAAAATTAGTCTAAAATGAGATGGAGAAGAGGCAATGTGATTGCATGATCTCTATGCTTTAGCTCTTCATTAGGGATGTTGACTTCAGGAGTGAGGTAAAAAATGTTTCTATTTTGAAGTTGTTATGTTTTACTTGATACTTGGTTCCGTGAATGGTAAATTTATATGGTATGCAGTTTTAAAAGATGATATTGTGAAGCTAAAATCAATGAAATTCATTTAATGAGTTGTTTAAAAAGTGAAGTAACAACTATCAAGGCATCAAGATGTTGAAATTTGGGATTTTATAAAGGCACTGAAAGGAAAAAGCTCTAAAAAGGGGGATTTTGATTTACTTTTAACAAATATACTGCAATTTGATTTTTTTCATTATAATTTATAATTGCTGAGTGACTTAACAAAAGCATGTGAAAGATTCGCAAAAGTATACATCAAAAACTGCTTCTGGATGGAGGATACACTGAACTGAAAAGAAAAGAACAAATGGTGAATTTGATTATCATATGTGAAGGAATCTAAAGTAGCATAAAGGTGGCCTTGTACAAAATAACAATGTAAAATGAGATGGCTCCAAGGAAATGTGCTTACATGATCTTTAAAAGATCCTAAGTACCACTTTCAAATATCCATTCTGGTTTCATATTTCTATTCTTGTTATGCATCATTCTACTTATGAAAACATGAACCTAGTAATACATGAAGAAGGTGATTTGAAAGACATGAAAAGATAGGGAAGGTGATACCAATAGGGTGCAAGAAGGGGAAAGCAATGAAGATTGCAATCCTGAAATAGATAAATGTAAAAACATTAGTAAGTAAACGACTAAAAGTGGGCTGAGAAGAAGTAGAAAGTGAATGAAGATGAAGCAGGAAAAAGAAGAATGTAAGCCACGGGAAAAAGAAGAATGGGTTATTAGCGACCAAAGTTTTAGTGACAAATTATTATTCCTCGATAAATGTTGTATTTTGCGACGAACATAACCACCCCTCATAAAATTGGACGAGAACATTAGCGAGGAACCTATATTTCTTGCTAAAAATGACAATCAACAACAAATTTTTCGGTTCATCACTAATTGTTGTCATATTGTAGTCGTCTAAAGTGTAAGAGCAATCGCGACAAATTTAAAGTTTTTATTGAGGAATATTTTCATCGCTAAAAATACATTTATCGATGAAAGTTCAATTTTGTCGTTAAATATTTGATGGGAATTATGCAAACTCTGCCAAATTTATTACCGATAAATATTTGAATGTCTCGCTAAAATTATGTGTTTCTAGAGAAAATAATTTGTCGCAAAAAATATCAACTAGTGAGGACATTCCGTTTTCGTCGTTATTTGTTTGAATTAAAATTGAGAAATGTCCCAAACTCAGTTGTGAGAAAAGTTTAAATTCCTCACTAATAGTTTATATTTTACGAGGAACATTTTTCTCCTTAAAACAACCATACATCAAGGAATAACAATTTCGTCACTTAAAGTATATTTTCATCGCAAAAGTACATGTTTGACAATAAATGATTTTATGTTGAAAAACTATTTGCCGATTGAGAAAGTATTAATTTCATCGTTAGTAGTATGAGGAAAAACTATGTCCCAAGCGCAAAATTCTAAGTTTACAAAAATATAAATTCATCGCAAAAAAAATACATGTTTGGTATGTTAATATGGGTTAAAATAATAAAAATCAACACTGAAAAATCAAAGGCTATGAAAGTATACATTTCTCGGTGTTTGCTACTTTGTTTATGTAGGAAGGTTGCCCATTAATTCACTGAATGAATGATATTTTCATTTAAGTTAATATTTGCCTATGCGGGATTTGAACCCGCATGTTTGTGCATGAGCACATTGCTCTACCAATTGAGCTAATAGGCATAAAAATTACACGAAATACTATTTAACATGGACTTAATTCCTGTGTATTTAGTTCCCCGATGGCTTTGAGAATAAAATATGTGCCGTCTGGCAAAATGTTAAGTCCCAGAGTGAACTGAGTTGGTTCTACGTTCGAGTACACTCTAATACTGTTGCATCAGAAAGCACATGGTTTTAGAATTTGGTTGATGGTGATGAATAGAAGAGAACTATCATTACTCAAACCTTGGATTATGAGACAAGTACGCAGAAGGGTTGATTCGGCATCTCAGCCTGGGCAGTTAGAACACTGATACTTCCATCTTCAGTGCTTACATATATTGACTAACTATCACAGAAGTATGTCGCATGTCGATCTCTCTTTTGGGGAACCCACTGCATAAGATAAATTTAAATATTAGTGAAGCATTAAGTAAAACCCAACCCTTCAATGCAGCAATGGTTTATGCTTGACAAAAAGCTGCACGTATTAGGGATGCTTCTGCATTATTAGTTACTTACCTGCTTCAGGCATTCAAGTTTAGGTGCTTCATATATGGCAATCTGAGTGGAATGAACAACCAACATATGTGTTCGATCTTTGATGAAATCAAACTCTTGTGTCAGAAAATGAGTTACCACCCAGTACTTCTTCTGACTCTTCCATACCCATGCCTGTCTTCAGCTAAAAGAGAAGGTTCACAACTTGTTGATGTCACAATCATCCAAGATAGAAAGTGACGACGAAAGCCAAGCAACTATTGGAGTTCCTCCTTGAAGACTAAATCAGGTCATTGTCGCTGGAGGTGCCCGTTGATACATTCAACCATTATTGGGCTATCTTGATCGATTACCCTATATCCGCAGCTCTGCTGATCTCATCCGAAGCATATCTACATTGCCTGATTATAATTATGTGATTCCTCTTCAGTAGGCTAAGGTTATAGCTGCGGTGAACGTTTTTTCCAAGCTATCACAAGGGGCCATGTTCTGAATTTAATGCCTCAATATGAACACTTACAGAAAACATTTCAAACAGTTGTATTGTAATTTTTTTTCATTATAATATAATTTACAGTAATATGCATAAAAAAATTTAAACAAAACCCAACCTTATATGCCCCAAAGAATTTAAATCTAATCAATACATTAGAATAATCATACCTTTTCTGTCTAAAAAGAATCACAAATAGAACCAATCTGCATACATGTGTTAATCCATTTTGAATTCCTTATACTAGTGCAAAATCATCTTTCATCTAGAGAAACGGAACCCCATCTCCTCTCACCTAGACTCTTGCCGGACAGCACAAATTTTATTCTCAAAGCCATGGGGGAACTAAATACACATGAATAAAGTCCATGTTCAACAATATTTCGTATTTCCTACTTCTTGGTTTAGGCAAGTGTCATGTTGAGATGAGCCTAGATAATCATCCTGTAGGACTAGATGCGTTGATTTCCATGGAAGATAACATGAGCATAAGGAAAGAGAAATAATTCAATTTTCGATAAAAAGAGGTCACAAAATGAAAATGAAACTCATGCTTACTTTACATACCACTGTTGGAAGCAATTACCTCAGAATTTGAGATTGGACCTATTGATTCTCTTTTCATGCACTAGCATCATCCTTGCTGGCCTCAGAAGCGGTTGCAGCAGCTACAACTCATTTCATTACAAAGTATTCGTCCTGTCAGCATGAACAAGGTTCTTGGCCATGGATGGGTTCACACACTTCTTTTTGCCGGGTAGTACTTTGAGGGAACAACCAGCTGCCTCCATCTTCTCTTTCGCAGATGATAAGACAACGCAGAAATAGAAAAGTATGACTATGGATAGCTTTTTGGACCAAACTGAGTAGATGTAAACTTTAACAGATAGAAGGATCTAAAATTAGCCCCAGGAGATACAACACACTAGTTACTCACAAATCAAAAGGAACACAAAAAACAGCAACCATGTCTACAAATCAGCTACCATAGAGACCAAACACAATAATGAACTCACCTAGGCATTTCAACAAACACCTTAGGCGCACCAAAAAAAGGTCGAAGTATACAATTACAAGTCTCACACTATCAATTAAGCACCTTAATAATGCTATGAAAATAGTAACATCGCCAATTTATCCACAAAATAGCATTCAATGATACAAATGTCATTTGAATCATTTGCCTTGTGGTGATCTATTAGGTACTAGATTGTTATGGCTGAATTTTGACGAAACTTTAAGAGAACTTTTTTTTTTTTGGTAAACAACTTGAACATAAAACTAGTACACTTTATTCAATCATGGAAAAGATCAAGCAAGCAACTAACTCATGACACATGAGGGTTTGAAATCTCATTGATTAGTAACTATAATTTTGAGAAACATATATGCAATGAAACTCGTTTTCTGTAAAACTTGGATCACATGGCAGATTGTATCTTTCAAATATTAAGAGATAATCTGAAGGTGGTTCCTTGTGTGCATGAGATTTCATTTGGTTGAATGAATTTCAGCCAATAGGACTCAACAAACACTATTCATGAAGCTTTTTTTTACTTCGTTAGCTGTCACAATTCCTACAGACGGAAAGCCAGCCAATATTCAGCAACAGATGCTAAATCAAAATAACAAGAATATACTAAATGAAACCAAAACATCTACTTGATTGCTTTGCGATGAAACATAATGTGGCAATAGAACATGTAATGAGCTGAAACAAACAACACATACAAGTTTCTTACAAATGAAGACGATGGTTAGGGGATTTACAGACCCAGGTGACCTAGCAATTCATTGAAACTCTCAAGGATCCCACCAGACAACCCATTCAGAGAGAGCTTCAAGGATCTGAGAGAAGCCATACTCCCCAAGAAATCAGGCACTGGGCCAACTAAGTTACAGGACATCAATGAGAGATTAGCCAATTGGGCGGAATCAGCAAGGGTTTCAGGAAGTGACCAGCCAGTGGTTGCATTCAAGGGATTGTAATCCAAGGCCATGACCTCTAAATCAGTCAACCCATCAAAGAATTCAGTCGGGATCGAATCGAAAGTGTTGTAATCTAAGTAGGCATACCTAAATTCAGTGGCGATCGACTGCCTGCCGGCGAGGCTGGACTGAAGACGGGGTCGGGGAGGCCGTGGAGGCCGGACGCCGGCCACTCGCGCCCCACCGTGAAGCCTGACGCCTGTCTTCTTCGATTTCGGGCCATTGCCCTGTGCTGCCTGTTGTGCAGTTCGCCTTCGCGTTCAACTTCTACGCTTCGCCAAACCTTTACGCTCTTCGCTGTTGCAAAAAAAGTCTGGATGATAATAAGATAATTTAAAAAAATAATAAAAATAATAATACAGAAAGGGATAGAAGAGATATAAAGGGATAGAAGAGATATAATAATAATAATAATAATAAATAATTGGGATAGTCCGGAGAATAAGATATATAATTTTATTTGGTGTTAGGTTAATGCCAAAGGTTTACATAGATGACAAAGGTTTACTTTTTAAAGTTCAAAATTTGGAGAATTGAAGACGTTCTTGATTGAGCACAATTGCATTAGATCAATCGTAAAGTCGGAGGATAGACCTTGATCATCTACTACTACCACACCGTACAAGACATTAAGGTGAGTATATTAGGCTTTAAAATCCTTTGTCATGTTTGTTAGTGATTAGTGTGGTGCACATTCATTGTTCGTGGTTAGAGTAATATGGTTGTGCACGACTGATATCAATGTTCTGGTATATAGGTTGTCTTTGTTATATAATTGTTTTTGTTCTTAGGATGGATCGAAGTTGGATGTATTTGCAACACAGATTTCAACCTGCCTTCACCAATGGTTTAAAAAAATTCCTGGAAGCGGCCAAGGATCATGTTAATGAAAATGGGGAGACTCGATGCCCGTGTCGTGAGTGTAGAAATGGAGAACTCTTGCAATTGGAAGAAGTTCGTAAACATATCATGTTAAAAGGGTTTCAATTTAATTATTCAGTATGGACTGACCATGGGGAAGAGATGAATAGTGATGATGGAGGCGATGACTCATATGATGACGGTGATGATGATGATGATGTTGGGTTTGATGATGGTTCTGATGAAGATGTGCAGATGATGGACATGTTAGATGATGTGCAGAGAGGGACGGAGATGGATGAAGATGATATAAGTGATAGTACACAGACAAAAAGATATGATGATATGTTTGGTGAAGCCTTGAAAGAGTTGTATCCGGGTTGCAAAAAGTTCATGCATTGAGTTTTATTTTAAAACTCATGCACACAAAAGTACTAGGTCGCTGGAGCAATAAAAGTTTCAATTCTTTATTGAAAATATTGAAAGATTCTCACCCAGAAGGGGCAGCTATCCCTTCATCGTTTTACGAAGCCAAGAAAATGTTGCGTGATTTAGGCATGGGGTATGAATGTATACATGCGTGTAAGCATGATTGTGCATTGTTTTGGAAAGAGAATGCAAAGCTTGAAGAATGTCCTGTGTGTCATGAGCCTAGATACATGTCGAAAGAAGGAAAAGGCAACAAAATCCCACAGAAGGTATTGCGTTATTTTCCATTAAAGGACAGACTGAAGCGACTATATATGTCTAGACATACAGCTACAGATATGAAATGGCATAAATTGAAACGTCAGTCTGAAGAAGGTTGCCTTAGACACCCTGCCGATGCTGAACAGTGGAAGACTTTTGACTTAGAGTATCCCGATTTTGCTAGGGAGTACAGAAATGTCAGGTTGGGGCTCGCTACAGATGGGTTCAATCCATTTGGGAACATGAGCACCAGTTACAGTATGTGGCCCGTGATTTTGGTGCCTTATAACCTTCCTCCATGGAAGTGCATGAAAGGGATTTTTTCCATGATGTCATTGTTGATTCCTGGTCCCCGGGCACCTGGGAAGGATATCGATGTATATCTTCGTCCTTTAATAGACGAGCTAAAGGAATTATGGGAAGTTGGTGTTGATGCTTTTGATGTTTCTACCAATCAACGATTTACCCTGAGAGCATGTGTCCTTTGGACTATAAATGATTTTCCGGCTTATGGGAATTTATCAGGTTGGACCACCAGAGCCATCTTCCTCGACGACGGTGACTCCAGGACCAAAGCCCTACTTGACCAACTCCTGCAACAACAAATTGAACTCGACTTGTCTGGTTTGCTGCTCGACGAAGCTGGCGCTGGTGGAGTCTCCGTGGTTTGGTCGAGATCGACTAGGGTTCTACTCGATGTCGAGGAGCCCTGGTCGATCTTGAAATATATATAAAGTTCAGATAGACTCCCCTGTCTCAGCAAATAAATACAAGACTTCCTCCCGTTGTAGTAAGAGAAAAGTCAGGATCGAATCCACGAGGAAGCACGTCAACAGTTCTCAGGTAGCTATCAGATTCTCACAGACACAGCAGCAGAACAGACAGAAGCAGAAATAAAACAGAAACAAATAATCCCGGCAAGGGCAACTAAAACAAAAGCAAATAAGCAAAACAAGACAGAAATGAAAGCAAAGCAAAGATGGAAGCAAAGACAGAAAGTAACTCGACAAGCAAAACTCAACTCGATCTCGACAAAGGTAACTCGAGATCGACTACAGTAACTCGACACAGAGTGCAGAAAGTGAAAATCGACAAAAGACAGAAACAAATCAACTCGACCTAGACCTGTCCTACTCGAGATCGACCACAGCTTACTCGATCTCGACAAAGCACTACTCTATGTCGACAAGAATTGCAGAAAACTTAAATTTCAGAAATTAAAGACAAATGCAGATTTTCGACAGAACTCAGATTTTTGACAGAAATTAACTTAATATATAAAAGGACCTCCAAGGCTAGGGTTTCAACACCACAACGATAACCATGCAAAGTAACACATAAAGGCATAAAAGATCATGCTTTCCATCAAATAACTTTCGTTATTAACAAATAGGCATATAGAGGCTCTCGCATAAACCCTAATTATTACTAACCCTTTTTCACATAATTAATCCAAGTTGCATTAAGATCACTTTCGCTTCAACAACACAAACAAGGATCACCTTCAACTCTCGCAAAAGAATCATGCTCATAGGGATAGAAGATGAATTGCATAAAAAGATCTGACCTTTACAGCATCGCCTCACATGGCCACCGTCGGGCTCACCCCAGCCCCAGAAGTGGGTGGACTACTCACGCCTCATCGCAATCGCAGACATTGAATTGATGAAAGAAACTTGCATTAAAACTAAATTCAAGTCTTTTACAATCCTGGCAATCAACTTTCGCTGTAAGCCAAAACCCTAAAACCTTAGAACTCCTAAACTGTATCTGAATGGAACTAACTACTTCTCTTCTTCTGAAATTGAATCTGAACTGGAATGAATGAAAAACCAGCCCCATGGGCTTTATTTATAGTGATCTATTCCTTGCTAGTCAAGGATTAAATCTTCTATCTCTATCTAAAATTATATCTAAATGCATAAAAAGATAAATAAATGACATAAAAGAATTAAATCTAAAAATAGGGAAATATATCTAAATTGTCTCAAGTGGATAAAACTCTCTTCTCCATGATAGATGTGGATAAATCGGATAGATCTTTCCTCTCCTCGGCTCCAAGGACTCTATCTCGAGTAGGACTGCACTTAGCGCGTTACGCGGCCTCGGGAAATCCTCGTCGACCTCGACAAGCGGTGGTCGACCTCGAGTAGGAAAAGTCGTCGACTGGGCCGACTTCGTCGTCTCGGCTAGCTGGCACTCGACAAGCTCGGACGGGACTCCTGGCGCTGGTCGAGATCGACGAGCCCTAGTCGACCTCGAGTAAGGTTGGCCGACTAGGTCTTCTCGAGCTGCTCCATCCGCTGGCAGCGAATGGCTTGGTCCACGACAGCGAAATCTCTTTTCCGCTGCAGCGAGTGGAGTCGCTGGCAGCGAGTCTCGCCTGGTCGTCCTCGGCTTCGTTCATCGGCTTCTCGGGCAGCTGCTCCTCGTCGACTCCGGGCATGGGTGTCTGGGCTTCGTCGACCTCGACCAGGGCTTGTCGAGGTCGAGTTGGGTCCGGAGCATGGGTGGCTGGCTTGCTCGATCAGGCCTTGTCGACCAAGACTTGGTCGGTCAAGTCTTGTCTATGTCGAGTAGGGCCCACTCGAGATCGAGTAGCCTTGTTTCTCAGACTTGTTCCACTGCTTTGACCTTAGACTTCTGTAGTGGTTTTCCGAGCTTTTCCGACCTTCTGTAGAATTGCTGTAAATGTCTCGATTTCTGCGATTTAAATAGAAACTGGTGTAGATTCCATAATTTTGGTAAATAAACATAAACTACACAGATTCTGTACTATCTTAACCCAAATGCATGAAATATATACAGAAATCGATACAAAAGTTACTGTAAAACATGGCAGATTCCGCTCACAACAAGCACGAAGGGGTATTTAGCTTACCCAGTATGCAATGAAGACGTAACTTCAGATCGGCTGAGAGGAAAACTATGCTATATGGGTCATAGACGTTTTTTACCAGAAAATCACGTGTGGAGAAGGAGTAAGGAATAAAATGGAAAGGTTGAACATAGGGCACCTCCAAGGATTTTTTCTGGTGAGGATAAGTTAAAGCAGTTAGACCGGGTTCATAAAGGCAAACCAGGTAAATCTCCATGTAATCCAGATTTGAAAAGAAAACGGCAGGCCTGCGAATTGAACTGGAGTAGAAAAAGCATTTTCTGGGAGTTACCGTACTGGTCAAAGTTGGATTTACAGCATAATATTGATGTGATGCATTGTGAGAAGAATGTCGGTGAAAGTCTTGTAGGAACATTGCTGGATATTGAGGGCAAGACAAAAGATACGCACAAAGCTCGTTTAGACCTTGCAGATATGAACATAAGGAAAGAACTGCATCTGAAGCAACATGGAAATCAGCTAAAGAAGCCTCCTGCTAGGTACACACTGAAAGTCGAGCATCGACGACTTCTTGCTAACTTTTTGAAGAATGTTAAATACCCTGATGGGTATGCTGCAAATATTTCAAAAAATGTGAGCATTATTGACGGGAAGATATCTGGACTTAAGAGTCATGACTGGCATGTTCTATTGCAACGCCTTATCCCTGTGGGTATACGACCTTTATTGGACAAAGATGTGTGCACTGCAGTCGTTGAGTTGTGCATATTTTTTCAACAAATTTGTGCAAAGACCTTAAAAGTGCCAGAACTAGAAAGGTTGCATACTGAGATAGTTTTGATACTCTGTAAACTGGAGAGAATTTTCCCAGCGGCGTTTTTCGATGTGATACCTCACCTATCCGTACATTTACCTAGGGAGGCTATTCTAGGCGGGCCTGTCTCGTATAGGTGGATGTATCCCATTGAAAGATATTTGGGGACTTACAAAAAATACGTGTCAAACAAAGCTCGGCCGGAAGGTTCAATTGCTGAAACATATGTTATGAACGAGGCAATTACATTTTGCTCGATATATTTTCGCGGAGTTGAGACACGTTTCAATCAAGTGGAGCGTAATGATGATCTTCAAATTGAACATGAAGGTGGCTTGTCGGTTTTTTCCCAAAGGGTTCGTCCATTCAGCGGGAAGAAATTCGTAGCGATTGATCAAGATGATTTAGATAAAGCTCACGGGTACGTGCTCTACAATTGCGATGAAGTCACCATATATGAAGTAAGTGAGTTTAAGTACGAGTGGTTTATATTGAAGAATTTTATATTTTTATAATACAACTTTATTTTATTTATTGTGTTTAATCACTTGCAGGGAACATGAGGATGAGTTGAAACAAATAACCAATGATGATAATTTATTTACTTGACAGATAGAGGAATTTCCGAATTGGTTTCGCCAAAGAGTATAGACTAATCTATCAGTATTTAGTGTATGCGTGGATTATTTGGTTTTGTTTAATCTATGTTAAAGTATTAATTTGATTTTTTAAATTATCTTTGTAGATGAGTAACTTAGTCCAGAGTGGAGAAGTTTCGTCAACTGATGCACTTTATTGTTTGTCATGGAATCCCGATAGCCGCATCCACACATATACTGGTTGTGTTGTCAATGGATGTAGATATCACACAACAGAGCCTGATGATCGACGCAGTACTCAAAATAGTGGGGTTTATGTCGCTGGAGTTTATAATGGGGGAACAGATGATTTCTATGGCGTTCTTTTGAGTATTGTCAAATTGAGCTATATTGATATGCATGATGTTTATCTATTCAAGTGCAAGTGGTACAACACAAATGAGAAAGGGAGAAACGTCAATAAAAGAATACAACGAGATTATAATCTTCTGAGCATTAATACAGACTCTCAATGGTACGAGAATGAACCATATATACTAGCAAATGAAGCACAACAAGTGTTTTATGTTGAGGATCCAAAGTTGAAGCATGGGTGGAAACTGGAAAGTTGTCCAAAAAGTGCAAATGCGAAATGTGTGGGATGTCCCAGAGGTGGATGTTGAAGAAGAAAGCGCAGAGGTGGTTGTGGATGATTTTTAGCTAATCGGTAGTGGTAGAGTCACTCAACAAGATGAGTTCAATGAAGTTCAGTGGGTGGTTGCAGAGGAAGATCTGGAAAATCCTCAGCTGCATCAACAAGATGTTGAGCCTGAAATAATTGATACAGACATGGATAGAATCATAAGGGATAGCACCATCAACGATGTCCCAAGTGATGACGAGGAAGACAATGATAATGCTTATGAGGATAGTGAGAAAGAAAGTGCATCCGATGAATATTATAGTGATTAAATATGTGTTTGGGTTGTTTGTTACTAGTATTTATTTAGTGGTTTTCATAGTTGTTAGCTGAGTTTTCTAAATTTCTGTTATAGATTTTTTGGCCTATTATTATAGATTTTAGTTGTTTACCGTCTATTTTGGATATTTTTTAACAGTTTGATTTTTTTCCCGACATTGCCATATATGTTAATATTTGCTGGATGTTTTGGCATTTGATATGTTTTTTTTTGTAGCATTTGCTATTTTTGTTTTGGCATATCAAATCAGCCAATTGTTTATTACTTTGCGCAAGCAATTTCAATTAAATATAGATTAGCCTATGCAAGATTCGAACCTGCATCTTTGTGCATGAGCACGTCGCTCTACCATTTGAGCTAATAGGCTTTGAAAAATTGTTATTTCAACCACAAAACATTGACATGATGATAATTCTAGCCAGATATATGCACATTTCAGAAGGAGCCTCAGGAAGAGACCATATATACCTAGATGCTTGTTTTCTGAAACTTGTGGGCTCTCATCACTGTGCAGATCAGTTAGCCAATCTTTCACTTTTTTTGTATTGTCTTTGGCTTCAAGAGAAAATCTCTACCACAAAGTTTTTGAGTCATATCCTAAATGCAAGAAGAAAAAGTAACACACAATCAGGTGCAGTTACCTGTATTGAATGACTAAAGAACCCGGTGACAAGATTTTGGTGGCGCTTCGATAAGTAAGGAATCTGAACAAAATAATCACTTTGGAAAGATATTTTCCATAATTCTGCTCAACATGATTGCAACTAAGATTTTTCTCTCACCTGTAAAGTTTAATGGAATTGTTAATTTTACTCTTGTGAAAGCATAATTGTTGACACACAAACTATAGCCTTTGCACAATCTAATTAAATTGTTTCATAAGTAGATTGTTTAATATAATGAAGTTATAGACTTAGGTGATTTCTTTGAAGCAAAATCAACTCCTAGCAATCTTTTCTAAATTCCGAATTGTGTTTATGCATATGGGGTTTTAGATTGTTCTTTTTTATTGATGATGAGCAAAATTAAAGCATGAATCCAAAAGTATCATGCTTGTCTAGATCCACCTGACGACTTTAACCATAAGAAAAAGGTTGGGTAGTAAGCTGATCTAGCCGAATACTACTAATGAATGTTAAGTCTAATATCAAGAATTCTATATTATTGTTAGACATCACCAAATTACAGCAGAAACAGAATTGAGAGCCATTACCTCCAAGAATGATGCATTTGTAGGATCATCTAACATATGCAAGGAACCATCGTCCATAGTGAACCCATTTTGCTTATCTTTTACTTATCATTCATGGCTACTTACATGCCATGTCCAATCTTAACTATTTACTCAAAATTTCGGATACAAAAGCTCCATTTGGCCAAATATAGTTGTTCGCATACAAGGTTTTAACACACAACTCCAACGAAACCCAAGATCTAGAACTAAATTCAAGGCATCCGTGAACATATTTGATATAATTTCTCCTTCTTTGATAATGATTTTGTTCAATGGAAGAGTAGAACTACTGAATATTTACCTCAGATACATAAACACACAGATATACAGACAAAAAATCGCAAAATACTGTAATGAGCATAGCAATCGTCACAACTGAAATCAAATCTAATTGTTATCAACGAATTCACATATTTTAGATCATATGTTGTCTACTACTCTACTTATCTTTGATTCCATATGCATTTCAACGCAAATATGTAGTATTGAGGGAAAAAAATGCACCAGCAGGCAAGAGAGAGGAGAGGAAGTACCACATGAAGCGAGAGACGGCTGAATCAGACGGAAAAGTTCTGACCAGAGCGTGATGGATATGGATATTGTGAGCTCCAGACATCGCAGCAGCTTCCTGCCACCAGCTTGTTAGCCTCTAGAGATGCTACCACGGTTACACGGAGAACAGAAATTGCAACAAAGCTTGAACTTGAAGAAGGTTGGAAAGCATTAGCTAGTCCTTCCATGGTTCCAAGTTGCCTAGCGTTATCGAAAAGATCATCATCATCATGAGCTTTACGTGGATCCTGTACAAGCATTCCACTGTATACAAGGGACCAACCATTAGCTAAAATATAACAGTGAATTTTCACCCAAATTAGCACATAGGCTCAACTTTTCAACTTTCTATCAACAATTAGTAAGTATGGGATTCAAGAAACCATCCAATATTTGCTTTTCCAATTGCATAGAAAGGCGAACGTTTTCCTGTTATATGATCAATTATTTTATAGCAAATAATAGTTGCATGATTCGTAGAAGTGTATTTGTTTTTTTTTAGCAATCCTGTAAAATTATTATCACCTAATCTTAATATACAAACACAACATTACTACCAGTCTACCACATTGCTACAAGAGATGGGTGCTAAATTCAATTCACAAATTAACAAATCATAATCAAAATTTCACAAAATTTATTCTCTAAATCACAATCCCTAATTAAATTTCACAAAGTATATAAGCAATAAGGCAAAAAAAAAAACAAAAAAAACTAACCTTGTCAATTCAAAGACGATTTCGAATTTAGGAAGAATATTTGGGATTTCACTTCAAGGCTGCAGGCAGCGACGGGCAAGAGAAATGAGTCAGCAGTATCCGCTAGCTCTGGAGGAAGAGCCAAGTGGGGACGCCGTCGCTGCCACTCTGGGGAGGAGCCAACATCGTCGGAATGGGGTGCGGTGCCGAGAGAGATGGATATGTGAGAGATATGGGGCAGCGTCAAGGTTTCTACAGTGGCCGCTAGCTGTGGAGGAAGAGCCAAGTGGGGTCTTCATCGCCGCCACACCGGGGAGGAGCCAACAGCGTCGGAGCGGGAGACGGTACCGAGAGAGATGGTTCTGACAGAGACATGGTGCGGTGCCAAGGTAAAAGAGACGACGATAGTTTGGACTTGGAAAAGACGGTGGCAATTTTGTAATTATAACTGCACAATGACAAAAGTTAAGGGCATAATGGTAACTCAACTTTTGACATGCTTGCTTCAACCCTCCCTTTTATATATCTAAGATAAGATAAGATGTATTAAACTAATATTAAAATAAAATAGAAATTATAATTAAGTAAAACTATATAAATTAATATGATCAATATATATGATTGTTTATATGGAATATATAATATCAAATTTTATTAGAATTTTTAAAAAGTAAACCCTTGCGTAGCACGAGTTTACTTTGAATAACTAATTATATTTCAATAATTTTATGGTAAATTTGTTGGATTTATTTAATTACTAATTAGATTGATACGTTTGGATTAAATAACGTTTTCACATTTTTTGAATAAATTGTATTTCACCATAAAAATTGAGTTATATGGGGATCTTAAATGAATAATTTGATTTATTTTAATTTTTTGTGGCCAAAATACCATATTGGTATTTAAAATTGATGAGGTTAGATATATGAGTATTTAAAAAGACTCCGATGTCAAATTGGTATTTAAAATGGAACCGATGGACAAATTAGTATTTTTTCTGATCGGAAATTCGGTTTCATGCGTGTAACTCTCCGATTAAATAGGGATTTAGATATTTTATTAGGAGAAAGAAACCAGTCCAAGCTAAACAAAAATGGTCCAGTATACGCGTAGGAGTAACGTGCATGAAAACCAAAATCCTGAACAGAAAAAATATCAATTTGTCCATCGGTGCAGTTTTAAATACCAATTTGGCACCAGAGTCTTTTTAAATACCCAAATGTCCGATATCGTTGTCAATTTTAAATACCAATTTGCATATAAGTGATACTTCCTCTGTTAATTAAAACATGACGTTTTACTATTCACGCACATTTTTTATGTGTTAAAAACTATATAAAATACTAACTTTTTTAAAAAAAATTGAAATAATTTCATACTTATTACTAGTAAGTATAAATTTATAAAAAACAAATTTTTAAAAAAGTTAATATTTTATATAGTTTTTATCATTATAAAAAAGCGTTCATGAATAGTAAACGACAAGTTTTAATTAACAAAGGATGCATAAATTACTATACCCTTATATTTACAAAAATAAAGTAAAATAATATATTTTGTAATCACTTAAGATATGAGATTGAAAATTTATATTAAAAATTAATTCAAACAACTTAAAAAAAAACTATATGTTGAAATAAATGACTCTACGCTTATCATGTCTGTGTTTTAGTATTATATATTGAATTGATATAGATATAGATTATATATAATTTATTGATATAGTAAAAGTGAACATTAATTCAACAACTTTACGAAAACTATATGTTTTTCATTAACAATATAATTAATAAATAAAATTTCAATTTAAATCGTAAAAGTGAACATTAATTACATATCATTTGGTAGATTGGTTGACGGTCATTTCTCTAATTCTCGCATTATAATTTAAATTTTATGTTTATTTGCATATTTTTAATAGAATTTTAATAATAACATATATAATTTTAAAATATTATATTTATGTGTACGGAACGAGACTTAAACTAGTATAATATATATAAATATCATATGAATTATATGACATTAGAAAACTACACAATTTTAATATTTAATCAATTAAAGTTTTCCATAAGAATTATAATATATTTTTGTTAACATTTTTTGTTCAATAATAAATTATTAATAATAAAAACTTCATAATAAATTAATATATTATTATGTACAAATTTTATATAACTATCAAAACACTAGTACAAAATAGACTTTTACATTTTATATATAACCAGATATGTTTTTTTTTATTAGTTTTTTTTTATTAGGGTATATAACCGGATATGTAATTGATAAAGGAATATTACGTTTAATTTTATACCTTAAATTTACAGTTTTTAACTTTATATAAATTGAAATAATTCAAGAAGTTATAAAAAAAAAATCATGAAAAAATCACTTACTTTACGGAAAATTCCTCCTTTACAAAGATTTGGGTGTTAAGGGCGGCAAATCCTTTTTATTCTACCGCCTAAATACGCCTCTAATATATGCCCTCTCTCACAAACCCTATTCCCAGATTTCAATTGTGATAGTGTACCGGTGGCAATCGAGAACCCATTGAAGATGCCTCTCATCCAACGCCAAAGCCAGTGATTTTCGAAAGGTTTTGCACTTCAGAGTCGTCTAGTGGTCAGATTCAACCACATTCAGGTACAGTTCCTCTCCCTTTGTTGTGTTTGTATGCGATTGGATTGAGGCTATAGCAATTGTCTTCCATAAGTCCTCTTGTGTTTACATTAGTTCAATTCCGCATGTTCTGTCTCTTCGAGGTATCTGGTTGCAGAAATTGATGTTGATATCTGGCTTAGTGTCTCTGAAGAGGGGAAATGGGGGAATAGTGAAGTCAGGTTTAGTGTCTTTTTCTCAAGAAATAAGGGCCAACGCAAGACCACAACCACCCAGATTCTGAATCTAAGTGAGAAATTAGAGAGATAAGTTTGTGTCAAAGGGCAATTGAACGAGAGGCCCGTGACAGTCGAGAGAGAGGGAGATGCAAAATATGACGGACTGCCCATTTCAAATGGACCAATTAATTCATCCCAAAATGCCATATATCTGCTTGGGCAATAATCAATTTTATAAGAGTACTTTATTGGTAAATATTGCAAGAACAATCTCATGTGCCAAACGAGAAGTTTTAGATCTTATATAGTATTCATTTTGAACTTATGATTATTTTATTTGATCAAATATTGAGGACAAGGGTTGATGGGTTTAAATCCAAGTGGGTGGGAGCCAATAGGGATTGTCTTACTCATGTTGTGTGGTATGAATGTTAAATATATCTTTCAACTAGTAAGAATCCACTATGAGTTTTGTGGAGTTAACTCCAAATAATATCTCAGGCTGTTGCTTACCTTTTGATGTGACTATGTATTGTGATTTTGTATGTGAGTAGCTCCTTTCTATACAACACATAAGATGCAGGTTTTCCTAGCAAATCTTAGCAGCTGATAAGAATCAGAAATTCAAGATATATCTTTCAAGATATATCTTTCAACAACTCTCTCTCTCCGAAACTCTGTCATCATCTACATTACTTGTGTCTTGTTTTTTCATGTTTCATTTTCTTATTCTTCTTTTTCTTTTCCATATTTATCTGTTTAATTTTTTTCGAGAGAGAATAAATCATTTTTTGTTTGATAATGTGATCATTGACTAAATGAGAAATTTTTTTATCAGGAAACATGTATGATTATTGATTAGAGTTGGAATATGGAAGATGATTCTTATTCCACAACACCCTCTTGATTATCCTTGGCTTCTGATTCCACAACTTATAATGCACCCCCTCCCTTATTCAATTCGCACAAATCACGAGTTTGTCTCCATTTTTGCGGATACAATGGAGTATCTGACAACTTTTGTTTTTATTTTTATTCTTTTCCTTTCAAATAATCATTGTTGAGGGTTGCTAATATACCTACGTGGGTTGTGGCTGTGATGATGGATCTTACTTACTGTAGTTTCATTCATTCATTCTTTGGTTTTTTATGTTCAATTTCGGGGGAGTCTCAGAATTTACTCTGAGGGACTGGTGGTGCAGGTTTGAGGCTGTCAACTTTCATTGTATGATTTCCATATTTTTTTGGCTTGATTGCTTGTTGGTTTCCTATGCTGGTAAACTGTAGCTGTTGTTTTTATGTGAGCAATAAGCCAAATACAATACTCAAATAGCGATTGAATTTCTACACACAAAGTCCTTGAATGTATCAACTTATATTTTACTTGTGAAAAATGTTCAATACGATTAAATCAAATTAGAACAAATAATACATATTAGAGTTCCATCTCAATGTTGTCTTTGCAACAAAAGTACGGTTAAATAGATTTATTATTAGAGTTCCATCTCAATGTTGTCTTTGCAATACGGAGGATGAAGATGACAACCATAATCTACTACGATGTCATGTTTCCAGGTCCATTATTGATAAATATGAGTATACTACGGGGAAATCTTTTATTGGAATTAGGGATGCCCATACCACAATAGAAGAAATAAATCAAATTAGAACAAATAATACATATTTTGAACATCTTTGTATTATATGGATAACTATATGGGAGATCAAAAACTCAATCATTTTCCAAAATAAAAGGATGGAGAACGTGTCCTCTATTATCCAACAAATTGTTAATTGTATTACAAAGAAAATGATGGGTAGACATATAAGATGGGTTAAGCCACCTATGGCCATTTACAAAATCAATGTAGATGGGTCCGTCAAACTCTCTAGGGAAAGTCAAATAGGGGGCATTGTAAGAGATTGGGATAGTCAGGTCATTAATATTTTCCACGAAAAGGTTCCAAAGGGATCGGTCCTCCAAACTCAATCCCTTCCTTTCTACAATGGGATAGAGCTAGCACGCGGAAGAGGATGGAATATCGTCATCATTGAATGGGAAGTTTAGAAGATTAGGAATATGAAGAGGGAGTTTGCGAAGATTGAATTCCGACACTGCTTTAGAGAAGAAAATTCGGTAGCTGATTATATAGCTAATAATGATTTTGATTGTAATATGTTTATCGTCCCTTTGAACATGGAGCTTTGTAACATAATCCGCCAGGATGATAAAGAATGCTCTTCATTCTAATAGTTACCTACTATAAAAAATTAAAATAAAAAAATATTTATTTTGTCTGAAAGCTTGTTAAAAATCAGTCAAAATTACAGTTTTCAGTAAAAAAAAATAGAGAGAAGTGAGCAATTTCACTTTAAGCAAAAATCTTGAAATGAGTGTGACAAATATATACGACAAGTAAAATATATCAAACCACAAAACTTCATATTGTGTGAATTATCTCTAAATTCTAATGTTTAGAATTTACACTCACCTAGGACACGTAAAACTTCAAACCACAAAAAATTAGATACTAAATACAGTGGAGATCTGCTGCCCCCTTTCCTATACTTTTCTCCCTACATTATAAAAATATTGTAAAATGTTGTTGCAGGAGTAAATCGAGTATTGAAATAAATATGAAATATAGTTCAGATTGACTTCCCTGTCTCAGCAAATAAATACAAGACTTCCTCCCGTTGTAGTAAGAGAATAGTCAGGATCGAATCCACGAGGAAGCACGTTAACAGTTCTTAGGTAGCTGTAAATTCTCACAGAAGCAGCAGAAAGACAGAAACACAGAAAGGAAAGAAACAAATAAACCCGGCAAGGGCAACTAAAATAAAAGCAAAGAACAAAGCAAAACAAGAAAAGGCAAAGCGAAACAGCAAATAAAACGAGGACACAGAAGCTACTCGAAGTCGACTAGCTGTCCTCTAGATCGACTAAGGTGGTCGACAAAAGAAATTCAGAAACAGAAAATAAACAACTCGACGAACAAAGCTCTACTCGACCTCGACAAGAGGTACTCGATCTCGACTAGAGAAGCAAAGACAGAAACTTGAAAGCAGAGAATCGACAAAGACAGAAGAAAACCAACTCGACCTCGACAAAGGTCCTGCTCGACGATGCTGCTGCTGGTGGAGTCGCCTTGGTCTGGTCGAGATCGACTAGGGCTCTACTCGATGTCGAGGAGACTTGGTCGATCTTGACCCCATACTTAGTTCCTGTCAAGGCATCCGAAAAATAATGAATCCACAATGACTTACCTTGGTCCGTGTCGATTGGATTCTCTGTGTTTTCCTTGAGGATTGCCATGATCTCCTCCACCTGGGCCTCCATGTCCCTCTTTTCCACCTCTTCAGGGGTCATATTTCTGACCTTGGGTTCCCCGCAGGTGATGTAGCCAGCTGAGATAGATTTGACCTCTTCCATTGGGCCTGTATGCCTTTCAGTTTTATTAAAGGAATACTCAATTACCTCATCGCTGATGTTGAAGGTGAGCACTCCTTTCCTTACGCTTATGTTGGCATCCACCATCGCCAAGAATGGTCTTCTTAAAATAATTGGACAAGCAGGATCTTCTTGCATATCAACTATTAAGAAATCAGCAGGGACGAAGAATTTACCTACTTGTACTGGGACATTTTCCACCATGCCTGTTGGAATGACCACCGTGTTGTTGGCCATGTATAGTCTAGCATCCACAGGCTCCAAGGCACCTATCTTAATCTTGGACCAAATTGTTAAAGGCATTATACTCACACTAGCTCCAAGATCACATAGGGCATTAATTTTGTATGGACCGAATCCAATAGTTATAGCAAACTTACCTGGATCCGGCCTCTTCTCCAATATGTCCAGATGGCTGCACTCCTCTGTGATTTCCGCCATCGATCGCTTTTTGCTCAAAATCTCCTTCAGGAACATGACATAGGATGGCATTTCATTGAGAGCTTCTGTGAAGGGGATGGTGACGTTGAGCTTCTGAAGCATCTTGATGAAGCGCTGAAACTTTTTCTCTGTCGGGTCCTTTAGAGATTTTATGGGGAAAGGCAGCTTCTTTTTCTGAGTCGGAGCCAGAACAGACGTCAGAGGTGCTGCAGACTTCTCTATGTCGACCAGGGGCTCCTCGACATCGACAAGTCCTTTGTCGACATCGACCAGATTGGGCCCAGTCGAGTTGCTGTGTGGTGCAGACGAGGATTCTGGAAGTTTCTCCTCGAGGTCGACGAGGCTCTTGTTGAGGTCGACCAGATGTTTGTCGAGATCGACTACTGTTTTGTCGAGATCGACTTGTTGTTCCTCGCTGTTCTGCTGCTTTCCGACCTTTGGCTCTTGCAGTTGATGACCGCTTCTGAGTTTTACAGCAGCGACGTGTCCAGTCCTTCCCTTAGGATTTGGTTGTGAAGATCCAGGGAGTGCGCCTGACTGTCGGGGGATTCCTGCTGCTAGCTGACCAATCTGTGTATCAACTGTTTTCCACCAGATATCAATTTCCCCAAGCCTAGAATTGACACCTTGCATCTGAGTATATACGGAGTTGAAGGATTGCCTAGTTTCTGAGTGGTTCCTCCGTATTTCCTCCAGGACTGTCTGTATATCATCTTTTTTCTGGTCCCTTTCTGGATGTCCTGGAGCTCTGTAGGGCGGGGGGTTCCTGGGGACACCTTGGTTCCACTGTGGTTGCTGAAACCTTTGGTCCCCCATGTAGCGATTGGGACCCCCTGCGTAAGCTACATCCTCATGATGCTCTGCCATCCTGACTTGTTCTGTGTGTGGGCACTCAGGAGTGGTGTGCCTTTGCGATCCGCATTCAATACAAGGCTGGTTGACAGAGAGATACTTGACTTGCTTGATGAGCTTCTTATTATGGTCTCTGTAGTATTGCTCCCTGACATCTGGGTCAATCTCCTTTGCTGGCTCATAGAGAGGCATAGATGGTGCTGGCCTGGCGTATGGGTTCTCTTCATAGGTTACAGTAGACCCATACTTGTTGTCGTAGGTAGTGAGCTTCTCTAGCACACCCTATGCGTCATTTGGTGGCATCGTCAAATACTCATAGCGAGTATAATTGTTGATTCTGTCCTTAGTGACTTGGTCAAGAGAGTTGAAGAAGATCTCCTGAATTATGTAGGGTGGCCGTCCATGAGTAGGGCAAGATCGCAGAAGTTCCTTGTAGCGCTCCCATGCCTTTGCCAGCAGTTCCCCTTTCTGCTGTTTAAAGGCGGTGATTTTCTGGCGGAGATGTGCTGTTTTTGCAGGTGGGAAGAATTTTTTCAGAAACTCTTGCTCTACTTGGGCCCAGGTTGTGAGTGATTTTGCTTTCAGCCCTTCCAGCCATTTCAGTGCAGGCCCAGCGAGAGACCAGCGAAAGGATTTCATCTTGACATATTCCAAGGTTGTACCTTCTGCAAGAGTACGGCACATATCATGAAAATTAGTAATATGTTCAAGAGGACACTCATTAAATCTGCCGTAAAAGGCATTATTTTTAAGCTCTATAAGAAACTGAGTGCGAATTTCAAAAGAGTTTTCAGGGATTAGAATCGCCGATTCAGGCACGACAAGAGTTGGGTGCATGTAGTCCTCTGCCGTGGTTGGATACTGGGCAAGCTCAGCATGTGCTTGTTCCCTTGCTGCTCTCTCAGCGGTGATAGCAACATCTTTAGCGGCGAGTTCCCTGGTAAGCCTAGCGATCAGCTGTTCCTGTGTTTCAGCGGCCGCCATGATCCTTTTGAGTTTGGAGTGGATGTGTAGGTAGCGCTCCGGTTCGTCTAAGCTGTCAAACTCAGGTGTTTGACCAGAACGACGCATACACCTGCAAACTAACTCAAAGAAACAGTGAGAACTGACTACCTAAGGCGCGATTGATTGCCTCCCCGGCAACGGCGCCAATTTGTTGTTGCTGGAGTAAATCGAGTATTGAAATAAATATGAAATATAGTTCAGATTGACTTCCCCGTCTCAGCAAATAAATACAAGACTTCCTCCCGTTGTAGTAAGAGAATAGTCAGGATCGAATCCACGAGGAAGCACGTTAGCAGTTCTTAGGTAGCTGTAAATTCTCACAGAAGCAGCAGAAAGACAGAAACACAAAAAGGAAACAAACAAATAAACCCGGCAAGGGCAACTAAAATAAAAGCAAAGAACAAAGCAAAACAAGAAAAGACAAAGCGAAACAGCAAATAAAACGAGGACACAGAAGCTACTCGAAGTCGACTAGCTGTCCTCTAGATCGACTAAGGTGGTCGACAAAAGAAATTCAGAAACAGAAAATAAACAACTCGACGAACAAAGCTCTACTCGACCTTGACAAGAGGTACTCGATCTCGACTAGAGAAGCAAAGACAGAAACTTGAAAGCAGAGAATCGACAAAGACAGAAGAAAACCAACTCGACCTCGACAAAGGTCCTTCTCGAGATCGACCAGATCTCCTCTATGTCGACAAGAAACAGAAAAAGACAGAAATTGCAGAATTAAACACAAACGCAGATTTTCGACTGAAATAAACTTCAATATATTAAAAGACCTCCAAGGCCAGGGTTTCAGCACCACAACGATAACCATACAAGTAACACGTAAAGGCATAAAAGATCATGCTTTCCATCAAATAACTATCGTCATTAACAAATAGGCATATAGAGGCTCTCGCATAAGCCCTAATTGTTACAAACCCTTTTTCACATAATTAACCCAAGTTGCATTAAGATCACTTTCGCTTCAATAACACAAACAAGGATCACCTTCAACTCTCGCAAAAGAATCATGCTCATAGGGATAGAAGATGAATTGCACAAAAGATCTGACCTTTATCGCATCGCCTCACATGGCCACCGTTGGGCTCACCCCAGCCCCAGAAGTGGGTGGACTACTCACGCCTCATCGCAATTGCAGACATTGAATGAAAAGAAATAACTTGCATAAAACTATATTCAAAAGCCTTTACAATTCCGGCAATCAACTTTCGCAGAAAGCCAAAACCCTAAAAATCTTAGAACTCCTAAACTTCTCTATGGAATTGTATCTCTGAACTGGAAGTAGATTGAATTCTTAAAACTGAGCCCCCTAGGGCCTTATTTATAGGCTTCATTCCCTAGCTAATCTAGGAAAGAAGATATCTATCTCTATCTAAAATTATATCTAAAACTTGAAAGATAAATAAAATGTTTTATGGAAATAAATCAATAAGGAAAGGATAAAACTAAATAGGTAAGACTTCATGATGTGATAGATCTTATCTCCTTGATGATAGAACTTGATGGAATCGGATAGAATCTTCCGCCTTCGCGCCCAAGGAATGCAAAACCGAGTAGGATTCATCAAGCCGCGTCGAACAGCTTCTGGAAGCTTCGTCGACCTCGACAAGGCTCTTGGCTCACGGTGCTCGTCGACCTCGACAAGGGGTAGTCGATGTCGAGTAGGATTAGGTCATCCACAAAGCTTCCTCGGGTTGGCGTGCTCGACAAGCCTGGATCTGGACTCTAGGCGTCGTCGATCTCGGGTAGCCTTCGTCGACCTCGAGTAGGGATGATCGTCGACTAGGTCTCCTCGAGTGGCTTTCCTCGGCAAGCTCGGATCAGCGAGTTGCCTCTTCTGCTGGCAGCGGGTTTTTCCGCGGCAGCGAACGGTCCGCTGCAGCGAGTCGAGTCGCTGGCAGCGAGTGCTGCCTGGTCGTCCTCGGCTTCTCTCCTTGTCGACTCCGGGTGTGGCGTCTGGGCTTCGTCGACCTCGACTAGTAGTCCTCGAGATCGAGTAGGCTCCGGAGCTTCGGGTTGGTCTAGCTGTCGATCAGGCTCCGTCGACAAGGTCGTGCTCGGACATGCTCGTCTATGTCGAGTAGGCCTACTCGAGATCGAGTAGCCTTGACTCTCAGACTGGTTCCGCTGCTTTGACCTTGGACTTCTGTAGTGGTTTTCTAAGCTTTTCCGACCTTCTGTAGAATTGCTGTAAAATGCCTCGATTTCTGCGAATTAAACAGAAACTGGTGTAGATTCCAAAATTTGGCAAATAAACATAAACTACATAGATTCTGTACTATCTAAACCCAAATGAATGCAATGTATACAGAAATCGATATAAAAGTTACTGTAAAACATGGCAGATTCAGCTCACAACATAAAACATATTTATTCTTTAAAAAATTATAATTATATTACTAATATTTATTTTTTATATATCTTTTTTTCTATCCTATGTCATTGGGGCATATGATAATCACACTAATTTGGAAATGTTTTAAAAATTTTAGTTAGTTTAGCTTTTTCTTTAATTAGATTATATGGGTCGTTTGCTTTTTGGTAGGGAATAGTTTCTAGTTTAGGGTCTTATCCTATGCCTTTAAGGAATAGAATAGAAAAACTATTTATATATTTATAAAATTTAATATTGAAAAATCATGTTTTACAATATTTTTAAATTAAAAAGTGAATATTTTACAGAACACAATTATCATAAGTTATAAAACATGACTTTTCAAAATAAAATTTTATACAAACATGATTTTTAAAAATAAAATTTTATAAATATATAAAAATATATGTTAATCATATAAATATTTTTTTTTATTTTTTAAAAATTAAATAAATATTAAAAAAAAGATGAAAGGGTAGTAATTAGACCAAAAAATGGACTTATTTGCAAAAAACACCTAGCAGGTCCAATAATGTATAATCTAACCTCGTCTACCTTAAGCAAAAAATAGACCCGGTGAAAAGGGACTGTTCATGAGCTGGGATAACAGGTAAGGAGGGGAGTTGCTTCTTCCTCCTTCGCAACCAGGGTCGTTCCTCTCCATCTCCTTTCCGCCGCCTCTATTCTACCTTCTCCTTCCTCTTGGCATCTGTTTCTCCCTCCTTCTACATGTAACCGGAACCCCATAGCCTTGTCGGAGAAGACAATCGTTGACGCTCTTCATCCGAGCAATCTATTGAAATTGTTTCCGGTAAGGGACGAGGGAGCGTACCACCGTCTTCAAGGTCAGAATCGGGTCGAAGCACACACCAATCCGCCTTCAGATTCCCAATTCCATCAAAATCGCCTCCAATTTATCTGTTGCGATGCGTTGGCAGAGCAAAGGAGGAGCAATTGCAGCAATCAGAGGCAGTAGAAGCGGCCACGGAAAAAGAAGATGAAGAGTACAATGTTTACGTCCATGTGAACCATGTGCAATCACATCGTCATCGTCATGGTCTCTCCCTGGACTCCCGAGAAGGGGTTGGGGCTAGGGTTTGATGCGCGGGGCTCTCTGTCTGTGCAGAATAGGAATATTTTTCGGTACAAGACGGAGACGAGGCGACCGATTGGATCCTCGTTCCCGTTTGGATTGGACGATTGATTCCATGGGATTAGCTATAGTCCCGTCAAGACCCTGGAGAAGGTTGCAAGGTCGCCTTACAAGGTAATGTGATCTTTAGGATTCTTTCAATTGAATTGATTTGTCTCTTTCTTGAAATTAGTTGAGCTTGTGGAAGACCGTCTTGTTATCTGCTTCAATTTAAAGCTCTCTGATCTGTTTGCAATCACTGTTAGGACTATTTTTGGGGAGGAATTTGAGGTTCAGATCGATAGGTATCAGAATGTTGGGTACTTGAAGCAAATGATCTTCAAAGAGGGGAAGGGATTTGTTGATCTTGATCATGAGGACTTCTTTCCTGTTAGTGAGCGCAGGAGTGCTCAAACCAGAGGACTTGAAATTCTTTGCTGGGTATGCTGGGATCGAAATGGTGATTCCAGCTTCAATGCTCTCATTGATAGTGGGACATCATTTACAGTTCTTCCAGCTGATGTCTATGATTTATTTGTTAAAGAAGTACTTCATTTTCAACTATGCAGAACCACCCATGTTCTTAATTCCCTTTTTAGTTATAAGTCAATCACTTTATTATGAATACTCTTTTGTTGCCTTTATTAATAGTTTGATCGTCAAGTAAATGGAACAAGGATAACAATTGATGGGAGTCCTTGGAACTATTGCTATACAAGCAGGTAAACATACATGTCCTTCTTTGGTTGCATACATACATTTAACATTGGATTCAGCAATTTGTATATTTTGCATTAGTAACATGTTTTTCTTTCCTGGTAATCAATGATAAAGAACTGTCTGACTTCCCATCTATCAAGTTTGTATTTGCACCAAACAACAACTTTGTCATCCATAGCCCTCTCTTTAGTGTGTATGGAATTCAGGTTTGTATGATGATTTCTGTTAGTTTTAAAAAAAAAAAGAGCTGACGAGTTTGATTATATGTTGAAGATAACAAAGAATGGGGTTAAAATCTTGTTTTCCAGGGAATTTATGGATATTGTCTAACAATGCAAAGAGGAGACAACATTGGGATAATTGGACGTAAGTTGTGATGGTGGGGGTTCAAGTATATGTTCAGTTCCCGTTTCATGAAATGTGTTTGGTCTTTCGTTGTCCATTTCACAAAATCTTTTATTGAAACTTTTGGTCAGAGGACTTCATGACAGGATACCGCATTGTGTTTGATAGGGAGGATATGAAACTGGGTTGGTCTCCCTCCAAATGTAAGTGCTTGGGCCTTAGTTCTTGGATGCGATAATTTAAGCAGTTTCACCCTCCAATAGCAAATCACCCAACCCATTGCCCACCAATGAAGAGCAAAGCAGTCCAAGAGGCCGTGTTGTTCCTCCAGCCATTGCAGGAAAGACGCCTTGGTTATGGTACGAGGAATACTTTGTCTTTTATTTCATAGCATAAGCTCTTATAGATTGAACTTTTATATTTGTAATGAAAGTTTTTATATATTGATGGCAACTGGCAAGGGTTCGTTTTGATGATTTTGATTGTTTTTGGCGTTTGATTATGAAACCAAATCGCATCAAGTTTAGTTTGAACTCCTTATTTTTCATAGTTGGTTAACTGTTTAGTTTGGTGGTATACCTAGAGAGGAAGTATATGAAAATCATAGGCATGAAGCTTAGATTACTTGCTAGCTTAGCTTGAAGGAAACATGGTAAGAAATAACCTATTAGCTCAATTGGTAGAGCACTGTGTATGCACAGAAAGATGTGAGTTCGACTCTCGCATAGGCTAATGCGGATTATGTGTTCATATCTGTTTGGACTTATACGATTGAACATGGTAGGAAATATATACATTAGTGACAGGACAAATTCGTGAACCTGGTAAGACAAATTCATAAATCTCTTCAGACTTGTACAATTATGAACCTGGTAAGAAATATATACACTAGTGGTATGATATATTTGTGAATCTGGTAGGGATAAATTTATGAATATATGGTAGGATAAATTTATGAATCTGGTAGGATAAATTTGTGAATCTGGTAGGAAATATATACACCAGCGGAAGTGGAAGATTTTTACCTACTTGGTGTTTGTTACATCAAACTTGGATATTGGTTATTCCTTTGTTTCTATGCTATTATCTTTGGTATCACCTGTTTTTTGCTTTGTTTTTTTCTCTGGACGAATGTGTTGAGAAAGGTAATTGGACCAATTGATCCATCTAAAGGTTATATAATAACAGATTTCAAGTTAATGAATTTAGACGTTTTCTGATTAGGCAATGTTAGGGTTGTTTTATACTAATGACAGATTCCAAGGTAGGCAATGTTAGAGTTGTTTTATACTAATGACAGATTCCAAGGTAGGCAATGTTAGGGTTGATCATGCTTTCTATGGGGATTTATTTCTGTCCTAAAGTGTTGGAAAATATTTCGTCCCTATTATTTATTTATTTATTCCAAGTTTATTCACTCAGATTTTATGAATGTATTCCTGCTTCTCTTGCCCACATGAAGACAAGACGTTCTCCATTTCAATTATGTTATGGATACTGAATCAATTATGTTTTGTTCTAATATTTCCAGGACAAGTATTTGATGAGTTACGAGGTAGTCGACAGTGAGCATAGACTTGTAGCATCAATTTCATTTCCATATAACATTTTTTGAAATTTTTTTAATCAACATAGGTTGATGATTGGTTGTGCCAAGCTCCCACTCCCGAGAGCCCACCAACTGCCGAACACGACCTTCAGACAAACCCTATCACCTGGGGTACGACACGGGAACAGAGGATCAGCCTGGGGGTAGTTATGTTATAAGACAGAGGAACAACTACAAAGTATAAGTACAAGATCACTTACCCATCGTTGCCACTGCCACCGGACAAAATTCTTGCACTTTTTCAAATATGAAAGGACAGTTGTACACTATTGGTAGGACGAAAATATTATATTGGTAGGGTGGGTACTGTATCGTTTCCTGGGATGAACGTGTAAATTTTTCCCCGTCCTTTCCGCTTCTCTTCTACTCTGCCTCACTTTTTGCAAAACATGTTACGGTGTTTCAGATCCTCCTCTCAAGCTTATGTATGTTCTTGGGGGACACCCATCAATGCAATCATTGCATTTTCCCCTCATAAATGCTCCCCCCTTTCCCCAAAGGAGGAACCCTGTTTTAGCGCCAAAACTGCATTGGCAGCCCGCCAAATCAGCTACAGTGAATCCCCTTCAGATTCTCTCCAAAATATCTCCAGGTACGGAAAGACAGGTTTAGCCTATTGGTAGGACCAATTCATTCTATTGGTGAGATGGGAAGTATACAGTTTTTTGAAATGAACGAAGGATGCCTTTTGGTGCCACATGTCACTAACAACTACTGACAGCTACAGTGTAGCTACAGTGTCTCTCCCCTTCACCTGGAACTTCCTCATCCGGTTACCTTTTTTTTTTGCAATACTAGACCACTTTCTACCCCTAGCCAAAAAAAAGTACATGTCTAGTTATGCAAACATTTTTTTTTGGTCTAGTTATGCAAATCGGCCTTAAAAAAAATTAGTGGAATAGGGAGGGGTGTTAAACATCTGAATTGCTAAGTGTGACAGAAAACCACATACAAAAACCAAACAATTAAGTTGTGTAATGGTATAACGGTGTAGTATACAAAAGGAAAAATTGCAAGACTATACAAAAAACCTCACCGGTTGGCAAAAGTAGCATTGTCACTGTCAAAATTGCAAGGGGGAGGAAATTGCTAATTTTGCAATTTTTGGGGCAAAAGGTGTAACAGGTTGCAAGTAAGTTGAAAATCTTGAATTTTAATTGTTTTGAACTAATTTTCGATCATTTTCATTAGTTAAAATTAAAAAATAAATTTATATTTGAACTTAATTTAATTTTATCTATCTTTAGACACCCACTTTATATATGTTTATGGAAAAAAATATTTCGAAGTTAGATTATTTTCTGTACAGTTATTTAAGTGTCGGATAAAATTTATTTGCCAGTTATTATAGTTTATGTGCTACCAATATCTAAAATTATGCCATAAAAATAAATTTCAATGACAATGATATATTTAGATGTCTATGAATTGCTAATTGTGAAGGACTCCAAATGTCCAAGTTGCACCTGCAAGCTGTAAAGATTCCAAGCAACATAAATGATTCAATGCAACCTCATTCAATGGAGGTGATAAAAGCCAAAAACGGCACATCAGCAAAGCTGCAAATGATGATCCCAAAAACCCTACAGAAATCAAGTGACAAGTGACTTTTTATAGTCCTAGGGTCCTACATCACGTGACAAGCATGCCCTTAGGCTTATTACAGCAAAAAACCAATAAAACAGTAAAATGTAAGGCATGAGCGAAGCGAGGAAAGATGACTAGAGGAACACAGTGAGGGTCAAAACCATGAGGCCTAGAATGGATCATGGTCTAGTCTTCATATCCCCTCCTCATGTTGGACGTATGTCGAAGCCAACAAGTCCCAACTTGCAAGAGAAAAAGTAATGAGGTGTCTCTCCCAATGGCTTTGTGAAAATATAAGCTAATTGGACCCCTGTACGAACATGCTGAGGTTGAACAAATCCTGCCACTAAGAACTTTCGAATGAAGTGGCAATCAATCTTAAGGTGTTTAGTTCTCTCACGAAACACCGGATTTTCAGCAATATGGATTGTTGCCTTGTTGTCACAATAAAGAGGGATCGACAATGGAATATTAATCCTCAAAGTATTGAGCACACCTTCAATCCAAATCAACTCACTTATGGTGGTTGACATACTCCAATATTCTGCTTCTGCAGATGATTTAGAAATTGTGGCATGTTTCTTAGTTTTCCATGACACCAAAGCATCTCAAATGAACGCACAATACCCTGTTAATGACTTTAAACTGAACAGGCAAGTTCCCCAATCTGCATCACAGTATAAAGAAATTGCTAGATTGGAATGTACTAGATAATACAGTCCCACACCTGCAGTTCCTTTCAAATATCTCACAATGTGGAGGGTTGCCTCATAGTGTGGCTTCTTAGGTTCACTCATGAACTAGCTCAAGTGTGGCACTGCATGAGAAATGTCTGGTCTAGTGAGATTTAAAAACAGCAACTTCCCTATTAGGCTTTGTTGTGAGCTGAATCTGCCATGTTTTACAGTAACATTTATATCAATTTCTGCATACATTTCATGCATTTGGGCTAAGATAGTACAGAATCTATGTAGTTTATGTTTATTTTCCAAATTACGGAATCTACACTAGTATCTGTTTAAATTTGCAGAATTCGAGGCATTTTACAGCAATTCTAAGGAAGGTCGAAAAAGCTCGGAAAACCACTACAGAAGTCCAAAGTCAAAGAAGCAGCGGAACCAGTCGAATCAAGCCGAGAGCCAAGGTTACTCGATCTCGAGTGGACCTTACTCGATCTCAACGAACATGTCCGAGCATAGACCTTGTCGACCAAGAGCAAAGTCGAGAGCTAGACCAACCAAGCTCCGGAAGTCAACTCGATCTCGACAAGATCTAGTCGAGATCGACGAAGCCTAGACGCCACACCCAGAGTCAAGAAGAGGAGCTGATCGAGAAGCCGAGGACGAAGACGCTGAGCAACCCTACTCGATCTCGATGAGACCTTGTTGAGATCGACGAGCCACCCTGCGCCAGTCCGAGGCCATGCCGAGGAGCCCTAGTCGACATCACCAGGGAGCCATCCTCGACCACACCCCTAGTCAATCTCGAGGAGACCTAGTCGAGATTGACAAGCGCCAGGAGCCCAGATCCGAGCCATGTCGAGCAGAGTCACCCGAGAAGTTCAGTCGACGATGAATCCTAGTCGAGATCGACAAGCCCTTGTCGAGATCGAGTAGACCAGATTCCAGAAACGCGTCGACGTGGGCAGACCGAGTAGAGTTGGGATTCCTTGGGCACGAAGGAAGTCGAGTAGGCCGAGATCTATCATCATCTATCTATGGAAGGGAGTCTATCAACATGAAGACATACTACCTAGTTTAGATTTATCTTTTCCTTTTAGATTTATTTCCTTTATAGTATTTATTTATCATTAAGCTTTTAGATATAGTTTTAGATATAGATAGAAGATTCTATCCTTGAATAGCAAGGATTAGAAGGCTATAAATAAAGCCCTAGCGGCTGAGCATTAGCAATCTTATTCCAATTCAGAAACACATTCAATTCTAGTAGAGAAGTAGGAGTTCTAAAGTTTTTAGGGTTTTGGCATTCTGCGAAAGTTGATTGCCGGGATTGTAAAGGCTTTGAATTTAGTTAATGCAAGTTTCTTTTTATACATCAATGTCTGCGATTGCGATGAGGCGTGAGTAGTCCACCCACTTCTGGGGCTGGGGTGAGCCCGACGGTGGCCATGTGAGGTGATGCGGTAAAGGTCAGATCTTTTTATGCAATTCGTCTTCTATCCCTATGAGCATGATTCTTTTGCGAGAGTTGAAGGTGATCCTTGTTTGTGTTATTGAAGTGAAAGTGATCTTAATACAACTTGGGTTACTTATGTGAAAAGGATTAGTAACAATTAGGGTTTATGCGAAAGCCTCTATATGCCTATTTGTTAATAACGAAAGTTGTTTGATGGAAAGCATGATCTTTGATGCCTTTATGTGTTACTTTGCATGGTTATCGTTGTGGTGTTGATACCCTGGTCTTGGAAGTCTTTTATTATATTGATTTATTTCATCAAAAATCTGAGTTTGTGTTCGAAAATTGCAATTTACAGTTTTTGTCTTCCAGTCGACATAGAGTAGTTCTCGTCGATCTCGAATAGGACCTTGTCGAGATCGAGTAGGTCTTAGTCTAGGCCGAGTTGAGTTTTCTTCTGTTGTTGTCGATTTTCAGTTTCTGTCGATTTGCCCTTGTCGATCTCGAGTAGCCTAGTCGAGATCGAGTAGCTTCTGTTTTGCTTTGTTCTTTACTTTCGTTTGCTATTTTCTGCTTTGCATTGTCTTTCTTCCTTTTTTCATTTCTTCCTTTGTTCCTTTGTTTCTGTCTTTTCTGCTTTTCTAAGAGAATTTATAGCTACCTGAGAACTGCTGACGTGCTTCCTCGTGGATTCGATCCTGACTTTCTTTTACTACAACGGGAGGAAGTCTTGTATTTATTTGCTGAGACAGGGAAGTCAGTCTGATCTTTATTCTATATTTATTCCATACTTGACCATCCTCTTACAATCAACAGGCTTCTGTAAGACTCATCATCAGTCATCAGGTCTCTTGTATCAGTAGAGAGCTTCAAACCTCTCTGCATAGGGAACATAGCAGGCTTGCAATCCATCATGTTGCAATCTGCAATCACATCCATCACATATTTCCTTTGATAGAGATGAGTGCCTAACCCATCCCTCAAAATCTCTAGACCAAGAAAGTACCTAGCAAGGCCAGGTTCAAAATTCACTGTAGGATCTAAGCAAGTGGCAAAAAAGGATTGTGAAGAAGATTCACTTCTCCTTTGTCCTTGACAAATAAAATCATTCAATCTCCTAGGTTGTACAATCTGTCTAGTGGATCTCCTCAATGGCAGGAATTCATTATGATCATTCAACATTTCTACTGATATCACACGAGAACCACTCTGCTCATTTCTTGATAAAGAATCACTAACATAGCCACTATTGCCTTCTGGAGTGCTCACTGGACCCCCTTCCATATTGACATATGGAGAATCCATATGAGTGAGCGTTGTGTTCACTGGTCTGTAACCATTATCAACATCATCAGCAAGATTTACTAATGGCAAAACATAGTATCTCTCATTCTCTATCACATCCTCATCAGTCACAGATTCCTTGAAAGGAAAAATATTTTCATGAAATGTAACATCTCTGCTAACAAAGGCAGTTCTATTGTTTATATCCCAAAACTTGTAGGCCTTTTGACCATGTGGATATCTCAGCAACACACATCTTCTTGCCTTAGCTCCCATCTTTTCCTTCTCTGAATTTCCATGCCAACTAGAGCATAACAAAGACATCCTATTATCTTTAGCTCGTCATAGGATGTCCTTTTCTGAAACAACTTTTCATGAGGTGTTTTTCACCCCAAGACTTCTGTTGGCAATTTGTTAACGACATGAGTGGCAGCTAAGATACATTCACCCTAGAATTTCATAGGCAAAGAAGAGTGGATCCTCATAGACCTTGTTGTTTCGACCAAGTGTCTATGTTTTCTTTCTACCCTTCCATTTTGCTGAGGAGTATAAGGCACTGTTTTATGATGCAATATCCCATTTTATGCAAGGAATTCCTCACACCTCCTTGATGTGAATTCACCCCCATTGTCAGTTCTGATGCATTTGACTGAAGCATCAAACTGATTTTTAGCATAAGCTACAAAATCACTTATAGCTTTGAATACACTCAGCTTATCCCTGAGCAAGAAGGTCCAAGTGACCCTTGTGTAGTCATCTAAAACAGTTAAAAAATAACTGAAATTATTGTAAGTTGGAGTCCTATATGGGCCCCATAAATCCATGTGAAGCAATTCAAAAGGCTTTTCTTCCATGCTCATAATCCTTTCAAAAGGAAGTCTATGGTGCTTGCAAATAGAACAAGTTTCACAGTGAAAACCATTCAGGTCTGGCTCTTTAACAAAATCCAAGTGCTTGATCTTGGATACAGAAGTGTGACCAAGTCTAGCATGTGGAATAACTAAAGTACTGCTAACTTTATTACAAGAAACTTCAGGGAATAAACATCTATTATGACCAACTACTATCTCCTTCAGTCTTTTCCAACCTTTAGCCTGCTCATCTGATAGCACCTTGTATAGCCCGTGTCTTCTCTTACCATCTAGCAAAACTCTTCTAGTTCCAGGGTCCTGAATACAACATGAAGAGTTTGTAAATATAGCTATCAATTTCTCATTAGCTTCTAGAAACTTTCACTACAAAAAATAATGAATTTTGCAACGCTAGTTAGCTTCGGCATGGATCAGCTGTGGAAATTGCCACCCTTTTGCCACGCCATAGCAACGATAGTGAGCTTTCCAAAGTTAATTTTTCTAATATTTGCTACCCCGATGAAGTCCCCGTTGATAAAATAAGTACTCCGTGTGTTTTTTTATAATTTCGTTCCTGGGTTTGATTTAGTTCTGGATTTGAACTATACGACTTCGTTTTTTTGAAAGAGATAGACGCTGGTTAGTTCTCGTGTGCTTGGGTTGGGGGATTAGCGCAGAGCGGGGCTTGTAAAGCGGGAAGAGATATGAGAGAGATAGACGCTGCTAGGGTTCCCGTGTGCTCAAGATCCTTCGACAATGGCTGAGTTCAGACCAGAGGAGTCGAGAGGCAGACTGAGCAGGTGATTTCACTAGATCTTACCTTTTTTTATAATTTCGTTCCTGGGTTTGATTTAGTTCTGGATTTGAACTATATGACTTCGTTTTTTTGAAGTTTTCAGATCTTCAATCGATTTAGTGGCAGCCATATAGGAAAAAGAATAGATTATATCATTGATTTCACTCTGGAGTTGAACCCTACGCCACCTCTAATTGTGTTCTTATAGTTGACCAATGGAGGCCATAATCAATATAGGTCAGAATTTAACAAGTTTCGTTTGTGCTTTAGCCTAAGCTCATACCTCTATTTTTTTTGTCACAAAGAAATCGTTAAGATTACAGGTTTATTGTTAGGACCTGCTTTGTTGTATTAGGTGTTTAGCAATGTTTACCTTTCTGTGGCCACGTTTCTTTTTTTAAGAGGAGGTATTAAATCCAATGTTCTTCTGTTGCCTTTTCTTTTAATTTTTCAGGTTTGTAATGATCAAGGTGATTATGGTGCATCATCGAGACAACAACAACCATTGCTAGGATTAATTAGTCAGCTTATCAATACAGTGACAGGAGCTCTTGAAAGTATTATTCATGAGAAGTTATCCTTACTCAGCAAGGTTAGGGTCAGTTATTGAGTTGTCATTCACAATACTTGACTTTTTGAGCCTCTTATCCCTTGGATGAAGAACTGCGAGGTCCTGTTTGTTTAAATAAATAAAAACTAGATAAAGTAGTGGAATAAAATCTAGCCAGCTGATTCATGGTAGTAGAACAAGTTGAAAATCAGTCTTTTGTTCCTAAAATATATAGTTTTTAGTTTTGCTTTTTAAAACATTTTAAAATAAAATTTAGAATGCCAATTTTAATGCTTCTGAGAATCCAAATGCTCCTGAGATTGAGAGGTCAATACACATTCACTATATTTGGTTTAAGTGTCTTATAAAGTTTGATTGTAGCAATTAGTTTTGGAGGGTTCATTTGTGCATGCTCTGTATTGCAATATATATGATGGTATGATTCATAGTTCTTCTCCATTGATTTGCTCGTTTATATTTTAGAACATAGGATAACATAACTATTCTCCTGTCCTTGAATGTTGGCTGATTGCTTGTCTGCAACTTGGCCTGGTCTAATAATAACTTATGTAAAACTTCTTATTTCAGTTTTTGAAACCTCAAATATTCTTCTCTTCTGTCTGTTTTTTTTTTCATTCCTTGAGACAAGAATCTTTCTTTCAAAATTACCTAGGTAGACAGTCGCTTACTCTTTAATCTTCTTCATGAACATTCAAAATGAATATTTGTTTTTCTTGTTGTATGTTTTGTACTTGCATTAGCTTACTAGTCATTTGGGTATTCTGCTACTCCCCGTGCTTGTGGCGTCTTGGTGCCATCCCCGAGCTCCAAAGCTCGATATTTTAACTTGTGTTAAGTGTTGTAAGGAGAAATCGAGTATGAAATATAACGAAATAGATCAATCAGACTTAGGCCTCAACAAATAAATACAAGACTCCTCCAATGCAGTAAGAGAAAGTCAGGATCGAATCCACGAGGAAGCACGTCAGCAGTTCTCAGGTAGCTGTAAGTTCTCACAGAAGCAGCAGAAAGACAGAAACAGAAACAGAAAAGAAACAAATAAACCCGGCAAGGGCAACTAAAAGAAAAGCAAAGAACAAACTAAAGACAGGAAGCATGAAAGCAAAGGAAGTAAAGAACAAAGCAAGACTATAGAAGCTACTCGATCTCGAGTACAGCTCCTCTATCTCGAAAAGACAGTAACGAAAAAAGAAAACAGAAAACAAAGGCAATCAACTCGATGAAGACCAGGCAACTCGACCTCGACAAACACAACTCGATGAACAAAACTCTCCTCGACCTCGACAAGAGGCACTCGATCTCGACAAGAAACAGTAAAGGCAGAAACTTCAGAAATCGAAAATCAACGAAAACAGAAGCCTTGTCGAGATCGAGTTGGGTGCTTCCGCGAGTTGGCTCTTCCGCTGGCAGCGAGTTGCTTCTTCCGCGGCAGCGAGTGATCCGTTGCAGCGAGTGCTCCTGGTCGTCCTCGGCTTCGTCCTCGGCTTGTCGACCAGCTCTTCTTCTCGTCAACCCCGGGCATGGCGCTGAGGCTTCGTCGATCTCGACCAGTGGTCCTCGAGATCGAGTAGGGTCCGGAGCTGGGGTTGGTCTGGCTCTTGATCAGGCTTTGTCGACCAAGCTGTGCCCGGACATGCTCGTCTAGGTCGAGTAGACCTACTCGAGATCGAGTAGATCTGACTTATAGACTGGTTCCGCTGCTTTAACCTTGGCCTTCTGTAGTGATTTTCCGAGCTTTTCCGACCTTCTGTAGAATTGCTGTAAAATGCCTCGATTTCTGCGAATTAAACAGAAACTGGTGTAGATTCCATAATTTTGGCAAATAAACATAAACTACATAGATTCTGTACTATCTTAGCCCAAATGCATAAATTGTATACAGAAATCGATATAAAAGTTACTGTAAAACATGGCAGATTCAGCTCACAACAAACACCCCATACTTAAGCTTGCTTGTCCTCAAGCAATACTTTTATTTGTCATTCAGGGGAAGAATTCATAACTCTCAACATCTTAGATTCATTCTTATATAACCCTGCAATCAATTACCATCCTCGAAAAGGTACTAGTGTCAAAGATTCATGCATGTGCAAATATGTAAAAGCAACATCTACTCATGAAAGGAGGGTTATGCATAAACAATTTATATGACAAAGCATTGATAATCAAGAAGACTTCAATTTAAGCTCATGAAGGAGTAGATTGGTAAAAGGCTAAAAGGTGGGCAATTTTTGGCAATGTGGTGCTTTTGATCCGGTGAAATGGAGTATTTCCAAACTTGAGTTTCATTCCACATTCTTTCTCCCTTCGATTCATCACCTTTCATAATGCTTTTCTCAATAATGATGCTTTTACCTCTCTGACCTTAGCACTGCGTTCTCGCGAGTCGCAAACATGGGTGTCATGAATGGCCCCGGATACTTTAGCGCTTTGGACTCCTCACAATGTGTTCCATCTCTCCAAACTATTATCTCAGAGAGCAGGGTCAATCTACCTTTATCTCCTGAGGTGATTGGATTTTCTTTCACTCATTAAATTTTCCATATAATTCAAATAATTTCCTTCCAAACTCCAATAATGATAACTAACAACACAAACACCATATGATAATCTCCATAATGTAACATCATTCTCAACATAATCCCCGGATAAGGTAAAGAATGACAAATATTTAGATCATGTGGAGCAATATTTGAAATAAGGCATATTATGGCTTTTGTGATGCATAAGCATAGGTATGGCTAGGATTATAAACATATGAGCATTATATGGAAATATAAAGTCCTCAATCATTTTATCATGCAACATGTCAAAAGCAACTTCAAATTTTACCTCCTTTTATGGTTTTCATCAAAATATGCACTTCATTATGACTTCCCTTTACTAGGCAATTTCATGCTATATCTCTAATGAATCTAATTTTGCATCGTCGAGTTCAATATAAGCTTCCATGACCTTATTCAAAAAAATTTCAATGGGGGTCATTTTTCAAACTTTTGGAAATTCATGCATATAAGCACATAAATCAATAATGCATTCCAAAATAGCCATGTAGCAATTCTAAGAAATATGCACAAAGTAATGTCAAATAAATCAAATATGCACAAAGTAAGCCCTTCCCCCACCCCATACTTAAACATTACAGTGTACTCACTGTATATAAAACAATGTAAAGGGTAAAGAAAGAAACTCACAAGACATGTGTGCTGAGCCTTAAGATTTCGACTGGAGCCCCTCCTAGGCCGAGTTTTAATGTAGATTGGTTCCATCCATTGACCTGAAAAGTAGAAGACATATACCCATAATAGAAACAACAAAAACCAAAGAGATGTTCAGAACCAAAAACAAAAAACAAAGTCTCAAATGTCCTAAAAAGTCTATGTACATGCTTTAGATTTTATAGTCGCTAGGCCGACTTTCCATTAATACTCAAGGTGGCATCTGCAGGGCCCTTGTAGCTTGGGCCTCAAATAGGACTCCATTCTTGTCCATCAGCTGTAATCCTCCAGAATGGATCTTGTTCACCACGAAAGGCCCCATCCGCTTCTTGTTGAATTTGTTAGGAAACCAATGATCCTTTGATTTAGAGACATAGAGCTTGTCTCCAACTTCATACTCCTTAGGCTCATCATTGGATATCTTGCACAATCTCACATACCAAGGCAGACCTCTCCCATGTATAGATAAATCTTTAATGGAAATAGGAGAAGAAAGATCCATACCTTGGCTCACCTTCGCGGAAACGGAATCGGGGACCACTGTATTTGGTCGATCTCGACTAGGGTTAGTCGATCTCGACAAGGGTGCTGGCTCTGGTGGTGGTCTGCTCGAAGATTCAGAAGTCGACGAAGACAGGGTTTGGTCGATCTCGACGAGCCTGGTCGACCTCGAGTAGGGTTCTGCTCCCGGTGTCTGCAGCGTCGGGGAAGGTGTCGTCGAAGAAGAATTGGTCTTGTCGATCTCGACAAGGCTACTCGAGATCGAGTAGCCTTCTCCTCCTGGTGGCTTGCTCGTCGAGGAAGGCGGGTCTGGTGGCGCCGGGTGGTGGTCGATCTCGACAAGATTAGTCGAGATCGACGAGGCTGGTTCGTCGGGCGGCTTCTGTGTCGAGGAAGATGGGTCTGGTGGCGACGGGCGGTGGTCGACATCGACAAGCCTACGCGAGGTCGAGTAGGGTGGCTCGTCGACTGGTTTGCTGCTCGACGATGCCGGTGCTGGTGGAGTCGCCTTGGTCTGGTCGAGATCGACTAGGGTTCTACTCGATGTCGAGGAGCCCTAGTCGATCTTGACCCCATACTTAGTCCCTGTCAAGGCATCCGAAAAATAATTAATCCACAACGACTTACCTTGGTCTGTGTCGATTGGATTCTCTGTGTTCTCCTTAAGGATTGCCATGATCTCCTCCACCTGGGCCTCCATATCCCTCTTTTCTATCTCTTCAGGGGTCATATTTCTGACCTTGGGTTCCCCGCAGGTGATGTAGCCAGCTGAGATAGATTTGACCTCTTCCATTGGACCTGTATGCCTTTCAGTTTTGTTAAAGGAATACTCAATGACCTCATCGCTGATGTTGAAGGTGAGCACTCCTTTCCTTACGCTTATGTTGGCATCCACCGTCGCCAAGAATGGTCTTCCTAAAATAATTGGACAAGCAGGATCTTCTTGCATATCAACTATTAAGAAATCAGCAGGGACGAAGAATTTACCTACTTGTAATGGGACATTTTCCACCATGCCTGTTGGAATGACCACCGTGTTGTTGGCCATGTATAGTCTAGCATCCACAGGCTCCAGGGCACCTATCTTAATCTTGGACCAAATTGGTAAAGGCATTATACTCACACTAGCTCCAAGATCACATAGAGCATTAATTTTGTATGGACCAAATCCAATAGTTATAGCAAACTTACCTGGATCCGGCCTCTTCTCCAATATGTCCAGATGGCTGCACTCCTCTGTGATTTCCGCCATCGATCGCTTTTTGCTCAGGATCTCCTTCAGGAACTTGACATAGGATGGCATTTCATTGAGAGCTTCTGTGAAGGGGATGGTGACGTTGAGCTTCTGAAGCATCTTGATGAAGCGCTGAAACTTTTTCTCCGCCGGGTCCTTTAGAGATTTTGTGGGGAAAGGCAGCTTCTTTTTCTGCGTCGGAGCCAGAACAGACGTCGGAGGTGCTGCAGACTTCTCTATGTCGACCAGGGGCTCCTCGACATCGACAAGTCCTTTGTCGTCATCGACCAGATTGGGCCCAGTCGAGTTGCTGTGTGGTGCAGACGAAGATTCTGGCAATTTCTCCTCGAGGTCGACGAGAGTCTTGTCGAGGTCGACTAGATGCTTGTTGAGATCGACTACTGTTTTATCGAGATCGACTTGTTGTTCCTCGCTGTCCTGCTGCTTCCCGACCTCTGGCTCCTGTAATTGATGGCCGCTTCTGAGTTTTACAGCAGCGATGTGTCCAGTCTTTCCCTTAGGATTTGGTTCTGAAGATCCTGGAAGTGACCCTGACTGTCTGGGGATTCCGGCTGCCAGCTGAACAATCTGTGTATCAACTGATTTCCTCCAGATATCAATTTCCCCAAGCCTAGAGTTGACACCTTGCATCTGAGTATAGACGGAGTTGAAAGATTGCCTAGTTTCTGAGTGGTTCCTCCGTATTTCCTCCAGGACCGTCTGTATATCATCCTTCTTTTGATCCCTTTCTGGATGTCCTGGAGCTCTGTAGGGCGGGGGATTCCTAGGGACACCTTGGTTCCATTGTGGTTGCTGAAACCTTTGGTCCCCCATGTAGCGATTGGGACCCCCTGCGTAAGCTACATCCTCATGATGTTCTGCCAGCCTGACTTGCTCTATGTGTGGGCACTCAGGAGTGGTGTGCCTTTGCGATCCGCATTCTATGCAAGGCTGGTTGACAGAGAGATACTTGACTTGCTTGATGAGCTTCTTATTCTGGTCTCTGTCGTATTGCTCCCTAACATCAGGATCAATCTCCTTAGGTGGCTCATATAGGGGCATGGATGGTGCTGGCCTGGCGTATGGGTTCTCTTCATAGGTTACAGTAGACCCATACTTGTTGTCGTAGTTGGTGAGCTTCTCTAGCACACCCAATGCGTCACTTGGCGGCATCGTCAGATACTCGTAGCGAGTATAATTGTTGATTCTGTCCTTAGTGACTTGATCCAGAGAGTTGAAGAAGATCTCCTGGATGATGTAGGATGGCTGTCCATGAGTAGGGCAAGATCGCAGAAGTTCCTTGTAGCGCTCCCATGCCTTTGCCAGTGGTTCCCCTTTCTGCTGTTTGAAGGCGGTGATTTTCTGGCGGAGATGTGCTGTTTTGGCAGGTGGGAAGAATTTGTTCAGAAACTCTTGCTCTACTTGGGCCCAGGTTGTGAGTGATCTTGCTTTCAGCCCTTCCAGCCATTTCAGTGCAGGCCCAGCGAGAGACCAACGAAAAGATTTCATCTTGACATATTCCAGAGTTGTACCTTCTGCAAGAGTACGACACATATCATGAAAGTTAGTAATATGTTCAAGAGGACACTCATTAAATCTACCATAAAAGGCATTATTTTTAAGCTCTATAAGAAACTGAGTGCGAATTTTAAAGGAGTTTTCAGGGATTAGAATCGCCGATTCAGGCACGATGAGAGTCGGATGCATATAATCCTCAGCAGTGGTTGGATATTGGGCAAGCTCAGCTTCTGCTTGCCTTGCGCGTTCAGTTGCTTGTTCCCTTGCTGCTCTCTCAGCGGCGATAGCAGCATCTTTAGCGGCCAATTCCCTGGTAAGCCTAGCGACCAGCTGTTCCTGTGTCTCCGCATCTGCCATGGCTCTTTGTAGTTGAGCTCGGATTTGAAATAGGCGTTCCGGATCGTCTAAGGCGTCAAACTCAGGTGTTTGACCAGAACGACGCATACACCTGCAAACTAACTCAAAGAAACAGTGAGAACTGACTACCTAAGGCGCGATTGATTGCCTCCCCGGCAACGGCGCCAATTTGTTGTAAGGAGAAATCGAGTATGAAATATAACGAAATAGATCAAACCAGACTTAGGCCTCAGCAAATAAATACAAGACTCCTCCAATGCAGTAAGAGAAAGTCAGGATCGAATCCACGAGGAAGCACGTCAGCAGTTCTCAGGTAGCTGTAAGTTCTCACAGAAGCAGCAGAAAGACAGAAACAGAAACAGAAAAGAAACAAATAAACCTGGCAAGGGCAACTAAAACAAAAGCAAAGAACAAACTAAAGACATGAAGCAAGAAAGCAAAGGAAGTAAAGAACAAAGCAAGACTACAGAAGCTACTCGATCTCGAGTACAGCTCCTCTATCTCGACAAGACAGTAACGAAAAAAGAAAACAGAAAACAAAGGCAATCAACTCGATGAAGACCAGGCAACTCGACCTCGACAAACACAACTCGATGAACAAAACTCTCCTCGACCTCGACAAGAGGTACTCGATCTCGACAAGAAACAGTAAAGGCAGAAACTTCAGAAATCGAAAATCGACGAAAACAGAAGCAAATCAACTCGACCTAGACGAAGCCCTACTCGATCTTGACCACAGCTTACTCGAGATCGACAAGCACTACTCTATGTCGACAAGACAGACAGAAAACTGTAAATTGCAGATTTTAAACACAAACACAGATTTTCGACTGGAATAAATCAATATATAAAAAGACTTCCAAGGCCAGGGTATCAACACCACAACGATAACCATGCAAAACAACACATAAAGGCATAAAAGATCATGCTTTCCATCAAATAACTTTCGTCATTAACAAATAGGCATATAGAGGCTTTCGCATAAACCCTAATTGTTACTAACCCTTTTTCACATAATTAATCCAAGTTTCATTAAGATCACTTTCGCTTCAATAACACAAACAAGGATCACCTTCAACTCTCGCGAAAGAATCATGCTCGTAGGGATAGAAGATGAATCGCACAAAAAGATCTGACCTTTATCGCATCGCCTCACATGGCCACCCCAGCCCCAGAAGTGGGTGGACTACTCACGCCTCATCGCAATCGCAGACATTGATTGATGAAAAGAAACTTGCATAAAACTATATTCAAAGCCTTTTACAATCCTGGCAATCAACTTTCGCATAAAGCCAAAACCCTAAAAACCTTAGAACTCCTAAACTCTATATGTGACTACTTGTCTTCTCTCCGAAATTGAATGAATAAAACTGAGCCCCATGGGCTTTATTTATAGGCTTCATTCCCTAGCTATTCTAGGAAAGAAGATATCTATCTATATCTAAAAAGCTTAAAAGATTAATAAAAGACATAATGGAATTAAATCAACTAGGAAAAGATAAATCTAACTAAGGTAAGTCTTCATGTCTTGATATATTTCCTTCCATAGATAGAACTTGATCATCTTCGGATAGATCTTCGGTCAAATCGGATAGAATCTTTTGCCTTCGCGCCCAAGGAATCCCAAGTCTAGTCGGACAAGGCTCGTCGAGAAGCTTCTGGACACTGGTCTAGTCGAGCTCGACCACGGCTCGTCGATCTCGAGTAGGATGGTTCGTCGACTGGACTTCCTCGGCTAGATCTGCTCGATGTGCTCGGACTTGGTCACTGGTTCTCGTCGACCTCGACAAGAACTAGTCGATGTCGAGTAGGATTGATCATCGACAAGGTCTCCTCGGGTAGGTGTGCTCGACAAGGCTCGGACAAGGCTCCTCAGGTGCTCGTCGATCTCGACAAGCCCTAGTCGACCTCGAGTAAGGTGGCTTGCCGACTAGGTCTTCTCGAGTGACTCTCCTTGGCAAGCTCCGGATCTGGACTCAGGGGCTCGTCGACCTCGACAAAGCCTTGTCGAGATCGAGTTGGGTGCTTCCGCGAGTTGGCTTTTCCGCTGGCAGCGAGTTGCTTCTTCCGCGGCAGCGAGTGATCCGCTGCAGCGAGTGCTCCTTGTCGTCCTCGGCTTGTCGACCAGCTCTTCTTCTCGTCAACCCCCGGCATGACGCTGAGGCTTCGTTGATCTCGACCAGTGGTCCTCGAGATCGAGTAGGGTCCGGAGTTGGGTTGGTCTGGCTCTTGATCAGGCTTTGTCGACCAAGCTGTGCCCGGACATGCTCGTCTAGGTCGAGTAGACCTACTCGAGATCGAGTAGATCTGACTTTTAGACTGGTTCCGCTGCTTTGACCTTGGCCTTCTGTAGTGATTTTCCGAGCTTTTCCGACCTTCTGTAGAATTGCTGTAAAATGCCTCGATTTCTGCGAATTAAACAGAAACTGGTGTAGATTCCATAATTTTGGCAAATAAACATAAACTACATAGATTATGTAATATCTTAGCCCAAATGCATAAATTGTATACAGAAATCGATATAAAAGTTACTGTAAAACATGGCAGATTCAGCTCACAACATTAAGGACTTACACATATGGTATACTTCTATCACCTTTCTCTCTATTTTTTTTTATGTTTATAAGTTCTTGCCTATTCTTTTCCCTTGAAACAATTCTGTTACATTTTATGGTCTTTGTTACCATTAAAATTGTTTGCTTTACTCAAAATGTTGTTTGCAGATTCTTAGGAAATTGTTGCTTCTTCCAGAGAACAGTGTAAGGACCTATGCTGAAGCTGAGATTCATGTTGGGTGAGTTAGCATGCCTAATTTAAGAAGAAATTATGTTTTCTATGTGCTATTCAACTTTATTTGAAAAAAAATGCTTATTGGATTCTGCAACATTTTTTTTTATGCAGTCTAGTCTTTCGGATCTCAAAACTTTGTATCATGCTTCTCAAAGCAAGGAGGACGCTAGAATCATAGGGATGGGATGTTCTTAATATTACGTCTATTTCAATCATTTTTCATCTCATCCAGTTTATCCAAAAAAAAATAAAAAATGCCATCTCATTGTAAGTATATGGAGAAAGATGTTTCTTTCATGATATTGGGTTAGAACTTGAGATTCCTTAAATCTTGAAAGGTAGGTTTATTCTTTTTACTGAATTTTTACCGAAAGTTAATATTTATTTTGTAGTGAAGTGAGCGTAGAGGGCCTGGAGACTCTAGACTATCTTGACAACCTATCTGTAAGACAACGGTTAACTGAACAAGGCAATGCTTTGATTTTTGGAAATGAGGTAAAATGTTTTGTGTTGCTTAGAATCCTGCATTGTTGAAGAGTGAAAGTATAACTTCTGCATTGTTGAAGAGTGAAAGTATAACTTCTGCCTTTCTTATTTTAAATACTTCTAGCTATATTCTTGAGTAATTTGATGTCTTGATATTGTAGTTTAATGTGCCAAACCAAATACCTATAACATGGTAGTGGGATGCTCACTTGACATCATCATTGAGCTGTTTGTCTTCTAACCTCATATATTTGTATTCTTGAGTAATTTAATAGTTCTAGCTATCTTCTTGAGTAATTTGATGCCTTGATTTGGTAATTTTTTTCTATGCCAAGTAGAAAATTAATTGCTTACTTTTGAACTCCTGGCACTTTTTAGTTTGAATTGCTTAGTTTGTTTTGAACTCCTTATTCAGAAAGTTGGGTTATATACTCATCTAAGGTTGATCCTTATGTTTGTGCTGAGTGGAATTTCGATATCTCTTTTTATCCTACCAGTGAACTTAACTATGCTTCTGATTGTGTAATTATAGGTATGCTTAGGCAATCAAAATACAGTCATCTGACGGAGTTTCATAGAGCTATTAAGCTTTTCGAGCGTGCCTTGGTTTCAGCTGTTACTTGGGACCTATTCATCAGTACGTTCTTGTCTATATATTGATTTTGATTAATCATAGAAAAGCTCGGTTCCCTAAGTTTCATGTATTTGTTAGCTTTTTTCTGATTTCATTGAGGGGAACATGTGCGGTACTGAATTTAATCCAGGCTCATTTATGTTTTATTATTTATGTAAATTTTGTATAATTAATAAAAATTTATTATATATGTAAACCATGTTTATTATTTTATTTTTAAATACTGGACTTTATAGCCCGGTTCTAAAGAATTCGGGCTAAAAAGCAGGTTTTTTTTTTTTTTCCACTCACACTTAGCTACGACAGCTTGCCGTCGCTCACCCGTCGCAGATTTCTAGCTACGGCTATTTGCCGAAGCTACCAAATTTTTCCACCCCACAATTCGCCACACCCTATTTGTTGTAGCTAAGCCGAAGCTAGATCCCTTTTGCCACCTCTTGAATGCCTTTTGCCACGATTTTTTGCCGAAGCCAATTTCAATTTTTTTTTGTAGTGTTTCCCACTGACAGCAGATTATGTTTAAACCCTGGCACCAGCAAAACTTCGTCAAGACAAATAGAATCATTTAACTGCAGTTTCCCCATTTCACTAACTTTCTTAATCGATCCATCAGGCAATCCTATAAGGACATGTTTATCTAGTCTGACTTTATCAAAGATTATGTGATCACTGGATATCATGTGATCTGTAGCACCTGTATCAACAATCCATTCCAAAAGGGATCCTTTATTATAACTATTTTCATGAGTGGAAGATGAAACTTTACCTGCAAAGTTGGCATATTGTTGTGAGCGGAATCTGCCATGTTTTACAGTAACTTTTATATCGATTTCTGTATACATTTCATTCATTTGGGCTAAGATAGTACAGAATCTATGTAGTTTATGCTTATTTGTCAAATTATGGAATCTACACCAGTTTCTGTTCAATTTGCAGAAATCGAGGCATTTTACAGCAATTCTACAGAAGGTCGGAAAAGCTCGGAAAACCACTACAGAAGTCCATGGTCAAATCAGCGGAACAAGGCTGAGAGTCAAGGCTACTCGACATCGAGTAGGTCTACTCGACCTAGACGAGCATGTCCGGGCACCAACTTGTCGAGCAGACCTTGGTCGAGAGAGCCAGCAACCCGAGCTCCGGAACCCAACTCGACCTCGACAAGCCCTGGTCGAGGTCGACGAAGCCCAGACGCCCACACCCGGAGTCGACGAGGAGAAGCTGTCCGAGGACGAAGCCGAGGACGACCTGGAGCACTCGCTGCCAGCGACTTGACTCGCTGCAGCGGAAAAGGAAACTCGCTGCCGCGGAAGAAGCCACCCGCTGCCAGCGGAAGAGCCAGCTCGCGGAAGCGGAAGCAACACCCAACTCGACCTCGAGGACCCTTTGTCGAGGTCGACAAGACTCTGAGTCCTTGTCCGAGCATGTCCAGGCCAGTCGACTAGACCTACCCGAGCAGACCCAGTCGACAAGATCACCCTACTCGACATCGACTACGACTGGTCGAGGTCGACGAGCACCCAGGAGCCCAAGTCCGAGTACATTGAGCAGATCTAGCCGAGGAGTTCAGTCGACGAACCGCCTTACTCGAGGTGGACAAGACCTTGTCGAGGTCGACTAAACCGTGTTCCAGAATCTACTCGACGAGCCTTGTCCGAGTAGAATTGGAGTTGCTTGGTCGCGAAGTTGCTGAATTCTATCCGATTCTATCAAGTTCTATCAATGGAAGACAAGATCTATCAAGACATGAAGACATACTTACCATATTTAGAATTATCTTCTTCCTTTTAGATTTAATTCCATTATGTCATTTATTTATCTTTTAAGCATTTTAGATATAGATAGATATCTTCTTTCCTAGATTAGCTAGGGAATGAAGGCTATAAATAAAGCCCATGGGGCTGGTTTTTCAATCATCCAATTCAAGAGACAATTAGTTAGTTCCACAGAGAAGTTTAGGAGTTTAAAGTTTTTAGGGTTTTGGCTTATAGCGAAAGTTGATTGCCAGGATTGTAAAGGCTTTGAATATAGTTTTAATGCAAGTTTCTTTCATCAATTCAATGTCTGCAATTGCGATGAGGCGTGAGTAGTCCACCCACTTCTGGGGCTGGGGTGAGCCCGACGGTGGCCATGTGAGGCGATGCGATAAAGGTCAGATTTTTATGCGATTTGTCTTCTATCCCTATAAAGCATGATTCTTTTGCGAGAGTTGAAGGTAATCCTTGTTTGTGTTATTGAAGCGAAAGTGATCTTAATGCAACTTGGATTAATTATGTGAAAAAGGGTTAGTAACAATTAGGGTTTATGCGAAAGCCTGTATATGCCTATTTGTTAATAACGAAAGTTATTTGATGGAAACATTGATCTTTTATGCCTTTATGTGTTGTTTTGCATGGTTATCGTTGTGGTGTTGAAACCCTGGCCTTGGGAGTCTTTTATTATATTGAGTTAATTTCTGTCAAATTTCTGAATTCTGTCGAAAATCTGCGATTTTATATTTTCTGTTCTTAGTCGACATAGACGAAGCCTTTGTCGATCTCGAGGAGTGTTTTGTCGAGGTCGAGGAGGTGTTGTCTAGGTCGAGTTAGTTTTCTGCTGTTTTTGTCGATTTCAAGTTCCTGTCTTTACTTTTCTTCGTCGAGATCGAGTACCTCTTGTCGAGGTCGAGTTGCTTAGTCTTTGTCGAGTTGTTTGCTTTTGTTCTTTACTTTCTGTTTTCATTACTGTCTTGTCGAGATAGAGGACAGCTACTCGAGATCGAGTAGCTTCTGTGTCCTTGCTTTTCGTTTCTGCTTTGCTTTCTTTCTTTAGTTTGTTATTTGTTTTAGTTGCCCTTGCCGGGTTTATTTCTGTTTCTGTCTTTGTTTCTGCCTTTCTGCTGTGTTTGTGAGATTTACAGCTACCTGAGAATTGCTGACGTGCTTCCTCGTGGATTCGATCCTGACTTTCTCTTAGTACAACGGGAGGAAGTCTTGTATTTATTTGCTGAGACATGGGAGTCTATCTGAACTTTATTTAATATCTATTTCAATACTTGACCAACTCCTGCAACAACAAATTGGCGCCGTTGCCGGGGAAGCTATCAATCGCGCCTTAGGTAGTCAGATCTCACTGTTTCTTTGAGTTACTTTTCAGGTGTATGCGCCGTTCTGGTCTCCCACCTGAGTATTACGGCTTAGACGACCCAGAGTGACTTTTACACGTCAGAAATAAACTGCAAAGAGCCATGTCGGCCGCTGAAACACAGGAGCAGCTGATACAAAGGCTTACCAGGGATCTAGCCGCCAGAGATGCTAATCTCGCCACTGAGAGAGCAGCAAGGGAACAAGCCAATGAGCGCGCAAGGCAAGCGGAAACTGAGCTTGCCCAATACCCAACCACCGCTGAGGATTACATGCATCCCACGCTCATCGTGCCTGAATCGGCGATTCTAATCCCTGAGAACTCTTTTGAAATTCGCACTCAATTTCTTATAGAGCTTAAAAATAATGCCTTTTATGGTAGATTTAATGAGTGTCCTCTTAAACATATTATAAACTTTTCTGACTTGTGCCGTACTCTTGCTGAAGGTACAACTTTGGAATATGTCAAGATGAAAGCTTTTCGCTGGTCTCTCGCTGGGCCTGCACTGAAATGGCTGGAAGGGCTGAAAGCAAAATCACTCACAACATGGGCCCAAGTAGAGCAAGAGTTCCTGAACAAATTCTTCCCACCTGCCAAAACAGCACATCTCCGCCAGAAAATTACTGCCTTCAAACAGAAGCAAGGGGAACCGCTGGCAAAGGCATGGGAGCGCTACAAGGAACTTCTGCGATCTTGCCCTACTCATGGACAGCCACCCTACATCATTCAGGAGATCTTCTTCAACTCTCTGGATCAAGTCACTAAAGACAGAATCAACAATTATACTCGCTATGAGTATCTGACAATGCCTCCAAGTGACGCATGGGGTGTGCTAGAGAAGCTCACTACCTACGACAACAAGTATCGGTCTACTACAACCTATGAAGAGAACCCCTACGCCAGGCCAGCACCATCCATGCCCCTATATGAGCCTCCTAAGGAGATCGATCCAGATGTTAGGGAGCAATACTACAGAGACCGGAATAAGAAGCTGATCAAGCAAGTGAAATATCTCTCCGTCGACCGGCCTTGCATTGAATGCGGATCGCAAAGGCACACCACTACTGAGTGCCCACATGCAGAGCAAGTCAGGGTGGTAGAGCATCATGAGGATGCAGCTTACGCAGGGGGTCCCAATCGCTACATGGGGGACCAAAGGTTTCAGCAACCACAGTGGAACCAAGGTGTCCCTAGGAACCCCCCGCCCTACAGAGCTCCAGGACATCCAGAAAGGGACCAGAAAAAGGATGATATACAGACAGTCCTGGAGGAAATACGGAGGAACCACTCAGAAACTAGGCAATCTTTCAACTCCGTCTATACTCAGATGCAAGGTGTCAACTCTAGGCTTGGGGAAATTGATATCTGGAGGAAAACAGTGGATACACAGATTTGTCAGCTAGCAGCGGGAATCCCCAGACAGTCAGGCGCTCTCCCTGGATCTTCAGAACCAAATCCTAAGGGAAAGACTGGACACATCGCTGCTGTAAAACTCAGAAGCGACCATCAACTGCAAGAGCCAGAGGTTGGAAAGCAGCAGAACGACGAGGAACAACAAGTCGACCTCAACAAGGCCGTGGTCGATCTCGACAAACACCTGGTCGACCTCGACAAGACCTTCGTCGACCTCGAGGAGAAATTGCCAGAATCTTCGTCTGCGCCGAACAGCAACTCGACTGGGCCCAATCTGGTCGATATCGACAAAGGTCTGGTCAATGTCGAGGAGCCCTTGGTCGAGAAATCTGCAGCACCTCCGACGTCTGTTCTGGCTCCGACTCAGAAAAAGAAGCTGCCTTTCCCCACAAAATCTCTAAAGGACCCAGCGGAGAAAAAGTTTCAGCGCTTCATCAAGATGCTTCAGAAGCTCAACGTCACCATCCCCTTCACAGAAGCTCTCAATGAAATGCCGTCTTATGTCAAGTTCCTGAAGGAGATTCTGAGCAAAAAGCGATCGATGGCAGAAATCACAGAGGAGTGCAGCCATCTGGACATATTGGAGAAGAGGCCGGATCCAGGTAAGTTTGCTATAACTATTGGATTTGGTCCATACAAAATTAATGCCCTATGTGATCTTGGAGCTAGTGTTAGTATTATGCCTTTAACGATTTGGTCCAAGATTAAGATAGGTGCCCTAGAGCCTGTGGATGCTAGACTATACATGGCCAACAACACGGTGGTCATTCCAACGGGCATGGTGGAAAATGTCCCAGTACAAGTAGGTAAATTCTTCGTTCCTGCTGATTTCTTAATTGTTGATATGCAAGAAGATCCTGCTTGTCCAATTATTTTAGGAAGACCATTCTTGGCGACGGTGGATGCCAACATAAGCGTAAGGAAAGGAGTGCTCACCTTCAACATCAACGATGAAGTAATTGAGTATTCCTTCAACAAAACTGAAAGGCATACAGGTCCCATGGAAGAGGTCAAATCTATCTCAGCTGGCTACATCACCTGCGGGGAACCCAAGGTTAGAAATATGACCCCTGAGGAGATGGAAAAGAGGGACATGGAGACCCAGGTGGTATTATGCCTTCCGGGTGGCTCGGACATGCTCGGACAAGGACTCAGGTGCTCGTCGAGATCAACGAGCCCTAGTCGACCTCGAGTAAGGTTGGCCGACTAGGTCTTTTCGAGCTGCTCCTTTCCGCGGCAGCGAGTGGAGTCGCTGGCAGCGAGTCTCGCCTGGTCGTCCTCGGCTTCGTTCCTCGGCTTCTCGGGCAGCTGCTCCTCGTCGACTCCGGGTATGGCTCCTCGATCTCGACCAAGGCTACTCGAGGTCGAGTAGGATTCCGGGAGTCGGGTTGTCTCTGATGTCCTCGATCAGCTCTGCTCGACAAAGTTGGTCGACAAAGTTGGTCGATCTCGAGTAGATGCTAGTCGATCTCGAGTAGAGTTTTCTCAGCTTTCTGCTCTGTTCGTGAAACGCACTTTCCCGAGTCCTCGTTTGTCGGATTGACGCATATGACCATGCGTTGGAAAGCTCTTTCCAAGGGCTACAACTCTCATGAAGACATCAAAGCTTGATTCAGAATGAAGAATGGTGAAAAATGGCCTTTTCTCCAGCTGCACCATTTTTAGCTTCTCCATGAGTTTCCTTTAAGCTTCAAAATACGTCCGATTTCTGCGAAATATAACCAAAACTTGTGTAGACCTCCATATATTGAAAATAAGTGTAAACTACACAGATTCTGTATTATTCTAACCCCAAATGAATGCAATGTATACAGAAATCGATATAAAAGTTACTGTAAAACATGGCAGATTCCGCTCACAACAAACACCCCATACTTAAGCTTGCTTGTCCTCAAGCAATACTTTTATTTGTCATTCAGGGGAAGAAATCAAAACTCTTAACATCTTAGATTCATTGCCATATGTCCCTGCAATCAATTACCATCCTCGCAAAGGTACTAGTGTCACAGATCCATGCATGTACAATTTAAAAAGCAACATCTACTCACAAAATGAGGGTTATGCAAAAACATTCATAAGTGACAAAGCATTGATAATCAAGAAGACTTTTAATTTAAGCTCATGAAGGAGTAGATTGGTAAAAGGCTAAAAGGTGGGCAATTTCTGGCAATGTGGTGCTTTTGATCCGGGGAAATGGAGTACTTTCCAAATTTTGAATTTCATACCACATTCTTTCTTCCATTTGATTCATCACCTTTCATATTGCTTTTTTCAATAATATGCTTTTACCTCTCTAACCTTAGCACTGCCTTCTCGCGAGTCGCAAACATGGGTGTCATGAATGGCCCCGGATACTTAGTGCTTTGAACTCCTCACAATGTGTCCCATCTCTCCAAACTATTATCTCAGAGAGCAGGGTCAATCTACCTTTATCTCCCGAGGTGATTGGATTTTCTTTCACTCATTAACTTTTCCATATATTCAAACATTTTCCCGCCAAACTCCAATAATGATAATAATCACAAATACCATATGACATCTCCATAATTTAACATCATTCTCAACATAATCCCCGGATAAGGTAAAGAATGGCAATTATTTGGATCATGTGGAGCAATATTTGAAATAAGGCATAATATGGCTTTTGTGATGCATAAGCATAGGTAAGGCTAGGATTTCAAACAATGAGCATTATATGGAAATATAAAGTCCTCCATCATTTTATCATGCAACATGTCAAAAGCAACTTCAAATTTTACCTCCTTTCATGGTTTTCAAGAAAATATGCACTTCATTGTGACTTCCCTTTACTAGGCAATTTCATGCTATATCTCTAATGAATCCAATTTTTCATCGTCGAGTTCAATATAAGCTTCCATGACATTATTCAAAATTTTCAATGGGGGTCATTTTTATCAAACTTTTGGAAAACATGCATATAAGCACATAAATCAATAATGCATTCCAAAATAGCCATGTAGCAATTCAAAGAAATAATGCACAAGTAATGCAAATATGGAAATTATGCATAAAGTAAGCCCTTCCCCCACCCCATACTTAAACATTACAGTGTCCTCACTGTATAAAAAACAAGGTAAAGGGTAAAGAAAGAAACTTACAAGACAGATGTGCAGAGCTGCATAATTTCGAATGGAGCATATCCTGGTCCGAGTAGCTTGGTTCTATCCATTGTCCTGAAAAGTAGAAGACATATACCAACAAAAGAAAAACAAAAACCAAAACAATGTTCAAAACCAAAAACCAAAAACAAAGTCTCAAATGTCCTAAAAAGTCTATGTACATGCTCTAGATTTTATAGTCGCTAGGCCGACTTTCTCCATTTAGCATTAGCCTGGCTCATCTTTGTCCGGAGGTATAGGTGGATCTGGTGGTTCCTCCGGTGGTGGGAAGCGTGGGATGTCATCCGGAGGCATCATGTGAAGAAGCTTGAGCCTCCCTGAGTGGATGCTCCATGGCTCCTTCCATCCATCTTCCTGGGCTCCAGCTGGCATGCATAAAGGAATATATAAAGGAAATTTGCATACCTCATCATCATACCTCTTCCGCTCCATTGGTTGATTTGTTTGCGCGTCTCCACCACAGCAAAACGGTGGAGTGGGAAGAGATATTTCCACATCATCATGCGGAAACGGCGCCAATTTGTTGTTGCAGGAGGTAATGGTCAAGTATGAAATAGATATGAAATATAGATCAGATTGACTTCCCTGTCTCAGCAAATGAATACAAGACTTCCTCCCGTTGTAGTAAGAGAAAAGTCAGGATCGAATCCACGAGGAAGCACGTCAGCAGTTCTCAGGTAGCTATCAGATTCTCACAGACACAGCAGCAGAACAGACAAACAGAAGCACAGAAACAGAAAGAAACACGGCAAGGGCAAAACAAAAGCAAAGAAACAAAGCAAAGACAGAAATAAAAGCAACACACTGGCCGATTTCGACGACAGCAACTCGAGATAGACAAAGACGGTCTACTACAGTAACTCAGAATAAAAAACGAAGCAACTCGACAAAGGCAAGTCAACTCGATCTCGACCAGAACAACTCGAGATCGACAAGAGTATGCAAAGACAGAAAACAGAAAATTGACAAAGAAAGCAGAAAACTAACTCGACCTAGACTAACTCTCCTCGACCTCGACAAAGGCAACTCGAGATCGACAAAGGCTAGGCTATGTTGACAAGAAACAGTGAAAAGACAGAAAGTTTAAAACTTGCAAATTCAAACACAGAACTCAGAATTTCGATGAAAACGAAAATAAAGAAAATAAAGAACAAATGCTTTTCGGGGTTTTCGACTTAAACTGTATGTAAAAAGATTTCCAAGATTAGGGTTTGCAACAACAATAACCAAGCATGCATAAGGTATAATCAAACAGATTATCATGTAATTCGCATTAAAGGACTAAGCTTTTGCCTTTTCCAACAATTAGACAACTCTCTCAAGAAACCCTAATTGTCTCTACCGATTTTATGTTTATAATCCAAGTTGTTAGCATGGATCTCCATTAGATGGGCAATAAACACATCAACTATGCATGGCTATCGTCGGGCTCGCCCCAACCCTAGAAGTGAGTGGACTACTCGCTCTTTATCGCAAACTCAGACATTATTGATTGAAAGAAAATAACTTGCATTAACTAAATTCAACGATTTTACAATCCTGGCAATCAACTTTCGCAAACTGCCAAAACCTTAAAACCTTCGAACTCCCTAAACTGTCTCTGTGGAACTACTTGTCTCTCTCTGAAATTGAATGATGAATAAAACTGAGCCCCATGGGCTTTATTTATAGTGATCTATTCCTTGCTAGTCAAGGATTAAATCTTCTATCTCTATCTAAAATTATATCTAAAAGCATAAAAGATAAATAAATGTTTAATGGAAATAAATCCATAAGGGAAAAGATAAAACTAAATATGGAAATATGTCTTCATGATGCTGATAGATTGCCTTCCATGGATAGACTTGATAGATCTTGATAGATTTCAGCAACTTCGGATAGAACTTTCCGCCTTCGGCATCAAGGAACTCCAATCCTACTCGGACAAGCCAAGTCGAGAAGATTCTGGACACAGCTCTAGTCAACCTCGACAAGGTCTTGTCGACCTCGAGTAAGGTGGCTTGGCTTGTCTTGTCTCTGCTCGATGTGCTCAGACTTGGGCTCCTGGGATCTCGTCGACCTCGAGTTGGCCTAGTCGACCTCGACAAGGGGTGAGTCATCGACTAAGCCTCCTCGGGTGGCTCGGACATGCTCGGACAAGGACTCAGGTGCTCGTCGAGATCGACGAGCCCTAGTCGACCTCGAGTAAGGTTGGCCGACTAGGTCTTCTCGAGCTGCTCCATCCGCTGGCAGCGAGTGGCTTGGTCCGCGGCAGCAAGTTCTCCTTTCCGCAGCACCGAGTGGAGTCGCTGGCAACGAGTCTCGCCTGGTCGTCCTCGGCTTCCTTCCTCGGCTTCTCGGGCAGCTGCTCCTCGTCGACTCCGGGTGTGGTGGCTGGGGCTTCGTCGATCTCGACCAGCTCTTGTCGAGATCGAGTAGACTCCAGAGCTGGGTTGTCTGTCTTCCATGTCTCGTCTATGTCGAGTAGGGCCCACTCGAGATCGAGTAGCCTTGTTTCTCAGACTTGTTCCGCTGCTTTGACCTTGGACTTCTGTAGTGGTTTTCCGAGCTTTTCCGACCTTCTGTAGAATTGCTGTAAAATGCCTCGATTTCTGCGATTTAAACAGAAACTGGTGTAGATTCCATAATTTGACAAATAAGCATAAACTACATCGATATAAAAGTTGCTGTAAAACATGGCAGATTCCGCTCACAACAGAGGAGATCATGGCAATCCTCAAGGAAAACACAGAAAATCCAATCGACACAGACCAAGGTAAGTCATTGTGGATTCATTATTTTTCGGATGCCTTAACAGGAGCTAAGTATGGGGTCAAGATCGACCAGGGCTCCTCGATGTCGAGTAGAACCCTAGTCGATCTCGACCAGACCAAGGAGACTCCACCAGAGCCAACTTCGTCGAGCAGCGAACCAGACAAGCCAAGTCTACTCGAGGTCGACCACACCCTCGTCGAGGTCGACCACCACTCGGCACCGCCAGATCCGCCTTCGTCGATGAGCAAGCCACCCGGAGCAGAAACCTCGTCGAGGTCGACCAGACTTGTCGACGTCGACCAGACCGCAGCCAACTCGACTCCTGCTTCCTCGACACAGAAGCTGCCTCACAAACCATCTCTAGTCGAGATCGACAAGCATCTTGTCGAGATCGACCACTCTTCGACGGCCTCAGCTTCTTCTTCCTCGACGCTGGCGACTCCAGGAGCAGAGCCCTACTCGATGTCGAGTAGCCTACTCGAGGTCGACAAGCCCCTGTCTTCGTCGACTTCTGAATCTTCGACCAGACCACCACCAGAGCCTGCAGTCTTGTCGAGATCGACCAGCCCTAGTCGAGATCGACCAAATACAGTGGTGTCCGATTCCGTCTCTGCAAAGGTAAGTCAAGGTATGGATCTTTCTTCTCCTATTTCCATTAAAGATTTGTCTATACATGGGAGAGGTCTGCCTTGGTATGTGCGATTGTGCAGGATTTCCAATGATGAGCCTAAGGAGTATGAAGTTGGAGACAAGCTCTATGTCTCTAAATCAAAGGATCATTGGTTTCCTAACAAATTCAATAAGAAGCGGATGGGACCGTTCGTGGTGAACAAGATCCATTCTGGAGGATTGCAGCTGATGGACAAGAATGGAGTCTTATTTGAGGCCCAAGCTACATGGGCTCTGCAAATGCCACCTTGATCATTAATGAAAGTCGGCCTAGCGACTATAAAATCTAGAGCATGTACATAGACTTTTTAGGACATTTAAGACTTTGTTTTTGGTTTTTGGTTTTGAACATTTTTTTTGGTTTTTGTTGTTTCTATTTTGGGTATATGTCTTCTACTTTTCAGGTCAATGGATAGAACCAAGCAATATTCATACTCGGACTAGGAGGTGCTCCATTCGAAATTTTGCAGCTCTGCACACATGTCTTGTGAGTTTCTTTCTTTACCCTTTACCTTGTTTTTTATATAGTGAGGACACTGTAATGTTTAAGTATGGGGTGGGGGAAGGGCTTACTTTGTGCATATTGATCATATTTGACATTATTTGTGCATACTTGTGCATTATTTCTTAGAATTGCTACATGGCTATTTTGGAATGCATTATTTGATTTATGTGCTTATATGCATGTTTTCCAAAGTTTTGAAAAATGACCCCCATTGAAATTTTTGATTAATGTCATGGAAGCTAATATTGTACTCGACGATGCAAAATTAGATTCATTAGAGATATAGCATGAAATTGCCTAGTAAAGGGAAGTCACAAGGAAGTGCATTATTTTTATGAAAACCATGAAAGGAGGTAAAATTGAAGTTGCTTTGGACATGTTGCATGATAAGAGGATGGAGGACTTTATATTTCCATATAATGCTCATTGTTATAATCCTAGCCTTACCTATGCTTATGCATCACAAAAGCCATAATATGCCTTATTTCAAATATTGCTCCACATGATCTAAATATTGCCATTCTTTACCTTATCCGGGGATTATGTTGAGAATGATGTTACATTATGGAGATATTATATGGTTGTTGTGATTATTATTATATTTGGAGTTTGGAAGGGAATTGTTTGAAATATATGGAAAATTTAATGAGTGAAAGAAAATCCAATCACCTCAGGAGATAAAGGTAGATTGACCCTGCTCTCTGAGATAATAGTTTGGAGAGATGGGACACACAGTGAGGAGCCCAAAGCACTAAGTATCCGGGGCCATTCATGACACCCATGTTTGCGACTCGCGAGAAGGCAGTGCTGAGGTTAGAGAGGTAAAAGCAATATTATTGAAAAAAGCAATATGAAAGGTGATGGATTATATGGAGAAAGAATGTGGAATGAAACTCAAGTTTGGAAAGTACTCCATTTCCCCGGATCATAAAAGCACCACATTGCCAGAAATTGCCCACCTTTTAGCCTTTTACCAATCTACTCCTTCATGAGCTTAAATTAAAGTCTTCTTGATTATCAATGCTTTGTCACGTATAAAAAATTTATTTGTGCATAACCCTCCTTTTTTGAGTAGATGTTGCTTTTACATATTTGCACATGCATGAATCTGTGACATAAGTACCTTTTCGAGGATGGTAATTGATTGCAGGGTTATATAAGAATGAATCTAAGATGTTGAGAGTATTGATTTCTTCCCCTGCATGATAAATAAAAGTATTGCTTGAGGACAAGCAAGCTTAAGTATGGGGTGTTTGTTGTGAGCGGAATCTGCCATGTTTTACAGTAACTTTTATATCGATTTATGTATACATTTCATTCATTTGGGCTAAGATACTACAGAATCTATGTAGTTTATGCTTATTTGTCAAATTATGGAATCTACACCAGTTTCTGTTCAATTTGCAGAAATCGAGGCATTTTACAGCAATTCTACAGAAGGTCGTAAAAGCTCGGAAAACCACTACAGAAGTCCAAGGTCAAAGCAGCGGAACAAGGCTGAGAGTCAAGGCTACTCGACATCGAGTAGGTCTACTCGACCTAGACGAGCATGTCCGGGCACCAACTTGTCGAGCAGACCTTGGTCGAGAGAGCCAGCAACCCGAGCTCCGGAACCCAACTCGACCTCGACAAGCCCTGGTCGAGGTCGACGAAGCCCAGACGCCCACACCCGGAGTCGACGAGGAGAAGCTGTCCGAGGACGAAGCCGAGGACGACCTGGAGCACTCGCTGCCAGCGACTTGACTCGCTGCAGCGGAAAAGGAAACTCGCTGCCGCGGAAGAAGCCACCCGCTGCCAGCGGAAGAGCCAGCTCGCGGAAGCGGAAGAAACACCCAACTCGACCTCGAGGACCCTTTGTCGAGGTCGACAACACTCTGAGTCCTTTTCCGAGCATGTCCGGGCCAGTCGACTAGACCTACCTGTTGTGAGCGGAATCTGCCATGTTTTACAGTAACTTTTATATCGATTTCTGTATACATTTCATGCATTTGGGTTAAGATAGTACAGAATCTGTGTAGTCTATGTTTATTTGCCAAAATTATGGAATCTACACCAGTTTCTGTTTAAATCGCAGAAATCGAGGCATTTACAGCAACTCTACAGAAAGTCGGAAAAGCTCGGAAAACCACTACAGAAGTCCAAGGTCAAAGAAGCAGCGGACCCAGTCAAATCAAGCCGGGAACCCAGGCTACTCGATCTCGAGTAAGCCTGGTCGAGCTCGACAAGCCATGTCCGAGCAGACATGGTCGAGCAAGCCTGCTCGAGAAGCCAGCAACCCTAGCTCCGGACCCAACTCGATCTCGACTAAGCCTGGTCGAGATCGACGAAGCCCAGATGACCATGTCCGGAGTCGACGAGGAGAGCTGGCCGAGGACGAAGCCGAGGACGACCAGGAGGACTCGTTGCCAGCGACATCACTCGCTGCAGCGGAAAGGGAAACTCGCTGCCGCGGACCAGGCCAGTCGCTGCCAGCGGAGAGAGCCAATTCGAGCAACTCTTGTCGAGGTCGAGAAGCCTTTGTCGAGGTCGACGAGAACCTGACTCCTTGTCCGAGCATGTCCGAGCCAGTCGAGCACACCAACCCGAGGAGACCAAGTCGATGACCCACCCTGCTCGATATCGACTAAGGCCACTCGAGGTCGACGAGCACCTGTGAGCCAGAGTCTGAGCCACATCGAGCAGAGTCAACCCAAGCCGAGCAATCTTACTCGAGCTCGACGAGCCCAACTCGAGCTCGACTAGACCCAGATCCCAGAATCTGCTCGACGAAGCCTTGTCCGAGTAGAATTGGATTCCTTGGTGCCGAAGGCGGAAAATTCTATCCGAAAGTTGCTGAATTCTATCCGATCTATCAAGTCTATCCATGGAAAGCAAGATCTATCAACATCATGAAGACTTACCTATTTAGTTCTATCTTTTCCCTTATGGATTTAATTCCATTAAAACATTTATTTATCTTTTTATGCTTTTAGATATAATTTTAGATAGTGATAGAAGATTTAATCCTTGACTAGCAAGGAATAGATCGCTATAAATAAAGCCCATGGGGCTGGTTTTTCATGAATTCCAAGTTAGATCCAATTCAAGACGAGTAGTTAGTTCCATTCAGAGATACAGTTTTTAGGAGTTTGAGGTTTTTAGGGTTTTGGCTTACAGCGAAAGTTGATTGCCAGGATTGTAAAAGTCTTGAATTTAGTTTTTAATGCAAGTTTCTTCCATCAATTCAATGTCTGCGATGGCGATGAGGCGTGAGTAGACCACCCACTTCTGGGGCTGGGGTGAGCCCAACGGTGGCCATGTGAGGCGATGCTGTAAAGGTCAGATTTTTATGCGATTTGTCTTCTATCCCTATAAGCATGATTCTTTTGCGAGAGTTGAAGGTGATCCTTGTTTGTGTTATTGAAGCGAAAGTGATCTTAATGCAACTTGGATTAATTATGTGAAAAAGGGTTAGTAACAATTAGGGTTTATGCGAGAGCCTCTATATGCCTATTTGTTAATAACGAAAGTTATTTAATGGAAAGCATGATCTTTTATGCCTTTATGTGTTGTTTTGCATGGTTATCGTTGTGGTGTTGAAACCCTAGCCTTGGAGGTCTTTTAATATATTGATTTATTTTCTGTCAAACAGCTGAGTTTGGGTTTTGAGCAATTGCAATTTAAATTCCTTTAAATTTCTGTTTCTGTCGATATAGAGTAGAGTTTCGTCGATCTCGAGTTGGCCTTAGTCGAGATCGAGTAGGTCCAGTCTAGGTCGAGTTGAAGTCTCTGCCCTTTGTCAATTTTCAGTTTCTGTTTTTCTTTGTCGAAGTCGAGTAGTAGTTGTCGATCTCGAGTTGACTTACCTTTGTCGAGTTGCTTCGTTTTCGATTCTGAGCTACTGTTGTCGACTACCTTTGTCTATCTCGAGTTGCTGTTGTCGAGATCGACAAGACTGTTGCTTTGCTTTTCGTTTCTGCTTTGTTTCTGTCTTTGCTTTCGTCTTTGCTTTGCTTTTGTTTTCTGTTCTTTACTTGCTTTGCTTTCTGTCTTTAGTTAGATCTTTGCTTTTATTTTAGTTGCCCTTGCCGGGATTATTTGTTTCTGCTTCTGTTTCTGCCTTTTCTGCTGCTGTTGTGAGAATCTGATAGCTACCCGAGAACTGCTGACGTGCTTCCTCGTGGATTCGATCCTGACTTTCTCTTACTACAACGGGAGGAAGTCTTGTATTTATTTGCTGAGACAGGGGAGTCGTTCTGAACTATATCTTATTCCATACTTGACCATCCTCCTGCAACAACAAATTGGCGCCGTTGCCGGGGAAGCTATCAATCGCGCCTTAGGTAGTCGGATCTCACTGTTTCTTTGAGTTACTTTTCAGGTGTATGCGCCGTTCTGGTCTCCCACCTGAGTATTACGGCTTAGACGACCCAGAGCGCCTTCTACACGTCAGAAATAGACTTCAAAGAGCCATGGCGGACGCTGAAACACAGGAACAGCTGATACAGAGGCTTACCAGGGATCTAGCCGCCAGGGATGCTGCTCTCGCCGCTGAGAGAGCAGAAAAGGAACAAGCACAAGCTGAGCTTGCCCAATATCCAACCATTGCTGAGGATTATATCCATCCCACTCTCGTCGTGCCTGAATCGGCGATTCTGATCCCTAATAACTCTTTTGAAATTCGCACTCAATTTCTTATAGAGCTTAAAAATAATGCCTTTTATGGCAGATTTAATAAGTGTCCTCTTGAGCATATTACCAACTTTTCTGACATGTGCCGTACTCTTGCTGAAGGTACCACGGTGGAATATGTCAAGATGAAAGCTTTTCGCTGGTCGCTTGCTAGACCTGCACTGAAATGGCTGGAAGGGCTGAAACTAAAATCACTGACAACCTGGGCCCAAGTAGAGCAAGAGTTTCTGAACAAATTCTTCCCACCTGCCAAAACAGCACATCTCCGCCAGAAAATCACCGCCTTCAAACAGAAGCAAGGGGAACCGCTGGCAAAGGCATGGGAGCGCTACAAGGAACTTCTGCGATCTTGCCCTACTCTTGGACAGCCGCCCTACGTCATTCAGGAGATCTTCTTCAACTCTCTTGATCAAGGCACTAAGGACAGAATCAACCACTACACTCGCTATGAATTTCTGACGATGCCACCAATTGACGCCTGGGGTGTGCTGGACAAGCTCACCAACTATGACAACAAGTATGGGGCTACTTCAAACTATGATGAGAACTCCTACGCCAGGCCAGCACCATCTATGCCACTGTATGAGCCAGCAAAGGAGATCGACCCAGATGTCAGGGAGCAATACTATAGAGACCAGAATAAGAAGCTCCTCAAACAAGTAAAGTATCTCTCTGTCAACCAGCCTTGCATAGAATGCGGATCGCAAAGGCACACCACTACTGAGTGCCCACACACAGAGCAAGTCAGGATGGCAGAACATCATGAGGATGCAGCTTACGCAGGGGGTCCCAATCGCTACATGGGGGACCAAAGGTGTCAGCAACCACAATGGAACCAAGGTTTCCCTAGGAACCCCCCGCCCTACAGAGCTCCAGGACATCCAGAGAGGGACCAGAAAAAGGATGATATACAGACAGTCCTGGAAGAGATGCGGAGGAATCACGCTGAAACTAGGCAATCTTTCAACTCCGTCTATACTCAGATGCAAGGTGTCAACTCTAGGCTTGGGGAAATTGATATCTGGCGTAAATCAGTTGATACACAGATTGGTCAGCTAGCAGCAGGAATCCCCAGACAGTCAGGCACACTCCCTGTATCGTCAGAGCCAAACCCTAAGGGAAAGATTGGACACATCGCTGTTGTAAAGCTTAGGAGCGGGCATCAACTGCAAGAGCCAGAGCAGCAGAACAACGAAGAACGGCAAGTCGAGGTCGACAAACCCGTCGTCGATCTCGACCAGAGCCAACTCGACCTCGACAAAGGTCTACTCGAGGTCGACGAGAAATCTCCAGAATCTTCGTCTGCGCCGAACAACAACTCGACTGGGCCCAATCTGGTCGATGTCGACAAAGGTCTGGTCGATGTCGAGGAGCCCCTGGTCGAGAAATCTGCAGCAACTCCGACGTCTGTTCTGGCTCCGACTCAGCGAAAGAAGCTGCCTTTTCCCACGAAATCTCTAAAAGACCCAGCGGAGAAAAAGTTTCAGCGCTTCATCAAGATGCTTCAGAAGCTAAACGTCACCATCCCCTTCACAGAAGCTCTCAATGAAATGCCGTCCTATGTCAAATTCCTGAAGGAGATTCTGAGCAAAAAGCGATCAATGGCGGAAATTACAGAGGAGTGCAGCCAGCTGGACATACTGGAAAAGCGGCCGGATCCAGGTAAGTTTGATATAACTATTGGATTTGGTCCATAAAAAATTAATGCTTTATGTGATCTTGGAGCCAGTGTTAGTATCATGCCTTTAACGACTTGGTCCAAGATTAAGATAGGTGCCCTAGAGCCTGTGGATGCTAAACTGTACATGGCCAACAACACGGTGGTCATTCCAACAGGCATGGTGGAAAATGTCCCAGTACAAGTAGGTAAATTCTTCGTTCCTGCTGATTTCTTAATTATTGATATGCAAGAAGATCCTGCTTGTCCAATTATTCTAGGGAGACCATTCTTGGCAACGGTGGATGCCAACATAAGCGTACGGAAAGGAGTGCTCACTTTCAACATCAGCGATGAAGTGATTGAGTATTCCTTCAACAAAACTGAAAGATATACGGGTCCGATGGAAGAGGTCAAATCTATCTCAGCTGGCTACATCACCTGCGGGGAACCCAAGGTCAGAAATATGACCCCGGAGGAGCTGGAAAAGAGGGACATGGAGGCCCAGGTGGAGGAGATCATGGCAATCCTCAAGGAGAACAAAGGAACTAAGTATGGGGTCAAGATCGACCAGGGCTCCTCGACCTCGAGTAGAACCCTAGTCGATCTCGACCAGACCAAAGCCACTCCACCGAAGCCGAGCAGCAAACCAGAGGAACAGCCCTACTCGACCTCGAGTAGCCTCGTCGAGGTCGACCAAAACTCGGAGCCACCAGACCTGTCTTCCTCGACGCTACCAACTCCAGGACCAGAGCCCTTGTCGATCTCGAAGAAGCTACTCGATGTCGACCAGCCCTCGGTGAGCCCAGCGCCGCCTTCCTCGTCGAGCAAGCCACTGGAACCAGAGATCAACTCGACATCGACAACACTTGTCGATATCGACAAGATTGAGGCGTCCTCGACACCACCTTCCTCGACGAGCAGGCCACCAGGAGCAGAGTCCTTGTCGATGTCGAGTAGCCTACTCGAGGTCGACGAGCCGCCTTCTTCCTCGACTTCTGATTCTTCGACCAGACCACCACCAGGACCAGCAGACTCGTCGATCTCGAGGAGCCCTAGTCGAGATCGACCAAACACCGTGGTGCCCGATTCCGTTTCTGCGAAGGTAAGTCAAGGTATGGATCTTTCTTCTCCTATTTCCATTAAAGATTTATCTATACATGGGAGAGGTTTGCCTTGGTATGTGCGATTGTGCAGGATTTCCAATGATGAGCCTAAGGACTATGAAGTTGGAGACAAGCTCTATGTCTCCAAATCAAAGGATCATTGGTTTCCTAACAAATTCAACAAGAAGCGGATGAGACCGTTCGTGGTGAACAAGATCCATTCTGGAGGATTACAGCTGATGGACAAGAATGGAGTCTTATTTGAGGCCCAAGCTACATGGGCCCTGCAGATGCCACCTTGAGCATTAATGAAAGTCGGCCTAGCGACTATAAAATCTAGAGCATGTACATAGACTTTTTAGGACATTTTGAGACTTTGTTTTTTTTTGGTTTTGAACATTGTTTTTGTTTTTGTTTTGTTGGTATATGTCTTCTGAATTTCAGGTCCATGGATAGAATCAAAGCTATAGTCATACTCGGATTAGGAGGTGCTCCATTCAAAATTTTGCAGCTCTGCACATCTGTCTTGTGAGTTTCTTTCTTTACCCTTTACCTTGTTTTTTTTTTATATACAGTGAGGACACTGTAATGTTTAAGTATGGGGTGGGGGAAGGGCTTACTTTATGCATAATTTACAAATTTGCATCATATGTGCATATTTTCTTTGAATTGCTACATGGCTATTTTGGAATGCATTATAGATTTATGAGCTTATATGCATGTTTTCCAAAATTTGAGAAAAATGACCCCCATTGAAATTTTGATTAATGTCATGGAAGTTTTATTGAACTCGACGATACAAAATTGGATTCATTAGAGATATAGCATGAAATTGCCTAGGAAAGGGAAGTCACAATGAAGTGCATATTTTCTTGAAAACCATGAAAGGAGGTAAAATTTGAAGTTGCTTTTGACATGTTGCATGATAAGATGATGGAGGACTTTATATTTCCATATAATGCTCATTGTTTATAATCCTAGCCATACCTATGCTTATGCATCACAAAAGCCATAATATGCCTTAATTCAAATATTGCTCCACATGATCTAAATATTGCCATTCTTTACCTTATCCGGGAATTATGTTGAGAATGATGTTACATTATGGAGATATTATATGGTTGTTGTGATTATTATTATATTTGGAGTTTGGAAGGGAATTGTTTGAAATATATGGAAAATTTAATGAGTGAAAGAAAATCCAATCACCTCAGGAGATAAAGGTAGATTGACCCTGCTCTATGAGATAATAGTTTGGAGAGATGGGACACATTGTGAGGAGTCCGACGCACTAAGTATCCGGGGCCATTCATGACACCCATGTTTGCGACTCGCGAGAAGGCAGTGCTGAGGTTAGAGAGGTAAAATCATTATGATTGAAAAAAAAGCAATACTATTGCAAAGCAATATGAAAGGTGATGAATTATATGAAAGGAAAGGAATGTGGAATGAAATTCAAAAGTTTGGAAAGTACTCCATTTACCCGGATCAAAAGCACCACATTGCCAGAAATTGCCCACCTTTTAGCCTTTTACCAATCTACTCCTTCATGAGCTTAAATTAAAAGTCTTCTTGATTATCAATGCTTTGTCACACATGAATTGTTTTTGCACAACCCTCCTTTTGTGAGTAGATGTTGCTTTTGTATATTTGCACATGCATGAATCTGTGACAATAGTACCTTTTCGAGGATGGTAATTGATTGCAGGGTTATATAAGAATGAATCTAAGATGTTGAGAGTATTGATTTCTTCCCCTGAATGACAAATAAAAGTATTGCTTGAGGACAAGCAAGCTTAAGTATGGGGTGTTTGTTGTGAGCGGAATCTGCCATGTTTTACAGTAACTTTTATATCGATTTCTGTATACATTTCATGCATTTGGGTTAAGATAGTACAGAATCTGTGTAGTCTATGTTTATTTGCCAAAATTATGGAATCTACACCAGTTTCTGTTTAAATCGCAGAAATCGAGGCATTTACAGCAATTCTACAGAAAGTCGGAAAAGCTCGGAAAACCACTACAGAAGTCCAAGGTCAAAGAAGCAGCGGACCCAGTCAAATCAAGCCGGGAACCCAGGCTACTCGATCTCGAGTAAGCCTGGTCGAGCTCGACAAGCCATGTCCGAGCAGACATGGTCGAGCAAGCCTGCTCGAGAAGCCAGCAACCCTAGCTCCGGACCCAACTCGATCTCGACTAAGCCTGGTCGAGATCGACGAAGCCCAGACGACCATGTCCGGAGTCGACGAGGAGAGCTGGCCGAGGACGAAGTCGAGGACGACCAGGAGGACTTGCTGCCAGCGACATCACTCGCTGCAGCGGAAAGGGAAACTCGCTGCCGCGGACCAGGCCAGTCGCTGCCAGCGGAGAGAGCCAATTCGAGCAACTCTTGTCGAGGTCGAGAAGCCTTTGTCGAGGTCGACGAGAACCTGACTCCTTGTCCGAGCATGTCCGAGCCAGTCGAGCACACCAACCCGAGGAGACCAAGTCGATGACCCACCCTGCTCGATATCGACTAAGGCCACTCGAGGTCGACGAGCACCTGTGAGCCGGAGTCTGAGCCACATCGAGCAGAGTCAACCCAAGCCGAACCATCTTACTCGAGCTCGACGAGCCCAACTCGAGCTCGACTAGACCCAGATCCCAGAATCTGCTCGACGAAGCCTTGTCCGAGTAGAATTGGATTCCTTGGTGCTGAAGGCGGAAAATTCTATCCGAAAGTTGCTGAATTATATCCGATCTATCAAGTCTATCCATGGAAGGCAAGATCTATCAACATCATGAAGACTTACCTATTTAGTTCTATCTTTTCCCTTATGGATTTAATTCCATTGAAACATTTATTTATCTTTTTATGCTTTTAGATATAATTTTAGATAGTGATAGAAGATTTAATCCTTGACTAGCAAGGAATATATCGCTATAAATAAAGCCCATGGGGCTGGTTTTTCATGAATTCCAAGTTAGATCCAATTCAAGACGAGTAGTTAGTTCCATTCAGAGATACAGTTTTTAGGAGTTTGAGGTTTTTAGGGTTTTGGCTTACAGCGAAAGTTGATTGCCAGGATTGTAAAAGTCTTGAATTTAGGTTTTAATGCAAGTTTCTTCCATCAATTCAATGTCTGCGATGGCGATGAGGCGTGAGTAGTCCACCCACTTCTGGGGCTGGGGTGAGCCCAACGGTGGCCATGTGAGGCGATGTTGTAAAGGTCAGATTTTTATGCGATTTGTCTTCTATCCCTATAAGCATGATTCTTTTGCGAGAGTTGAAGGTGATCCTTGTTTGTGTTATTGAAGTGAAAGTGATCTTAATGCAACTTGGATTAATTATGTGAAAAAGGGTTAGTAACAATTAGGGTTTATGCGAGAGCCTCTATATGCCTATTTGTTAATAACGAAAGTTATTTGATGGAAAGCATGATCTTTTATGCCTTTATGTGTTGTTTTGCATGGTTATCGTTGTGGTGTTGAAACCCTAGCCTTGGAGGTCTTTTAATATATTGATTTATTTTCTGTCAAACAGCTGAGTTTGGGTTTTGAGCAATTGCAATTTAAATTCCTTTAAATTTCTGTTTCTGTCGATATAGAGTAGAGTTTCGTCGATCTCGAGTTGGCCTTAGTCGAGATCGAGTAGGTCCAGTCTAGGTCGAGTTGAAGTCTCTGCCCTTTGTCAATTTTCAGTTTCTGTTTTCCTTTGTCGAAGTCGAGTAGTAGTTGTCGATCTCGAGTTGACTTACCTTTGTCGAGTTGCTTCGTTTTCGATTCTGAGCTACTGTTGTCGACTACCTTTGTCTATCTCGAGTTGCTGTTGTCGAGATCGACAAGACTGTTGCTTTGCTTTTCGTTTCTGCTTTGTTTCTGTCTTTGCTTTCGTCTTTGCTTTGCTTTTGTTTTCTGTTCTTTACTTGCTTTGCTTTCTGTCTTTAGTTAGATCTTTGCTTTTATTTTAGTTGCCCTTGCCGGGATTATTTGTTTCTGCTTCTGTTTCTGCCTTTTCTGCTGCTGTTGTGAGAATCTGATAGCTACCCGAGAACTGCTGACGTGCTTCCTCGTGGATTCGATCCTGACTTTCTCTTACTACAACGGGAGGAAGTCTTGTATTTATTTGCTGAGACAGGGGAGTCGTTCTGAACTATATCTTATTCCATACTTGACCATTCTCCTGCAACAACACTACCCGAGCAGACCCAGTCGACAAGATCACCCTACTCGACATCGACTACGACTGGTCGAGGTCGACGAGCACCCAGGAGCCCAAGTCCGAGCACATCGAGCAGATCTAGCCGAGGAGTTCAGTCGACGAACCACCTTACTCGAGGTCGACAAGACCTTGTCGAGGTCGACTAAACCGTGTTCCAGAATCTACTCGACGAGCCTTGTCCGAGTAGAATTGGAGTTGCTTGGTCGCGAAGTTACTGAATTCTATCCGATTCTATCAAGTTCTATCAATGGAAGACAAGATCTATCAAGACATGAAGACATACTTACCATATTTAGAATTATCTTTTTCCTTTTAGATTTAATTCCATTATGTCATTTATTTATCTTTTAAGCATTTTAGATATAGATAGATATCTTCTTTCCTAGATTAGGTAGGGAATGAAGGCTATAAATAAAGCCCATGGGGCTGGTTTTTCAATCATCCAATTCAAGAGACAATTAGTTAGTTCCAAAGAGAAGTTTAGGAGTTTAAAGTTTTTAGGGTTTTGGCTTACAGCGAAAGTTGATTGCCAGGATTGTAAAGGCTTTGAATATAGTTTTAATGCAAGTTTCTTTCATCAATTCAATGTCTGCAATTGCGATGAGGCGTGAGTAGTCCACCCACTTCTGGGGCTGGGGTGAGCCCGACGGTGGCCATGTGAGGCGATGCGATAAAGGTCAGATTTTTATGCGATTTGTCTTCTATCCCTATAAAGCATGATTCTTTTGCGAGAGTTGAAGGTAATCCTTGTTTGTGTTATTGAAGCGAAAGTAATCTTAATGCAACTTGGATTAATTATGTGAAAAAGGGTTAGTAACAATTAGGGTTTATGCGAAAGCCTCTATATGCCTATTTGTTAATAACGAAAGTTATTTGATGGAAAGCATGATCTTTTATGCCTTTATGTGTTGTTTTGCATGGTTATCGTTGTGGTGTTGAAACCCTGGCCTTGGGAGTCTTTTATTATATTGAGTTAATTTCTGTCAAATTTCTGAATTCTGTCGAAAATCTGCGATTTTATATTTTCTTTTCTTAGTCGACATAGACGAAGCCTTTGTCGATCTCGAGGAGTGTTTTGTCGAGGTCGAGGAGGGGTTGTCTAGGTCGAGTTAGTTTTCTGCTGTTTTTGTCGATTTCAAGTTCATGTCTTTACTTTTCTTCGTCGAGATCGAGTACCTCTTGTCGAGGTCGAGTTGCTTAGTCTTTGTCGAGTTGTTTGCTTTTGTTCTTTACTTTCTGTTTTCATTACTGTCTTGTCGAGATAGAGGACAGCTACTCGAGATCGAGTAGCTTCTGTGTCCTTGCTTTTCGTTTCTGCTTTGCTTTCTGTCTTTAGTTTGTTATTTGTTTTAGTTGCCCTTGCCGGGTTTATTTCTGTTTCTGTCTTTGTTTCTGCCTTTCTGCTGTGTTTGTGAGATTTACAGCTACCTGAGAATTGCTGACGTGCTTCCTCGTGGATTCGATCCTGACTTTCTCTTACTACAACGGGAGGAAGTCTTGTATTTATTTGCTGAGACAGGGGAGTCTATCTGAACTTTATTTGATATCTATTTCAATACTTGACCAACTCCTGCAACAACACATATGCATTCTCAATGGAAGCTTTGCCCTTCATTCTCTTCATGACTTTTTGAAAAACTGCATTCACCATAGCATTATCCATCTCCCTAACCTTATCAGTTCCTCCCAAGTCATCAAGAGGTGTGCTCATCACACTATTGTTCACTGATCCTGCTGCATTTGCAGATCGAACCTCTTCCTCTAGTTGTTCCTTTATGTTCCTCTTTTAAAGTTTTAAACCATTCTGGCACCCTATGAAGCTTGAAGCATTGTTTTGCAGTGCGTCCTCTATAGTTGCAATGAGTGCACTTCTGCTCATACTTGAGCCTCTTAAGCTCTTTCTAGTCTTTCCATTCCTTCTTCTGACCTTGAGAACTCCTATTCCCAAAATTTGAAGGTGAACTCTGCTGGCTTCTGTAATTTTTCTTGGCAGCAATGAAGGCACTAGCATCCATTGAGTTTCCTTGAGTCATACCAGCTGCATTTGACCCTCTCTCAATCTGCTGCAAAATGAAATAACCATGGTTGATTGTAGGAAGGGGGTCCATGGCTAAGATCTGATTTCTGGCTCCATCATAGTTCTCATTTAGACTGGCTAACAATTGCATAACATTAGTCCTTGAATCCATCTCTACAAACTTCCTTTTAAGATCACATGTGCACTGTTTTAGTGCTTCACAAGAGCACTCAGGTATCCTCTCTAGAACCTGCAGTTCATCCCAATGCTTTTTCAAGGCATTGTAGACCTCTGCTAAGCTCATGCTCCCTTGACTATTATTGTTCAGTTTCCTCTGAATCTAAAAAATCAAAGGAGTATTTGTTTGCCCCAATCTCTTAATGAATTCATCCCAAAGCTGTTTAGATGAATCCATAAACATGAACCCTTCTGCTATGCTTTTGTTCATGGAATTTAAGATCCAGCCTCTGACCATAAACTCTGCCCTTATCCACCTCTACAGATCAACATTAGTATCATCTGGTCTCACACATTCACCGGTAATAAACCCCAATTTATACTTAGCCCCCAATGCCATCATAACCCCCCTACTCCAGGTCATGTAATTAGTTGCATCAAAAGAAATACCCGCTAGTTGAGCCCCTGGATGATCTGAGTTAGACAAATACAGTGGATTATTGAGATTACATTGATGGCTTCCATCATTCATAGTGTTAACCGAGTTGTTTGCTTCAGTAGACATATTCCCTGTCTACTTTCCATAAAAGGAAAATCACTTATCTGTACCCACAAGCTCCGATACCATGTGAAGGACTCCAAATGTCCTAGCTGCACCTGCAAGCTGTAAAGATTCCAAGCAAAATAAATGCTTCAATGCAACCTCATTCAGTGGAGGTGATAAAAGCCAAAAACGGCACAGCAGCAAAGCTGCAAATGATGATCCCAAAAACCCTACAGAAATCAGGTGACAAGTGAGCTTTTATAGTCCTAGGCAATGTTCCAAAAAACGCTTGGCGGATGCTCGGCGGCTAGATAGGGTCAAGGGTCTAGGCGGATTGGGCGGGGTCTAGGCGGGGTCTAGGCGGATCTACTATTTTAAGATGTATTTTTAATCCTAGGTCATATTCAATACGTATATAAAATAATAAAGTTTAATTCATAACATATATAAACAAATAAGCTTTAATTAATAATTTAGGCGTTAACAACGGGAGTTAGTCGTGAGTTAGATGACTATATGAGTGAGGGGTCAAGAGTAAAAGAGAGTATAGAGGTTGAGAACTAATAGAGAGATCGACATGTGGGGGTTTTTAAGAGTTAAAACCTCAAAATGATTTTTTTCACTAACTCGCCAAACCCGCAAGGCCGTCAAGACCTTGCGGGTGACCTTCAAGGGCCTAGGCGGCTAAACTCAAAGGTGGGGGACCTTCGAGGATCTAGGCGGGGTCTAGGCGGAGGCCCAGGCCTTTTTTTAGAAAAGTGGTCCTAGGGTCCTACATCACGTGACAAGCATGCCCTTAGGCTTATTACAGCAAAAAACCAATAAAACAGTAAAATGTAAGGCATGAGCGAAGTGAGGAAAGATGACTAGAGGGACACAATGAGGGTCAAGACCATGAGGCCTAGAATGGATCATGGTCTAGTCTTCATACTAACAAATCCATGAAGTCCACGAATCTTACAACAGGAATCTTAAGTTGCTGACACGGTTTAGCGTTCGGTCGGCACACAATATTATGTTTCTAACACCAGGGCTGGTCCTGAGATTTTTAAGTCCCGAGGCGAGGTAAAATACAATCTTTATTTTAAAAAAATTATTAAACAATGTAAAATTTTAATTTATTTAACCATTATTAAATTCGGACTTTTTTTTCGCTAAAAAGGAAATTTATGGAGTTTAAAGTAGTATATGAGTATGACTAATGCGGCAATATCTCGGTACGTATAACAAAACAAAAGATATTTAAGGTTTTTAAATTTACGAATAAACTTATATACTAAATTTTATTATATTTCCTTACAAGTCGAATTAAAAATACGTACATGAATTTTCTAGTGAGAAATAAAGGTGAAAATATCTTTTTAATATTCTATTTTTTACCATAAATGTAAACTGTATGATTAAACACTTAAAAACATATCGTTATTTTGCAAATTTATCCAAAAAAAATACTATATTCATTGAAATAAATTTATTGAAGTATTATTACTTAAAAACCACCCGTTTTATCATTTATAACAAAAATTGAAAAACAAAGACTTTTTTACACTATTTATCGCTGATTCGAAATATTGAATAAATTAATAAGTCACATGAGTTTTTTTACATATAAATTTTAGTAAATATTTTATTATATGTAAATATAATAATACACAATACCCTAATTATATATAACGTAATTTTTTTCCCGGAGCCCTAGGCGACCGCCCCTTGGGCCTACCCCAGGGGCCAGCCCTGCCTGACACGTATTTCGTATTGGTTGGCATGTAACTGATCACTGGATTGTCCGTATTTCCGGTTCTTCTTCAATGACATCATCTCTACTTTCCCTCTCTCCTCTACCTCTCTTCTTTGCAAAAAGCTGATATTTCACTTCTTTCCTCTGCAATTAATGTTTTTCTCTCCCTTTTTCATTTAATGTTTCCTATCTCTCTCTTCAATGTCACCACTTGCAAGTTGCAAGTCTATTTTCTCTTTCCAACCCCTCTCTCATCTGTCACCGGTTACTTTTGCAAATTTTTTGATTCCATTGTTAATTTTATAAATTTTGTAAGTGGTATTATTTTTGCAAAAGACCAACAATTTTGGTATATTGAATACCAATTCCTCTATACAAAAAGCAAATATTTTAACAGCTTGGAATATATTAAACGAGTTGTCAACTTACAAATATTGATCACGATATGTACGATTATATGCTTAGTCAAATAGACCTCTTCTTATGCGGAATAATTCATATTAATATTACGTACACGGTACACCCCCACATGTCACATCCACCCACAACACGCACTTATGTGTGTCTTTAACTGAAATAAATAATACTAGTGCAGTTCCCTTGTTAAAAAATAAAAATAAAATTTAAATAATGAAATAAATTAATATTATACTATTAAATAAAATATTAGTTTAATATTTTGAATTAAACTTATAAGACAAACTCATAAGAGAAGAGTATAATAGATTCATTAAAGATGGATTCTATTGTGATAGTATATGAAGATTTACAAATACATATAAGTTATATATTAATTTACTATTTTGAATTAAACCCATTAGTTATTTCAAAGATAAAAATTAATTGCTAAAAGGAAATAAATCCATTAAAATTCTATTGTGATAGTATACGAAGATTTACAAATAGATATAAGTTATATATTAATTTATTATTTTGAATTAAACTCATTAGTTATTTCAAAAATAAAATTTAATTGCAAAAACGAAATAAAAAGGAAAGATAAAAAAAGTGAATGGTTAGAAAGGAGAGGATTAAGGTGGGCGTGCCACGTAGGCAAAAACTCTTTTGTTTTAAGAGTTTACTAGCATAGTGCCCGTGCGTTACACACGGGATTTGTAAAATATATTATATTTTATAGAAGATATTATCATAATTTATTTACATTATATATTAGATATGTTATACTATTATAATAATATGAAAACGATATAGCAAAATAATATAAATTTGGATAAAAAAATATAATGCTTATATTATATCAATATATAATTATATATGTGGAAAAATGTCAATGTCTCACCTTCCTAGCAGAGCCGGGTTTGAGATTTGAAATGCCCGGCCGGGACAGGATATAAAAATGTCAATTTTAATATTGGCTCTACTATGATTTTTTGTTGTGTTAATGGATTGAAAAGTATGACAAAATAATCTGATAGTTCGACTACAAAGTTTAGGAGAATAGAGTTTTAAAAACTTTTGGATGGAGAGCACATAAAATGTCGAATACATCAACGGATGAACTACATGTACAAATGGACGATGTAAAATGTAAATGTAAATGGATTAAATTGGATGAGTATGAACTATGGACCACTTTGTAATTTGATCGGTCTTTCAAGGTTTTGAAAATTAAAAAAAGAAAAAGAAAAAAGAGAGGAAAAACGATGAAAAGGCAGCACCAGTGCGACGACTTCTTTCTTCCTCCTTTCTCCCGGTTCCAATTCAATCATCCTCTTCCTTTCAATTTCTATCTGAACAGTGAAATAGATCCTTCGTCAATTTTGATTTGAAATCGATCCTTCCGATGTGTCGATCTGAAAAATCAAAGAGAGACGGCTCATTTCTCCCCCGCCCCAATTCAGTCATCCTCTTCCTTTCGAAACCCTAAAATCAATTTCTATGGTCTGTCCTCCAAAGCTTTCATAAAATCCAGAGATTTGACGTTATTCTTGCAATTAACCTTTGTCAATTTCGATTTGAAAAAGATTCTTCCTCAATTTCGATCTGAAAAATTAAGGAGAGACAAAAATCGAACACCAGCATTACACTTTGGGATGAAGGTAACGATTCTTATTTATTTGTTTCCTCCTTAACTTTACCAAAGATTCATAACATGCTCGAACAATTCATGTCTTTGCATTTTATTTTGTCGAAGCATCACCCTTCTTATAACCGATTCGAAGGCAGTTGCATGATTGGGTGGATTTGGAGTAGTTTTGCTGTCACTAAGGAACTTGATTAGATTCGTATGGTAGGTAGTAGATTATTAGTTATGAGGTTTTGGGGGTTGAGATTGGTAATAGTTTATAAAATTCATTTAAACTTGCTTCATCTATACATGTATGATTGAATTAAAGAAGATCAGATTAATTTTCTAATTGAAAAATAAAATCGATAAAAATTGGACAGGAAGATGAATCAAAGAAGTTGGATAGGTATCCTTGCTGTCAGGTTTGTGCAAAAACCTGAGCTAAAGATGCAACTCAATGCTGCTAGACGCTGCTCACATCCTGTTTCACTGTTTACATGATTGGCTGTTTACATTATTAAGGGCATTACTTTTATAGTTTTATGTTGTTTGGCATTTAAAATACACAAATGCTAAACCCGAGTTTAAGCCTATTAGCTCAAAATTAGAAGAGTGTTTTCATAAATCATAAAGATGAGGGTTCAAATCCCGCATAGGCTTCGTATACGTGATGTTAAAGTATCATAGGTAAAATTAGTCTAAAATGAGATGGAGAAGAGGCAATGTGATTGCATGATCTCTATTCTTTAGCTCTTCATTAGGGATGTTGACTTCAGGAGTGAGGTAAAAATGTTTCTATTTTGAAGTTGTTATGTTTTACTTGATACTTGGTTCCGTGAATGGTAAATTTATATGGTATGCAGTTTTAAAAGATGGTATTGTGAAGCTAAAATCAATGAAATTCATTTAATGAGTTGATTAAAAAGTGAAGTAACAACTATCAAGGCATCAAGTTGTTGAAATTTGGGATTTTATAAAGGCACTAAAAGGAAAAAGCTCTAAAAAGGGGGATTTTGATTTACTTTTAACAAATATACTGCAATTTGATTTTTTTCATTATAATTTATAATTGTTGAGTGACTTAACAAAAGCATGTGAAAGATTCGCAAAAGTATACATCAAAAACTGCTTCTGGATGGAGGATACACTGAACTGAAAAGAAAAGAACAAATGGTGAATTTGATTATCATATGTGAAGGAATCTAAAGTAGCATAAAGGTGGCCTTGTACAAAATAACAATGTAAAATGAGATGGCTCCAAGGAAATGTGCTTACATGATCTTTAAAAGATCCTAAGTACCACTTTCAAAGATCCATTCTGGTTTCATATTTCTATTCTTGTTATGCATCATTCTACGTATGAAAACATGAACCTAGTAATACATGAAGAAGGTGATTTGAAAGAAATGAAAAGATAGGGAAGGTGATACCAATAGGGTGCAAGAAGGGGAAAGCAATGAAGATTGCAATCCTGAAATAGATAAATGTAAAAACATTAGTAAGTAAACGACTAAAAGTGGGCTGAGAAGAAGTAGAAAGTGAATGAAGATGAAGCAGGAAAAAGAAGAATGTAAGCCACGGGAAAAAGAAGAATGGGTTATTAGCGACCAAAGTTTTAGTGACAAATTATTATTCCTCGATAAATGTTGTATTTTGCGAGGAACATAACCACCCCTCATAAAATTGGACGAGAACATTAGCGAGGAACCTATATTTCTTGCTAAAAATGACAATCAACAACAAATTTTTCGGTTCATCACTAATTGTTGTCATATTGTAGTCGTCTAAAGTGTAAGAGCAATCGCGACAAATTTAAAGTTTTTATTGAGGAATATTTTCATCGCTAAAAATACATTTATCGTGGAAAGTTCAATTTTGTCGTTAAATATTTAATGGGAATTATGCAAACTCTGCCAAATTTATTAGCGATAAATATTTGAATGTCTCGCTAAAATTATGTGTTTCTAGAGAAAATAATTTGTCGCAAAAAATATCAACTAGTAAGGACATTCCGTTTTCGTCGCTATTTGTTTGAATTAAAATTGAGAAATGTCCCAAATTCAGTTGTGAGAAAAGTTTAAATTCCTCACTAATAGTTTATATTTTACGGGGAACATTTTTCTCCTTAAAACAACCATACATCAAGGAATAACAATTTCATCACTAAAAGTATATTTTCATCGCAAAAGTACATGTTTGACAATAAATGATTTTATGTTGAAAAACTATTTGCCGATTGAGAAAGTATTAATTTCATCGTTAGTAGTATGAGGAAAAACTATGTCCCAAGCGCAAAATTCTAAGTTTACAAAAATATAAATTCATCACAAAAAAAATACATGTTTAGTATGTTAATATGGGTTAAAATAATAAAAATCAACACTAAAAAATCAAAGGCTATGAAAGTATACATTTCTCGGTGTTTGCTACTTTGTTTATGTAGGAAGGTTGCCCATTAATTCACTGAATGAATGATATTTTCATTTAAGTTAATATTTGCCTATGCGGGATTTGAACCCGCATGTTTGTGCATGAGCACATTGCTCTACCAATTGAGCTAATAGGCATAAAAATTACACGAAATACTATTTAACATGGACTTAATTCCTGTGTATTTAGTTCCCCGATGGCTTTGAGAATAAAATATGTGCTGTCTGGCAAAATGTTAAGTCCCAGAGTGAACTGAGTTGGTTCTACGTTCGAGTACACTCTAATACTGTTGCATCAGAAAGCACAGGGTTTTAGAATTTGGCTGACGGTGATGAAGAGAAGAGAACTATCATTACTCAAACCTTGGATTATGAGACAAGTACGCAGAAGGGTTGATTCGGCATCTCAGCCTGGGCAGTTAGAACACTGATACTTCCATCTTCAGTGCTTACATATATTGACTGACTATCACAGGAGTATGTCGCATGTCGATCTCTCTTTTGGGGAACCCACTGCATAAGATAAATTTAAATATTAGTGAAGCATTAAGTAAAACCCAACCCTTCAATGCAGCAACGGTTTATGCTTGACAAAAAGCTACACGTATTAGGGATGCTTCTGCATTATTAGTTACTTACCTGCTTCAGGCATTCAAGTTTAGGTGCTTCATATATGGCAATCTGAGTGGAATGAACAGCCAACATATGTGTTCGATCTTTGATGAAATCGAACTCTTGTGTCAGAAAATGAGTTGCCACCCAGTACTTCTTCTGACTCTTCCACACCCATGCCTGTCTTCAGCTAAAAGAGAAGGTTCAAAACTTGTTGATGTCACAATCATCCAAGATAGAAAGTGACGACGAATGCCAAGCAACTATTGGAGTTCCTCCTTGAAGACTAAATCAGGTCATTGTCGCTGGAGGTGCCCATTGATACATTCAACCATTATTGGGCTATCTTGATCGATTACCCTATATCCGCAGCTCTGCTGATCTCATCCGAAGCATATCTACATTGCCTGATTATAATTATGTGATTGCTCTTCAGTAGGCTAAGGGTATAGCTGCGGTGAACGTTTTTTCCAAGCTATCACAAGGGGCCACGTTCTGAATTTAATGCCTCAATATGAACACTTACAGAAAACATTTCAAACAGTTGTATTGTAATTTTTTTTCATTATAATATAATTTACAGTAATATGCATAAAAAAAATTTAAACAAAACCCAACCTTATATGCCCCAAAGAATTTAAATCTAATCAATACATTAGAATAATCATACCTTTTCTGTCTAAAAAGAATCACAAATAGAACCAATCTGCATACATGTGTTAATCCATTTTGAATTCCTTATACTAGTGCAAAATCATCTTTCATCTAGAGAAACGGAACCCCATCTCCTCTCACCTAGACTCTTGCCGGACAGCACAAATTTTATTCTCAAAGCCATCGGGGAACTAAATACACATGAATAAAGTCCATGTTCAACAGTATTTCGTATTTCCTACTTCTTGGTTTAGGCAAGTGTCATGTTGAGATGAGCCTAGATAATCATCCTGTAGGACTAGATGCGTTGATTTCCATGGAAGATAACATGAGCATAAAGAAAGAGAAATAATTCAATTTTCGATAAAAAGAGGTCACAAAATGAAAATGAAACTCATGGTTACTTTACATACCACTGTTGGAAGCAATTACCTCAGAATTTGAGATTGGACCTATTGATTCTCTTTTCATGCACTAGCATCATCCTTGCTGGCCTCAGAAGCGGTTGCTGCAGCTACAACTCATTTCATTACGAAGTATTCGTCCTGTCAGCATGAACAAGGTTCTTGGCCATGGATGGGTTCACACACTTCTTTTTGCCGGGTAGTACTTTGAGGGAACAACCAGCTGCCTCCATCTTCTCTTTCGCAGATGATAACACAACGCAGAAATTGAAAAGTATGACTATGGATAACTTTTTGGACCAAACTGAGTAGATGTAAACTTTAACAGATAGAAGGATCTAAAATTAGCCCCAGGAGATACAACACACCAGTTACTCACAAATCAAAAGGAACACAAAAAACAGCAACCATGTCTACAAATCAGCTACCATAGAGACCAAACACAATAATGAACTCACCTAGGCATTTCAACAAACACCTTAGGCGCACCAAAAAAAGGTCGAAGTATACAATTACAAGTCTCACACTATCAATTAAGCACCTTAATAATGCTATGAAAATAGTAACATCGCCAATTCATCCACAAAATAGCATTCAATGATACAAATGTCATTTGAATCATTTGCGTTGTGGTGATCTATTAGCTACTAGATTGTTATGGCTGAATTTTGACGAAACTTGAAGAGAAAACTTTTTTTTTTTTGTAAACAACTTGAACATAAAACTAGTACACTTTATTCAATCATGGAAAAGATCAAGCAAGCAACTAACTCATGACACATGAGGGTTTGAAATCTCATTGATTAGTAACTATAATTTTGAGAAACATATATGCAATGAAACTCGTTTTCTGTAAAACTTGGATCACATGTCAGATTGTATCTTTCAAATATTAAGAGATAATCTGAAGGTGGTTCCTTGTGTGCATGAGATTTCATTTGGTTGAATGAATTTTAGCCAATAGGACTCAACAAACACTATTCATGAAGCTTTTTTTTACTTCGTTAGCTGTCACAATTCCTACAGACGGAAAGCCGGCCAATATTCAGCAACAGATATATGCTAAATCAAAATAACAAGAATATACTAAATGAAACCAAAACATCTACTTGATTGCTTTGCGATGAAACATAATGTGGCAATAGAACATGTAATGAGCTGAAACAAACAACACATACAAGTTTCTTACAAATGAAGACGATGGTTAGGGGATTTACAGACCCAGGTGACCTAGCAATTCATTGAAACTCTCAAGGATCCCACCAGACAACCCATTCAGAGAGAGCTTCAAGGATCTGAGAGAAGCCATACTCCCCAAGAAATCAGGCACTGGGCCAACTAAGTTACAGGACATCAATGAGAGATTAGCCAATTGGACGGAATCAGCAAGGGTTTCAGGAAGTGACCAGCCAGTGGTTGCATTCAAGGGATTGTAATCCAAGGCCATGACCTCTAAATCAGTCAACCCATCAAAGAATTCAGTCGGGATCGAATCAAAAGTGTTGTAATCTAAGTAGGCATACCGAAATTCAGTGGCGATCGACTGCCTGCCGGCGAGGCTGGACTGAAGACGGGGTCGGGGAGGCCCTGGAGGCCGGACGCCGGCCACTCGCGCCCCACCGTGAAGCCTGACGCATGTCTTCTTCGATTTCGGGCCATCGCCCTGTGCTGCCGGTTGTGCAGTTCGCCTTCGCGTTCAACTTCTACGCTTCGCCAAACCTTTACGCTCTTCGCTGTTGCAAAAAAAGTCCGGATGATAATAAGATAATTTAAAAAAATAATAAAAATAATAATACAGAAAGGGATAGAAGAGATATAAAGGGATAGAAGAGATATAATAATAATAATAATAATAAATAATTGGGATAGTCCGGAGAATAAGATATATAATTTTATTTGGTGTTAGGTTAATGCCAAAGGTTTACATAGATGACAAAGGTTTACTTTTTAAAGTTCAAAATTTGGAGAATTGAAGACGTTCTTGATTGAGCACAATTGCATTAGATCAATCGTAAAGTCGGAGGATAGACCTTGATCATCTACTACTACCACACCGTACAAGACATTAAGGTGAGTATATTAGGCTTTAAAATCCTTTGTCATGTTTGTTAGTGATTAGTGTGGTGCACGTTCATTGTTCGTGGTTAGAGTAATATGATTGTGCACGACTGATATCAATGTTCTGGTATATAGGTTGTCTTTGTTATATAATTGTTTTTGTTCTTAGGATGGATCGAAGTTGGATGTATTTGCAACACAGATTTCAACCTGCCTTCACCAATGGTTTAAAAAAATTCCTGGAAGCGGCCAAGGATCATGTTAATGAAAATGGGGAGACTCGATGCCCGTGTCGTGAGTGTAGAAACGGAGAACTCTTGCAATTGGAAGAAGTTCGTAAACATATCATGTTAAAAGGGTTTCAATTTAATTATTCAGTATGGACTGACCATGGGGAAGAGATGAATAGTGATGATGGAGGCGATGACTCATATGATGGCGGTGATGATGATTATGATGTTGGGTTTGATGATGGTTCTGATGAAGATGTGCAGATGATGGACATGTTAGATGATGTGCAGAGAGGGACGGAGATGGATGAAGATGATATAAGTGATAGTACACAGACAAAAAGATATGATGATATGTTTGGTGAAGCCCTGAAAGAGTTGTATCCGGGTTGTAAAAATTTCACTACATTGAGTTTTATTTTAAAACTCATGCACACAAAAGTACTAGGTCGCTGGAGCAATAAAAGTTTCAATTCTTTATTAAAAATTTTGAAAGATTCTCACCCAGAAGGGGCAGCTATCCCTTCATCGTTTTACGAAGCCAAGAAAATGTTGCGTGATTTAGGCATGGGGTATGAATGTATACATGCGTGTAAGCATGACTGTGCATTGTTTTGTAAAGAGAATGCAAAGCTTGAAGAATGTCCTGTGTGTCATGAGCCTAGATACATGTCGAAAGAAGGAAAAGGCAACAAAATCCCACAGAAGGTATTGCGTTATTTTCCATTAAAGGACAGACTGAAGCGACTATATATGTCTAGACATACAGCTACAAATATGAAATGGCATAAATTGAAACGTCAGTCTGAAGAAGGTTGCCTTAGACACCCTGCCGATGCTGAACAGTGGAAGACTTTTGACTTAGAGTATCCCGATTTTGCTAGGGAGTACAGAAATGTCAGGTTGGGGCTCGCTACAGATGGGTTCAATCCATTTGGGAACATGAGCACCAGTTACAGTATGTGGCCCGTGATTTTGGTGCCTTGTAACCTTCCTCCATGGAAGTGCATGAAAGGGATTTTTTCCATGATGTCATTGTTGATTCCTGGTCCCCGGGCACCTGGGAAGGATATCGATGTATATCTTCGTCCTTTAATAGACGAGCTAAAGGAATTATGGGAAGTTGGTGTTGATGCTTTTGATGTTTCTACCAATCAACGATTTACCCTGAGAGCATGTGTCCTTTGGACTATAAATGATTTTCCGGCTTATGTGAATTTATCAAGTTGGAGCACGAAGGGGTATTTAGCTTGCCCAGTATGCAATGAAGACGTAACTTCAGATCGGCTGAGAGGAAAACTATGCTATATGGGTCATAGACGTTTTTTACCAGAAAATCACGTGTGGAGAAGGAGTAAGGAATATAATGGAAAGGTTGAACATAGGGCACCTCCAAGGATTTTTTCTGGTGAGGATAAGTTAAAGAAGTTAGACCGGGTTCATAAAGGCAAACCAGGTAAATCTCCATGTAATCCAGATTTGAAAAGAAAACGGCAGGCCTGCGAATTGAACTGGAGTAGAAAAAGCATTTTCTGGGAGTTACCGTACTGGTCAAAGTTGGATTTACAGCATAATATTGATGTGATGCATTGTGAGAAGAATGTCGGTGAAAGTCTTGTAGGAACATTGCTGGATATTGAGGGCAAGACAAAAGATACGCACAAAGCTCGTTTAGACCTTGCAGATATGAACATAAGGAAAGAACTGCATCTGAAGCAACATGGAAATCAGCTAAAGAAGCCTCCTGCTAGGTACACACTGAAAGTCGAGCATCGACGACTTCTTGCTAACTTTTTGAAGAATGTTAAATACCCTGATGGGTATGCTGCAAATATTTCAGAAAATGTGAGCATTATTGACGGGAAGATATCTGGACTTAAGAGTCATGACTGGCATGTTCTATTGCAACGCCTTATCCCTGTGGGTATACGACCTTTCTTGGACAAAGATGTGTGCACTGCAGTCGTTGAGTTGTGCATATTTTTTCAACAAATTTGTGCAAAGACCTTAAAAGTGTCAGAACTAGAAAGGTTGCATACTGAGATAGTTTTGATACTCTGTAAACTGGAGAGAATTTTCCCATCGACGTTTTTCGATGTGATGCCTCACCTATCCGTACATTTACCTAGGGAGGCTATTCTAGGCGAGCATGTCTCGTATAGGTGGATGTATCCCATTGAAAGATATTTGGGGACTTACAAAAAATACGTGTCAAACAAAGCTCGGCCGGAAGGTTCAATTGCTGAAACATATGTTGTGAACGAGGCAATTACATTTTGCTCGATGTATTTTCGCGGAGTTGAGACACGTTTCAATCAAGTGGAGCGTAATGATGATCTTCAAACTGAACATGAAGGTGGCTTGTCGGTTTTTTCCCAAAGGGTTCGTCCATTCAGCGGGAAGAAATTCGTAGCGATTGATCAAGATGATTTAGATAAAGCTCACTGGTACGTGCTCAACAATTGCGATGAAGTCCAACCATATATGAAGTAAGTGAGTTTAAGTACGAGTGGTTTATATTGAAGAATTTTATATTTTTATAATACAACTTTATTTTATTTATTGTGTTTAATCACTTGCAGGAAACATGAGGATGAGTTGAAACAAAAAACCAATGATGATAATTTATTTACTAGACAGAAAGAGGAATTTCCGAATTGGTTTCGCCAAAGAGTATGTACTAATCTATTAGTATTTAGTGTATGCGTGGATTATTTGGTTTTGTTTAATCTATGTTAAAGTATTAATTTGATTTTTTAAATTATCTTTGTAGATGAGTAACTTAGTCCAGAGTGGAGAAGTTTCGTCAACTGATGCACTTTATTGTTTGTCATGGAAACCCGATAGCCGCATCCACACATATACTGGTTGTGTTGTCAATGGATGTGGATATCACACAACAGAGCCTGATGATCGACGCAGTACTCAAAATAGTGGGATTTATGTCGCTGGAGTTTATAATGGAGGAACAGATGATTACTATGGCGTTCTTTTGAGTATTGTCAAATTGAGCTATATTGATATGCATGATGTTTATCTATTCAAGTGCAAGTGGTACAACACAAATGAGAAAGGGAGAAACGTCAATAAAAGAATACAACGAGATTATAATCTTCTGAGCATTAATACAGACTCTCAATGGTACGAGAATGAACCATATATACTAGCAAATGAAGCAGAACAAGTGTTTTATGTTGAGGATCCAAAGTTGAAGCATGGGTGGAAAGTTGTCCAAAAAGTGCAAATGCAAAATGTGTGGGATGTCCCAGAGGTGGATGTTGAAGAAGAAAGCGCAGAGGTGGTTGTGGATGATTTTGAGCCAATGGGTAGTGGTAGAGTCACTCAACAAGATGAGTTCAATGAAGTTCAGTGGGTGGTTGCAGAGGAAGATCTGGAAAATCCTCAGCTGCATCAACAAGATGTTGAGCCTAAAATAATTGATACAGACATGGATAGAATCATAAGGGATAGCACCATCAACGATGTCCTAAGTGATGACGAGGAAGACCATGATAATGCTTATGAGGATAGTGAGAAAGAAAGTGCATCCGATGAATATTATAGTGATTAAATATGTGTTTGGGTTGTTTGTTACTAGTATTTATTTAGTGGTTTTCATAGTTGTTAGCTGAGTTTTCTAAATTTCTGTTATAGATTTTTTGGCCTATTATTATAGATTTTAGTTGTTTACCGTCTATTTTTGATATTTTTTAACAGTTTGATTTTTTTCCTGACATTGCCATATATGTTAATATTTGCTGGATGTGTTGGCATTTGATATGTTTTTTTTTGTAGCATTTGCTGTTTTTGTTTTGGCATATCAAATCAGCCAATTGTTTATTACTTTGCGCCAGCAATTTCAATTAAATATAGATTAGCCTATGCAAGATTCGAACCTGCATCTTTGTGCATGAGCACGTCGCTCTACCATTTGAGCTAATAGGCTTTGAAAAATTGGCATAATAGACTTTGTTATTTCAACCACAAAACATTGACATGATGATAATTCCAGCCAGATATATGCATGTTGTGAGCTGAATCTGCCATATTTTACAGTAACTTTTATATCGATTTCTGTATACATTGCATTCATTTGGGTTTAGATAGCACAGAACCTATTTAGTTTATGTTTATTTGCCAAATTATGGAATCTACACCAGTTTCTGTTTAATTCGCAGAAATCGAGGCGTTTTACAGCAAGTCTACAGAAGGTTGAAAAAGCTCGGAAAACCACTACAGAAGTCCAAGGTCAAAGCAGCGGAACCAGTCTGAGAGTCAAGGCTACTCGATCTCGAGTAGGCCCTACTCGACCTAGACGAGCCTGTCCGAGCAACCTTGGTCGAGCAAAGCCTGATCGAGAGCCAGACCAACCCGAGCTCCGGACCCTACTCGATCTCGAGGACCACTGGTCGAGATCGACGAAGCCTCAGCGCCACACCCGGAGTCGACAAGGAGAGGAGTCGAGGACGACCAAGCACCACTCGCTGCCAGCGACTCGACTCGCTGCAGCGGATCACTCGCTGCAGCGGATCACTCGCTGTCGCGGAAAACTTTGCTGCCAACGGAAGAGGCAACTCGCGGATCCGAGCTTGTCGAGGAGAGCCACTCGACGAGACCTAGTCGACGATCATCCCTACTCGAGGTCGACGAAGGCTTGTCGAGGTCGACGACGCCCAGAGTCCAGATCCAGGCTTGTCGAGCACGCCAACCCGAGGAAGCTTTGTCGATAACCTAATCCTACTCGACATCGACTAGCTCTTGTCGAGGTCGACGAGCCCAGTGAACCCAGTGCGAGCCCCATCGAGCAGATCTAGCCGAGGAAGTCCAGTCGACGAACCATCCTTGTCGAGGTCGACGAGCCGTGGTCGAAGTCGAGTAGGGCCGTGTCCAGAAGCTGCTCGACGAAGACTTGTCCGACTAGACTTGGGATTCCTTGGGCGCGAAGGCAGAAGATTCTATCCGATTCCATCAAGTTCTATCATCAAGGAGACAAGATCTATCACATCATGAAGTCTTACCTATTTAGTTTTATCTTTTCCTTTTAGATTTATTTCCTTAAAACAATTTATTTATCTTTCAAGTTTTAGGTATAATTTTAGATAGAGATAGATATCTTCTTTCCTAGAATAGCTAGGGAATGAAGGCTATAAATAAGGCCCTAGGGGGCTCAGTTTTAATCATCATTCAAGACACACAATTAGTTAGTTCCACAGAGAAGTTTAGGAGTTCTAAAGGTTTTTAGGGTTTTGGCTTTCTGCGAAAGTTGATTGCCGGAATTGTAAAAGGCTTTGAATTTAGTTAATGCAAGTTATTTCTTTTCATTCAATGTCTGCGATTGCGATGAGGCGTGAGTAGTCCACCCACTTTTGGGGCTGGGGTAAGCCCGACGGTGGCCATGTGAGGCGATGCGATAAAGGTCAGATCTTTTGTGCAATTCATCTTCTATCCCTATGAGCATGATTCTTTTGCGAGAGTTGAAGGTGATCCTTGTTTGTGTTATTGAAGCGAAAGTGATCTTAATGCAACTTGGATTAATTATGTGAAAAGGGTTAGTAACAATTAGGGTTTATGCGAAAGCCTCTATATGCCTATTTGTTAATGACGAAAGTTATTTGATGGAAAGCATGATCTTTTATGCCTTTATGTGTTACTTTGCATGGTTATCGTTGTGGTGTTGAAACCCTGGCCTTGGAGGTCTTTTAATATATTGAAGTTTATTTCTGTCGAAAATCTACGTTTGTGTTTAATTCTGCAATTTCTGTCTTTTTCTGTTTCTAGTCGACATAGAGGAGATCTGGTCGATCTCGAGTAGGACTGGTCTAGGTCGAGTTGAAGTTTTCTCTGTTTTCGTCGATTTTCACTTTCTGTTGTTCACTGTCTTGTCGATCTCGAGGAGCTGTTGTCGAGATCGAGTACGCCTTTGCCTTTGCTTTTCGTTTTTGCTTTACTTTGCTTTATTTCTTGCTTTATTTCTTTGCTTTTGTTTTAGTTGCCCTTGTCGGGTTTATTTGTTTCTTTCCTTTCTGTTTCTGTCTCTTCTGCTGCTTCTGTGAGAATTTACAGCTACCTAAGAACTGCTGACGTGCTTCCTCGTGGATTCGATCCTGACTTTTCTCTTACTACAACGGGAGGAAGTCTTGTATTTATTTGCTGAGACAGGGAAGTCATTCTGATCTATACATTATATCCATTTCATACTTGACCATCCTCCTACAACAACAAATTGGCGCCGTTGCCGGGGAGGCAATCAATCGCGCCTTAGGTAGTCAGTTCTCACTGTTTCTTTGAGTTAGTTTGCAGGTGTATGCGTCGTTCTGGTCAAACACCTGAGTTTGACAGCTTAGACGAACCGGAGCGCTACCTACACATCCACTCCAAACTCAAAAGGATCATGGCGGCCGCTGAAACACAGGAACAGCTGATCGCTAGGCTTACCAGGGAACTCGCCACAAAAGATGCTGCTATCACTGCTGAGAGAGCAGCAAGGGAACAAGCACAGGCTGAGCTTGCCCAGTATCCAACCACGGCAGAGGACTACATGCACCCAACTCTCGTCGTGCCTTAATCGACGATTCTAATCCCTGAAAACTCTTTTGAAATTCGCACTCAGTTTCTTATAGAGCTTAAAAATAATGCCTTTTACGGCAGATTTAATGAGTGTCCTCTTGAACATATTACTAATTTTCATGATAAGTGTCGTACTCTTGCAGAAGGTACAACCTTGGAATATGTCAAGATGAAATCTTTTCGCTGGTCTCTCGCTGGGCCTGCACTGAAATGGCTGGAAGGGCTGAAAGCAAAATCACTCAAAACCTGGGCCCAAGTAGAGCAAGAGTTTCTGAACAAATTCTTCCCACCTGCCAAAACAGCACATCTCCGCCAAAAAATCACCGCCTTTAAACAGCAGAAAGGGGAACCGCTGGCAAAGGCATGGGAGCGCTACAAGGAACTTCTGCGATCTTGCCCTACTCATGGACAGCCACCCTACATAATTCAGGAGATCTTCTTCAACTCTCTTGACCAAGTCACTAAGGACAGAATCAACAATTATACTCGCTACGAGTATCTGACGATGCCACCAAGTGACGCATGGGGTGTGCTAGAGAAGCTCACTACCTACGACAACAAGTATGGGTCTACTGTAACCTATGAAGAGAACCCATACGCCAGGCCAGCACCATCTATGCCTCTCTATGAGCCAGCAAAGGAGATTGACCCAGATGTCAGGGAGCAATACTACAGAGACCAGAATAAGAAGCTTATCAAGCAAGTCAAGTATCTCTCTGTCAACCAGCCTTGTATTGAATGCGGATCGCAAAGGCACACCACTCCTGAGTGCCCACACACAGAACAAGTCAGGATGGCAGAGCACCATGAGGATGCAGCTTATGCAGGGGGTCCCAGTCGCTACATGGGGGACCAAAGGTTTCAGCAACCACAGTGGAACCAAGGTGTCCCTAGGAATCCCCCGCCCTACAGAGCTCCAGGACATCCAGAAAGGGATCAAAAGAAGGATGATATACAGACAATCCTGGAGGAGATACGGAGAAACCACTCAGAAACTAGGCAATCCTTCAACTCCGTCTATACTCAGATGCAAGGTGTCAACTCTAGGCTTGGGGAAATTGATATCTGGTGAAAATCAGTTGACACACAGATTGGTCAGCTAGCAGCGGGAATCCCCAGACAATCAGGCGCACTCCCTGGATCTTCAGAACCAAATCCTAAGGGAAAGACTGGACACATCGCTGCTGTAAAACTCAGAAGCGGTCATCAACTGCAAGAGCCAGAGGTCAGAAAGCAGCAGAACGATGAGGAACAGCAAGTCGATCTCGACAAAACAGTAGTCGATCTCGACAAACATCTGGTCGACCTCGACAAGACCTTCGTCGACCTCGAGGAGAAAATTCCAGAATCCTCGTCTGCACCACACAGCAACTCGACTGGGCCCAATCTGGTCGATGTCGACAAAGGACTTGTCGATGTCGAGGAGCCCCTGGTCGACATAGAGAAGTCTGCAGCACATCCGACGTCTGTTCTGGCTCCGACTCAGAAAAAGAAGCTGCCTTTACCCACAAAATCTCTAAAGGACCCAGCGGAGAAAAAGTTTCAGCGCTTCATCAAGATGCTTCAGAAGCTCAACGTCACCATCCCCTTCACAGAAGCTCTCAATGAAATGCCATCTTATGTCAAGTTCCTAAAGGAGATTTTAAGCAAAAAGCGATCGATGGCTGAAATCACAGAGGAGTGCAGCCATCTGGACATATTGGAGAAGAGGCCGGATCCAGGTAAGTTTGCTATAACTATTGGATTTGGTCCATACAAAATTAATGCCCTATGTGATCTTGGAGCTAGTGTGAGTATAATGCCTTTAACAATTTGGTCCAAGATTAAGATAGGTGCCCTGGAGCCTATGGATGCTAGACTATACATGGCCAACAACACGGTGGTCATTCCAACAGGCATGGTGGAAAATGTCCCAGTACAAGTAGGTAAATTCTTCGTCCCTGCTGATTTCTTAATTATTGATATGCAAGAAGATCCTGCTTGTCCAATTATTCTAGGGAGACCATTCTTGGCGACTGTGGATGCCAACATTAGCGTACGGAAAGGAGTGCTCACCTTCAACATCAGCGATGAGGTAATAGAGTATTCTTTTAATAAAACTGAAAGGCATACGGGTCCGATGGAAGAGGTCAAATCTATCTTTGCTGGCTACATCACCTGCGGGGAACCCAAGGTCAGGAATATGACCCCCGAGGAGCTAGAAAAGAGGGACATGGAAGCCCAGGTGGAGGAGATCATGGCAATCCTCAAGGAAAACACAGAGAATCCAATCAACACGGACCAAGGTAAGTCGTTGTGGATTCATTACTTTTCGGATGCCTTGACAGGGACTAAGTATGGGGTCAAGATCGACCAAGGCTCCTCGTCATCGAGTAGAGCCCTAGTCGATCTCGACCAGACCAAGGCGACTCCACCAGCACCAGCATCGTCGAGCAGCGAACCAGACAAACCGGCCTCGTCGATCTCGACAAGCCTTGTCGAGGTCGACCACCACTCGACGGCTTCAGCTTTTGCTTCCTCGACGCTGACGACACCAGAGCCAGGATCGTCGTCGATCTCGACCACACTTGTCGAGATCGACCACCAGACAAGGAGCCTAGATCCACCTTCCTCGACAACGGCGACTCCAGAACCAGAACCCTACTCGACCTCGAGTAGGCTTGTCGAGGTCGACCACCACTCGGCTCCAACAGATCCGCCTTCGTCGATGAGCAAACCACCAGGAGCGGAACCCTTGTCGAGGTCGACCAGGCTTGTCGAGATCGACAAGACCTGTCCTTCGTCGACTTCTGAATCTTCGACCAGACCACCACCAGAGCCTGCAGTCTTGTCGAGATCGACTAGCCCTAGTCGAGATCGACCAAATACAGTGGTCCCCGATTCCGTCTCTGCGAAGGTAAGTCAAGGTATGGATCTTTCTTCGCCTATTTCCATTTAAGATTTATCTATACATGGGAGAGGTCTGCCTTGGTATGTGCGATTGTGCAGGATATCCAATGATGAGCCTAAGGAGTATGAAGTTGGAGACAAGCTCTATGTCTCTAAATCAAAGGATTATTGGTTTCCCAACAAATTCAACAAGAAGCGGATGGGACCGTTCGTGGTAAACAAGATCCATTCTGGAGGATTACAGCTGATAGACAAGAATGGAGTCTTATTTGAAGCCCAAGCTACATGGGCCCTGCAGATGCCACCTTGAGCGTTAATGGAAAGTCGGCCTAGCGACTATAAAATCTAGAGCTTGTACATAGACTTTTTAGGACATTTGGGACTTTGTTTTTTGTTTTTGGTTTTGAACACTTTTAGTTTTGCTATTATGGGTATATGTCTTCTACTTTTCAGGTCAATGGATAGAACCAAGCTACATTAAAAATCGGCCCAGGAGGTGCTCCAGTCGAAATTAGAAGGCTCTGCACATCTGTCCTGTGAGTTTCTTTCTTTACCCTTGTTTTTATACAGTGAGGACACTGTAATGTTTAAGTATGGGGTGAGGGAAGGGCTTACTTTGTGCATATTTGATTCATTTGAGATGACTTGTGCATTATTTTATTGAATTGCTACATGGCTATTTTGGAATGCATTATTTGATCTATATGCTTATATGCATGTTTTCCAAAATTTTGAGAAAAATGACCCCCATTGAAATTTTTGAAATAATGTCATGGAAGCTTATATTGAACTCGACGATGCAAAATTGGATCCATTAGAGATATAGCATGAAATTGCCTAGTAAAGGGAAGTCACAATGAAGTGCATTATTTCTTGAAAAACATGAAAGGAGGTAAAATTTGAAGTTGCTTTTGACATGTTGCATGATAAGATTATGGAGGACTTTATATTTCCATATAATGCTCATGTTGTGAGCCTAATTTGCCATGTTTTACAGTAACTTTTATATCGATTTCTGCATACATTGCATACATTTGGGTTAGAATAATACAGAATCTGTGTGGTTTACACTTATTTGTAATATATGGAGGTCTACACAAGTTCTGGTTATATTTCGCAGAAATCGGACGCACTTTGGAGCTAAAAGGAAACTCATGGAGAAGCTAAAAATGGTGCAACTGGAGAAAAGGCCATTTTTCACCGTTCTTCGTTCTGAATCAAGCTTTGATGACTTCATTAGAGTTGTAGCCCTCGGAAGGAGCTTTCCAACGCATGGTCATATGCGTCAATCCGACGAACGAGGACTCGGGAAAGTGCGTTTCAAGAACAGCGCAGAATGCTGAAAACCGACTCTACTCGAGATCGAGTAAAGCTACTCGAGATCGAGGAGCATGTCGAGGAGATCTACCCGACGCTGCCGAAGAGATCTAGTCGATGAACCACCTTACTCGACATCGACGAGGGTCTACTCGAGGTCGACGAGACCTTACTCGACATCGACGAGCACCGTGAGCCAGAGTCCAAGCCTGTCGAGCAGAGAAGCCAGCCAAGCCAAGTCGACCAGGATTCCTACTGGAGGTCGACAAGAGTTTTGTCGAAGTCGAGTAGTAGTGGTCGAGATCGAGTTGACTTGCCTTTGTCGAGTTGCTTCGTTTTTGATTCTGAGTTACTGTTGTCGACTGTCTTTGTCTATCTCGAGTTGCTGTCGTCGAGATCGACCAGTGTGTTGCTTTGCTTTCGTCTTTGCTTTGCTTTTATTTCTGTCTTTTATTTGTTCTTTGCTTTTATTTTAGTTGCCCTTGCCGGGATTATTTGTTTCTGTTTTATTTCTGCTTCTGTCTTTGTTTCTGTCTGTTCTGCTGCTGTGTCTGTGAGAATCTGATAGCTACCTGAGAACTGCTGACGTGCTTCCTCGTGGATTCGATCCTGACGTTTCTCTTACTACAACGGGAGGAGTCTTGTATTTATTTGCTGAGACAGGGGAGTCTATCTGAACTTTATTTGATATCTATTTCAATACTTGACCAACTCCTGCAACAACAAATTCTATTTTGTTGTAGGAGGAAATCGAGTTCAAAATATAAAATATAATTCAAACCAGACTATGCCTACGCAAAATAAATACAAGACCTCCTCCTGATGTAGCAGCGGAAGTCAGGATCGATCCACGAGGAAGCTGGTCAGCGGATCCTAGGCAGCGGTGTAATCTCACGGACAGAAGTCGACTACAGGAGTCCTCGAGCTCGACTAGGGTCTAGTCGACAGAAGCTCGGACAGTCGAACACAGCAGCACAGGTCGGCAAAAGGGTGGTCGATCTCGACCAGAAGCTACTCGAGATCGAGTAAGGCTCGTCGAAGTCGAGTTAATGCTTCGTCGATTCCTGCACACAATAAGCTACAACGCCCTTGGTCGAGGATCAGTGTACTCGAGGTCGACTAAGGTAAGTCGACTTCTGTCCGTGAGATTACACCGATGCCTAGGATCCGCTGACCAGCTTCCTCGTGGATCGATCCTGACTTCCGCTGCTACATCAGGAGGAGGTCTTGTATTTATTTTGCGTAGGCATAGTCTGGTTTGAATTATATTTTATATTTTGAACTCGATTTCCTCCTACAACAAAATTGGCGCCGTTGCCGGGGAAGCTATCATTCGCGCCTTAGGTAGTCAGATCTCACTTTTCTTTTGAGCTACTTCGCAGGTGTAAGCGTCGTTCTTATCAACCACCTGAGTTTGACACCTTAGATGATCCGGAACATGTCCTACACATCAATTCTAAACTGAAAAGAGCCATGGAGGCCGCAGAAACACAGGAGCAGCTGATACAGAGGCTTACAAGGGAACTGGCCGCAAAAGATGCTGCTATCGCCGCTGAGAGAGCATTAAGGGAGCAGGTAGAAGCCAAGCTTGTGTTGCGTAGATGGGAACATTACCTGGACTCAATATACACACCTTCTGGAGGGACTGATCCAGAAACACCAGCCAAAATCATCTGTACCACAGAAACCCAGGTATGTCCTTCCTCTACTTCACTATCTATCTTTGAAAAATCTTTGGAAGGATCCCAAGAAGAAGAAGAGCCACCAATGCAAAATTCGGACGTCGTTGCCCATGGTGCTTCAAGGTCGCTTTTACCCTATAAGGTGAAGGCCATTCCTGACGATTTTGAGCAACCGATGTTTGTATTCAAGTATGGGGTCCTCGCAAAGTGGCATGAATGTCCACAAGATGAGGTGGAAATACCTCTTCCCTTATGCATGCCAGCAGGAGCCAAGAAAGATGGATGGGTGAAGTCATGGAGCATTCACTCAGGGAGGTTAAAGCTTCTTCACATGATGCCCCCGGATGACATCCCACGCCTCCCACCACCGGAGGAACCACCAGATCCACCTATACCTCCGGACAAAGATGAGCCAGGCTAATGCTTAATAGAGAAAGTCGGCCTAGCGACTATAAAATCTAGAGCTTGTAAATAGACATTTATTTTTGGGACTTTTGAACCTTTTTTTTTTTTTTTTTTTTAGTTTTTGGTTTTTGTTTTTGGTTTTGGTTTTATGTCTTTTAGAATACTTCATATGGATAGTCTTGTTTTTGGGCAATCTAACACTTTTAGGTCGGCAAGCATATAAGGATCGCGAAAAGTGGAATAGGAAGTCCCTGAAAACCAGTCAGAATCGACGAAGGCCAAGTCGACGACGAGGAGGAGGAGAAGCCAGGAGCTACTCGACATCGAGTAGACGTACTCGACCTCGACAAGCACCAGACCTTCCTCGACTTCTGAAACCACTAGATGCAGAGCAAAGCTACTCGAGATCGAGAAAGGGGTACTCGATGTCGACCAGCAACTTACTCGACCTAGACCAGTTCTGTCCTCTCGATATGATCTTGTGAGTTCCTTCCTTTACTCTTGTTTTTATTTGTTTTTATACAGTGAGGACACTGTAATGTTTAAGTATGGGGTGGGGGAAGGGCTTACTTTGTGCATATTTTATCATATTTGACATTATTTGTGCATATATGCATTATTTCTTTGAATTGCTACATGGCTATTTTGGAATGCATTGTTGATTTATGAGCTTATATGCATGTTTTCCAAAGTTTGAAAAAAATGACCCCCATTAAAAATTTTGGAAAATTTTGATTAATGTCATGGAAGTTTTATTGAACTCGACGATGCAAAATTGGATTCATTAGAGATATAGCATGAAATTGCCTAGTAAAGGGAAGTCACAATGAAGTGCATATTTTCTTGAAAACCATGGAAGGAGGTAAAATTTGAAATTGCTTTTGACATGTTGTATGATAAGATGATGGAGGACTTTATATTTCCATATAATGCTCATATGTTGTATTCCTAGCCTTACATATGCTTATGCATCACAAAAGCCATAATATGCCTTATTTCATATATTGCTCCACATGATCTAAATATTTTCATTCTTTACCTTATCTGGGGATTATGTTGAGAATGCTGTTACATTATGGAGATGCTATATGGTTGTTGTGATTATTATCATTATTGGAGTTTGGAAGGAAATTGTTTGAATATATGGAAAATTTAATGAGTGAAAGAAAATCCAATCACCTCAGGAGATAAAGGTAGATTGACCCTGCTCTCTGAGATAATAGTTTGGAGAGATGGGACACATTGTGAGGAGTCCAAAGCACTAAGTATCCAGGGCCATTCACGACACCCATGTTTCCGACTCGCGAGAAGGCAGTGCTGAGGTTAGAGAGGTAAAAGCATTATTGTTGAAAAAAGCATTATGAAAGGTGATGAATCAAATGAAAGAAGGAATGTGGAATGAAACTCAAGTTTGGAAAATACTCCATTTCCCCGGATCATAAAAGCACCACATTGCCAAAAATTTGCCCACCTTTTAGCCTTTTACCAATCTACTCCTTATTTGAGCTTAAATTAAAGTCTTCTTGATTATCAATGCTTTGTCACGTATGAATTGTTTGTGCATAACCCTCCTTTTCATGAGTAGATGTTGCTTTTACATATTTGCACATGCATGAATCTGTGACACTAGTACCTTTTCGAGGATGGTAATTGATTGCAGGGACATATAAGAATGAATCTAAGATGTTGAGAGTTTTGATTTCTTCCCCTGAATGACAAATAAAAGTATTGCTTGAGGACAAGCAAGCTTAAGTATGGGGTGTTTGTTGTGAGCCTAATTTGCCATGTTTTACAGTAACTTTTATATCGATTTCTGCATACATTGCATACATTTGGGTTAGAATAATACAGAATCTGTGTGGTTTACACTTATTTGTAATATATGGAGGTCTACACAAGTTCTGGTTATATTTCGCAGAAATCGGACGCACTTTGGAGCTAAAAGGAAACTCATGGAGAAGCTAAAAATGGTGCAACTGGAGAAAACGCCATTTTTCACCATTCTTCGTTCTGAATCAAGCTTTGATGACTTCATGAGAGTTGTAGCCCTCGGAAAGAGTAAAGCTACTCGAGAACAGCGCAGAATGCTGAAAACCGACTCTACTCGAGATCGAGTAAAGCTACTCGAGATCGAGGAGCATGTCGAGGAGATCTACCCGACGCTGCCGAAGAGATCTAGTCGATGAACCACCTTACTCGACATCGACGAGGGTCTACTCGAGGTCGACGAGACCTTACTCGACATCGACGAGCACCGTGAGCCAGAGTCCAAGCCTGTCGAGCAGAGAAGCCAGCCAAGCCAAGTCGACCAGGATTCCTACCGGAGGTCGACAAGAGTTTTGTCGAAGTCGAGTAGTAGTGGTCGAGATCGAGTTGACTTGCCTTTGTCGAGTTGCTTCGTTTTCGATTCTGAGTTACTGTTGTCGACTGTCTTTGTCTATCTCGAGTTGCTGTCGTCGAGATCGACCAGTGTGTTGCTTTGCTTTCCTCTTTGCTTTGCTTTTATTTCTTTCTTTTATTTGTTCTTTGCTTTTATTTTAGTTGCCCTTGCCGGGATTATTTGTTTCTGTTTTATTTCTGCTTCTGTCTTTGTTTCTGTCTGTTCTGCTGCTGTGTCTGTGAGAATCTGATAGCTACCTGAGAACTGCTGACGTGCTTCCTCGTGGATTCGATCCTGACTTTTCTCTTTCTACAACGGGAGGAGTCTTGTATTTATTTGCTGAGACAGGGGAGTCTATCTGAACTTTATTTGATATCTATTTCAATACTTGACCAACTCCTGCAACAACAGCTCATATGTTTAAAATCCTAGCCTTACCTATGCTTATGCATCACAAAAGCCATATTATGCCTTATTTCATATATTGCTCCACATGATCTAAATATTTGCCATTCTTTACCTTATCCGGGGATTATGTTGAGAATGATGTTACATTATGGAGATGTCATATGGTGTTTTATGATTGTTATCATTATTTGGAGTTTGGAAGGAAAATCGTTGGAATTATATGGAAAATTTAATGAGTGAAAGAAAATCCAATCACCTCAGGAGATAAAGGTATATTGACCCTGCTCTCTGAGATAATAGTTTGGAGAGATGGGACACATTGTGAGGAGTCCAAAGCACTAAGTATCCGGGGCCATTCATGACACCCATGTTTGCGACTCGCGAGAAGGCAGTGCTGATGTTAGAGAGGTAAAAGCATTATTATTGAGAAAAGCAATATGAAAGGTGATGAATCAAATGGAGAAAAAATGTGGAATGAAACTCAAGTTTGGAAATACTCCATTTCCCCGGATCATTAGTACCACATTGCCAAATATTGCCCACCTTTAGCCTTTTTACCAATCTACTCCTTATTGAGCTTAATTAAAGTCTTCTTGATTATCAATGCTTTGTCATATGAATTATTTTTGCATAACCCTCCTTTTGTGAGAAGATGTTGCTTTTACATATTTGCACATGCATGAATCTGTGACACTAGTACCTTTTGGAGGATGGTAATTGATTGCAGGGGACATATGAGAATGAATCTAAGATGTTGAGAGTTTGAATTCTTCCCTTGAATGACAATTAAAGTATTGCTTGAGGACAAGCAAGCTTAAGTATGGGGTGTTTGTTGTGAGCTGAATCTGCCATATTTTACAGTAACTTTTATATCGATTTCTGTATACATTGCATTCATTTGGGTTTAGATAGCACAGAACCTATGTAGTTTATGTTTATTTGCCAAATTATGGAATCTACACCAATTTCTGTTTAATTCGCAGAAATCGAGGCATTTTACAGCAAGTCTACAAAAGGTCGGAAAAGCTCGGAAAACCACTACAGAAGTCCAAGGTCAAAGCAGCGGAACCAGTCTGAGAGTCAAGGCTACTCGATCTCGAGTAGGCCCTACTCGACCTAGACGAGCCTGTCCGAGCAACCTTGGTCGAGCAAAGCCTGATCGAGAGCTAGACCAACCCGAGCTCCGGACCCAACTCGATCTCGAGGACCACTGGTCGAGATCAACGAAGCCTCAGCGCCACACCCGGAGTCGACAAGGAGAGGAGCCGAGGACAACCAAGCACTACTCGCTGCCAGCGACTCGACTCGCTGCAGCGGATCACTCGCTGCAGCGAATCACTCGCTGCCGCGAAAAACTTCGCTGCCAGCGGAAGAGGCAACTCGCGGATCCGAGCTTGCCAAGGAGAGCCACTCGACGAGACCTAGTCGACGATCATCCCTACTCGAGGTCGACGAAGGCTTGTCGAGGTCGACGACGCCCAGAGTCCAGATCCAGGCTTGTCGAGCACGCCAACCCGAGGAAGCTTTGTCGATAACCTAATCCTACTCGACATCGACTAGCTCTTGTCGAGGTCGACGAGCCCAGTGAACCCAGTCCGAGCCACATCGAGCAGATCTAGCCGAGGAAGTCCAGTCGACGAACCATCCTTGTCGAGGTCGACGAGCCATGGTCGAAGTCGAGTAGGGCCGTGTCCAGAAGCTGCTCGACGAAGACTTGTCCGACTATACTTGGGATTCCTTGGGCGCGAAGGCGGAAGATTCTATCCGATTCCATCAAGTTCTATCATCAAGGAGACAAGATCTATCACATCATGAAGTCTTACCTATTTAGTTTTATCTTTTCCTTTTAGATTTATTTCCTTAAAACTATTTATTTATCTTTCAAGTTTTAGATATAATTTTAGATAGAGATAGATATCTTCTTTCCTAGAATAGCTAGGGAATGAAGGCTATAAATAAGGCCCTAGGGGGCTCAGTTTTAATCATGAAAAAATTTGCGAAATGGGCACAATAATTGGACATATTTGCGGAATAAACGTGGGTTTGGACAAATTTGCGAAATAGACGCAATATAAACCCTAATTCAATGTTATATTTCTCTCTCTAACCTCCCTCTCTCTCGCCGTCTCCATCGCGCTCTCTCTCTCTCCGTCTCCATCGCTTTCTCTCACTCTCACGCCATCTCCATCCCGCCGTCCACCTGCCGCCGCTCCCCTCGTCGCCGGCCATGGCACCTCATTCCTAGTCGTATTCGCTGATGAGGAGCAACACTTCGCAGAGTGGCGATCCAGGCCCGAGCTCCTCGCTCCTCACTCCATCATCGTCTCCGTCTGCTCCATCAACCTCCTGATTGTGCGAAGCCGGTCGAGGACAAGATCATGGACATCCCTAATTAGTTGTTGCTGCTGCCTTGTGTCTCGAATTGTAAGTTTGATTGCTTTTCTCTTAGTTAGAACCATTTTATGTGGCCTGCAATCGCCTTCTTGTCTGTCAATCTCGGTCTGTTGATCTCGATTTGCTTGCTTTGTGTTGGCTTGCAGCAATTGTGTTGATCTCTATTTGCTTGCTCTGTGTTGTTCTGATTTGGATTTTTTTTTGTTTTATTCACTGTATCATCATCTTGTAAGAATAGATCATTTATGAACTTGATCACAAAAATTGTTTTTGTTCAACCTACCTGTTTTTTGGGAATTTCCGTGTATATTTAGAAATTAGACTCTTACAGATTGCTCACAAATATATGTTGAAAGAAGTTTTCAATGTTAGTACTTACTATCATTGATTTAGACTCTGCCCTAGGTGGATTTCGCTAGGATGTTGTTGTTAATTTTTGACATGTCAGAGCTTTATCAAGGCTTCACATTAAGATAATCACTGGGATTTTCAGAATCTGCACTGTAAAATATTAGCTAAATGCTTATATTTGTTAATTTCAATGGTATTGGTATGCAAACCTTGACATGATTTGTATTTGCCTGAACACTTTTTGGCCACTTCGACTTAACTTGATATTTGTTTCTTTATATTGTCTATCAACAAAAGGCTCGATAGTTATTCCTAACTTGCAGCCTTTCAAGTCACACAATGCTTTCCTAGGTGAATAGTCAGAAAGAATAATGTCTACATAATTTAACAGCATTGGGTTAGTTGGAAACTCAGAAATGTGGTGACATCTTTCTTTTATTGCTAACCTCGCCATTGCTTCTCATTTTTGCATTTACTGATCTATGTTTTCGAAATTGGTTAATGTCCCTACTTGACAGGTGATTTATAGGCTAATCCGTTATTGATCACTCGATCTGTGTTATTTACTATATTATTAAAAGCAGTTTGTATATTTTCAGGTGATTTATAGGCTATTGCTGAGTAAGTTAAACCATCTGTATCACATGTCTGAAAGCAGATCAACATGAAGTAAGTCAATTCTATCCATGTCATCCTTGCTCAAGCTGCATATTTTGCCTGTAGATTTGCACCTGTTGTACTGTTAACATTGGAAAAGCTATACCTTACCCCTTGAGGAGTGATTCTGAATAAGAGTGATAACCTGCAAAATGTGATTCTATCCACCTTGAGCTAGAGTTCTTTATCGTCCATTTTTCATTGATGAGACTGAAAATAAGGTTACTTTATTATTGTATTGCTTACATTGTCATTTATCTAGAAGGGAATACGCTTCCCATCCCCATCCCCATGACAGGGATTCTTGACCCCTTCCCTGTCCTTAGAGCAAAATAGCATTTAGGCCCTCCTTACACATGGAGCCATCTTTCTCATTTTTGCCTCAGTATTCTCTAAGCCACTTTGGCTTTTGTCTTTGCTTCCACCAGGAGGAAGACCTTTTTATAATTGCTAGTCCTCTTCATGGTTATGACTAAAAAAACTCTTCATCTTTCAGCTTGGAGTTGGATGCTCAAACAGAGGCGACAAAACCCAAGCTTACTTATTTAGGATCTGGTGACAACAATCAAGATTGTCCAGATGACCCCCCTCAGGTGAATTATGAAGGATTGCTGTCCAGATTATCTCTCTCTCTGCCTCCGAAGGTACTGCTGTTCTTTTGCTATATATTGCAGCTTGAGGTATGGAAGTTGATTGTTGTGCAATTGTAAGAGAGAGTTGTGCAATTGTAAGAGAGAGTTGTGCAACCTCTAAGAGAGAGTTGTGCAACCTCTAAGAGAGAGTTGTGCACCCTCTAAGAGAGAGTTGTGCACCCTCTAAGAGAGAGTTGTGCACCCTCTAAGAGAGAGTTGTGCAACTAGGTACCACTTTGAAATGAAAGATCATATTTGCCAGTGTAGTTTCATTCCTTCTCTAATTGACATGAGCTGCATATTTGTACCAACTTTAAGTTTTATATTCCTTTTTCTTCAAAATGTAGGTGATTGGTGCTTTCTTGTTTGTTGTGCTTTAGAATGATGTTTAAATTTTGAAGATTTTTGAAGGTAGTTGGTGATTATCATCTTCTTAATTCACCACTACTTCAAAAAATGTGTTTTTTTTTTTAAATTGTGTAGAATTCCATGTCAAATTGATCATGTATGAGTGTTTTCAGTGCTCATCGATATTTGGTTCACTCTATGTTCTTTGATTATTTTATGTCCAAAACTCCAAATCCATAACTATATATACTCATGGTTTTTTTTTTAGCACTGTGTGTTGCTTGAACCTCTCTTTTACTTGGTTGAGCAAGATAGCTGATATGGTGATATCTTCTTCATACTGTTGTTAGCCCAAATACTCCTTATATAGTTAGTAGCTTGTCTCTCTTTGAATTTGTGATAGGTTGAAGAAAAATATTTAGCATTTCTGTTAAGTAGTAGAGTGATTACATACAGTTTATGATTTTGCTTGTTCTTATAGTGATCAACGTGGGGTTCTGATTCTCTTTCTGTTTTATCTATAACAGAGGGTGATGTTGGACCTAATAAAAAGGCAAGAGTAACGTTTTCATCTCTCATTATAGTGAATTGTTCATGTTCTGATGATTCGAATGCTCTAGAATTCCGGAATGTGTCAGCTGCATCTTCTCAGCCGCACGCAAATCATCTGCATGCTTCAGGGCTAGAACTTGATGGCGCGTTTTTAGCCATTCCTAGCACGGAACTGTTCAATAAGGTAATTTCATAACAGGAGATCAGCACAGGTTGAGTTCCAAAGCAAAATCCTGCGATGCAGCCCCAGAGAAGTTTGGTGGACCACAAAAACTATCATTTGTGATTGTGAAGGCCTGTAAACTGCCTTTTTTTCCTTGATTTGGGTGTAGTAGAAAACAATATAGTAGTTTTGCACCTCTGATTTTAATCTGTAACATAACACCGTCAGTTGCTTATTTACAAGAAGACATTGCAGTTAGAAGACATTGCACTGAACTTGTGGTTTAATGGGAATGCTACTGCTTCTTTTATTCTGATTTTAGTATCAAGGAAACTACATTTTATTGGACTCAAGTAAGATAAATACAGTGCCTGCAGGCAAGCCAAAAGTGTGTTGGACAACTTCTGCTGTGACATAACTCTTATATCGTCGATTGCGATATTACTAATGCAATTTGTAACCTAGCTCAGTAGTCATCATTCATCAATACGCCAAAAGCGTGTTTACAATTGGCATAAGTGCATGGTTTATATGATTCGATTTATATGCCTACATTAAATGTAAATACACATATTTACCCATTGCTACAGGAGGATGAATTAAATATTCACTAATTTAATTATTGAGTACTCCCTCCGTTCGGAAAAACTTGTCGTTTACTATTCATGCACGCTTTTTTATAACGATAAAAACTATATAAAATATTCATTTTTTTATAAATTTTTTTTAATAAGTTTGTACTTATTAATAATAACTACGAAGTTGTTAAAAAAATTATTAAAAAAACTAGATATTTTATATAGTTTTTATCTCCTAAAAATGCGTGCATGAATAGTAAAGTGTCAAGTTTTTCCGAACGGAGGTAGTAAAATTTTAAGTAACTGTCCCTAAAGCCATGTCTGCCTCCATATAGGGCTCATTTAATTATTGCGTAAAATTTTAAAATTACATTATAAACATAATGTAATTGATTAACATACATTTTAAAATTAGATTTTAGTTTGTATGAATAAAACTATAAATTTTATGAATAACACTATGGAATTTTAGAGTTGCACGACTCTGTTGGAAGAGTTGCACGACTCTGTTCTAAGAGTTGCACGACTCTGTTGTAAGAGTTGCACAACTCTGTTGTAAGAGTTGCACGCCTCTGTTGGAAGAGTTGCACGACTCTGTTGTAAGAAATGCACGACTCTATTTTGAGATTTGCACGACAATCGAGACTTGTGAATTTATTGTCAACATGATCTTATTTTAAAACAGTGCTGACCTGGAAAAAAAATTTATTTGAAAAAAGTGCTGACAAAAATAGAATAAAAAGTGCACAAATTAGAATAAAATGCGCACGAATAATATTATAAGGTAAAAAAAAATTGTTATCCGTGTAGAAAAAAAAACTAGATTTGGATCATATTTGTGAAATTGTTATCCAGGCTTGATGGAATTGTTCGACATCATTTGATCGGTTTATGATTCATTTGTCATGTGCTTCTTCGATTCTTTGTGAAATTGTTATCCATGCTTGTGCAACTCTAAAAAAAGTGCTGACATGGGAAAAAAAGTGCTGACACGGAAAAAAGTGCAACTCTAAACTCTACTTGGATCATATTTGCACAATTTATGGTTATATTTGCACAAAGTACTCTTATATTTGCACAATAAAAAGTTAAAAAAAATAAAAAAAATAAAAACTAGACTAGGGTCATATTTGCACAACTTATGATCAAATTTGCACAACGTCCTCTTATATTTGCACAACTTACTCTTATTTTTGCTCAACAATAGGTTATTTTTTGCAAAACAATCGAGATTTCTGAAGTTGTTCTCAACATGATTTTTTGTTCTCTCAATATTATTTTAAGAATTGCACGACTATGTTGTAAGAGTTGCACAACTATGTTGTAAGAGTTGCACGACTATGTTGCAAGAGTTGCACGACTATGTTGTAAGAGTTGCACGACCATGTTTTAAGAGTTGCACGACTCTGTTTTAATAGTTGCACGACTCTGTTGTAACAGTTGCACGACTCTTGTTTTAAGAGTTGCACGACTCTCTTGTAAGAGTTCCACGAATCTGTTGTAAGAGTTGCACGACTCTGTTTTAAGAGTTGCACGACTCTGTATTAAGAGTTGCACGACTCTGTTTTAAGAGTTGCACGACTCTGTTGTAAGAGTTGCACGACTCTATTGTAAGGGTTGCACGACTCTGTTGTAAGAGTTGCACGACTCTTGTTTTAAGAGTTGCGCGACTCTCTTGTAAGAGTTACACGACTCTGTTGTAAGAGGTGCACGACTCTGTTTTAAGAGTTGCACGACTCTGTTTTAAGAGTTGCACGACTCTGTTGTAAGAGTTGCACGACTCTTGTTTTAAGAGTTGCACGACTCTTGTTTTAAGAGTTGCACGACTCTTGTTTTAAGAGTTGCACGACTCTCTTGTAAGAGTTGCACGACTCTGTTTTAAGAGTTGCACGACTCTATTTTAAGAGTTGCACGACTCTCTTGTAAGAGTTGCACGTCTCTGTTTTAAGAGTTGCACGACTCTCTTGTAAGAGTTGCACGGCTCTGTTTTAAGAGTTGCACGAATCTCTTGTAACAGTTGCACGGCTCTGTTTTAAGAGTTGCACGGCTCTATTTTAAGAGTTGCACGACTCTATTTTAAGAGTTGCACGATTCTGGTGTAAGAGTTGCACGACTCTGTTGTAAGAGTTGCACGACCATTGAGACTTGTGAAATTATGCTCACCATGAGCTTTTTTTTTTCTCAATATTATTTTATACTTACTCAATAGATTATTGCACAACATGGTCTTATTTTTGCTAATCAATAGACTATATAATGCACAACATGGGAGATTGGTTCAATTTTACTTTGAAAAAGTACAAATATAAAAATGAAAAGTGCAATTTTATAAGTCAAATATAAATATGAAAAGTGCAATTTTATAAGTCAAATATAAATATGAAAAGTGCAATTTTATACGTCAAATATAAATATGAAAAGTGCAATTTTATAAACTAATATTTGCACAACATAAACTTATATTTGCACAACACGATATTATATTTGCACAACGTAAACTTATATTTGCACACCGATGTAAAAACTCAAAAAGTGCTGACACTGAAAAAAAATGCAATTTTAGTATGAATGTGCAATTTTAGAACTTAAATGTGCAATTTTAGTTCGAAAACGTGCAAATATAAAACAGAAGCTTGAAATCGACAACTCATGAAAATGATGTCAGCACTAAAAAATTGCACTAATATATATTATTATTGAACATTTATTACAAAATTTTGTAAATTACTATAATTATATAAACTTTAGCCTATGCGAGAGTCGAACCCACGTATTTGCGCATAAGCACATTGCTCTACCATTGAGCTAAGAGGCTAGAAAAACACATCGACTTTACAACGCATAGCTAATAGCTATAGGGTCCTCGAATGGAAAAAAAACAACAATAATGACAGACAAGGTTAAACTTTTCTAAAGAAATGGATGCATAAGGAAGGAAGCATTAACATGACCTCTTATTGGGCATCTTATTGACTAGCAAGGTCAAACTTTTCTAAAGAAATGGATGCATAAGGAAGCATTCACAGGCCATTATGCTAGGCAAAATAAAGCAATACCTCAGCACAAATTTCCGAAAAGGACTACAGCATGTAGCAATGGTAGATAGCCAATCCAGCTATTCAAAATCCAACTTCCAAATTTTTTTGCATATTCAAAGAATACCAAGGGAGCAACAATAAAAGAGCTCACCTCAGCACAAATTTTACCAACAATAGATACAGTTTCTACAGGATATAGACCACGGAAGGTCTCAGCACCAAGAAGAATTGCATCGCTTCCTGAAAACATTCAAGAGAACAAGGAACAGGTCATCTCTCCTTATTACACTTCTATAACAGTTTGAGCATATATATATATATATATAGGCTTATTACAGAACTAGTAGCATTGGTACATAAAATATAGCTAATCAAGCAGAGGCATTAGCTTTCAGCTAGTAGTTCCTATACAGATTTGAAAGAATACTGACCATCCAACACTGCATTAGCAACATCAGTGGCCTCAACACGAGTAGGTATGAGGTTATTGGTCATGCTGTCCACAACACGAGTTACAATGGCAGGCTTTCCCGCCATCAGTGGCCTTAGCTAGCTCTTGCTTTGCAGAGTTGAGTTCTTCTAGTGCATTCAGATACTGTTCTCTTGCACTTTCCAAATCCTCCTGCAACAGTTCCAGTTTGATGCAAAATCAAGAACAAGAAAAAGAAAAACACCAGCAAATCAAGCACCGGCAAAATATTAGATCGATTGATAAGAAAATTAGTCGGAAGCAAAAAATCGATTGATAAGTAAAATAGTCGGAAGAAAAAATCAAGTTCCTTATCAATCGATCTTCGATCGATTGATAAGGAAACCTCGTCTCGTAAAAATACAGTCACTCGGTCTATTGGGGCATTTCATCAAACAGGTTATGTGCAAAACATAAAACAACCTATCAATCACAAATATAAAACAACAAGGACAAGATTTCAGATTTCATTCAGCAATCGTAGCCATCACAAACAAAATCAATCAGTTGGAAGCAAAATCTGTCACATGTATGCTCAATTTCAAAGCCTTCACAGTGCAATTTGACAAAGAAACATAAACACAAACACCTTGAGACCTCAAAATCGACTCCAACACTTAGAAAATCGAAGAAAATTTGCGCCTTCGGCGCAAATTTTCCATGATTCCATTGCACTGATTACTATATTCGATTCTATACTTCAGAATCTACTCAGAAACGTTAACAAATCAAAGAAAATTTGCGCCTTCGGCGCAAATTTTCTGTGATTTCAATCCAGTTTCGAACCTGCTATACTTACTTGATTCGATTTGAGGAACGTCAAAATCGGTGCTTTTGATTGGATCGGAGAGACCGGCGGTATCGGCGAGCAGTTGAGCAGCAGAGAGAGCGTCGACGAGAGCTTGATATCGTCGTCGTCGTCCGGCGTTGGAGAAACATTGGCGTTGGAGAAACGTCGTCGCCACCGCCTCCGGCGTTGGAGAAACATCGTCGTCGTCGTCCAACTGCGCCTCCAATGGCAAGGTCTCTTCCAGCAACATCGTCGTCGTTGGAATTTGTTTTTGTTGGAGGCAGTCGAATTAGGACGAGAGAGCGAAAGAGGTCCGGGGGAGGAGATGGAGAGAGCGAGAGAGGTCCGGGGAGAGAGGGGAGAGAATGAGGATCAGGAGAGAGAAAAAGCTTATATTGGAGACATTTTGCAAAAATGTCCCAAAACGCGGGTATTTTGCAAAATAAGCCCATTTTCGTGGCTATTTTGCAAAAAGCCCCTTTAATCATCATTTAAGACACACAATTAGTTAGTTCCACAGAGAAGTTTAGGAGTTCTAAAGGTTTTTAGGGTTTTGGCTTTCTGCGAAAGTTGATTGCCGGAATTGTAAAAGGCTTTGAATTTAGATAATGCAAGTTATTTCTTTTCATTCAATGTCTGCGATTGCGATGAGGCGTGAGTAGTCCACCCACTTCTGGGGCTGGGGTGAGCCCGACGGTGGCCATGTGAGGCGATGCGATAAAGGTCAGATCTTTTGTGCAATTCATCTTCTATCCCTATGAGCATGATTCTTTTGCGAGAGTTGAAGGTGATCCTTGTTTGTGTTATTGAAGCGAAAGTGATCTTAATGCAACATGGATTAATTATGTGAAAAGGGTTAGTAACAATTAGGGTTTATGCGAAAGCCTCTATATGCCTATTTGTTAATGACGAAAGTTATTTGATGGAAAGCATGATCTTTTATGCCTTTATGTGTTACTTTGCATGCTTATCGTTGTGGTGTTGAAACCCTGGCCTTGGAGGTCTTTTAATATATTGAAGTTTATTTCTGTCGAAAATCTGCGTTTGTGTTTAATTCTGCAATTTCTGTCTTTTTCTGTTTCTAGTCGACATAGAGGAGATCTGGTCGATCTCGAGTAGGACTGGTCTAGGTCGAGTTGAAGTTTTCTCTGTTTTCGTCGAGTTTCACTTTCTATTGTTCACTGTCTTGTCGATCTCGAGGAGCTGTTGTCGAGATCGAGTACGCCTTTGCCTTTGCTTTTCGTTTTTGCTTTACTTTGCTTTATTTCTTGCTTTATTTCTTTGCTTTTGTTTTAGTTGCCTTTGCCGGGTTTATTTGTTTCTTTCCTTTCTGTTTCTGTCTCTTCTGCTGCTTCTGTGAGAATTTACAGCTACCTAAGAACTGCTGACGTGCTTCCTCGTGGATTCGATCCTGACTTTTCTCTTACTACAACGGGAGGAAGTCTTGTATTTATTTGCTGAGACAGGGAAGTCAGTCTGAACTCTATTTTATATTTATTTCAATACTCGATTTACTCCTGCAACAACAATGCACATTTCAGAAGGAGCCTCAGGAAGAGACCATATATACCTAGATGCTTGTTTTCTGAAACTTGTGGGCTCTCATCACTGTGCAGATCAGTTAGCCAATCTTTCACTTTTTTTGTATTGTCTTTGGCTTCAAGAGAAAATCTCTACCACAAAGTTTTTGAGTCATATCCTAAATTCAAGAAGAAAAAGTAACACACAATCAGGTGCAGTTACCTGTATTGAATGACTAAAGAACCCGGTGACAAGATTTTGGTGGCGCTTCGATAAGTAAGGAATCTGAACAAAATAATCACTTTGGAAAGCTATTTTCCATAATTCTGCTCAACATGATTGCAACTAAGATTTTTCTCTCACCTGTAAAGTTTAATGGAATTGTTAATTTTACTCTTGTGAAAGCATAATTGTTGACACACAAACTATAGCCTTTGCACAATCTAATTAAATTGTTTCATAAGTAGATTGTTTAATATAATGAAGTTATAGACTTAGGTGATTTCTTTGAAGCAAAATCAACTCCTAGCAATCTTTTCTAAATTCCGAATTGTGTTTATGCATATGGGGTTTTAGATTGTTCTTTTTTATTGATGATGAGCAAAATTAAAGAATGAATCCAAAAGTATCATGCTTGTCTAGATCCACCTGACGACTTTAACCATAAGAAAAGGGCTGGGTAGTAAGCTGATCTAGCCGAATACTACTAATGAATGTTAAGTCTAATATCAAGAATTCTACATTATTGTTAGACATCACCAAATTACAGCAGAAACAGAATTGAGAGCCATTACCTCCAAGAATGATGCATTTGTAGGATCATCTAACATATGCAAGGAACCATCGTCCATAGTGAACCCATTTTGCTTATCTTTTACTTATCATTCATGGCTACTTACATGCCATGTCCAATCTTAACTATTTACTCAAAATTTCGGATACAAAAGCTCCATTTGGCCAAATATAGTTGTTCGCATACAAGGTTTTAACACACAAGTCCAACGAAACCCAAGATCTAGAACTAAATTCAAGGCATCCGTGAACATATTTGATATAATTTCTCCTTCTTTGATAATGATTTTGTTCAATGGAAGAGTAGAACTACTGAATATTTACCTCAGATACATAAACACACAGATATACAGACAAAAAATCGCAAAATACTGTAATGAGCATAGCAATCGTCACAACTGAAATCAAATCTAATTGTTATCAACGAATTCACATATTTTAGATCATATGTTGTCTACTACTCTACTTATCTTTGATTCCATATGCATTTCAACGCAAATATGTAGTATTGAGGGGAAAAAATGAACCAGCAGGCAAGAGAGAGGAGAGGAAGTATCACATGAAGCGAGAGACGACTGAATCAGACGGAAAAGTTCTGACCAGAGCGTGATGGATATGGATATTGTGAGCTCCAGACATCGCAGCAGCTTCCTGCCACCAGCTTGTTAGCCTCTAGAGATGCTACCACGGTTACACGGAGAACAGAAATGGCAACAAAGCTTGAACTTGAAGAAGGTTGGAAAGCATTAGCTAGTCCTTCCATGGTTCCAAATTGCCTAGCGTTATCGAAAAGATCATCATCATCATGAGCTTTACGTGGATCCTGTACAAGCATTCCACTGTATACAAGGGACCAGCCATTAGCTAAAATATAACAGTGAATTTTCCACCAAATTAGCACATAGGCTCAACTTTTCAACTTTCTATCAACAATTAGTAAGTATGGGATTTCAAGAAACTATCAAATATTTGCTTTTCCAATTGCATAGAAAGGCGAACGTTTTCCTGTTATATGATCAATTATTTTATATCAAATAATAGTTGCATGATTCATAGAAGTGTATTTGTTTTTTTTAGCAATCCTGTAAAATTATTATCACCTAATCTTAATATACAAACACAACATTACTACCAGTCTACCACATTGCTACAAGAGATGGGTGCTAAATTCAATTCACAATTTAACAAATCATAATCAAAATTTCACAAAATTTATTCTCTAAATCACAATCCCTAATTAAATTTCACAAAGTATATAAGCAATAAGGCAAAAAAAAAAAAAAAAAAACCTAACCTTGTCAATTCAAAGACGATTTCGAATTTAGGAAGAATATTTGGGATTTCACTTCAAGGCTGCAGGCAGCGACGGGCAAGAGAAATGAGTCAGCAGTATCCGCTAGCTATGGAGGAAGAGCCAAGTGGGGACGCCGTCGCTGCCACTCTGGGGAGGAGCCAACATCGTCGGAATGGGGTGCGGTGCCGAGAGAGATGGATATGTGAGAGATATGGGGCAGCGTCAAGGTTTCTGCAGTGGCCGCTAGCTGTGGAGGAAGAGCCAAGTGGGGTCTTCATCGCCGCCACACCGGGGAGGAGCCAACAGCGTCGGAGCGGGAGACGGTACCGAGAGAGATGGTTCTGACAGAGACATGGTGCGGTGCCAAGGTAAAAGAGACGACGATAGTTTGGACTTGGAAAAGACGGTGGCAATTTTGTAATTATAACTGCACAATGACAAAAGTTAAGGGCATAATGGTAACTCAACTTTTGACATGCTTGCTTCAACCCTCCCTTTTATATACTCCCTCCGTTCTTTTTTATTTGTCTTTTTACTATTCAAGCACGTTTTTTAAGGTAATAAAAGCTATATAATATATTTATTTTTTTAATAAAATTTTTTAATAATCTCATATTTATTAGTATTAACTTTAATATTATTAAAAAAATTGAAGAAAAAAATAATATTTATATAGTTTTTACCTTTCTAAAAAAACGTGCCCACTTTAAAAGTGTCAAATATAAAGGAACGGAGGGAGTATCTAAGATAAGATGTATTAAACTAATATTAAAATAAAATAGAAATTATAATTAAGTAAAACTATATAAATTAATATGATCAATATATATGATTGTTTATATGGAATATATAATATCAAATTTTATTAGAATTTTTAAAAAGTAAACCCTTGCGTAGCACGAGTTTACTTTGAATAACTAATTATATTTCAATAATTTTATGGTAAATTTGTTGGATTGATTTAATAACTAATTAGATTGATACGTTTGGATTAAATAACATTTTCACATTTTTTGAATAAATTGTATTTCACCATAAAACATTGAGTTATATGGGGGATCTTAAATGAATAATTTGATTTATTTTAATTTTTTTTTGGCCAAAATACCATATTGGTATTTAAAATTGATGAGGTTAGATATATGAGTATTTAAAAAGACTCCGATGTCAAATTGGTATTTAAAATGGAACCGATGGACAAATTAGTATTTTTTCTGATCGGAAATTCGGTTTCATGCGCGTAACTCTCCGATTAAATAGGGATATAGATATTTTATTAGGAGAAAGAAACCGGTCCAAGCTAAACAAAAATGGTCCAGTATACGCGTAGGAGTAACGTACATGAAAACCAAAATCCTGAACAGAAAAAATATCAATTTGTCCATCGGTGCAGTTTTAAATACCAATTTGGCACCAGAGTCTTTTTAAATACCCAAATGTCCGATATCGTTGTCAATTTTAAATACCAATTTGCATATAAGTGATATTTCCTCTGTTAATTAAAACATGACGTTTTACTATTCACGCACATTTTTTATGTGTTAAAAACTATATAAAATACTAACTTTTTAAAAAAAAATTGAAATAATTTCATACTTATTACTAGTAAGTATTAATTTATAAAAAACAAATTTTTAAAAAAGTTAATATTTTATATAGTTTTTATCATTATAAAAAAGCGTTCATGAATAGTAAACGACAAGTTTTAATTAACAAAGGATGTATAAATTACTATACCCTTATATTTACAAAAATAAAGTAAAATAATATATTTTGTAATCACTTAAGATATGAGATTGAAAATTTATATTAAAAATTAATTCAAACAACTTAAAAAAAAAACTATATGTTGATATAAATGACTTTACGAAAACTATATGTTTTTCATTAACAATATAATTAATAAATAAAATTTCAATTTAAATCGTAAAAGTGAACATTAATTACATATCATTTGGTAGATTGGTTGACGGTCATTTCTCTAATTCTCGCATTATAATTTAAATTTTATGTTTATTTGCATATTTTTAATAGAATTTTAATAATAACATATATAATTTTAAAATATTATATTTATGTGTACGGAACGAGACTTAAACTAGTATAATATATATAAATATCATATGAATTATATGACATTAGAAAACTACACAGTTTTAATATTTAATCAATTAAAGTTTTCCATAAGAATTATAATATATTTTTGTTAACATTTGTTGTTCAATAATAAATTATTAATAATAAAAACTTCATAATAAATTAATATATTATTATGTACAAATTTTATATAACTATCAAAACACTAGTACAAAATAGACTTTTACATTTTATATATAACCAGATATGTTTTTTTTTATTAGTTTTTTTTATTAGGGTATATAACCGGATATGTAATTGATAAAGGAATATTACGTTTAATTTTATACCTTAAATTTACAGTTTTTATAAATTGAAATAATTCAAGAAGTTATAAAAAAAAATCATGAAAAAATCACTTACTTTACGGAAAATTCGTCCTTTACAAAGATTTGGGTGTTAAGGGCGGCAAATCCTTTTTATTCTACCGCCTAAATACGCCTCTAATATATGCCCTCTCTCACAAACCCTATTCCTAGATTTCAATTGTGACAGTGTACCGGTGGCAATCGAGAACCCATTGAAGATGCCTCTCATCCAACGCCAAAGCCAGTGATTTTCGAAAAGTTTTGCACTTCAGAGTCGTCTAGTGGTCAGATTCAACCACATTCAGGTACATTTCCTCTCCCTTTGTTGTGTTTGTATGCGATTGGATTGAGGCTATAGCAATTGTCTTCCATAAGTGCTCTTGTGTTTACATTAGTTGAATTCCGCATGTTCTGTCTCTTCGAGGTATCTGGTTGCAGAAATTGCTGTTGATATCTGGCTTAGTGTCTCTGAAGAGGGGAAATGGGGGAATAGTGAAGTCAGGTTTAGTGTCTTTTTCTCAAGAAATAAGGGCCAACGCAAGACCACAACCACCCAGATTCTGAATCTAAGTGAGAAATTAGAGAGATAAGTTTGTGTCAAAGGTCAATTGAACGAGAGGCCCCTGACAGTCGAGACGGACTGCCCATTTCAAATGGACCAATTAATTCATCCCAAAATGCCATATATCTGCTTGGGCAATAATCAATTTTATAAGAGTACTTTATTGGTAAATATTGCAAGAACAATCTCATGTGCCAAACGAGAAGTTTTAGATCTTATATAGTATTCATTTTGAACTTATGATTATTTTATTTGATCAAATATTGAGGACAAGGGTTGATGGGTTTAAATCCAAGTGGGTGGGAGCCAATAGGGATTGTCTTACTCATGTTGTGTGGTATGAATGTTAAATATATCTTTCAACTAGTAAGAATCCACTATGAGTTTTGTGGAGTTAACTCCAAATAATATCTCAGGCTGTTGCTTACCTTTTGATGTGACTATGTATTGTGATTTTGTATGTGAGTAGCTCCTTTCTATACAACACATAAGATGCAGGTTTTCCTAGCAAATCTTAGCAGCTGATAAGAATCAGAAATTCAAGATATATCTTTCAAGATATATCTTTCAACAACTCTCTCTCTCCGAAACTCTGTCATCATCTACATTACTTGTGTCTTGTTTTTTCATGTTTCATTTTCTTATTCTTCTTTTTCTTTTCCATATTTATCTGTTTAATTTTTTTTGAGAGAGAATAAATCATTTTTTGTTTGATAATGTGATCATTGACTAAATGAGAATTTTTTTTATCAGGAAACATGTATGATTATTGATTAGAGTTGGAATATGGAAGATGATTCTTATTCCACAATACCCTCTTGATTATCCTTGGCTTCTGATTCCACAACTTATAATGCACCCCCTCCCTTATTCAATTCGCACAAATCACGAGTTTGTCTCCATTTTTGCGGATACAATGGAGTATCTGACAACTTTTGTTTTTATTTTTATTCTTTTCCTTTCAAATAATCATTGTTGAGGGTTGCTAATATACCTACGTGGGTTGTGGCTGTGATGATGGATCTTACTTACTGTAGTTTCATTCATTCATTCTTTGGTTTTTTATGTTCAATTTCGGGGGAGTCTCAGAATTTACTCTGAGGGACTGGTGGTGCAGGTTTGAGGCTGTCAACTTTCATTGTATGATTTCCATATTTTTTTGGCTTGATTGCTTGTTGGTTTCCTATGCTGGTAAACTATAGCTGTTGTTTTTATGTGAGCAATAAGCCAAATACAATACTCAAATAGCGATTGAATTTCTACACACAAAGTCCTTGAATGTATCAACTTATATTTTACTTGTGAAAAATGTTCAATACGATTAAATCAAATTAGAACAAATAATACATATTAGAGTTCCATCTCAATGTTGTCTTTGCAACAAAAGTACGGTTAAATAGATTTATTATTAGAGTTCCATCTCAATGTTGTCTTTGCAATACGGAGGATGAAGATGACAACCATAATCTACTACGATGTCATGTTTCCAGGTCCATTATTGATAAATATGAGTATACTACGGGGAAATCTTTTATTGGAATTAGGGATGCCCATACCACAATAGAAGAAATAAATCAAATTAGAACAAATAATACATATTTTGAACATCTTTGTATTATATGGATAACTATATGGGAGATCAAAAACTCAATCATTTTCCAAAATAAAAGGATGGAGAACGTGTCCTCTATTATCCAACAAATTGTTAATTGTATTACAAAGAAAATGATGGGTAGACATATAAGATGGGTTAAGCCACCTATGGCCATTTACAAAATCAATGTAGATGGGTCCGTCAAACTCTCTAGGGAAAGTCAAATAGGGGGCATTGTAAGAGATTGGGATAGTCAGGTCATTAATATTTTCCACGAAAAGGTTCCAAAGGGATCGGTCCTCCAAACTCAATCCCTTCCTTTCTACAATGGGATAGAGCTAGCACGCGGAAGAGGATGGAATATCGTCATCATTGAATGGGAAGTTTAGAAGATTAGGAATATGAAGAGGGAGTTTGCGAAGATTGAATTCCGACACTGCTTTAGAGAAGAAAATTCGGTAGCTGATTATATAGCTAATAATGATTTTGATTGTAATATGTTTATCGTCCCTTTGAACATGGAGCTTTGTAACATAATCCGCCAGGATGATAAAGAATGCTCTTCATTCTAATAGTTACCTACTATAAAAAATTAAAATAAAAAAATATTTATTTTGTCTGAAAGCTTGTTAAAAATCAGTCAAAATTACAGTTTTCAGTAAAAAAAAATAGAGAGAAGTGAGCAATTTCAGTTTAAGCAAAAATCTTGAAATGAGTGTGACAAATATATTCGACAAGTAAAATATATCAAACCACAAAACTTCATATTGTGTGAATTATCTCTAAATTCTAATGTTTAGAATTTACACTCACCTAGGACACGTAAAACTTCAAACCACAAAAAATTAGATACTAAATACAGTGGAGATCTGCTGCCCCCTTTCCTATACTTTTCTCCCTACATTATAAAAATATTGTAAAATGTTGTTGTAGGAGTAATTCGAGTATTGAAATAAATATGAAATATAGTTCAGATTGACTTCCCTGTCTCAGCAAATAAATACAAGACTTCCTCCCGTTGTAGTAAGAGAATAGTCAGGATCGAATCCACGAGGAAGCACATCAGTGTTGTGAGCGGAATCTGCCATGTTTTACAGTAACTTTTATATCGATTCCTGTATACATTTCATTGCATTTGGGTTGGATAGTACAGAATCTATATAGTTTGTGTATATTTGCCAAAATTATGGAATCTACACCAGTTTCTGTTTAAATCGCAGAAATCGAGGCGTTTACAGCAATTCTACAGAAGGTCGGAAAAGCTCGGAAAACCACTACAGAAGTCCAAGGTCAAAGCAGCGGAACAAGTCTGAGAGTCAAGTCTACTCGATCTCGAGTAGGCTTACTCGACATAGACCAGCAGGCCAGGTCGACAGACCATGGTCGAGAGAGCCAAGCCACCCGAGCTCCGGACCCTACTCGACCTCGACAAGCCCTGGTCGAGGTCGACGAAGCCCAGACGGCCACACCCGGAGTCGACGAGGAGAAGCTGCCCGAGAAGCCGAGGACGGCCAGGAGACTCGCTGCAGCGGACCACTCGCTGTCGCGGACCAGGCCACTCGCTGCCAGCGGACACAGCAACTCGACAAGACCTACTCGGCCAACCTTACTCGAGGTCGACTAGGGCTTGTCGAGATCGAAAAGACCCTGAGTCCTTGTCCGAGCCAGTCGAGCACACCCACCCGAGGAGACCTTGTCGATGACCCAACTCTACTCGACATCGACTACCCCTTGTCGAGATCGACAAGCACCCAGGAGCCCAAGTCCGAGCCCATCGAGGAGAGCCACTCGAGAAACCCTAGTCGGCGAGCTAGTTTACTCGAGGTAGACTAGGTTTACTCGAGGTCGACAGGCACCCAGTGAGCCAACTCCGAGCCACATCGAGCAGAGTCAAGCCAAGCCGAGAAGTCGTACTCGAGGTCGACTAGACCTACTCGAGGTCGAGTAAGGCCGTGTCCAGAATCTTCTCGACGTAGCCCTGTCCGAGTAGAGTTGGAGTTGCTTGGTGCCGAAGGCGGAAGATTCTATCCGATTCTATCAAGTTCTATCAATGGAAGACAAGATCTATCAAGACATGAAGACCTACCATATTTAGAATTATCTTTTTCCTTTTAGATTTAATTTCATTATGTCTTTTATTTATCTTTTAAGCATTTTAGATATAGATAGACATCTTCTTTCCTAGATTAGCTAGGGAATGAAGGCTATAAATAAAGCCCATGGGGCTCAGTTTTATTCATTCAGAGATTCAATTCAAGACACACAAGTAGTTAGTTCCATTCAGATACAGTTTTAGGGGTTCTAAGGTTTTTAAGGTTTTGGCTTACAGCGAAAGTTGATTGCCAAGATTGTAAAAGGCTTTGAATATAGTTTATGCAAGTTTCTTTCATCAATTCAATGTCTGCGATTGCGATGAGGCGTGAGTAGTCTACCCACTTCTGGGGCTGGGGTGAGCCCGACGGTGGCCATGTGAGGCGATGCTGTAAAGGTCAGATCTTTTGTGCGATTTGTCTTCTATCCCTATGAGCATGATTCTTTTGCGAGAGTTTAAGGTGATCCTTGTTTGTGTTATTGAAGCGAAAGTGATCTTAATGCAACTTGGATTAATTATGTGAAAAAGGGTTAGTAACAATTAGGGTTTATGCGAGAGCCTCTATATGCCTAGTTGTTAATAACGAAAGTTATTTGATGAAAAGCATGATCTTTTATGCCTTTATGTGTTGTTTTGCATGGTTATCGTTGCGGTATTGAAACCCTAGCCTTGGAGGTCTTTTAATATATTGATTTATTTCATCAAAATTCTGAGTTCTGTGTTTGAATTTGCAAGCTTTAAAGTTTCTGTCTTTTTTCTGTTCTTAGTCGACATAGACGAAGCTCTTGTCGATCTCGAGTTGCTGTAGTCGAGTTCGAGTGGGAGGTTGTCTAGGTCGAGTTAGTTTTCTTCTGTCTTTGTCGATTTTTACTTTCGGCCTTTACTGTTTCTAGTCGAGATCGAGGACCTCTTGTCGAGGTCGAGTTGGCTTGTTTTGTCGAGTTGCTTTGTTTTCTGTTTCTGAGTTGTTGCAGTCGACTTACCTTAGTCGACCTAGAGGACAGCTACTCGAGATTGAGTAGCTTCTGTGTCCTTGCTTTTAAGTTTCTGCTTTGCTTTTCGTTTAGTTTCTGCTTTGCTTCTGTTTTGCTTTGCTTCTGTTCTTTACTTTCTTTGCTTTGCTTTTATTTCTGTCTTTTATTTGTTCTTTGCTTTTATTTTATTTGCCCTTGCCGGGATTATTTGTTTCTGTTTTATTTCTGCTTCCGCTTGTGTTTCTGTCTTTTCTGCTGTCTGTGAGAATTTACAGCTACCTGAGAACTGCTGACGTGCTTCCTCGTGGATTCGATCCTGACTTTCTCTTACTACAACGGGAGGAAGTCTTGTATTTATTTGCTGAGACAGGGGAGTCTATCTGAACTTTATTTGATATCTATTTCAATACTTGACCAACTCCTGCAACAACAAAATTGGCGCCGTTGCCGGGGAAGCTATCAATCGCGGCTTAGGTAGTCAGATCTCACTGTTTCTTTGAGTTACTTTTCAGGTGTATGCGCCGTTCTGGTCTCCCACCTGAGTATTACGACTTAGACGACCCAGAGCGCCTTTTACACGTCAGAAATAAACTGCAAAGAGCCATGTCGGCCGCTGAAACACAGGAGCAGCTGATACAGAGGCTTAGCAGGGATCTAGCCGCCAGAGATGTTGCTCTCACCACTGAGAGAGAAGCAAGGGAACAAGCCAATGAGAGCGCAAGGCAAGCAGAAACTGAGCTTGCCCAATATCCAACCACGGCAGAGGACTACATGCACCCAACTCTCGTCGTGCCTGAATCGGCTATTCTGATCCCTGATAACTCTTTTGAAATTCGCACTCAGTTTCTTATAGAGCTTAAAAATAATGCCTTTTATGGTAGATTTAATGAGTGTCCTCTTGAACATATTACAAACTTTGCTGATATGTGCCGTACTCTTGCTGAAGGTACAACTTTGGAATATGTCAAGATGAAAGCTTTTCGCTGGTCTCTCGCTGGCCCTGCACTGAAATGGCTGGAAGGGCTGAAACCAAAATCACTTACAACCTGGGCCCAAGTAGAGCAAGAGTTCCTGAAAAAATTCTTCCCACCCGCCAAAACAACACATCTCCGCCAGAAAATCACCGCCTTCAAACAGAAGCAAGGGGAACCGCTGGCAAAGGCATGGGAGTGCTACAAGGAACTTCTGCGATCTTGCCCTACTCATGGACAGCCGCCCTACGTCATTCAGGAGATCTTCTTCAACTCTCTTGATCAAGTCACTAAGGACAGAATCAACCATTATACTCGCTATGAGTACCTGACAATGCCACCAAGTGACGCATGGGGAGTGCTGGAGAAGCTTACTACCTACGACAACAAGTATGGGTCTACCGCAACCTATGAGGAGAACCCATACGCCAGGCCAGCACCATCTATGCCCCTATATGAGCCTCCTAAGGAGATTGATCCAGATGTTAGGGAGCAATACTACAGAGACCAGAATAAGAAGCTGATCAAGCAAGTGAAATATCTCTTTGTCGACCAGCCTTGCATTGAATGCGGATCGCAAAGGCATACCACTACTGAGTGCCCACATGCAGAGCAAGTTAGGCTAGCAGAGCATCATGAGGATGCAGCTTACGCAGGGGGTCCAAATCGCTACATGGGGGACCAAAGGTTGCAGCAACCACAATGGAACCAAGGTTTCCCTAGGAACCCCCCGCCCTACAGAGCTCCAGGACATCCGGAACGGGAACAGAAAAAGGATGATATACAGACAGTCCTGGAGGAAATACGGAGAAACCACTCAGAAACTAGGCAATCTTTCAACTCCGTCTATACTCAGATGCAAGGTGTCAACTCTAGGCTTGGGGAAATTGATACCTGGCGGAAAACAGTTGATACACAGATTGGTCAGCTAGCAGCGGGAATTCCCAGACAGTCAGGCGCTCTCCCTGGATCTTCAGAACCAAATCCGAAGGGAAAGACTGGACACATCGCTGCTGTAAAACTCAGAAGCGGCCATCAACTGCAAGAGCCAGAGGTCGGAAAACAGCAGAACGACGAGGAGCAGCAAGTCGATCTTGACAAAGCCGTGGTCGATCTCGACAAAGGACTGGTCGACCTCGACAAGCACCTGGTCGACCTCGAGGAGAAATTGCCAGAATCTTCGTCTGCGCCGAGCAGCAACTCGACTGGGCCCAATCTGGTCGATGTCGACAAAAGTCTGGTCGATGTCGAGGAGCCCCTGGTCGAGAAATCTGCAGCAACTCTGATGTCTGTTCTGGCTCCGACTCAGAAAAAGAAGCTGCCTTTCCCCACAAAATCTCTGAGGGACCCAGCGGACAAAACGTTTCAGCGCTTCATCAAGATGCTTCAGAAGCTCAACGTCACCATCCCCTTCACAGAAGCTCTCAATGAAATGTCGTCCTATGTCAAGTTCCTGAAGGAGATTCTGAGCAAAAAGCGATCAATGGAAGAAATTACAGAGGAGTGCATCCATCTGGACATACTGGAGAAGAGGCCAGATCCAGGTAAGTTTGCTATAACTATTGGATTTGGTCCATACAAAATTAATGCCCTATGTGATCTTGGAGCTAGTGTTAGTATTATGCCTTTAACGATTTGGTCCAAGATTAAGATAGGTGCATTGGAGCCTGTGGATGTTAGACTTTACATGGCCAACAACACGGTGGTCATTCCAACAGGCATGGTGGAAAATGTCCCAGTACAAGTAGGTAAATTCTTCGTCCCTGCTGATTTCTTAATAGTTGATATGCAAGAAGATCCTGCTTGTCCAATTATTTTAGGGAGACCATTCTTGGCGACGGTGGATGCCAACATAAGCGTAAGGAAAGGAGTGCTCACATTCAACATCAGCGATGAAGTAATTGAGTATTCCTTCAACAAAGCTGAAAGGCATTCGGGTCCAATGGAAGAGGTCAAATCTATCTCAGCTGGCTACATCACCTGCGGGGAACCCAAGGTCAGAAATATGACCCCTAAGGAGATAGAAAAGAGGGACATGGAGGCCCAGGTGGAGGAGATCATGGCAATCCTCAAGGAGAACACAGAGAATCCCATCGACACAGACCAAGGTAAGTCATTATGGATTCATTATTTTTCGGATGCCTTGACAGGAGCTAAGTATGGGGTCAAGATCGACTAGGGCTCCTCGACCTCGAGTAGAACCCTGTTGTGAGCGGAATCTGCCATGTTTTACAGCAACTTTCATATCGATTTCTGTATATATTTCATGCATTTGGGTTAAGATAGTACAGAATTTATGTAGTTTATGTTTATTTGCCAAAATATGGAATCTACACCAGTTTCTGTTTAATTCGCAGAAATCGAGGCATTTTACAGCAATTCTACAGAAGGTCGGAAAAGCTCGGAAAACCACTACAGAAGTCCAAGGTCAAAGCAGCGAAACAAGTCTAGGAGTCAGGTCTACTCGATCTCGAGTAAGTCTACTCGACCTAGACAAGACATGATCGAGCACTACTTTGTCGAGCAGACCATGGTCGAGAGAGCCAGACACCCAGCCTCCGGAGCCAACTCGATCTCGACGAGCCTTTGTCGAGATCGACGAAGATCAGAAGCCACCACCCGGAGTCATCGAGGAGAGTTGATCGAGAAACCCTAGTCGGCGAGCCACCTTACTCGAGGTCGACTAGGGCTTGTCGAAGTCGACGAGCCGCCCTGAGACATGTCCGAGCAAGCCGAGGAGAGCAACCCGAGAAAGCTCAGTCGATGACCCACCCTACTCGAGATCGACTAGGCGTTGTCGAAGTCGACTAGCACCCAAGAGCCCCAGTCCGAGTCACATCGAGCAGGAGTCAGCCAAGCCGAGCCACCTTACTCGACCTCGACAAACCCCTACTCGAGGTCGACAAGAGCCCAGTGTCCGGAAGCTGCTCGACTTGCCTTGTCCGAGTAGAGCTGACGTTGCTTGGTCGCGAAGTCGGAAGATTCTATCCGATCTATCAAGTTCTATCTTTGGAAGGCGGAATCTATCAAGAGATGAAGACATCTTTCCTACTTTAGTTTTATCTCTTTCCTTATGGATTTAATTCCATTAAACATTTATTTATCATTAAGGCTTTTTAGATAGAAATTAGATATAGATAGAAGATTCTTTCCTAGATTAGCTAGGGAATGAAGGCTATAAATAAAGCCCTAGGGGCTCAGTTTTATAATGGAATTCCAGTTCGATCCAATTCCGAAGAGAAGTAGTTAGTTCCATTCAGAGTAGTTTAGGAGTTTGAGGTTTTTAAGGTTTTGGCGGTTTGCGAAAGTTGATTGCCAAGATTATAAAGGCTTTGAATTTAGTTTTTAATGCAAGTTTCTTTCATCAATCAATGTCTTTTATTGCAATGAGGCGTGAGTAGTCCACCCACTTCTGGGGCTGGGGTGAGTCCGACGGTGGCCATGTGAGGCGATGCGATAAAGGTCAGATTTTTATGCGATTCGTCTTCTATCCCTATGAGCATGATTCTTTTGCGAAAGTTGAAGGTGATCCTTGTTTGTGTTATTGAAGCGAAAGTGATCTTAATGCAACTTGGATTAATTATGTGAAAAAGGGTTAGTAACAATTAGGGTTTATGCGAGAGCCACTATTTGCCTATTTGTTAATGACGAAAGTTATTTGATGGAAAGCATGATCTTTTATGCCTTTATGTGTTGTTTTGCATGGTTATCGTTGTGGTGTTGAAACCCTAGCCTTGGAGGTCTTTTATTATATTGAGTTAATTTTCTGTCGGAAAGCTGAGTTTGGGTTTAAGCATTTGCAATTTAAATTTCTTTAAGTTTCTGTTTAGTCGACATAGAGTAGGCTTGGTCGATCTCGAGGAGCATTTGGTCGAGATCGAGTACAGTTGGTCTAGGTCGACTTGCTTTGTTTCTGCTTTCTTCGATTTTCAGTTTCTGTTTGTCTTTCCTTTGTCGAAGTCGAGTACCTCTTGTCGAGGTCAGGTTGCCCTTGCCGGGATTTCTTGTCTGTTGTGATTGTCAACTTGCTGTTGTCGATTGCCGTGGTCGATCTCGAGTAGGAGTTTGTCGAGATCGACAAGACTGTTGCTTTGCTTTGACTTTCTGTTTGCTTTGTTCTTTGCTTTTGCCTTTGCTTTACTTTCTGTCTTTTCTTTGCTTTTATTTTAGTTGCCCTTGCTGGGTTTATTTCTGTTTCTGTGTTATTTCTGCTTCTGTCTCTGCTGTGTCTGTGAGAATCTGATAGCTACCTGAGAACTGCTGACGTGCTTCCTCGTGGATTCGATCCTGACTTTCTCTTATTACAACGGGAGGAAGTCTTGTATTTATTTGCTGAGACAGGGAAGTCAGTCTGAACTATATTTCATATTTATTTCATACTTGACACATCCTCCTGCAACAACAAATTGGCGCCGTTGCCGGGGAAGCTATCAATCGCGCCTTAGGTAGTCAGTTCTCACTGTTTCTTTGAGTTACTTTTCAGGTGTATGCACCGTTCTGGTATCCCACCTGAGTACTACGGTTTAGACGAACCAGAGCGTCTTCTTCACATCAGAAATAGACTTCAAAGAGCCATGTCGGACGCTGAAACACAGGAGCAGCTGATCGCTAGGCTGACAAAGGAATTGGCCGATAACAATGCTGCTCTCACCGCTGAGAGGGCAGAAAAGGAACGAGCACAAGCTGAGCTTGCCCAGCTCCCAACCACTGCAGAAGATTATATGCATCCTACGCTCGTCGTGCCTGAATCGGCGATTCTAATCCCTAATAACTCTTTTGAAATTCGCACTCAATTTCTAATAGAGCTTAAGAATAATGCCTTTTATGGCAGATTTAATGAGTGTCCTCTTGAGCATATTACCAATTTTTCTGACATGTGTCGTACTCTTGCTGAAGGTACAACTTTGGAATATGTCAAGATGAAAGCTTTTCGCTGGTCTCTCGCTGGGCCTGCACTGAAATGGTTGGAAGGGCTGCAACCAAGATCACTCACCACATGGGCCCAAGTAGAGCAAGAGTTCCTGAACAAATTCTTCCCACCCGCCAAAACAGCACATCTCCGCCAAAGAATCACTGCCTTCAAACAGAAGCAAGGGGAACCGCTGGCAAAGGCATGGGAGCGCTACAAGGAACTTCTGAGATCTTGCCCTACTCATGGACAGCCGCCCTACGTCATTCAGGAGATCTTCTTCAACTCTCTTGATCAAGTCACCAAGGACAGAATCAACCATTATACTCGCTATGAGTATCTGACAATGCCTCCGGGTGACGCATGGGGAGTGCTGGAAAAGCTAACCAACTATGACAACAAGTATGGGGCTACTTAAAACTATGAGGAGAACTCCCACGCCAGGCCAGCACCATCTATGCCACTCTATGAGCCAGCAAAGAAGATCGACCCAGATGTCAGGGAGCAGTTCTACAGAGATCAGAATCGCAAGCTCCTCAAGCAAGTCAAATATCTGTCTGTTAACCAGCCTTGCATCGAATGCGGATCACAGAGGCACACCACTCCTGAGTGCCCACACACAGAGCAAGTCAGGATGGCAGAACATCATGAGGAGGCAGCATATGCTGGGGGTCCCAATCGCTACAACGGAGATCAAAGGTTCTATCAACCACAGTGGAACCAAGGTCCTCCTAGGAATCCCCCACCTTACAGAGCTCCAGGGCATCCAGAAAGGGATCAAAAGAAGGATGATCTGCAGCTGATTCTCGAGGAGATGCGACGAAATCAAGGGACCATCAACAACCAGTTCCAGACCATCACCACCAAATTTGGAGAACTGGACATCTGGAAAAGGGGAATTGAGACTCAGATAGGACAGATTTCTGCGCAGATCCCACGACAGTCCGGCAAACTCCCTGGGCAAACAGAACCAAATCCTAAGGGAAAATCTGGGCATGTCACTGCTGTAAAGCTTAGGAGCGGGCATCAACTGCAAGAGCCAGAGGTCGAGAAGCAGCAGAACAGCAAGGAACAGCAAGTCAAGGTCGACAAGTCCCTAGTCGATCTCGACAAGAACCCACTCGATCTCGACAAAGATCCCGTCGACCTCGAGGAGAATCTTCAGAAATCTTCGTCTGCACAGCCCAGCAACTCGACGTCGCCAAAACTGGTCGATCTCGACAAGAGGGTAGTCGATGTCGAGAAGCCCCTGGTCGAAAAAGAGAATTCTGCAGCAACTCCGACATCTGTTCTGGCTCCGACTCAGAAAAAGAAGCTGCCTTTCCCCACGAAATCTCTAAAGGATCCAGCAGAGAAAAAGTTTCAGCGCTTCATCAAGATGCTTCAAAAGCTGAATGTCACCATACCCTTCACAGAAGCTCTCAATGAAATGACATCCTATGTCAAATTCCTGAAGGAGATTCTGAGCAAAAAGCGATCGATGGCAGAAATCACTGAGGAGTGCAGCCATCTGGACATATTGGAAAAGAGGCCGGATCCAGGTAAGTTTGCTATAACTATTGGATTTGGTCCATACAAAATTAATGCCCTATGTGATCTTGGAGCTAGTGTCAGTATTATGCCTTTAACGATTTGGTCCAAGATTAAGATAGGTGCCCTAGAGCCTGTGGATGCTAGACTGTACATGGCCAACAACACGGTGGTCATTCCAACAGGCATGGTGGAAAATGTCCCAGTACAAGTAAGTGAATTCTTCGTCCCTGCTGATTTCTTAATTATTGATATGCAAGAAGATCCTGCTTGTCTAATTATCCTAGGGAGACCATTCTTGGCGACGGTGGATGCCAACATAAGCGTAAGGAAAGGAGTGCTCACCTTCAACATCAGCGATGAAGTAATTGAGTATTCCTTCAACAAAACTGAAAGGCATACGGGTCCAATGGAAGAGGTCAAATCTATCTCAGCCGGCTACATCACCTGCGGGGAACCCAAGGTCAGAAATATGACCCCTGAGGAGATAGAAAGAAGGGACATGGAGGCCCAGGTGGAGGAGATCATGGCAATCCTCAAGGAGAACACAGGAACTAAGTATGGGGTCGAAATCGACAAAAACTCCTCGAGATCGAGTAGTCTAGTCGACATCGACAAAGATCAGAGATCTCCACCAACATCGTCGAGCAATCACCTAGAAATCGAGAAGATGTCCTCGACATCGACAAATCTTGTCGATGTCGACAAGATCCTGATCTCCTCGACCACCACTTCATCGACGAGCAAACCACAGGGAATTGAGGACAACTCGACATCGATAAATCTTGTCGACATCGACAAGATCCTGGGGTCCTCGACACCGTCTTCCTCGACGAGAGCTCCACCTGACGGAAGTAACTCCTCGACATCGACAACTCTTGTCGATGTCGACAAGATCCAGGCTTCCTCGACACCACCTTCCTCGACCCGCATCCCACCAGACGAGGAGAATTCCTCGACGTCGACAACTCTTGTCGATGTCGACAAGATCCAGGCTTCCTCGACTTCACCCTCCTCGACGATCCAGCCACCAGGAGCAGATTCTTTGTCGAGGTCGAGTACGCTTGTCGAGGTTGACAAGACCTGTCCTTCCTCGACTTCTGATTCTTCGACCAGACCACCACCAGATCCAGCAGCGTCGTCGATCTCGAGAAGCCCTAGTAGAGATCGACCAAATACAGTGGTGCCCGATTCCGTTTCCGCGAAGGTGAGTCAAGGTATGGATCTTTCTTCTCCTATTTCCATCAAAGATTTATCTATACATGGGAGAGGTTTGCCTTGGTATGTGCGATTGTGCAGGATTTCCAATGATGAGCCTAAGGAGTATGAAGTTGGAGACAAGCTCTATGTCTCTAAATCAAAGGATCATTGGTTTCCTAACAAATTCAACAAGAAGCGGATGGGACCGTTCGTGTTGAACAAGATCCATTCTGGAGGTTTACAGCTGATGGACAAGAATGGAGTCTTATTTGAGGCCCAAGCTACATGGGCCCTGCAGATGCCACCTTGAGCATTAATGAAAGTCGGCCTAGCGACTATAAAATCTAGAGCATGTATATAGACTTTATGAACTTTCGGACACTTTACTTTGTTTGGTTTTGGTTTTTGTTTTATTTTTGGTTTTATGTCTTCATATGGATAGTCTTGTTTTTGGTATAGAATCTAACACTTGTAGGTCGGCAAGCATAAAGGATCGCGAAAAGTGGAAAAGGAGGTCCCTAAAAATCAGTCAGAATCGACGAAGGCCAAGTCGACGACGACAAAGAGGAGAAGCCAGGTCCTACTCGACATCGAGTAGATGTACTCGACCTCGACAAGCACCAGACTTCCCCGACTTCAGATTTCACTAGACGCAGAACAGAGCCAACTCGAGATCGAGTAAGCCTTACTCGATGTCGACCAGCACCTACTCGACCTACGCAGTCTTGACCTCCTACTCGACACGATTCTGTGAGTTTCTTTCTCTACCCTTACCTTGTTTTATTTTATACAGTGAGGACACTGTAATGTTTAAATATGGGGTGGGGGAAGGGCTTACTTTGTGCATATTTGATTTATTTGATCATATCTTACATAAATGCATTATTTCTTGGAATTGCTACATGGCTATTTTTGGAATGCATTATTTGATTTATGTGCTTATATGCATGTTTTCCAAAGTTTTGAAAAATGACCCCCGTTTTGAAAAATGACCCCCGTTTTAAAAAATGACCCCCATTGAAATTTTTTGATAAATGTCATGGAAGCTTATATTGAACTCGACGATGCAAAATTGGATTCATTAGAGATATAGCATGAAATTGCCTAGTAAAGGGAAGTCACAATGAAGTGCATATTTTGATGAAAACCATGAAAGGAGGTAAAATTTGAAGTTGCTTTTGACATGTTGCATGATAAGATGATGGAGGACTTTATATTTCCATATAATGCTCATTGTTTATAATCCTAGCCTTACCTATGCTTATGCATCACAAAAGCCATAATATGCCTTATTTCATATATTGCTCCACATGATCTAAATATTTGCCATTCTTTACCTTATCCGGGGATTATGTTGAGAATGATGTTACATTATGGAGATGTTATATGGTGTTTGTGTTGTTATCATTATTGGAGTTTGGAAGGAAATTGTTTGAATATGTGGAAAATTTAATGAGTGAAAGAAAATCCAATCACCTCAGGAGATAAAGGTGGATTGACCCTGCTCTCTAAGATAATAGTTTGGAGAGATGGGAGACATTGTGAGGAGTCCAAAGCACTAAGTATCCGGGGCCATTCATGACACCCATGTTTGCGACTCGCGAGAAGGCAGTGCCGAGGTCAGAGAGGTAAAAGCATTATTATTGAAAAGAGCAATATGAAAGGTGATGAATCAAATGGAAGAAAGAGTGTGGTATAAAACTCAAAGTTTGGAAAGTACTCCATTTCCCCGGATCATCAGAACCACATTGCCAGAAATTGCCCACCTTTTAGCCTTTTACCAAATCTACTCCTTATTAAGCTTAAATTAAAGTCTTCTTGATTATCAATGCTTGGTCACATATGAATTGTTTGTGCATAACCCTCCTTTTATGTGTAGATGTTGCTTTTACATAATTGCACATGCATGAATCTGTGACACTAGTACCTTTTCGAGGATGATAATTGATTGCAGGGTTATATGAGAATGAATCTAAAATGTTGAGAGTTTTGATTTCTTCCCCTGAATGACAAGTAAAAGTATTGCTTGAGGACAAGCAAGCTTAAGTATGGGGTGTTTGTTGTGAGCGGAATCTGCCATGTTTTACAGCAACTTTCATATCGATTTCTGTATACATTTCATGCATTTGGGTTAATATAGTACAGAATTTATGTAGTTTATGTTTATTTGCCAAAATATGGAATCTACACCAGTTTCTGTTTAATTCGCAGAAATCGAGGCGTTTTACAGCAATTCTACAGAAGGTCGGAAAAGCTCGGAAAACCACTACAGAAGTCCAAGTTCAAAGCAGCGAAACAAGTCTAGGAGTCAGGTCTACTCGATCTCGAGTAAGTCTACTCGACCTAGACAAGACATGATCGAGCGCTGCTTTGTCGAGCAGAACATGGTCGAGAGAGCCAGACACCCAGCCTCCGGAGCCAACTCGATCTCGACGAGCCTTTGTCGAGATCGACGAAGATCAGAAGCCACCACCCGGAGTCATCGAGGAGAGTTGATCGAGAAACCCTAGTCGGCGAGCCACCTTACTCGAGGTCGACTAGGGCTTGTCGAAGTCGACGAGCCGCCCTGAGACATGTCCGAGCAAGCCGAGGAGAGCAACCCGAGAAAGCTCAGTCGATGACCCACCCTACTCGAGATCGACTAGGCGTTGTCGAAGTCGACTAGCACCCAAGAGCCCCAGTCCGAGTCACATCGAGCAGGAGTCAGCCAAGCCGAGCCACCTTACTCGACCTCGACAAACCCCTACTCGAGGTCGACAAGAGCCCAGTGTCCGGAAGCTGCTCGACTTGCCTTGTCCGAGTAGAGCTGACGTTGCTTGGTCGCGAAGTCGGAAGATTCTATCCGATCTATCAAGTTCTATCTTTGGAAGGCGGAATCTATCAAGAGATGAAGACATCTTTCCTACTTTAGTTTTATCTCTTTCCTTATGGATTTAATTCCATTAAACATTTATTTATCATTAAGGCTTTTTAGATAGAAATTAGATATAGATAGAAGATTCTTTCCTAGATTAGCTAGGGAATGAAGGCTATAAATAAAGCCCTAGGGGCTCAGTTTTATAATGGAATTCCAGTTCGATCCAATTCCGAAGAGAAGTAGTTAGTTCCATTCAGAGTAGTTTAGGAGTTTGAGGTTTTTAAGGTTTTGGCGGTTTGCGAAAGTTGATTGCCAAGATTATAAAGGCTTTGAATTTAGTTTTTAATGCAAGTTTCTTTCATCAATCAATGTCTTTTATTGCAATGAGGCGTGAGTAGTCCACCCACTTCTGGGGCTGGGGTGAGTCCGACGGTGGCCATGTGAGGCGATGCGATAAAGGTCAGATTTTTATGCGATTCGTCTTCTATCCCTATGAGCATGATTCTTTTGCGAAAGTTGAAGGTGATCCTTGTTTGTGTTATTGAAGCGAAAGTGATCTTAATGCAACTTGGATTAATTATGTGAAAAAGGGTTAGTAACAATTAGGGTTTATGCGAGAGCCACTATTTGCCTATTTGTTAATGACGAAAGTTATTTGATGGAAAGCATGATCTTTTATGCCTTTATGTGTTGTTTTGCATGGTTATCGTTGTGGTGTTGAAACCCTAGCCTTGGAGGTCTTTTATTATATTGAGTTAATTTTCTGTCGGAAAGCTGAGTTTGGGTTTAAGCATTTGCAATTTAAATTTCTTTAAGTTTCTGTTTAGTCGACATAGAGTAGGCTTGGTCGATCTCGAGGAGCATTTGGTCGAGATCGAGTACAGTTGGTCTAGGTCGACTTGCTTTGTTTCTGCTTTCTTCGATTTTCAGTTTCTGTTTGTCTTTCCTTTGTCGAAGTCGAGTACCTCTTGTCGAGGTCGAGTTGCCCTTGCCGGGATTTCTTGTCTGTTGTGATTGTCAACTTGCTGTTGTCGATTGCCGTGGTCGATCTCGAGTAGGAGTTTGTCGAGATCGACAAGACTGTTGCTTTGCTTTGACTTTCTGTTTGCTTTGTTCTTTGCTTTTGCCTTTGCTTTACTTTCTGTCTTTTCTTTGCTTTTATTTTAGTTGCCCTTGCTGGGTTTATTTCTGTTTCTGTGTTATTTCTGCTTCTGTCTCTGCTGTGTCTGTGAGAATCTGATAGCTACCTGAGAACTGCTGACGTGCTTCCTCGTGGATTCGATCCTGACTTTCTCTTATTACAACGGGAGGAAGTCTTGTATTTATTTGCTGAGACAGGGAAGTCAGTCTGAACTATATTTCATATTTATTTCATACTTGACACATCCTCCTGCAACAACAAACCCTAGTCGATCTCGACCAGACCAAGGAGACTCCACCAGAGCCGACTTCGTCGAGCAGCAAACCGGAGGAGTCACCCAACTCGACCTCGAGTAAGCTTGTCGAGGTCGACCACCAGTCGAGAAGCCCAGAGCCCTCTTCCTCGACACAGAAGCCGTCTGACGAACCAACCTCGTCGATCTCGACTAAGCTTGTCGAGGTCGACCACCACTCGGCGCCACCAGATCCTTCTTCGTCGATGAGCAAGCCGCCAAGAGGAGGAGCCTACTCGACCTCGAGTAGCCTTGTCGAGATCGACAAGCCCACAGCTTCCTCGACGGCGCCTTCCTCGACGATGGTGACTCCAGGACCAAAGCCCTACTCAATCTCGAGTAGGCTTGTCGAGGTCGACCACCCAGTGCCACCAGACTTGTTTTCCTCGACGCTGCAGACACCAGGAGCAGAACCCTTGTCGAGGTCGACCAAGCTCGTCGAGATCGACCAGTCCCTGTCTTCGTCGACTTCTGCCTCTTCGACCAGACCACCACCAGAACCAGCAGGCTCGTCGATCTCGAGGAGCCCTAGTCGAGATCGACCAAATACAGTGGTGCCCGATTCCGTCTCTGCAAAGGTAAGTCAAGGTATGGATCTTTCTTCTCCTATTTCCATTAAAGATTTATCTATACATGGGAGAGGTTTGCCTTGGTATGTGCGATTGTGCAGGATTTCCAATGATGAGCCGAAGGAGTATGAAGTTGGAGACAAGCTCTATGTCTCCAAATCAAAGGATCATTGGTTTCCTAACAAATTCAACAAGAAGCGGATGGGACCGTTCGTGGTGAACAAGATCCATTCTGGAGGATTACAGCTGATGGACAAGAATGGAGTCTTATTTGAGGCCCAAGCTACATGGGCTCTGCAGATGCCACCTTGAGCATTAATGAAAGTTGGCCTAGCGACTATAAAATCTAGAGCATGTACATAGACTTTTTAGGACATTTGAGAGTTTGTTTTTGTTTTTGGTTTTGAACATTGTTTTTGGTTTTTGTTTTTCTTTTGTTGGTATGTCTTCTACTTTTCAGGTGCATGGATAGAACCAAGACTTACTCGGACTAGGAGGTGTTCCATTCGAAATTATGCAGCTCTGCGCACATGTCTTGTGAGTTTCTTTCTTTACCCTTTACCTTGTTTTTTATATAGTGAGGACACTGTAATGTTTAAGTATGGGGTGGGGGAAGGGCTTACTTTATGCATATTTTCCATATTTAACACTATTTGTGGATTATTTCTTAGAATTGCTACATGGCTATTTTGGAATGCATTATTGATCTATGTGGTTTTATGCATGTTTTCCAAAGTTTGAAAAAATGACCCCCATTGAAAATTTTTGAATAATGTCATGGAAGCTAAAATTGAACTCGACGATGCAAAATTGGATTCATTAGAGATATAGCATGAAATTGCCTAGTAAAGGGAAGTCACAATGAAGTGCATTATTTTGATGAAAACCATGAAAGGAGGTAAAATTTGAAGTTGCTTTTGACATGTTGCATGATAAGATGATGGAGGACTTTATATTTCCATATAATGCTCATTGTTTGAAATCCTAGCCTTACCTATGCTTATGCATCACAAAAGCCATAATTATGCCTTATTTCAAATATTGCTCCACATGATCTAAAAATTGCCATTCTTTACCTTATCCGGGGATAATGTTGAGAATGATGTTACATTATGGAGATGTTATATGGTTGTTGTGATTATTATGATTATTGGAGTTTGGAAGGAAATAAATTTGAAATATATGGAAAATTTAATGAGTGAGAAAAAATCCAATCACCTCAGGAGATAAAGGTAGATTGACCCTGCTCTCTAAGATAATAGTTTGGAGAGATGGGACACATTGTGAGGAGTCCAAAGCACTAAGTATCCGGGGCCATTCATGACACCCATGTTTGCGACTCGCGAGAAGGCAGTGCTGAGGTTAGAGAGGTAAAAGCATCATTATTGAAAAAAGCATTATTATTGAAAAGCAATATGAAAGGTGATGAATTATATGGAGAGAGAATGTGGAATGAAATTCAAAGTTTGGAAAGTACTCCATTTCCCCGGATCATTAGCACCACATTGCCAGAAATTGCCCACCTTTTAGCCTTTTACCAATCTACTCCTTCATGAGCTTAAATTAAAGTCTTCTTGATTATCAAATGCTTTGTCACGTATGAATTGTTTGTGCATAACCCTCCTTTTGTGAGTAGATGTTGCTTTTACATAATTGCACATGCATGAATCTGTGACACTAGTACCTTTTCAAGGATGGTAATTGATTGCAGGGTTATATAAGAATGAATCTAAGATGTTGAGAGTATTGATTTCTTCCCCTGAATAACAATTAAAAGTATTGCTTGAGGACAAGCAAACTTAAGTATGGGGTGTTTGTTGTGAGCGGAATCTGCCATGTTTTACAGTAACTTTTATATCGATTTCTGTATACATTTCATTGCATTTGGGTTGGATAGTACAGAATCTATGTAGTTTGTGTATATTTGCCAAAATTATGGAATCTACACAAGTTTCTGTTTAAATCGCAGAAATCGAGGCGTTTACAGCAATTCTACAGAAGGTCGGAAAAGCTCGAAAAACCACTACAGCAGTCCAAGGTCAAAGCGGCGGAACAAGTCTGAGAGTCAAGTCTACTCGATCTCGAGTAGGCTTACTCGACATAGACCAGCAGGCCAGGTCGACAGACCATGGTCGAGAGAGCCAAGCCACCCGAGCTCCGGACCCTACTCGACCTCGACAAGCCCTGGTCGAGGTCGACGAAGCCCAGACGGCCACACCCGGAGTCGACGAAGAGAAGCTGCCCGAGAAGCCGAGGACGGCCAGGAGACTCGCTGCCAGCGACTCGACTCGCTGCAGCGGACCACTCGCTGCCGCGGACCAGGCCACTCGCTGCCAGCGGACACAGCAACTCGACAAGACCTACTCGGCCAACCTTACTCGAGGTCGACTAGGGCTTGTCGAGATCGACAAGACCCTGAGTCCTTGTCCGAGCCAGTCGAGCACACCCACCCGAGGAGACCTTGTCGATGACCCAACTCTACTCGACATCGACTACCCCTTGTCGAGATCGACAAGCACCCAGGAGCCCAAGTCCGAGCCCATCGAGGAGAGCCACTCGAGAAACCCTAGTCGGCGAGCCAGTTTACTCGAGGTCGACTAGGTTTACTCGAGGTCGACAGGCACCCAGTGAGCCAACTCCGAGCCCCATCGAGCAGAGTCAAGCCAAGCCGAGAAGTCGTACTCGAGGTCGACTAGACCTACTCGAGGTCGAGTAAGGCCGTGTCCAGAATCTTCTCGACGTAGCCCTGTCCGAGTAGAGTTGGAGTTGCTTGGTGCCGAAGGCGGAAGATTCTATCCGATTCTATCAAGTTCTATCAATGGAAGACAAGATCTATCAAGACATGAAGACCTACCATATTTAGAATTATCTTTTTCCTTTTAGATTTAATTTCATTATGTCTTTTATTTATCTTTTAAGCATTTTAGATATAGATAGACATCTTCTTTCCTAGATTAGCTAGGGAATGAAGGCTATAAATAAAGCCCATGGGGCTCAGTTTTATTCATTCAGAGATTCAATTCAAGACACACAAGTAGTTAGTTCCATTCAGATACAGTTTTAGGGGTTCTAAGGTTTTTAAGGTTTTGGCTTACAGCGAAAGTTGATTGCCAAGATTGTAAAAGGCTTTGAATATAGTTTATGCAAGTTTCTTTCATCAATTCAATGTCTGCGATTGCGATGAGGCGTGAGTAGTCTACCCACTTTTGGGGCTGTGGTGAGCCCGACGGTGGCCATGTGAGGCGATGTTGTAAAGGTCAGATCTTTTGTGCGATTTGTCTTCTATCCCTATGAGCATGATTCTTTTGCGAGAGTTGAAGGTGATCCTTGTTTGTGTTATTGAAGCGAAAGTGATCTTAATGCAACTTGGATTAATTATGTGAAAAAGGGTTAGTAACAATTAGGGTTTATGCGAGAGCCTCTATATGCCTAGTTGTTAATAACGAAAGTTATTTGATGAAAAGCATGATCTTTTATGCCTTTATGTGTTGTTTTGCATGGTTATCGTTGCGGTATTGAAACCCTAGCCTTGGAGGTCTTTTAATATATTTATTTATTTCATCAAAATTCTGAGTTCTGTGTTTGAATTTGCAAGCTTTAAAGTTTCTGTCTTTTTTCTGTTCTTAGTCGACATAGACGAAGCTCTTGTCGATCTCGAGTTGCTGTAGTCGAGGTCGAGTGGGAGGTTGTCTAGGTCGAGTTAGTTTTCTTCCGTCTTTGTCGATTTTTACTTTCGGCCTTTACTGTTTCTAGTCGAGATCGAGGACCTCTTGTCGAGGTCGAGTTGGCTTGTTTTGTCGAGTTGCTTTGTTTTCTGTTTCTGAGTTGTTGCAGTCGACTTACCTTAGTCGACCTAGAGGACAGCTACTCGAGATCGAGTAGCTTCTGTTTCCTTGCTTTTAAGTTTCTGCTTTGCTTTTCGTTTAGTTTCTGCTTTGCTTCTGTTTTGCTTTGCTTCTGTTCTTTACTTTCTTTGCTTTGCTTTTATTTCTGTCTTTTATTTATTCTTTGCTTTTATTTTAGTTGCCCTTGCCGGGATTATTTGTTTCTGTTTTATTTCTGCTTCCGCTTGCGTTTCTGTCTTTTCTGCTGTCTGTGAGAATTTACAGCTACCTGAGAACTGCTGACGTGCTTCCTCGTGGATTCGATCCTGACTTTCTCTTACTACAACGGGAGGAAGTCTTGTATTTATTTGCTGAGACAGGGGAGTCTAGCTGAACTTTATTTGATATCTATTTCAATACTTGACCAACTCCTGCAACAACAATCAGCAGTTCTTAGGTAGCTGTAAATTCTCACAGAAGCAACAGAAAGACAGAAACACAGAAAGGAAAGAAACAAATAAACCCGGCAAGGGCAACTAAAATAAAAGCAAAGAACAAAGGAAAACAAGAAAAGACAAAGCGAAACAGCAAATAAAACGAGGACACAGAAGCTACTCGAAGTCGACTAGCTGTCCTCTAGATCGACTAAGGTGGTCGACAAAAGAAATTCAAAAACAGAAAATAAACAACTCGACGAACAAAGCTCTACTCGACCTCGACAAGAGGTACTCGATCTCGACTAGAGAAGCAAAGACATAAACTTGAAAGCAGAGAATCGACAAAGACAGAAGAAAACCAACTCGACCTCGACAAAGGTCCTTCTCGAGATCGACCAGATCTCCTCTATGTCGACAAGAAACAGAAAAAGACAGAAATTGCAGAATTAAACACAAACGCAGATTTTCGACTGAAATAAACTTCAATATATTAAAAGACCTCCAAGGCCAGGGTTTCAGCACCACAACGATAACCATACAAGTAACACGTAAAGGCATAAAAGATCATGCTTTCCATTGTTGTGAGCGGAATCTGTGTAATTAATGTTTATTTGCCAAAATTATGGAATCTACACCAGTTTATGTTTAAATCGCAGAAATCGAGGCATTTACAGCAGTTCTACAGAAGGTCGGAAAACCTCGGAAAACCACTACAGAAGTCCAAGGTCAAAGCAGCGGAACAAGTCTGAGAGTCAAGTCTACTCGATCTCGAGTAGGCTTACTCGACATAGACCAGCAGGCCAGGTCGACAGACCATGGTCGAGAGAGCCAGACACCCAGCTCCGGGAACCAACTCGATCTCGACGAAGCCTGGTCGAGATCGACGAAGCCCAGACAGACCACCCGGAGTCGACGAGGAGAAGCTGCCCGAGAAGCCGAGGACGACCAGGCCAGACTCGCTGCCAGCGACACCACTCGTTGCCGCGGAAAGGACCACTCGCTGCCGCGGAAGAGGCCACTCGCTGCCAGCGGACAGAGCAACTCGAGAAGACCTAGTCGGCCAACCTTACTCGAGGTCGACTAGGGCTTGTCGAGATCGACAAGACCCTGAGTCCTTGTCCGAGCCAGTCAAGCACACCCACCCGAGGAGACCTTGTCGATGACCCAACTCTACTTGACATCGACTACCCCTTGTCGAGATCGACAAGACCTTGGGTCCAGGTCCGAGCATGTCCGAGCCCATCGAGGAGAGCCACTCGAGAAACCATAGTCGGCGAGCCAGTCTACTCGAGGTCGACTAGGTCTACTCGACATCGACGAGAGCCCAGGAAGCCATGACGAGCCACATCAAGCACCAGCCGACGAATCCTACTCGAGGTCGACGAGCCGTGGTCGAGGTCGACTAGACCGCGTTCCAGAATCTTCTCGACGAGCCTTGTCCGAGTAGAATTGGAGTTCCTTGGGCGCGAAGTTGCTGAAATCTATCCGAAACTATCAAGTTCTATCCAAAGGAGACAAGATCTATCACATCATGAAGACCTACCTTAATTAGTTTTATCTTTTCCTAGTTGATTTATTTATCTTTTAAGCATTTTAGATATAGATAGATATCTTCTTTCCTAGAATAGCTAGGGAATGAAGGCTATAAATAAAGCCCATGGGGCTCAGTTTCATTCATTCAATTTAAAATTCAATTTCAGTCAGAGACAAGTAGTTACACAGAGAAGTTTAGGAAGTTCGAAGGTTTTAGGGTTTTGGCAGTTTGCGAAAGTTGATTGCCGGGATTGTAAAATCATTGAATTTAGTTTATGCAAGTTGTTTTCTTTCAATCAATGATGTCTGAGTTTGCGATGAAGAGCGAGTAGTCAACCCACTTCTAGGGTTGGGGCGAGCCCGACGATAGCCATGCATAATTGAGGTAAAAGATCGAACCTTTATCGTGTTTTGAGCATTTTCCTACTTGTTGATGTGTTTATTGCCCATCTAATGGAGATCCATGCTAACAACTTGGATTATAAACATAAAATCGGTAGAGACAATTAGGGTTTCTTGAGAGAGTTGTCTAATTGTTGGAAAAGGCGAAAGCTTAGTCCTTTAATGCGATTCACATGATTATATGTTTGATTCTACCTTATGCATGCTTGGTTATCGTTGTTGCAAACCCCAATCTTGGAAGTCCTTTTACATTCAGTTTAAGTCGAAATTCCCGAAAAGCATTTGTTATTTATTTTCTTTATTTTCGTTCGTTTTCGTCCCTGCTATACTCGACCTCGACTACCCTTAGTCGATCTCGAGTAGACTGATCCTCGACCAAGGTCGCTGTAGCTTACTGTGTGCAGATTCTCGACCTGACCAACTCGACTTCGACGAGCCAACTCGACATCGAGTAGCCTCTTGTCGAGATCGACCAACCTTGCCGAGGAGTGCTGCCGTGTTTGACTGTCCGAGCTTCTGTCGACAAACCCTTTGTCGAGCTCGAGGACCCCTGTAGTCGACTTCTGTCCGTGAGATTACGCCGCTGCCTAGGATCCGCTGACCAGCTTCCTCGTGGATTCGATCCTGACTTCCGCTGCTACATCGGGAGGAGGTCTTGTATTTATTTTGCGTAGGCATAGTCTGGTTTGAATTATATTTTATATTTTGAACTCGATTTCCTCCTACAACAAAATTGGCGCCGTTGCCGGGGAAACTATCATTCGCGCCTTAGGTAGTCAGATCTCACTTTTCTTTTGAGTTACTTCGCAGGTGTAAGCGTCGTTCTTATCAACCACCTGAGTTTGACACCTTAGATGATCCGGAACATGTCCTACACATCAATTCTAAACTGAAAAGAGCCATGGAGGCCGCAGAAACACAGGAGCAGCTGATACAGAGGCTTACAAGGGAACTGGCCGCAAAAGATGCTGCTATCGCCGCTGAGAGAGCATTAAGGGAGCAGGCAGAAGCTAAGCTTGTGTTGCGTAGATGGGAACATTACGCTAAATTGCCCGAATCAAGTAGGTTCAACAATGTCCCCTTCTATGAGCCAGTCAACATCGACTACCTGGACTCGACATATACACATTCTGGAGGAACTGATCCAGAAACACCAGCCGAAATCATCTGTACCACAGAAATCCAGGTATGTCCATCCTCTATCTCAATATCTACTTCACTATCTATCTTTGAAAACTCTTTGGAAGGATCCCAAGAAGAAGAAGAGCCACCAACGCAAAATTCGGACGTCGTTGCCCATGGTGCTTCAAGGTCGCTTTTACCCTATGAGGTGAAGGCCATTCCTGACAATTTTGAGCAACCAATATTCATATTCAAGTATGGGGTCCTCGCAAAGTGGCATGAATCTCCACAAGATGAGGTGGAAATACCTCTTCCCTTATGCATGCCAGCTGGAGCCCAGGAAGATGGATGGGTGAAGCCATGGAGCATTCACTCAGGGAGGTTAAAGCTTCTTTACATGATGCCCCCGGATGACATCCCACGCCTCCCACCACCGGAGGAACCACCAGATCCACCTATACCTCCGGACAAAGATGAGCCAGGCTAATGCTTAATAGAGAAAGTCGGCCTAGCGACTATAAAATCTAGAGCTTGTATATAAGACTTTATGAACTTTTGGACACTTTACTTTGTTTGGTTTTGGTTTTTGGTTTTTGTTTTTGTTTTATGTTTTTAAGAACTTCATATGGATAGTCTTGCTTTTGGTATGGAATCTAACACTTATAGGTCGACAAGCATCTAAGGATCGCGAAAAGTGGAAAAGGAAGTCCCTGAAACCAGTCAGAATCGACGAAGGCCAAGTCGACGACGACGAAGAGGAGAAGCCCAGAGCTAGTCGATCTCGAGTAGGCCAACTCGATGTCGACAAGACCAGACCTTCCTCGACTTCTGAAACCACTAGACGCAGAGCAAAGCCAACTCGAGATCGAGTAAGGGGTACTCGATGTCGACCAGCAACGTACTAGACCTAGACCAGTTCTGACCTCCTCGACATGATCTTGTGAGTTCCTTCCGTTACTCTTGTTTTTATTTGATTTTATACAGTGGGGACACTGTGAATTTTAAGTATGGGGTGGAGGAAGGGCTTACTTTGTGCATATTTGATTTATTTGATCATATTTGAGATTATGTGTGCATTATTTCTTAGAATTGCTACATGGCTATTTTGGAATGCATTATTGATCTATGTGCTTTTATGCATGTTTTCCAAAAGTTTGACAAAATAACCCCCATTGAAATTTTTTGAATAATGTCATGGAAGCTTATATTGAACTCGACGATGCAAAAATTGGATTCATAAGAGATATAGCATGAAATTGCCTAGTAAAGGGAAGTCACAATGAAGTGCATATTTTGATGAAAACCATGAAAGGAGGTAAAATTTGAAATTGTTTCCATATAATGCTCATTTGTTAAACTCCTAGCCATACCTATGCTAACGCATCACAAAAGCCATATATATGCCTTATTTCAAATATTGCTCCACATGATCTAAATATTGCCATTCTTTACCTTATCCGGGGATTATGTTGAGAATGATGTTACATTATGGAGATGTTATATGGTTGTTGTGATTATTATTATATTTGGAGTTTGGGAGGGAAATTGTTTGAATATGTGGAAAATTTAATGAGTGAAAGAAAATCCAATCACCTCAGGAGATAAAGGTAGATTGACCCTGCTCTCTGAGATAATAGTTTGGAGTGATGGGACACATTGTGAGGAGTCCAAAGCACTAAGTATCCGGGGCCATTCATGACACCCATGTTTGCGACTCGCGAGAAGGCAGTGCTGAGGTCAGAGAGGTAAAACATTATTGTTGAAAAAAGCATTATGAAAGGTGATGAATCAAATGAAAGAATGAATGTGGAATGAAACTTAAGTTTGGAAAATACTCCATTTCCCCGGATCATAAAAGCACCACATTGCCAAAAATTGCCCACCTTTAGCCTTTTACCAATCTACTCCTTCATGAGCTTAAATTAAAGTCTTCTTGATTATCAATGCTTTGTCACGTATGAATTATTTGTGCATAACCCTCCTTTTGTGAGTAGATGTTGCTTTTACATAACTGCACATGCATGAATCTGTGACACTAGTACCTTTTCGAGGATGGTAATTGCTTGCAGGGACATATAAGAATGAATCTAATATGTTGAGAGTACTGATTTCTTCCCCTGAATGACAAATAAAAGTATTGCTTGAGGACAAGCAAGCTTAAGTATGGGGTGTTTGTTGTGAGCGGAATCTGCCATGTTTTACAGTAACTTTTATATCGATTTCTGTATACATTGCATTCATTTGGGTTTAGATAGTACAGAATCTGTGTAATTAATGTTTATTTGCCAAAATTATAGAAATCTACACCAGTTTCTGTTTAAATCGCAGAAATCGAGGCGTTTACAGCAGTTCTACAGAAGGTCGGAAAAGCTCGGAAAACCACTACAGAAGTCCAAGGTCAAAGCAGCGGAACAAGTCTGAGAGTCAAGTCTACTCGATCTCGAGTAGGCTTACTCGACATAGACCAGCAGGCCAGGTCGACAGACCATGGTCGAGAGAGCCAGACACCCAGCTCTGGGAACCAACTCGATCTCGACGAAGCCTGGTCGAGATCGACGAGCCCAGACAGACCACCCAGAGTCGACGAGGAGAAGAGGCCCGAGAAGCCGAGGACGACCAGGCGAGACTCGCTGCCAGCGACACCACTCGCTGCCGCGGAAAGGACCACTCGCTGCCGCGGAAGAGGCCACTCGCTGCCAGCGGACAGAGCAACTCGAGAAGACCTAGTCGGCCAACCTTACTCGAGGTCGACTAGGGCTTGTCGAGATCGACAAGACCCTGAGTCCTTGTCCGAGCCAGTCAAGCACACCCACCCGAGGAGACCTTGTCGATGACCCAACTCTACTCGACATCGACTACCCCTTGTCGAGATCGACAAGACCTTGGGTCCAGGTCCGAGCATGTCCGAGCCCATCGAGGAGAGCCACTCGAGAAACCATAGTCGGCGAGCCAGTCTACTCGAGGTCGACTAGGTCTACTCGACATCGACGAGAGCCCAGGAAGCCATGACGAGCCACATCGAGCACCAGCCGACGAATCCTACTCGAGGTCGACGAGCCGTGGTCGAGGTCGACTAGACCGCGTTCCAGAATCTTCTCGACGAGCCTTGTCCGAGTAGAATTGGAGTTCCTTGGGCGCGAAGTTGCTGAAATCTATCCGAAACTATCAAGTTCTATCCAAAGGAGACAAGATCTATCACATCATGAAGACCTACCTTAATTAGTTTTATCTTTTCTTAGTTGATTTAATTCCATCATGTCTTTTATTTATCTTTTAAGCATTTTAGATATAGATAGATATCTTCTTTCCTAGAATAGCTAGGGAATGAAGGCTATAAATAAAGCCCATGGGGCTCAGTTTCATTCATTCAATTTAAAATTCAATTTCAGACAGAGACAAGTAGTTACACAGAGAAGTTTAGGAAGTTCGAAGGTTTTAGGGTTTTGGGAGTTTGCGAAAGTTGATTGCCGGGATTGTAAAATCATTGAATTTAGTTTATGCAAGTTGTTTTCTTTCAATCAATGATGTCTGAGTTTGCGATGAAGAGCGAGTAGTCAACCCACTTCTAGGGTTGGGGCGAGCCCGACGATAGCCATGCATAATTGAGGTAAAAGATCGAACCTTTATCGTGTTTTGAGCATTTTCCTACTTGTTGATGTGTTTATTGCCCATCTAATGGAGATCCATGCTAACAACTTGGATTATAAACATAAAATCGGTAGAGACAATTAGGGTTTCTTGAGAGAGTTGTCTAATTGTTGGAAAAGGCGAAAGCTTAGTCCTTTAATGCGATTCACATGATTATATGTTTGATTCTACCTTATGCATGCTTGGTTATCGTTGTTGCAAACCCCAATCTTGGAAGTCCTTTTACAATCAGTTTAAGTCGAAATTCCCGAAAAGCATTTGTTCTTTATTTTCTTTATTTTCGTTCGTTTTCGTCCCTGCTATACTCGACCTCGACTACCCTTAGTCGATCTCGAGTAGACTGATCCTCGACCAAGGTCACTGTAGCTTACTATGTGCAGATTCTCGACCTGACCAACTCGACTTCGACGAGTGACAGGCCTAAAGTCGTTATGCCTAATCAAAGTAAATTCCTAAGATGCAAACTATAACAAGTATAGCAGGTAAGTTAGGGTCGAACCCACAGGGAAACAGAATCAATTGTAAAAGCAAGTATTATTACCCAAAAGTAACCGATTCAAGGGGGAGTTTTGTGTGTAAGCGGTAATGATAGAACAGTTTGCAATAAAAGGTTGTGAATATATGATGGAAAAGTATCACACTAGGTAATTATCCGCACAACAATTGAGATGGTTCATCATCGCATTCTATGAGTCTCAAGTTCTAATGTCCAGTAATTGTTCTCAATTCAGATCGTGTAATAGCTTTTAGTCCTACTAGTCCTAAAAGCACTTATCACCAAATTACAAGGGAAAACCTTCACCAAATAATAAAGCAATAGCATTCAAGCATGAATTATAATGAGATACAAGCGATTCCAACAACCCGTTAAAATAGCCTGTAATCGAATCTCCCTCACAATCTACCACAAGCAACCCGCGTATGGAGATTGTGTTTGCTACAATGAATCTACAACCCCAAACCTGGAATTGGAAACCCTAGCAATATGACTAGTATCGATAAACCTAGTTGATCAGTCCAGATTAACCAATAATAAGCAATCAAGCAATAAGCTCAGGAGATCGAAACAATTAACAAAGGACGAACAAGAGTAGAATACTCACAACCAAATCAATCGAAGGCTTCAAAGAACCAAGTGCAACAAAGGAGAGTTAGTTCTCCATAGGGTTTGTGAGATGAACAAAAGGGAAAATACGTCTCTGGAAAATAACCTAATCATTTCTCTACTGCCTTTTCGGCCTATTTAACCTAATAAAGTCGGGTTTAACATCCCGTGCAAATATAATAATAAAATATTTAAAACTAATAAGATAAACAGAATCGGATAAGAATCCGACTCCAGGACCGACGCGGGCGCGCCAAGTGCAGCGCGGGCGCTCCAGCTTCAACTTTGCTTCTTCTGTCTTGTCAGCAGCGCGGCCACTTCCTCCTAGCAGAGTGGTCGCGTCGGGTAGCAGCGCGGGCGCGCCAGGTGCAGCGCGGCCGCGCCAAAGTAATCAGTCTTCTTCTGCTTCCGATCTTCTTTGCTTCTGTAACTTGCATGATTTCTTCAACTTCTTCAACATGCTCCGAATCACCAAGTTCACACAAATATCTCTCATAATGTCATGTAAATGATGACAAAAACTACTAAATGCGCTATGGAATATATCGCATATCAAATTCCCCCATACTTAAACCTTTACTCGTCCCGAGTAAGCATAGAAGCTAAGCCTACTCTCACCATAAATCTCAAAGGTTCACAGACAGTACAAGGAAAATGAACACTAAGTACTAGTAGTTTTCACCATCTCAACAATCCGCACAAAAGACAATCAAAATAGGGAATGAGAATTACAATTGTATCTCAACCATCTACATCTTATAGCTCCCAGTGGCCTACCCGAAAACCTCCTTATAACTCCACTTCTTATGTCGCCTTCGCCAAGAGATCAATCCTAATCACTCAAAGTAAACGCTCATCTTGCCAAGGCGCCCTTTCGGGTTTTCACCACGCCACTCATTTTTTTTTTTCAAAGATGGTGCTCACATAAACAATCTCACTTCCCTCAAGTCTCATATTGCCAAGCCTAAGGCTCGCCAGACTACCTGCTTTTTGCCTGAGTCGCCCTTTCGGGTTTTCAACTCATCCCAGGATTTTGATTGCTTTCTTTTTTTTTCATTTTTTTTTTTTTTTTTTAAATAACAAGTGCAGAATCTGTACACAAATAATGCTGAAATAAAATATGTACATGATGTGTGAATCCTTTCCCTCCCCCATACTTGAATGAAGCATTGTCCTCAATGTGAAAGAAGACAGAAATAAGTAGGGAGAGAGAAACAGAAAGACTCACTAAGGGGGTGGATAGTGGCGAGAGTAGTCCTCTCGCATGCGGCGCAGCTCTTCCCTCATCTCTCTGAACTCGCCGAAGCCCTCTAAGATGTCGGCCTGCTGGTGGAGAATCTGGTTCGTCACTGTCGTCAGACTCCCCACGTCTTGGCGCAGAAGGCCAATCTGATCAACCAGGTAGCCCCACTGGTGGGGCTGCTGATGGGCATCCTGAGAAGCTTGTTGGGGCCAAGGGGCCCACTGATGTGCGTCCTACTGGCTCTGAAATGTCGGTTGAGAATCCCAACCGTGCTGATAAGCTGGCATCTCCTGATGTGGGTTCTGTGTGAAACCATGTGTATCCGTCTGAACAAAGGCCTGCTGAGCCACAGGCGCATCCTCCATCGTGGCAGCGCCAGCTGCGCCACTACTGCTACCCACCTCCATGCGACGCCTTCTACCCAGAACTGACGTCGGAAAGTAATCGGCCTCAATGTACCAATCAGACCAAGATTCCGACCAAGGCAGGGGCTTAGGGAGCCTGAACTGATGCTCCTTCTTCTTGCCCGTGCACCAAATGGCTCCCCCATCCGGTGCAGTATCCAGCATCAAACATATCCGTAGGTAATCCTCTGTATAGGTCCTTGCTATGACCTATGGCTCCTCCAGCTCCTCCAAACCATTCTGCCCAACGCCTGCTGCAATGGCGACTCGAGTAATAAGGCCGCTCTGGACCATTTCTGGTCCAGCGGCACTGCGGTCCTTTCTGATCCTGTCGAGGCCATCGAAAAAGAGCCTAACCCAGTCAGGCGTATAATCTGCAGTAGGCACAGCGCTGTAGGCAAACCGCAGGTGAGTCAGGGAAAGCTTTGTATCTGTAATTAGCCCATAGTATGTCCCAGAAACGATCTTGCACAACATCCGGAAGACAGGATGAGTGATCCTGCTGTTGTGCTCGTTGCTGGTCAAGAATTCCTCTCCAGACACTGCTCTGAAGAATGCAACAAGGTCTGCGTCGCTCGCGGCTGTCACCCATCCATCAGTTGGGGCTTTAGTAACCCCCAAAGCTCTTCGCAACCTTGCTGCAGAAGCCCTGTAAGTGGTGCCATTGTATCTGAAGGCAACCCCTCTAATTCTATTCTCCCCAAGGTAAAGCTGATATGTTGCGAGGAATTGCTTGCACAGATCCGGGTACCCTACAGCTCTCAAGTCCAAAAAATCACTAATACCAGCATGCTCTAGACATTGCTCCATACACTCTAGCATCTGAAGCTTCTGAAGTGTCGGTCTATGCAAGTATTTGGTAGAACTAATACAGCTAACCTTATTGTAAATAGCCCATTCCTCATCAGACATTTGTAACCCATTATCAGATCTACTCGCCTCTTCCTCCGATGAACTCATACTTGATATATAATACGATGAAATCGGAATCGAAATAAGAACAGCGGAAAGAACTCACGAAGAACAGCGAAGTCTCGGCGTAGGGGCAGACGCGGGCACGTCAGAGGTGGCGCGGGCGCGTCGAGGATGCAGCGCGGGCGCGTCGATAGCAGCGCGGCCGCGTCGGGGTTTCAGTCGTCTGGTGGGTTGCTCTGACAGGCGCGGGCGCGTTAGGGCTGGCGCGGCCACGTCGGCGATTTTTCCAGATCTGAAATTCGTCGAAGACGGCTCGTCGATGTGGGGCCCGCCGATGTTTCTCCGGTGCCGGTTTGTAGGGGTTCTGGTGGGGGCTCGCCGGCGGCTGATTGTGACAGAAAGGTGTGGGGGTGGGGTGGATTTGGAGTGTGGTGAGGTGAGAGAAGAGAGTGTTTGGTGAGGGTGATGTGAGTGTTTGGTGAGGGAGGTAGGGTTTTGGTGATAGTGATGGGGGATCTGATGGGCTTGAAGCTGGCGGGCTGGCCCGAAGTGGGTTTTCCAGCCCGTGGCCGGATTTTCTGTTTTTTTTTTTTTTTTTTTTTTTTTTTTTTCGAAAATTAACACTGCGGATGCAGTGGGTCCGAAATGCGGGTGCAATTCGTCACCAGAAACTCCGTCTTTGGTACCTACAAGTTAGAATAAAATCGAGTTAAAGGAAAGAATGCAATACCTTGGGTTGCCTCCCAAGCAGCGCCTTTGTTTCATGTCGCTGGCTCGACTAATTGGCCCTTGATTGATCTAGGTTCCTCCACCAGGGTCACCAACACCAGTCATCTCATTGACAAATGCGGGAACCCTTGAAAGGTGTAACTTCCTGTCCAAGCTGTCATCCCAAACATAGTGGTTCGCTTCTCTTCGAATCTTCTCTGTTTGAGCATTGGTATGATCCGGAGGAAATTCCCCACAAACTAAGTAGTTTACAATGTCCCGGTACCAAGGGCTTACAGAGTGAAGTCCCAGAAAGGACTGAGATGGGCTGAGAAACAATGACGTGGGCGCGGCAGAGGTCGACGCGGGCACGTCGGTAGTCAGCGCGGGCGCGCCATTAAACAGCGCGGGCGCGTCAGGTGTTGGCGTGGGCGCGTTGGATTCCGGTGTGCTTTTGTGCTCGAGTCTGCATAATGTGTCATCCGGAAACGTGCCTAAGATGGGTTTCTGTGACTCCGGCTTGTCCTCCTCATTCACCACTCTGCTTAAGTGGTCAGCCACCAGATTCTCCGCTCCTTTCTTGTCCTTAATCTCCACATCAAGAGTGCAAAGATGACTAGGGCGTTGTTTGAGTTCAATTTCAGGTGCCTGCACAACAGATGGAACAAGCACTTCGCTTGGAGTAAGTAGATTGGGGCCAATGCCCAAAAGAGTAGGGGACTTACCTTCTACATCCATCTGGGCTACTAATTCCTGCATGTTAGATGTAATTGAAAAATCTGTATAGGACTCGTCAATAGCATTCCCAATAATTGACTGCAACTCATCTTCCCTAGACATATCACATATATCTTGAGCTAATGGTTCAATCACATCAATAGAGCACATAGAATGGTCATCAACAGGATGTTTCATAGCCTTGTATAGATCGAACTCAACCTTTTTTCCATCAAATTCCATTGTTAGTGTCTCAGAGACCCAATCAATTTTTGTCCTAGCTGTTTTAACAAAAGGTCTACCTAACAGAATAGGCGCATCATGCTTATCATGTTCCATATCCAGGACAAAGAAATCTGCAGGAAAAATCAGTTTATCGACCATAACCAAAACGTCTTCTACTACTCCTTTAGGGTATTTATGAGACCTGTCAGCTAGTTGCACAATTACTCCAGTTTCATGCAAAGGTCCTAAATCTAGAGATTTGTACAGTGAGTAGGGAAGCACATTTATGGAAGCACCCAAATCAAGCATAGCTCTATCAAATTTTACATCTCCAATGACACAAGGGATAGTAACCATACCTGGATCAGCGCACTTTTTCGGCATTCTTCTCTGAAACACAGCGGAGACTTGCTCACTTACTTTCACTTTCTTTTTCCCTTTCAGCTTCTGATTCCTCTTCACTGTGCACAGCTCCATCAAGAACTTGGCGTACTTGGGCACAGTTTTTATCATTCTCAGCAGAGGAATGTTCACCTGACACTTGCTAAATGTCTCAAACAACTCTGAATCATCGATTATCCTCCTCTCCTTGAGTGCCTCAGGGAACGGAGGTTTTGGTTTCTCCGACCCGAGAGGGGGAAAATTCGGTCGTACATATGTATCGACATAGGGTTCAGATTCTGGCGGGATTGGACTCGACGTGGGGGCGTCAGACTCCGGCGCGGGCGCGCCAGAAGGAGGCGCGGGCGCGTCAGCAGGAGGCGCGGGCGCGTCAGACTGTGGCGCGGGCGCGCCAGTTGGCGACTTGGGCGCGTCAGTGACCTGCGTGCTTTCCTCCTCTTCTTCCTGACTTTTCAGCTCTTTTCCATTCTGAAGAGTTATAGCACTGACGTTTTCCCTTGGATTGACCACCGTTTGAGATGGTAGACCCCCTGACGTCTTTGCCTCTATTCTCGTGATTGCTTCAGCCATTTGCCCCATTTGTTTCTGTATATCTTTTATGCTCGATTCAGTTGTCTGAACATGCGCAGTGAAGTGCTGTGTCAGGGTATTGAGCATGGACTCAGTAGATGGAGCGTTACCCTGCTGCCTCTGATTGTAGGGAGGTGGCTACTGCTGATGTGGTTGGTTTGGTGGATCCCTCCATCTGAAATTTGGGTGATCCCGCCAACCTGGGTTGTAGGAGTTTGAGTAGGGGTCATGTCTGGGTCTCTGAGGTCCATTTCCACCTATAGCACTTACTTCAGCGGTGTCTCCCTGGAGTGTAGGACACGCATCAGTTGGGTGGAAGTCATCACCGCAAAATTCACAAGCCTTGAGTTGTTGAGGAGTCCCTTTCAGAGTGAGCCTCCTAACCATATCCTTCAGTTCAGCAATGTCCTGGGCTTGGTTAGAGTCTACCGAGTTGACTCCTTTCCTTCTGGTGGACTTCCCAAAATTTCTAGTCCCCTCAGCCATTTCCTGAATCTTCTCCATAGCCCCCTCTAGCGTGGCATTCAGAATATATCCTCCGCAGGCGGCATCAATCATCCTTCTATCAGATTCCAGCAATCCCCCATAGATGTATAAGACTAGGTCCTTCGTGCTGTAGCCATGGAAAGGGCAATTAGCGCAAAGCTTCTTGAACCTTTCATTGTAATCATATAGGGTTTCATCATCTTCCTGCTCTATATTGCTGATTGCCTTCTTCAATGTGTTCTCCTTCTTAGCAGGGAAGAATTTCTCCAGGAAGGCCTTGTGGAGCTTAGGCCAAGTATCGATGCTCCCTGTAGGAAGGCTGTAGTACCAGTCATCCGCAGCATCGAGCAGCGTGAACCCAAAAGCTCTCATCTTTATCTGTGCTTCGGATATATTGGCTGGTTTCATGCTCATGCACACATTATGAAACTTCCCCATGTGCTTGATGGGGTCTTCTCCAGCCAATCCATGGAATTTGGGCAGTTGATGAATCAGCCCAGACTTTAGCTCAAAATGGTTGTCATCCCCTATAGCAGGGATTGTCACAGCAGGTGCCTGCTGTGTGATGTTTGATGCTGTCAGCTGTCGCAGCGTCTGATTTGCATTATCAGCCATTGTATAATGTTCTCTATGGCGGCGGTGGTATGTTCTGTCTATTTCCCAATCAAAATCAAAAAGATGGGGATCAGTAGCACGAGTGCGAACCATGCAAGAGGTTCGCACCCAAACAGGTAATAAGACAAACAAGAACAAAGATTAACCGTGTCCCCGGCAACGGCGCCAAATTTGACAGGCCTAAAGTCGTTATGCCTAATCAAAGTAAATTCCTAAGATGCAAACTATAACAAGTATAGCAGGTAAGTTAGGGTCGAACCCACAGGGAAACAGAATCAATTGTAAAAGCAAGTATTATTACCCAAAAGTAACCGATTCAAGGGGGAGTTTTGTGTGTAAGCGGTAATGATAGAACAGTTTGCAATAAAAGGTTGTGAATATATGATGGAAAAGTATCACACCAGGTAATTATCCGCACAACAATTGAGATGGTTCATCATCGCATTCTATGAGTCTCAAGTTCTAATGTCCAGTAATTGTTCTCAATTCAGATCGTGTAATAGCTTTTAGTCCTACCAGTCCTAAAAGCACTTATCACCAAATTACAAGGGAAAACCTTCACCAAATAATAAAGCAATAGCATTCAAGCATGAATTATAATGAGATACAAGCGATTCCAACAACCCGTTAAAATAGCCTGTAATCGAATCTCCCTCACAATCTACCACAAGCAACCCGCGTATGGAGATTGTGTTTGCTACAATGAATCTACAACCCCAAACCTGGAATTGGAAACCCTAGCAATATGACTAGTATCGATAAACCTAGGTGATCAGTCCAGATTAACCAATAATAAGCAATCAAGCAATAAGCTCAGGAGATCGAAACAATTAACAAAGGACGAACAAGAGTAGAATACTCACAACCAAATCAATCGAAGGCTTCAAAGAACCAAGTGCAACAAAGGAGAGTTAGTTCTCCATAGGGTTTGTGAGATGAACAAAAGGGAAAATACGTCTCTGGAAAATAACCTAATCATTTCTCTACTGCCTTTTCGGCCTATTTAACCTAATAAAGTCGGGTTTAACATCCCGTGCAAATATAATAATAAAATATTTAAAACTAAGAAGATAAACAGAATCGGATAAGAATCCGACTCCAGGACCGATGCGGGCGCGCCAAGTGCAGCGCGGGCGCTCCAGCTTCAACTTTGCTTCTTCTGTCTTGTCAGCAGCGCGGCCACTTCCTCCTAGCAGAGTGGTCGCATCGGGTAGCCGCGCGGGCGCGCCAGGTGCAGCGTGGCCGCGCCAAAGTCATCAGTCTTCTTCTGCTTCCGATCTTCTTTGCTTCTGTAACTTGCATGATTTCTTCAACTTCTTCAACATGCTCCGAATCACCAAGTTCACACAAATATCTCTCATAATGTCATGTAAATGATGACAAAAACTACTAAATGCGCTATGGAATATATCGCATATCAACGAGCCAACTCGACATCGAGTAGCCTCTTGTCGAGATCGACCAACCTTGCCGAGGAGTGCTGCTGTGTTCGACTGTCCGAGCTTTTGTCGACAAACCCTTTGTCGAGCTCGAGGACCCCTGTAGTCGACTTCTGTCCGTGAGATTACGCCGCTGCCTAGGATCCGCTGACCAGCTTCCTCGTGGATTCGATCCTGACTTCCACTGCTACATCAGGAGGAGGTCTTGTATTTATTTTGCGTAGGCATAGTCTGGTTTGAATTATATTTTATATTTTGAACTCGATTTCCTCCTACAACATCCATCAAATAACTGTCGTCATTAACAAATAGGCATATAGAGGCTCTCGCATAAACCCTAATTGTTACTAACCCTTTTTCACATAATTAACCCAACTTGCATTAAGATCATTTTCGCTTCAATAACACAAACAAGGATCACCTTCAACTATCGCAAAAGAATCATGCTCATAGGGATAGAAGATGAATTGCACAAAAGATCTGACCTTTATCGCATCGCCTCACATGGCCACCATTGGGCTCACCCCAGCCCCAGAAGTGGGTGGACTACTCACGCCTCATCGCAATTGCAGACATTGAATGAAAAGAAATAACTTGCATAAAACTATATTCAAAAGCCTTTACAATTCTGGCAATCAACTTTCGCAGAAAGCCAAAACCCTAAAAACCTTAGAACTCCTAAATTCTCTGTGGAATTGTATCTCTGAACTGGAATTAGATTGAATTCTTAAAACTGAGCCCCCTCGGGCCTTATTTATAGGCTTCATTCCCTAGCTAATCTAGGAAAGAAGATATCTATCTCTATCTAAAATTATATCTAAAACTTGAAAGATAAATAAAATGTTTTATGGAAATAAATCAATAAGGAAAGGATAAAACTAAATAGGTAAGACTTCATGATGTGATAGATCTTGTCTCCTTGATGATAGAACTTGATGGAATCGGATAGAATCTTCCGCCTTCGCGCCCAAGGAATGCAAAACCGAGTAGGATTCATCAAGCCGCGTTGAATAGCTTCTGGAAGCTTCGTCGACCTCGACAAGGCTCTTGTCGATCTCGAGTAGAAGTCTAGGTCGACTGGTCTTGGCTGGCTTCTCTGCTCGACAGGCTCGGACTCTGGCTCATGGTGCTCGTCGACCTCGACAAGGGGTAGTCGATGTCGAGTAGGATTAGGTCATCGACAAAGCTTCCTCGGGTTGTCTGGTTCGCTGCTCGATGATGCTGGTGCTGGTGGAGTCGCCTTGGTCTGGTCGAGATCGACTAGGGCTCTACTCGATGTCGAGGAGACTTGGTCGATCTTGACCCCATACTTAGTTCCTGTCAAGGCATCCGAAAAATAATGAATCCACAATGACTTACCTTGGTCCGTGTCGATTGGATTCTCTGTGTTTTCCTTGAGGATTGCCATGATCTCCTCCACCTGGGCCTCCATGTCCCTCTTTTCCAGCTCTTCAGGGGTCATATTACTGACCTTGGGTTCCCCACAGGTGATGTAGCCAGCTGAGATGATGAAAAGGGAAAAATACGTCTCTGGAAAATAACCTAATTCTCTACTACTGCCTTCTCGGCCTATATAAACTAATTAAAATCGGGTTTAACATCCCATAAAAATATAATATTAAAACTAATAAGATAGGGAAAATCGGATAAGAATCCGACTCCAGGGATCGACACGGGCGCGCCAGATAGCAGCGCGGGCGCGCCAGCCTTTGACTTGTTTCTTCCATCTAGTGTATTGATATGCGATATATTCTATAGCGCATTTAGTAGTTTTTGTCATCACTTACATGTCATTATGAGAGATATTTGTGTGAACTTGACGATTCGGAACATGTTGAAGAAGTTGAAGAAATCATGCAAGTTACAGAAGTGAAGAAGTTCGGAAGCAGCTGGAAGACTGTTGAGCCTGACGCGGCCGCGCTGCACCCAACGCGCCCGCGCTGCTACTCGGAGCGCCCACGCTACTAAGAGGAATTGGCCACGTCAATGCAACAGATGGAAGAGCTAAAGACGAGGCTGGCGCGCCCGCGCTGCTACATGACGCGCCCGCGTCGGTCCCTGGAGTCGGATTCTTATCCGATTTTCCCTATCTTATTAGTTTTAATATTATATTTTTACGGGATGTTAAACCCGATTTTAATTAGTTTATATAGGCCGAGAAGGCAGCAGTAGAGAATTAGGTTATTTTCCAGAGACGTATTTTCCCTTTTGTTCATCTCACAAACCCTATGGAGAACTAACTCTCCTTTGTTACACATGGTTCTTTGAAGCCTTCAATTGATTTGGTTGTGAGTATTCTACTCTTGTTCGTCCTTTGTTAATTGTTTCGATCTCCTGAGCTTATTGCTTGATTGCTTATTATTGGTTAATCTGGATTGATCGCCTAGGTTTATCGATACTAGTCATATTGCTAGGGTTTCCAATTCCAGGTTTGGGGTTGTAGATCCATTGTAGCGAACACAATCTCCATACGCGGGTTGCTTGTGGTAGATTGTGAGGGAGATTCGATTACAGGCTATTTTAACGGGTTGTTGGAATCGCTTGTATCTCATTATAATTCATGCTTGAATGCTATTGCTTTATTATTTGGTGAAGGTTTTCCCTTGTAATTTGGTGATAAGTGCTTTTAGGACTGGTAGGACTAAAAGCTATTACACGATCTGAATTGAGAACAATTACTGGACATTAGAACTTGAGACTCATAGAATGCGATGATGAACCATCTCAATTGTTGTGCGGATAATTACCTGGTGTGATACTTTCCCATCATATATTCGCAACCTCTTATTGCAACTTGTTTTGTCACCATTGCTTACACACAAAACTCCCCCTTGAATCGGTTACTTTTGGGTAATAATACTTGCTCTTACAATTGATTCTGTTTCCCTGTGGGTTCGACCCTAACTTACCTACTATACTTGTTATAGTTTGCATCTTAGGAATTTACTTTGATTTGGCATAACGACTTTAGGCCTGTCAAATTTGGCGCCGTTGTCGGGGAAACGGATTATCTTTGTTCTTGTTTGTCTTATTACCTGTTTGGGTGCGAACCTCTTGCATGGTTCGCACTCGTGCTACTGATCCCCATCTTGTTGATTTTGATTGGGAAATTGACAGGACATACCACCGCCGCCTTAGAGAACAACACCAACATTCCCAACAACCCGATCCAATGGCTGATAATGTAAATCAGACGCTGCGACAGCTGACAGCATCAAACATCACACAGTAGGCACCTGCTGTGACAATCCCTGCTATAGGGGATGACAACCATTTTGAGCTAAAGTCTGGGCTGATTCATCAACTGCCCAAATTCCATGGATTGGTTGGAGAAGACCCCATCAAGCACATGGGGAAGTTTCATAATGTGTGCATGAGCATGAAACCAGCCAATATAACCGAAGCACAGATAAAGATGAGAGCTTTTGGGTTCACGCTGGTCGATGCTGCGGATGACTGGTACTACAGCCTTCCTACAGGGAGCATCGATACTTGGCCTAAGCTCAACAAGGCCTTCCTGGAGAAATTCTTCCCTGCTAAGAAGGAGAACACCTTGAAGAAGGCAATCAGCAATATTGAGCAGGAAGATGATGAAACCCTCTATGATTACAATGAAAGGTTCAAGAAGCTTTGCGCTAATTTCCCTTTCCATGGCTACAGCACGAAGGACCTAGTCTTATACATCTATGGGGGATTGCTGGAATCTGATAGAAGGATGATTGATGCCGCCTGCGGAGGAAATATTCTGAATGCCACGCCAGAGGGAGCTATGGAGAAAATTCAGGAAATGGCTGAGGGGACTAGAAATTTTGGGAAGTCCACCAGAAAGAAAGGGGTCAACTCGGTAGACTCTAACCAAGCCAAGGATATTGCTGAATTGAAGGATATGGTTAGGAGGCTCACTCTGCAAGGGACTCCTCAACAAATCAAGGCTTGTGGAATCTGCAATGATAACTTCCACCCAACTGATGCGTGTCCTACACTCCAGGAAGACACCGCTGAAGTAAGTGGTATAGGTGGAAATGGACCTCAGAGACCCAGACATGACCCCTACTCAAACTCCTACAACCCAGGTTGGCGGGATCACCCAAATTTCAGATGGAGGGATCCACCAAACCAACCACATCAGCAACAGCCACCTCCCTACAACCAGAGGCAGCAGGGTAACACTCCATCTACTGAGTCCATGCTCAATACCCTGACACAGCACTTCACTGCGCATGTTCAGACAACTGAATCGAGCATAAAGGATATACAGAAACAAATGGGGCAAATGGCTGAAGCAATCACGAGAATAGAGGCAAAGACGTCAGGGGGTCTACCATCTCAAACGGTGGTCAATCCAAAGGAAAACGTCAGTGCTATAACTCTTCGGAATGGAAAAGAACTGAAAGGTCAGGAAGATGAGGAGGAAAGCACGCCAATCTCCGACGTGGCCACGCCTAACACTGGGGCGCCCGCGCCACAGTCTGACGCTCCCACGTCAAGTCTGATCTCGCCTGAATCTGAGCCCTATGTCGATACATATGTACGACCAGATTTTCCCCCTCTCGGGTGGGAGAAACCAAAACCTCCGTTCCCTGAGGCTCTCAAAGAGAGGAGGATAATCGATGATTCAGAGCTGTTTGAGATATTTAGCAAGTGTCAGGTGAACATTCCTCTGCTGAAAATGATAAAAACTGTGCCCAAGTACGCCAAGTTCTTGAAGGAGCTTTGCACAGTGAAGATGAATCAGAAGCTGAAAGGAAAAAAGAAAGTGAAAGTAAGTGAGCGAGTCTCCGCTGTGTTTCAGAGGAGAATGCCGAAAAAGTGCGCTGATCCGGGTATGGTTACTATCCCTTGTGTCATTGGAGATGTAAAATTTGATAGAGCTATGCTTGATTTGGGTGCTTCCATAAATGTGCTTCCCTACTCACTATACAAATCACTAGATTTAGGACCTTTGCATGAAAATGGAGTAATTGTGCAACTAGCTGACAGGTCTAATAAATACCCTAAAGGAGTAGTAGAAGACGTTTTGGTCATGGTCGATAAACTGATTTTTCCTGCAGATTTCGTTGTCCTGGATATGGAACATGATAAGCATGACGCGCCTATTCTGTTAGGTAGACCTTTTATTAAAACAGCTAGGACAAAAATTGATTGTGTCTCTGAGACACTAACAATGGAATTTGATGGAGAAAAGGTTAAATTCGATTTATACAAGGCTATGAAACATCCTGTTGATGACCATTCTCTGTGCTCTATTGATGTGATTGAACCATTAGCTCAAGATCTATTTGATATTTCTAGGGAAGATGAGTTACAGTCAATTATTGAGAATGATATTGACGAGTCCTATACAGATTTTTCAATTTCATCTAACATGCAGGAATTAGTAGCCCAGATGGATGTAGAAGGTAATTCCCCTACTCTTTTGGGCATTGGCCCCAATCTACTGACTCCAAGCGAAGTGCTTGTTCCATCTGTTGTGCAGGCACCTGAAATTGAACTCAAACAACTCCCTAGTCATCTCAAGTATGCTTTCCTAGGAGTTGATGACACTTTACCAGTTATTGTGTCAAGTAAGCTCTCAGCGGAGCAGGAGGAAAAGTTAGTGGAGGTTCTAAAGGAGCACAAAACTGCATTGGGATGGACCATCGCTGACATCAAGGGAATTAGTCCCTCTACATGCATGCACAGGATCCTGCTGGAGGATGGAGCTAAGCCATCACGCCAACCACAGAGAAGGCTCAATCCCCCCATGATGGATGTGGTGAAGAAGGAAGTGCTGAAATTGCTATCAGCAAACATGATTTTCCCAATTTCTGACAGTCAATGGGTAAGTCCTACACAGGTTGTCCCTAAGAAAGGAGGGATTACAGTTGTGGAGAATCAACAAGGTGAGTTGGTCCCTACCAGAACACAAACAGGTTGGAGGGTGTGCATAGACTATCGCAAGCTGAACACAGTAACCAGGAAGGATCACTTCCCCCTCCCCTTTATTGATCAGATGCTAGAACGCCTTGCTGGGCGCCCCTATTATTGCTTTCTTGATGGATATTCTGGATATTTTCAGGTGGCCATAGCGCCAGAGGACCAGGAGAAGACTACATTTACATGTCTTTTCGGTACTTTTGCATATCGCAGGATGCCATTTGGACTATGTAATGCACCCGGGACATTTCAACGATGTATGGTTAGTATCTTCTCTGAGTACATTGAAAATTTCATTGAAGTATTCATGGATGATTTCACAGTACATGGGGATAGCTTTGATACTTGTTTGAGCCATTTGGCACTAGTGTTGAAAAGATGTGTTGAAACTAATCTGGTTTTAAACTCTGAAAAGTGTCATTTTATGGTTGAACAGAGAATTGTTTTAGGTCACATAGTCTCTGCAAAGGGTATTGAGGTCGATAAGGCGAAGATTGATGTAATTCAATCTCTGCCTTATCCTACTAATGTGCGCGAAGTTCGTTCTTTCCTAGGCCATGCAGGTTTTTATCGCATGTTTATCAAAGACTTTTCGAAGATATCCTCACCCTTGTGCGAGCTTCTGAAGAAAGATGTGACCTATGCACTCACACAAGAGTGCAAAGAGGCGTTCGACCAGCTGAAAGGACGCCTCACTAGTGCACCAATCATTCAGGCACCAGACTGGTCTCGCCCATTTGAGATCATGTGTGATGCGAGCGACTATGCAGTGGGAGCAGTGCTAGGCCAAAAAGAGGGAAGAGCCTCTCATGTGATCCATTATGCTTCCATGACTCTGAATGGAGCGCAGCGCAACTACTCCACCACTGAGAAAGAAATGCTAGCTGTGGTGTTTGCACTAGAAAAGTTTCGACAGTATCTGCTTGGGGTCAAAGTGATTATCTACACAGATCACGCAGCTCTCCGCTACTTGATGACAAAGAAGGAGACAAAGCCAAGATTAATTCGATGGGTCTTGTTGCTCAGCGAATTTGATGTGGAGATTAAGGACAAGAAAGGAGCGGAGAATCTGGTGGCTGACCACTTAAGCAGATTGGTGAATGAGGAGGACAAGCCGGAGTCACAGAAACCAATCTTAGGCACGTTTCCGGATGACACATTATGCAGAATCGAGCACAAAAGCACGCCGGAGCCTGACGCGCCCACGTCAACAGCTGGCGCGCCTGCGCTGACCTCTGACGCGCCCGCGCTGCTCTATGGCGCGCCCGCGCTGATCTTTGACGCGCCCGCGTCGTCCCCTGACGCGCCCACGCCATTGCTTCTCAGCCCATCTCAGTCCGTTCTAAGACTTCACTCCGTAAGCCCTTGGTACCGGGACATTGTAAACTACTTAGTTTGTGGGGAATTTCCTCCGGATCATACCAAGGCCCAAACGGAGAAGATTCGAAGAGAAGCAAACCACTATGTTTGGGATGACCCATACCTTTGGAAACATTGTGCTGATCAGATAATTCGTCGTTGTCTTCCAGATAATGAGGTACGATCTGTTCTTGAAATTTGTCATTCTCAAGCATGTGGGGGACATTTTGGTGCCAATAAAACTGCTAGAAAGGTACTTGAATCTGGATTTTATTGGCCACATATTTTTAAAGATGCTTACTCTTTCTGCAAGGCATGTGATAGGTGTCAAAGATTAGGGAATATCTCTCAAAGGAATGAAATGCAACAATCACCAATGATTTTCTGCGAAATCTTTGATGTTTGGGGCATTGACTTTATGGGACCTTTTCCTAGTTCTTGTGGGAACTTGTATATTTTACTTGCGGTGGACTACGTTTCCAAGTGGGTGGAAGCGAAGGCCACCAAAACTGATGATTCTAAAGTTGTGGCAGGGTTCTTGAAAAGCAATATTTTTGCCAGGCATGGTATTCCTAGAGCGCTGATTAGTGACAGGGGTACCCATTTCTGCAACAAAACTGTGACTGCCGTGCTTAAGAAATATCATGTCACACATAGAGTTTCCACCGCATACCATCCACAGACGAATGGCCAAGCAAAGGTGTCCAATAGAGAAATCAAAGCCATTCTCGAGAAGACTGTGAATCATAACAGGAAGGATTGGAGTTTGAGACTTGATGATGCTTTGTGGGCTTATCGCACTGCTTACAAAACTCCAATTGGGATGTCTCCTTTCAGACTTGTCTATGGGAATGCATGTCATCTTCCTGTTGAGCTGGAGCACAAGGCTTGGTGGGCTGTGAAACAATGCAATATGCAGAGTGACCGGGTTTGAGAACACAGGAAGCTACAGTTAGGTGAGCTCGAGGAGTTACGGTTGGACGCCTATGATAATGCGGCAATCTACAAGGCGAAGACCAAAGCATGGCATAACAAGCACATCCATAGGAAGGACTTTAAAGCTGGTGACAAAGTCCTACTTTTTCAGTCTCGCCTGAAACTCTTCGCTGGGAAGCTCAGGTCAAAGTGGGGGGGACCATACATTGTTGCTGAAGTTTTCCCACATGGAGCTGTAGAGTTATATGACCCGGATAGCCACAAGAAGTTCAAAGTAAATGGTCAAAGGCTTAAGACATACTATGAAGGGTTCACAAAGGAGGCTATGGATGAGTTAGTTTTGGAGGAGCCAAATGCAGAGTTAGAATAGTCAAAAAGGCTTGGTCGAGCCAGCGACATGAAACAAAGGCGCTGCTTGGGAGGCAACCCAAGGTATTGCATTCTTTCCCTTAACTCGATTTTATTCTAACTTGTAGGTAATAAAGACGGAGTTTCTGGTGACGAATTGCACCCGCATTTCGGACCCACTGCACCCGCAGTGTTAATTTTCGTCAAAAAAAAAAAAAAAATATTAAAGGGCCACGGGCTGGAAAACCCACTTCGGGCCAGCCCGCCAGCTTCAAGCCCATCACCATCATCAAAAACCTACTTCCCCACATCACCCTCACCACACATCACCCTCACACCACACATCCCTCTCAACCTCTCTCACAACTCTCACACATTCCTCACACCTGGACCACCACACCCTGTCCCCTTCACTCCCCTGCGCCACACTCAGCCACCGGAGAGCCCCCACCGGGACCCCCACACACCGGCACCGGAGGGACATCAGCGGGCTCCACATCGACGACTGATTTCGACGATTTCCAGATCTGTAGAAATCGCCGACGCGGCCGCGCCACCCCTAACGCGCCCGCGCCTGTCAGAGAAAACCACCAGACAGCTGACACATCCGACGCGGCCGCGCTGCCACACGACGCGCCCGCGCTACACCTCGATGCGCCCGCGCTGTGCCTCGACTTGCCCGCGTCTGCTCCCTGCGCCGAGACTCCGCTGTTCTTCGTGCGTTACTTCCACTGTTCTTCTTTCGATTCCGATTTAACCATATTATCTATCGAGTATGAGTTCATCGAATGAGGAGGCGAGTCGATCTGATAATGGGTTAGAAATGTCTGATGAGGAATGGGCTATTTACAATAAGGTTAGCTGTGTCAGTTCTACGAAGTATTTGCATAGAGAGACACTTCAGAGATTTCAGATGCTAGATTGTATGCAGAAGTGTCTAGCTCACGCTGGTATTAGTGAGTTTTTGGATTTGAGAGCGGTAGGATACCCGGAACTGTGCAAGCAGTTCCTGGCGACATATCAGCTGTACCTGAGAGATAACAGCATTAGAGGGGTTGCTTTCCGATACAATGGCACTACCTACAGGGCTTCTGCAGCAAGGTTGCGAAAAGCTTTGGGGGTCACTAAAGCCCCAACTGATGGATGGGTGACAGCCGCAACCGACCCCGACCTAGTTGCATTCTTTAGAGCGGTGTCTGGAGAGGAATTCTTGACCAGTAACGAGTACAACAGCAGGATTACTCATCCTGTCTTCCGTATGTTGTGCAAGATCGTTTCTGGGACGTACTATGGGCTGATCACAGATACAAAGCTTTCCATGACGCACCTGAGGTTTGCCTACAGCGCCGTGCCTACTGCAGATTATACGCCTGACTGGGTTAGGCTCTTCTTCGATGGCCTCGACAGGGTCAGAAAGGATCGCAGTGCCGCTGGACCAGAAATGGTCCAGAGCGGACTTATTACTCGAGTAGCCATTGCTGCAGGCGTTGGGCAAAATGGTTTGCAGGAGTTGGAGGAGCAGGTCATGGCTAGGACCTATACAGAGGAGTATCTGCGGCGGTGTTTGATGCTGGATACTGCGCCGGATGGGGGAGCCATTTGGTGCACGGGCAAGAAGAAGGAACATCAGTTCAGGCTCCCTAAGCCCCTGCCTTGGTCGGAGTCTTGGGCTGATTGGTACATTGAGGCGGATTACTTTCCGACGTCAGTTCTGGGTAGAAGGCGTCGCATGGAGGTGGGTAGCAGTAGTGGCACAATTGGAGCTGCCACGAATGAGGATGCGCCTGTGGCTCAGCAGGCTTTTGTTCAGACAGATACACAGGGTTTCGTACAGAACCCACATCAGGAGATGCCTGCTTATCAGACCCCGTCTCACGGTTGGGATTCTCAACCAACATATCAGAGCCAGCAGGACGCACATCAGTGGGCCCCTTGGCCCGCACAAGCTTTTCAGGATGCCCATCAGCAGCCTCACCAGTGGGGCTACCTGGCTGATCAGATTGGCCTTCTGCGCCAAGACGTGGGGAGTTTGACGACAGTGATGAACCAGATTCTCCACCAGCAGGCCGACATCCTAGAGGGTTTTGGCGAGTTCAGAGAGATGAGGGAAGAGCTGCGCCGCATGCGAGAGGACTACTCTCGCCACTATCCACCCCCTTAGTGAGTCTTTCTGTTTCTCTTCTCCCTACTTATTTCTGTCTTCTTTCACATTGAGGACAATGCTTCATTCAAGTATGGGGGAGAGAAAGGATTTACACATCATGTACATATTTTATTTCAGCATTATTTGTGTACAGATTCTGCACTTGTTTGTTAAAAAAAAAAAAAACAATCAAAATCATGGGATGAGTTGAAAACCCGAAAGAGCGACTCAGGCAAAAAGCAGGTAGTCTGGCGAGCCTTAGGCTTTGGCAATATGAGACTTGAGGGAAGTGAGAATGTTTATGTGAGCACCATCTTTGAAAAAAAAATGAGTGGCTTGGTGAAAACCCGAAAGGGCGCCTTGGCAAGATGAGCGTTTACTTTGAGTGTTTAGGATTGATCTCTTGGCGAAGGTGACATAAGAAGTGGAGTGATAAGGAGGTTTTCGGGTAGGCCACTGGGAGCTATAAGGTGTAGATGGTTGAGATACAATTGTAAGTCTCATTTCCTATTTTGATTGTCTTTTGTGCTGATTGTTGAGATGGTGGAAACTACTAGTACTTAGTGTTCATTTTCCTTGTACTGTCTGTGAACCTTTGAGATTTATGGTGAGAGTAGGCTAGCTTCTATGCTTACTCGGGATGAGTAAAGGTTTAAGTATGGGGGAATTTGATATGCGATATATTCTATAGCGCATTTAGTAGTTTTTGTCATCACTTACATGTCATTATGAGAGATATTTGTGTGAACTTGATGATTCGGAACATGTTGAAGAAGTTGAAGAAATCATGCAAGTTACAGAAGTGAAGAAGTTCGGAAGCAGCTGGAAGACTGTTGAGCCTGATGCGGCCGCGCTGCACCCAACGCGCCCGCGTTGCTACTCGGAGCGCCCACGCTGCTAAGAGGAATTGGCCGCGTCAATGCAACAGATGGAAGAGCTGAAGACGAGGTTGGCGCGCCCGCGCTGCTACATGACGCGCCCGCGTCGGTCCCTGTAGTCGGATTCTTATCCGATTTTCCCTATCTTATTAGTTTTAATATTATATTTTTACGGGATGTTAAACCCGATTTTAATTAGTTTATATAGGCCGAGAAGGCAACAGTAGAGAATTAGGTTATTTTCCAGAGACGTATTTTCCCTTTTGTTCATCTCACAAACCCTATGGAGAACTAACTCTCCTTTGTTACACTTGGTTCTTTGAAGCCTTCAATTGATTTGGTTGTGAGTATTCTACTCTTGTTCGTCCTTTGTTAATTGTTTCGATCTCCTGAGCTTATTGCTTGATTGCTTATTATTGGTTAATCTGGATTGATCGCCTAGGTTTATCGATACTAGTCATATTGCTAGGGTTTCCAATTCCAGGTTTGGGGTTGTAGATCCATTGTAGCGAACACAATCTCCATACGCGGGTTGCTTGTGGTAGATTGTGAGGGAGATTCGATTACAGGCTATTTTAACGGGTTGTTGGAATCGCTTGTATCTCATTATAATTCATGCTTGAATGCTATTGCTTTATTATTTGGTGAAGGTTTTCCCTTGTAATTTGGTGATAAGTGCTTTTAGGACTGGTAGGACTAAAAGCTATTACACGATCTGAATTGAGAACAATTACTGGACATTAGAACTTGAGACTCATAGAATGCGAAGATGAACCATCTCAATTGTTGTGCGGATAATTACCTGGTGTGATACTTTCCCATCATATATTCGCAACCTCTTATTGCAACTTGTTTTGTCACCATTGCTTACACACAAAACTCCCCCTTGAATCGGTTACTTTTGGGTAATAATACTTGCTCTTACAATTGATTCTGTTTCCCTGTGGGTTCGACCCTAACTTACCTACTATACTTGTTATAGTTTGCATCTTAGGAATTTACTTTGATTTGGCATAACGACTTTAGGCCTGTCATGTGTCGACGCGGCCACTTCCTCCTAGCAGCGTGGGCGCTCCAGTAGCAGCGCGGGCGCGCCAGATGCTGCGCGGCCGCGCCAAGGTCATCAGCTTCCAGCTGCTTCCGAATTTTTTCAAAGGTTCCGATTCGATCTGCAAGATAACCACAAATTTGCGCAGAATCCGAACTCTTCTAGAATAATCATAAGATGCAATTTAATAACAAAGAACGAAAGAAATGCAACCTATCTAAGCTAAAAATGCCTATAATGCCTATCTAATATATGCATTATCAAATTCCCCCACACTTAGCCTTTGCTTGTCCTCAAGCAATGATAGAATGAACATGAATCAATGTATCCCACAAGAAATCCCTTCAAATTTCAATCCTTATCAAAAAGCAACATTATAGCAGGTGAACACACAAACCAAGCAAACAAACGTCATAACATGTATTTTAGTGATCAAAGCTCAGAAGTAGACATCATCCAACCTCACCAGAGATATGTGTTTCACTCGTGTGTTTAGGCTTTTAAGTACAACTCTCAACTCAAACCATTCATGCACTAAACTCATAGACATTGATCACCATATCACCAATTCTCTACCGAAATGTCATTACTTGCGGGACACAATAAAGAAAATAAAATGCAACACTTTTTTTTCTTTTTTTCTTTGGTTTTCTTTTCTCCTTTTTTTTTTCTTTTTCTTGTCTTGGTGCTTCCTTACGCGAAGCGCAAACATGGGTGTCATGAATGGCCCCGGTCTATCAACACCTCAACTACTAATATGAAGTCCACTTGAACACCTTTTGACGCAAGTTGCAAACATGGGTGTCATGAATGAACCTGGTTACTCAATGATCAAGCTTTCTTTCCTAGTAGATAGTTTTCAACACCTTTTTGCGCGAATCATACCCATGGGTGTCATGCGTAGACCCGGTTACTCAGTGCATCAACCATTGCCACCTTATTCACTAAATATGCATAAAATAAAAAGACTCAAAATATAGACATAAACTCCGCAAGCAGCAAACATGTGCATCGGTCTTCAAAAAGAGATACTGCAGTCAATACCAAGAGGTAGCAACACTAGGCGAGTAATTCACACAATTGAGCAAAAGAATTCAAATAAGGCCAAACATTCTCACAAGGTCATGTTTTTAGGACTTCAATCGTACTTTAGCTCAATCATACATGCTCAATTATATTTGCTAGCTCACGTTCCACAAAAATCAAATAAAGACAATAATAAAAACATCCAGAACTCCATGGGATTTTTATGAATCATGCTTGAAATTTAAAATAGAGGACAAACTAAGCCAGATGGGTATTTGAATAACACATATGTATGAAATGCATGATCTATTTTTGGATTTTTTTTTGATTTTTTGATTTGATTTTTTTTTTTTAGAATGCGAAAATAAACAAAAATTAATAAAAATGATTACAGAAATTAAACATGATGCATAAATTTAAATATGATCTCCTATATGCATCTATATATAGAATTCCTCTCCCCCACACTTAAAGTTTTCATTGCCCTCAATGAAACAATACAGACAACAAAAGTAAACCAAATACAATCAGGGTGAAGGAAAAGAAAAAGGGAAAAGAAAGAAAGAAAGACTTACCTCGGGTTGCCTCCCGAGAAGCGCCTTTGTTTCAAGTTGTTGGCTCGACTAACTGGCCCTTGATTGGCCTAGGTTCCTCCACCAGGGTCACCAACACCAGTCATCTCATTGACAAATGCGGAAACCCTTGAAAGGTGTAACTTTCTGTCCAAGCTGTCATCCCAAACATAGTGGTTCGCTTCTCTTCAAATCTTCTCCGTTTGAGCATTGGTATGATCCGGAGGAGATTCCCCACAAACTAAATAGTTTACAATGTCCCGGTACCAAGGGTTTACAGAATGAAGTCCTAGAACGGACTGAGATGGGCTGAGAAGTAATGGCGTGGGCGCGTCAGGGAACGACGCGGGCGCGTCAGTTGTCAGCGCGGGCGCGTCAGAACTTGGAGTGGGCGCGTCAGCTGTTGACGTGGGCACGCCAGACTCCGACATGCTTTTGTGCTCGATTCTGCATAATGTGTCATCCGGAAACGTGCCTAAGATGGGTTTCTGTGACTCCGGCTTGTCCTCCTCATTCACCAATCTGCTTAATTGGTCAGCCACCAAATTCTCCGCTCCTTTCTTGTCCTTAATCTCCACATCAAGAGTGCAAAGATGACTAGGGCGTTGTTTGAGTTCAATTTCAGGTGTCTGCACAACAGATGGAACAAGCACTTCGCTTGGAGTCAGTAGATTGGGGCCAATGCCCAAAAGAGTAGGGGACTTACCTTCTACATCCATCTGGGCTGCTAATTTCTGCATGTTAGATGAAATTGAAACATCTGTATATGACTTGTCAATAGCATTCTCAATAATTGACTGCAACTCATCTTCCCTAGACATATCAAATAGATCTTGAGCTAATGGTTTAATCACATCAATAGAGCACAGAGAATGGTCCTTAACAGGATGTTTCATAGCCTTGTAATAATCGAATTCAACCTTTTTTCCATCAAATTCCATTGTTAGTGTCTCAGAAACACAATCAATTTTTGTCCTAGCTGTTTTAATGAAAGGTCTACCTAACAGAATAGGCGCATCATGCTTATCATGTTCCATATCCAGGACAAAGAAATCTGCAGGAAAAATCAGTTTATCGACCATGACCAAAACGTCTTCTACTACTCCTTTAGGGTATTTATTAGACCTGTCAGCTAGTTGCACAATTACTCCAGTATCATGCAGAGGTCCTAAATCTAGTGATTTGTAAAGTGAGTAAGGAAGCACATTTATGGAAGCACCCAAATCAAGCATAGCTCTATCAAATTTTACATCTCCAATGACACAAGGGATAGTAACCATACCTGGATCAGCGCACTTTTTCGGCATTCTCCTCTGAAACACAGCGGAGACTTTCTCACTTACTTTCACTTTCTTTTTTCCTTTCACCTTCTGATTCCTCTTCACTGTGCAAAGCTCCTTCAAGAACTTGGCGTACTTGGGCACAGTTTTTATCATTTTCAGCAGAGGAATGTTCACATGACACTTGCTAAATGTCTCAAACAGCTCTGAATCATCGATTATCCTCCTCTCTTTTAGTGCCTCAGGGAACGGAGGTTTTGGTTTCTCCGACCCGAGAGGGGGAAAATCCGGTCGTACATATGTATCGACGTAGGGCTCAGATTCGGGCGAGATCGGACTCGACGTGGGCGCGCCAGAACTCAGCGCGGGCGCGTCAGACTGTGGCGCGGGCGCGTCAGTGTTGGGCGTGGCCACTTCAGTGTTGGGCGTGGCCACGTCGGAGACCTGCGTGCTTTTCTCCTCTTCTTCCTGACTTTTCAGCTCTTTTCCATTCCGAAGAGTTATAGCACTGACGTTTTCCCTTGGATTGACCACCGTTTGAGATGGTAGACCCACTGACGTCTTTGCCTCTATTCTTGTGATTGCTTCAGCCATTTGCCCCATTTGTTTCTGTATATCTTTTATGCTCGATTCAGTTGTCTGAACATGCGCAGTAAAGTGCTGTGTCAGGGTATTGAGCATGGACTCAGTAGAGGGCGCGTTACCCTGCTGCCTCTGATTGTAGGGAGGTGGCTGCTCCTGTTGTGATTGGTTTGGTGGATCCCTCCATCTGAAATTTGGGTGATCCCGCCACCCTGGGTTGTAGGAGTTTGAGTAGGGGTCATGTCTGGGTCTCTGAGGTCCATTTCCACCTAAAACACTTACTTCAGCGGTGTCTTCCTGGAGTGTAGGACACGCATCAGTTGGGTGGAAGTTATCATTGCAGATTCCACAAGCCTTGATTTGTTGAGGAGTCCCTTGCAGAGTGAGCCTCCTAACCATATCCTTCAATTCAGAAATATCCTTGGCTTGGTTAGAGTCTACCGAGTTGACCCCTTTCTTTCTGGTGGACTTCCCAAAATTTCTAGTCCCCTCAGCCATTTCCTGAATCTTCTCCATAGCTCCCTCTGGCGTGGCATTCATAATATTTTCTCCGCAGGCGGCATCAATCATCCTTCTATCAGATTCCAGCAATCCCCCATAGATGTATAAGACTAGGTCCTTCGTGTTGTAGCCATGGAAAGGGCAATTTGCACAAAGCTTCTTGAACCTTTCATTGTAATCATAGAGGGTTTCATCATCTTCCTGCTCTATATTGCTGATTGCCTTCTTCAAGGTGTTCTCCTTCTTAGCAGGGAAGAATTTCTCCATGAAGGCCTTGTGGAGCTTAGGCCAAGTATCGATGCTCCCTGTAGGAAGGCTGTAGTACCAGTCATCCGCAGCATCGACCAGCGTGAACCCAAAAGCTCTCATCTTTATCTGTGCTTCGGTTATATTGGCTGGTTTCATGCTCATGCACACATTATGAAACTTCCCCATGTGCTTGATGGGGTCTTCTCCAGCCAATCCATGGAATTTGGGCAGTTGATGAATCAGCCCAGACTTTAGCTCAAAATGGTTGTCATCCCCTATAGCAGGGATTGTCACAGCAGGTGCCTGCTGTGTGATGTTTGATGCTGTCAGCTGTCGCAGCGTCTGATTTGCATTATCAGCCATTGGATCGGGTTGTTGGGAATGTTGGTGATGTTCTCTATGGCGGCGGTGGTATGTCCTGTCTATTTCCTAATCAAAATCAAAAAGATGGGGATCAGTAGCATGAGTGCGAACCATGCAAGAGGTTCGCACCCAAACAGGTAATAAGACAAACAAGAACAAAGATAAACCGTTTCCCCGGCAACGGCGCCAAATTTGACAGGCCTAAGGTCATTATGCCAAATCAAAGTAAATTCCTAAGATGCAAACTATAACAAGTATAGTAGGTAAGTTAGGGTCGAACCCACAGGGAAACAGAATCAATTGTAAGAGCAAGTGTTATTACCCAAAAGTAACCGATTGAAGGGGGAGTTTTGTGTGTAAGCAATGGTGACAGAACAAGTTGCAATAAGAGGTTGTGAATATATGATGGAAAAGTATCACACCAGGTAATTATCCGCACAACAATTGAGATGGTTCATCATCGCATTCTATGAATCTCAAGTTCTAATGTCCAGTAATTGTTCTCAATTCAGATCGTGTAATAGCTTTTAGTCCCACCAGTCCTAAAAGCACTTATCACCAAATTACAAGGGAAAACCTTCACCAAATAATAGAGCGATAGCATTCAAACATGAATTATAATGAGATACAAGCGATTCTAACAACCCGTTAAAATAGCCAGTAATCGAATCTCCCTCACAATCTACCACAAGCAACCCGCGTATGGAGATTGTGTTTGCTACAATGAATCTACAACCCCAAACCTGGAATTGGAAACCCTAGCAATATGACTAGTATCGATAAACCTAGGTGATCAATCCAGATTAACCAATAATAAGCAATCAAGCAATAAGCTCAGGAGATCGAAACAATTAACAAAGGACAAACAAGAGTAGAATACTCACAACCAAATCAATTGAAGGCTTCAAAGAACCAAGTGTAACAAAGGAGAGTTAGTTCTCCATAGGGTTTGTGAGATGATGAAAAGGGAAAAATACGTCTCTGGAAAATAACCTAATTCTCTACTGTTGCCTTCTTGGCCTATATAAACTAATTAAAATCGGGTTTAACATCCCGTAAAAATATAATATTAAAACTAATAAGATAGGGAAAATCGGATAAGAATCCGACTCCAGGGACCGACGCGGGCGCGCCAGATAGCATCGCGGGCGCGCCAGCCTTTGACTTGTTTCTTCCATCTGGTGTATCGACGCGGCCACTTCCTCCTAGAAGCGTGGGCGCTCCAGTAGCAGCGCGGGCGCGCCAGATGCTGCGCGGCCGCGCCAAGGTCATCAGCTTCCAGCTGCTTCCGAATTTCTTCAAAGGTTCCGATTCGATTTGCAAGATAACCACAAATTTGCGCAGAATCCGAACTCTTCTAGAATAATCATAAGATGCAATTTAATAACAAAGAACGAAAGAAATGCAACCTATCTAAGCTAAAAATGCCTATAATGCCTATCTAATATATGCATTATCATATAGTCTAGCATCCACAGGCTCCAGGGCACCTATCTTAATCTTGGACCAAATTGTTAAAGGCATTATACTCACACTAGCTCCAAGATCACATAGGGCATTAATTTTGTATGGACCGAATCCAATAGTTATAGCAAACTTACCTGGATCCGGCCTCTTCTCCAATATGTCCAAATGGCTGCACTCCTCTGTGATTTCCGCCATCGATCGCTTTTTGCTCAGAATCTCCTTCAGGAACTTGACATAGGATGGCATTTCATTGAGAGCTTCTGTGAAGGGGATGGTGACGTTGAGCTTCTGAAGCATCTTAATGAAGCGCTGAAACTTTTTCTCTGCCGGGTCCTTTAGAGATTTTGTGGGGAAAGGCAGCTTCTTTTTCTGAGTCGGAGCTAGAACAGACGTCGGAGGTGCTGCAGACTTCTCTATGTTGACCAGGGGCTCCTCGACATCGACAAGTCCTTTGTCGACATCGACCAGATTGGGCCAGTCGAGTTGCTGTGTGGTGCAGACGAGGATTCTGGAAGTTTCTCCTCGAGGTCGACGAGGCTCTTGTCGAGGTCGACCAGATGTTTGTCGAGATCGACTACTGTTTTGTCGAGATCGACTTGCTGTTCCTCGCTGTTCTGCTGCTTTCCGACCTCTGGCTTTTGCACTTGATGACCGCTTCTGAGTTTTACAGCAGCGGCGTGTCCAGTCTTTCCCTTAGGATTTGGTTATGAAGATCCAGGGAGTGCGCCTGACTGTCGGGGGATTCCTGCTGCTAGCTGACCAATCTGTGTATCAACTATTTTCCGCCAGATATCAATTTCCCCAAGCCTAGAATTGACACCTTGCATGTGAGTATATACGGAGTTGAAGGATTGCCTAGTTTCTGAGTGGTTCCTCCGTATTTCCTCCAGGATTGTCTGTATATCATCTTTTTTCTGGTACCTTTCTGGATGTCCTGGAGCTCTGTAGGGCGGGGGGTTCCTGGGGACACCTTGGTTCCACTGTGGTTGCTGAAACATTTGGTCCCCCATGTAGCGATTGGGACCCCCTGCGTAAACTACATCCTCATGATGCTCTGCCATCCTGACTTGTTCTGTGTGTGGGCACTCGGGAGTGGTGTGCCTTTGCGATCCGCATTCAATACAAGGCTGGTTGACAGAGGGATACTTGACTTGCTTGATGAGCTTCTTATTCTGGTCTCTGTAGTATTGCTCCCTGACATCTGGGTCAATCTCCGTTGCTGGCTCATAGAGAGGCATAGATGATGCTGGCCTGGCGTATGGGTTCTCTTCATAGGTTACAGTAGACCCATACTTGTTGTCGTAGGTAGTGAGCTTCTCTAGCACACCCCATGCGTCACTTGGTGGCATCGTCAGATACTCGTTGCGAGTATAATTGTTGATTCTGTCCTTAGTGACTTGGTCAAGAGATTGAAGAAGATCTCCTGAATTATGTAGGGTGGCTGTCCATGAGTAGGGCAAGATCGCAGAAGTTCCTTGTAGCGCTCCCATGCCTTTGCCAGCGGTTCCCCTTTCTGCTGTTTAAAGGCGGTGATTTTCTGGCGGAGATGTGCTGTTTTTGCAGGTGGGAAGAATTTGTTCAGAAACTCTTGCTCTACTTGGGCCCAGGTTGTGAGTGATTTTGCTTTCAGCCCTTCCATCCATTTCAGTGCAGGCTCAGCGAGAGACCAGCGAAAAGATTTCATCTTGACATATTCCAAGGTTGTACCTTCTGCAAGAGTACGGCACATATCATGAAAATTAGTAATATGTTCAAGAGGACACTCATTAAATCTGCCGTAAAAGGCATTATTTTTAAGCTCTATAAGAAACTGAGTGCGAATTTCAAAAGAGTTTTCAGGGATTAGAATCGCCGATTCAGGCACGACGAGAGTTGGGTGCATGTAGTCCTCTGCCGTGGTTGGATACTGGGCAAGCTCAGCCTGTTCTTGTTCCCTTGCTGCTCTCTCAGCGGTGATAGCAACATCTTTAGCGGCGAGTTCCCTGGTAAGCCTAGCGATCAGCTGTTCCTGTGTTTCAGCGGCCGCCATGATCCTTTTGAGTTTGGAGTGGATGTGTAGGTAGCGCTCCGGTTCGTCTAAGCCGTCAAACTCAGGTGTTTGACCAGAACGACGCATACACCTGCAAACTAACTCAAAGAAACAGTGAGAACTGACTACCTAAGGCGCGATTGATTGCCTCCCCGGCAACGACGCCAATTTGTTGTTGCTGGAGTAAATCGAGTATTGAAATAAATATGAAATATAGTTCAGATTGACTTCCATGTCTCAGCAAATAAATACAAGACTTCCTCCCGTTGTAGTAAGAGAATAGTCAGGATCGAATCCACGAGGAAGCACGTCAGCAGTTCTTAGGTAGCTGTAAATTCTCACAGAAGCAGCAGAAAGACAGAAACACGGAAAGGAAAGAAATAAATAAACCCGGCAAGGGCAACTAAAATAAAAGCAAAGAACAAAGCAAAACAAGAAAAGACAAAGCGAAACAGCAAATAAAATGAGGACAAAGAAGCTACTCGAAGTCGACTAGCTGTCCTCTAGATCGACTATGGTGGTCGACAAAAGAAATTCAGAAACAGAAAATAAACAACTCGACGAACAAAGCTCTACTCGACCTCGACAAGACGTACTCGATCTCGACTAGAGAAGCAAAGACAGAAACTTGAAAGCAGAGAATCGACAAAGACAGAAGAAAACCAACTCGACCTCGACAAAGGTCCTTCTCGAGATCGACCAGATCTCCTCTATGTCGACAAGAAACAGAAAAAGACAGAAATTGCAGAATTAAACACAAACGCAGATTTTCGACTGAAATAAACTTCAATATATTAAAAGACCTCCAAGGCCAGGGTTTCAGCACCACAACGATAACCATACAAGTAACACGTAAAGGCATAAAAGATCATGCTTTCCATCAAATAACTGTAGCCATTAACAAATAGGCATATAGAGGCTCTCGCATAAGCCCTAATTGTTACTAACCCTTTTTCACATAATTAACCCAAGTTGCATTAAGATCACTTTCGCTTCAATAACACAAACAAGGATCACCTTCAACTCTCGCAAAAGAATCATGCTCATAGGGATAGAAGATGAATTGCACAAAAGATCTGACCTTTATCGCATCGCCTCACATGGCCACCGTTGGGCTCACCCCAGCCCCAGAAGTGGGTGGACTACTCATGCCTCATCGCAATTGCAGACATTGAATGAAAAGAAATAACTTGCATAAAACTATATTCAAAAGCCTTTGCAATTCCGGCAATCAACTTTCGGAGAAAGCCAAAACCCTAAAAACCCTAGAACTCCTAAACATCTCTGTAGAATTGTATCTCTGAACTGGAATTAGATTGAATTCTTAAAACTGAGCCCCCTAGGGCCTTATTTATAGGCTTCATTCCCTAGCTAATCTAGGAAAGAAGATATCTATCTCTATCTAAAATTATATCTAAAACTTGAAAGATAAATAAAATGTTTTATGGAAATAAATCAATAAGGAAAGGATAAAACTAAATAGGTAAGACTTCATGATGTGATAGATCTTGTCTCCTTGATGGTAGAACTTGATGGAATCAGATAGAATCTTCCACCTTCGCGCCCAAGGAATGCAAAACCGAGTATGATTCATTAAGCCGCGTCGAACAGCTTCTGGAAGCTTCGTCGACCTCGACAAGGCTCTTGTCGATCTCGAGTAGAAGTCTAGGTCGACTGGTCTTGGCTGGCTTCTCTGCTCGACAGGCTCGGACTCTGGCTCACGGTGCTCGTCGACCTCGACAAGGGGTAGTCGATGTCGAGTAGGATTAGGTCATCGACAAAGCTTCCTCGGGTTGGCGTGCTCGACAAGCCTGGATCTGGACTCTGGGCGTCGTCGATCTCGGGTAGCCTTCGTCGACCTCGAGTAGGGATGATCGTCGACTAGGTCTCCTCGAGTGGCTTTCCTCGGCAAGCTCGGATCTGCGAGTTGCCTCTTCCGCTGGCAGCGGGTTTTTCCGCGGCAGCGAACGGTCCGCTGCAGCGAGTCAAGTCGCTGGCAGCGAGTGCTGCCTGGTCGTCCTCGGCTTCTCTCCTTGTCGACTCCGGGTGTGGCGTCTGGGCTTCGTCGACCTCGACTAGTAGTCCTCGAGATCGAGTAGGCTCCGGAGCTTCGGGTTGGTCTAGCTCTCGATCAGGCTCCGTCGACAAGGTCGTGCTCGGACATGCTCGTCTATGTCGAGTAGGCCTACTTGAGATCGAGTAGCCTTGACTCTCAGACTGGTTCCGCTGATTTGACCTTGGACTTCTGTAGTGGTTTTCCGAGCTTTTCCGACCTTCTGTAGAATTGCTGTAAAATGCCTCGATTTCTGCGAATTAAACAGAAACTGGTGTAGATTCCAAAATTCGGCAAATAAACATAAACTACATAGATTCTGTACTATCTAAACCCAAATGAATGCAATGTATACAGAAATCGATATAAAAGTTATTGTAAAACATGGCAGATTCAGCTCACAACATAAAACATATTTATTCTTTAAAAAATTATAATTATATTACTAATATTTATTTTTTATATATCTTTTTTTCTATCCTATGTCATTGGGGCATATGATAATCACACTAATTTGGAAATGTTTTAAAAATTTTAGTTAGTTTAGCTTTTTCTTTAATTAGATTATATGGGTCGTTTGCTTTTTGGTAGGGAATAGTTTCTAGTTTAGGGTCTTATCCTATGCCTTTAAGGAATAGAATAGAAAAACTATTTATATATTTATAAAATTTAATATTGAAAAATCATGTTTTACAATATTTTTAAATTAAAAAGAGAATATTTTACAGAACACAATTATCAAAAGTTATAAAACATGACTTTTCAAAATAAAATTTTATACAAACATGATTTTTAAAAATAAAATTTTATAAATATATAAAAATATATGTTAATCATATAAATATATTTTTTTATTTTTTAAAAATTAAATAAATATTAAAAAAAAAGATGAAAGTGTAGTAATTAGACCAAAAAATGGACTTATTTGCAAAAAAACACCTAGCAGGTCCAATAATGTATAATCTAACCTCGTCTACCTTAAGCAAAAAATAGACCCGGTGAAAAGGGACTGTTCATGAGCTAGGATAACAGGTAAGGAGGGGAGTTGCTTCTTCCTCCTTCACAACCAGGGTCGTTCCTCTCCATCTCCTTTCCGCCGCCTCTATTCTACCTTCTCTTTCCTCTTGGCATCGCTTTCTCCCTCCTTCTACATGTAACCGGAACCCCATAGCCTTGTCGGAGAAGACAATCGTTGACGCTCATCATCCGAGCAATCTATTGAAATTGTTTCCGGTAAGGGACGAGGGAGCGTACCACCGTCTTCAAGGTCGGAATCGGGTCGAAGCACACACCAATCCACCTTCAGATTCCCAATTCCATCAAAATCGCCTCCAATTTATCTGTTGTGATGCGTTGGCAGAGCAAATGAGGAGCAATTGCAGCAATCAGAGGCAGTAGAAGCGGCCACGGAAAAAGAAGATGAAGAGTACAATGTTTACGTCCATGTGAACCATGTGCAATCACATCGTCATCGTCATGGTCTCTCCCGGGACTCCCGAGAAGGGGTTGGGGCTAGGGTTTGATGCGCGGGGCTCTCTGTCTGTGCAGAATAGGAATATTTTTCGGTACAAGACGGAGACGAGGCGGTCGATTGGATCGTCGTTCCCGTTTGGATTGGACGATTGATTCCCTGGGATTAGCTATAGTCCCGTCAAGACCCTGGAGAAGGTTGCAAGGTCGGCTTACAAGGTAATGTGATCTTTAGGATTCTTTCAATTGAATTGATTTGTCTCTTTCTTGAAATTAGTTGAGCTTGTGGAAGACCGTCTTGTTATCTGCTTCAATTTAAAGCTCTCTGATCTGTTTGCAATCACTGTTAGGACAATTTTTGGGGAGGAATTTGAGGTTCTGATCGATAGGTATCAGAATGTTGGGTACTTAAAGCAAATGATCTTCAAAGAGGGGAAAGGATTTGTTGATCGTGATCATGAGGACTTCTTTCCTGTTAGTGAGCGCAGGAGTGCTCAAACCAGAGGACTTGAAATTCTTTGCTGGGTATGCTGGGATCGAAATGGTGATTCCAGCTTCAATGCTCTCATTGATAGTGGGACATCATTTACAGTTCTTCCAGCTGATGTCTATGATTTATTTGTTAAAGAAGTACTTCATTTTCAACTATGCAGAACCATCCATGTTCTTAATTCCCTTTTTAGTTATAAGTCAATCAGTTTATTATGAATACTCTTTTGTTGCCTTTATTAATAGTTTGATCGTCAAGTAAATGGAACAAGGATAACAGTTGATGGGAGTCCTTGGAACTATTGCTATACAAGCAGGTAAACATACATGTCCTTCTTTGGTTGCATACATACATTTAACATTGGATTCAGCAATTTGTATATTTTGCATTAGTAACATGTTTTTCTTTCCTGGTAATCAGTGATAAAGAACTGTCTGACTTCCCATCTATCAAGTTTGTATTTGCACCAAACAACAACTTTGTCATCCATAGCCCTCTCTTTAGTGTGTATGGAATTCAGGTTTGTATGATGATTTCTGTTAGTTTTTTTAAAAAAAAGCTGATGAGTTTGATTATATGTTGAAGATAACAAAGAATGGGGTTAAAATCTTGTTTTCCAGGGAATTTATGGATATTGTCTAACAGTGCAAAGAGGAGACAACATTGGGATAATTGGACGTAAGTTGTGATGGTGGGGGTTCAAGTATATGTTCAGTTCCCGTTTCATGAAATGTGTTTGGTCTTTCGTTGTCCATTTCACAAAATCTTTTATTGAAACTTTTGGTCAGAGGACTTCATGACAGGATACCGCATTGTGTTTGATAGGGAGGATATGAAACTGGGTTGGTCTCCCTCCAAATGTAAGTGCTTGGGCCTTAGTTCTTGGATGCGATAATTTAAGCAGTTTCACCCTCCAATAGCAAATCACCCAACCCATTGCCCACCAATGAAGAGCAAAGCAGTCCAAGAGGCCGTGCTGTTCCTCCAGCCATTGCAGGAAAGACGCCTTGGTTATGGTACGAGGAATACTTTGTCTTTTATTTCATAGCATAAGCTCTTATAGATTGAACTTTTATATTTGTAATGAAAGTTTTTATATATTGATGGCAACTGGCAAGGGTTCATTTTGATGATTTTGATTGTTTTTGGCGTTTGATTATGAAACCAAATCGCATCAAGTTTAGTTTGAACTCCTTATTTTTCATAGTTGGTTAACTGTTTAGCTTGGTGGTATACTGATGTGATCCGAGCTCTTTCGACACATGCTCGTTGTTTTAGTCATAACAGGAGCTATATTTGTCCAATAAAGGTCCATGAGTACTTGTTGGAAAGCTAATTTGAAGGGCTACATCTTTCATGAAGACTAAAATGCCGAAATCATCCAACAAGAGGTCCGAATTTAGCAATAATCCAGCAGTTTGAAATCTGGACAGTTTTCCCGACGCATTGAATGATGTCGGAATAGATGAAGAGACGTTGAACGGGATTAATTCAATGGAACTTAATGGGTTTGACACTCCATGATGACATCCAACCCTCCATTTTCCACTAGGGGGTTGGCCAACTTTCTCCATCAATTCCCGAGAGACTTTTCATATTTTCCGTCTTTAATTTATTGTTTAATTGTTGCTTGGTTTATGGCTATAAAATGCCTCAACCTTTGTCATGAGAAATAAGATTAGAGTTGAGAATTTTTGGAAAAAGTGTGTGTGTCTAGTTGATTTGGTGAGATGCCATTTTGACACCCCATTCCGGAGTGAGAGGCCGAGGAATGGTTCCGTTTGTTTAACTCTTTCCGGTGAGATGCTTGTTAGAGTTGTTCAAACAAAGGCTTGATTGCTCGGGAGTGAGATGCCGACGAGTGAGAGAGCGAGTTTGGTAAGTCTATAGGTGAGATGCTCATAGATTTAGCCATCCATATCTTGTTGAAACTTGTTGGACCATCCTTTGGGTCGCATCATTTGGTATCAGAGCTAATCCATCAAGTTCACAAAGCTTTATGGGATTCAATCACATTCTTCCACAACCCTCTTCAGAGCCGCCGCGGTTGCAACCATTGAAGTGCACTACGCAGATCCAACGTACAGGGGCGTATCGTACCTTTTTGGAAAGGCAACGCAGATTTGAGAGTCTTTACGGGATCAACCATCAAGATATCTTACGCAGATCCAACGTACATGGGCGTAATGTTTCTTTTTGGAAGGTCTATGCAAGATTCGAGGACGAATCTTTTTCAAAGGAGGGGAGGATGATGTGATCCGAGCTCTTTCGACACATGCTCGTTGTTTTAGTCATAACAGGAGCTATATTTGTCCGATAAAGGTCCATGAGTACTTGTTGGAAAGCTAATTTGAAGGGATACATCTTTCATGAAGACTAAAATGCCGAAATCATCCAACAAGAGGTCCGAAATTAGCAATAATCCAGCAGTTTGAAATCTGGAAAGTTTTCCCGACGCATTGAATGAAGTCGGAATAGATGAAGAGACGTTGAACGGGATTAATTCAATGGAACTTGATGGGTTTGACACTCCATGATGACATCCAACCCTCCATTTTCCACTAGGGGGTTGGCCAACTTTCTCCATCAATTCCCGAGAGACTTTTCATATTTTCCGTCTTTAATTTATTGTTTAATTGTTGCTTGGTTTATGGCTATAAAATGCCTCAACCTTTGTCATGAGAAATAAGATTAGAGTTGAGAATTTTTGGAAAAGGTGTGTGTGTCTAGTTGATTTGGTGAGATGCCATTTTGACACCCCATTCCGGAGTGAGAGGCCGAGGAATGGTTCCGTTTGTTTAACTCTTTCCGGTGAGATGCTTGTTAGAGTTGTTCAAACAAAGGCTTGATTGCTCGGGAGTGAGATGCCGACGAGTGAGAGAGCGAGTTTGGTAAGTCTATAGGTGAGATGCTCATAGATTTAGCCATCCATATCTTGTTTTTATTTTCCCATAAATCTAGAAAAATCCAAATAAAAGAGTCGCGTGTGTCAAATTTTGTTCTCGTGCTCGGTTGAAGCTTTGTAACTTGTTGGATCGATCTTTGGGTCGCATCATATACCTAGAGAGGAAGTGTAAGAAAATCATAGGCATGAAGCTTAGATTACTTGCTAGATTAGCTTGAAGGAAACATGGTAAGAAATAACCTATTAGCTCAATTGGTAGAGCACTGTGTATGCACACAAAGATGTGAGTTCGACTCTCGCATAGGCTAATGCGGATTATGTGTTCATATCTCTTTGGACTTATACGATTGAACATGGTAGGAAATATATACATTAGTGACAGGACAAATTCGTGAACCTGGTAAGACAAATTCATAAATCTCTTCAGACTTGTACAATTATGAACCTGGTAAGAAATATATACACTAGTGGTATGATATATTTGTGAATCTGGTAGGGATAAATTTATGAATATATGGTAGGATAAATTTATGAATCTGGTAGGATAAATTTGTGAATCTGGTAGGAAATATATACACCAGCGGAAGTGGAAGATTTTTACCTACTTGGTGTTTGTTACATCAAACTTGGATATTGGTTATTCCTTTGTTTCTATGCTATTATCTTTGGTATCACCTGCTTTTTGCTTTGTTTTTTTCTCTGGACGAATGTGTTGAGAAAGGTAATTGGACCAATTGATCCATCTAAAGGTTATATAATAACATATTTCAAGTTAATGAATTTAGACGTTTTCTGATTAGGCAAGGTTAGGGTTGTTTTATACTAATGACAGATTCCAAGGTAGGCAATGTTAGAGTTGTTTTATACTAATGACAGATTCCAAGGTAGGCAATGTTAGAGTTGAAAATAGCCTATTACAAATTTATGAATATCTCTGAACTTATATAATTATGAACTGGTAGGAAATATATACATTAGTGGTAGGATAAATTTGTGAATCTGGTAGGATAAATTTATGAATATCTCTGAACTTATAAAATTATGAACTGATAGGAAATATATACACTTGTGGCAGGAGAAATTTGTGAATCCGGTAGGATAAATTTATGAATATCTCTGAACTTATAAAATTATGAATTGGTAGGAAATATATACACTAGTGTTAGGATAAATTTGTTAATCTGGTAGGACAGTGGTTGATCATGCTTTCTATGGGGATTTATTTCTGTCCTAAAGTGTTGGAAAATATTTCGTCCCTATTATTTATTTATTTATTCCAAGTTTATTCACTCAGATTTTATGATCACTTACCCATCGTTGCCACTGCCACCGGAGAAAATTCTTGCACTTTTTCAAATATGAAAGGACAGTTGTACACTATTGGTAGGACGAAAATATTATATTGGTAGGGTGGGTACTGTATCGTTTCCTGGGATGAACGTGTAAATTTTTCCCCGTCCTTTCCGCTTCTCTTCTACTCTGCCTCACTTTTTGCAAAACATGTTACGGTGTTTCAGATCCTCCTCTCAAGCTTATGTATGTTCTTGGGGGACACTCATCAATGCAATCATTGCATTTTCCCCTCATAAATGCTCCCCCATTTCCCCAAAGGAGGAACCCTGTTTTAGCGCCAAAACTGCATTGGCAGCCCGCCAAATCAGCTACAGTGAATCCCCTTCAGATTCTCTCCAAAATATCTCCAGGTACGGAAAGACAGGTTTAGCCTATTGGTAGGACCAATTCATTCTATTGGTGAGATGGGCAGTACACAGTTTTTTGAAATGAACGAAGGATGCCTTTTGGTGCCACATGTCACTAACAACTACTGACAGCTACAGTGTAGCTACAGTATCTCTCCCCTTCACCTGGAACTTCCTCATCCGGTTACCTTTTTTTTTTGCAATACTAGACCACTTTCTACCCCTAGCCAAAAAAAAGTACATGTCTAGTTATGCAAACATTTTTTTTTGGTCTAGTTCTGCAAATCGGCCTTAAAAAAAATTAGTGGAATAGGGAGGGGTGTTAAACATCTGAATTGCTAAGTGTGACAGAAAACCACATACAAAAACCAAACAATTAAGTTGTGTAATGGTATAACGGTGTAGTATACAAAAGGAAATATTGCAAGACTATACAAAAAACCTCACCGGTTGGCAAAAGTAGCACTGTCACTGTCAAAATTGCAAGGGGGAGGAAATTGCTAATTTTGCAATTTTTGGGGCAAAAGGTGTAACAGGTTGCAAGTAAGTTGAAAATCTTGAATTTTAATTGTTTTGAACTAATTTTCGATCATTTTCATTAGTTAAAATTAAAAAATAAATTTATATTTGAACATAATTTAATTTTATCTATCTATAGACACCTACTTTATATTTGTTTATGGAAAAAAATATTTCGAAGTTAGATTATTTTCTGTACAGTTATTTAAGTGTCGGATAAAATTTATTTGCCAGTTATTATAGTCTATGTGCTACCAATATCTAAAATTATGCCATAAAAATAAATTTCAATGACAATGATATATTTAGATGTCTATGAATTGCTAATTGTGAAGGACTCCAAATGTCCAAGTTGCACCTGCAAGCTGTAAAGATTCCAAGCAACATAATTGATTCAATGCAACCTCATTCAATGGAGGTGATAAAACCCAAAAACGGCACATCAGCAAAGCTGCAAATGATGATCCCAAAAACCCTACAGAAATCAAGTGACAAGTGACTTTTTATAGTCCTAGGGTCCTACATCACGTGACAAGCATGCCCTTAGGCTTATTACAGCAAAAAACCAATAAAACAGTAAAATGTAAGGCATGAGCGAAGCGAGGAAAGATGACTAGAGGAACACAGTGAGGGTCAAAACCATGAGGCCTAGAATGGATCATGGTCTAGTCTTCATATCCCATCCTCATGTTGGACGTATGTCGAAGCCAACAAGTCCCAACTTGCAAGAGAAAAAGTAATGAGGTGTCTCTCCCAATGGCTTTGTGAAAATATAAGCTAATTGGACCCCTGTACGAACATGCTGAGGTTGAACAAATCCTGCCACTAAGAACTGTCTAATGAAGTGGCAATCAATCTTAAGGTGTTTAGTTCTCTCACGAAACACCGGATTTTCAGCAATATGGATTGTTGCCTTGTTGTCACAATAAAGAGGGATCGACAATGGAATATTAATCCTCAAAGTATTGAGCACACCTTCAATCCAAATCAACTCACTTATGGTGGTTGACATACTCCAATATTCTGCTTCTGCAGATGATTTAGAAACTGTGGCATGTTTCTTAGTTTTCCATGACACCAAAGCATCTCAAATGAACGCACAATACCCTGTTAATGACTTTAAACTGAACAGGCAAGTTCCCCCAATCTGCATCACAGTATAAAGAAATTGCTAGATTGGAATGTACTAGATAATACAGTCCCACACCTGCAGTTCCTTTCAAATATCTCACAATGTGGAGGGTTGCCTCATAGTGTGGCTTCTTAGGTTCACTCATGAACTAGCTCAAGTCTGGCACTGCATGAGAAATGTCTGGTCTAGTGAGATTTAAAAACAGCAACTTCCCTATTAGGCTTTGTTGTGAGCTGAATCTGCCATGTTTTACAGTAACATTTATATCAATTTCTGCATACATTTCATGCATTTGGGCTAAGATAGTACAGAATCTATCTACACCAGTATCTGTTTAAATTTGCAGAATTCGAGGCATTTTACAGCAATTCTAAGGAAGGTCGGAAAAGCTCGGAAAACCACTACAGAAGTCCAAAGTCAAAGAAGCAGCGGAACCAGTCGAATCAAGCCGAGAGCCAAGGTTACTCGATCTCGAGTGGACCTTACTCGATCTCAGCGAACATGTCCGAGCATAGACATTGTCGACCAAGAGCAAAGTCGAGAGCCAGACCAACCCAGCTCCGGAAGTCAACTCGATCTCGACAAGATCTAGTCGAGATCGACGAAGCCTAGACGCCACATCCGGAGTCGAGAAGAGGAGCTGATCGAGAAGCCGAGGACGAAGACGCTGAGCAACCCTACTCGATCTCGATGAGACCTTGTCGAGATCGACGAGCCACCCTGCGCCAGTCCGAGGCCATGTCGAGGACCCCTAGTCGACATCACCAGGGAGCCATCCTCGACCACACCCCTAGTCGATCTCGAGGAGACCTAGTCGAGATCGACAAGCGCCAGGAGCCCAGATCCGAGCCATGTCGAGCAAAGTCACCTGAGAAGTTCAGTCGACGATGAATCATAGTCGAGATCGACAAGCCCTTGTCGAGATCGAGTAGACTAGATTCCAGAAACGCGTCGACGTGGGCAGACCGAGTAGAGTTGGGATTCCTTGGGCACGAAGGAAGTCGAGTAGGCCGAGATCTATCATCATCTATCTATGGAAGGGAGATCTATCAACATGAAGACATACTACCTAGTTTAGATTTATCTTTTTCTTTTAGATTTATTTCCTTTATAGTATTTATTTATCATTAAGCTTTTAGATATAATTTTAGATATAGATAGAAGATTCTATCCTTGAATAGCCAGGATTAGAAGGCTATAAATAAAGCCCTAGGGGCTGAGCATTAGCAATCTTATTCCAATTCAGAAACACATTCAATTCCAGTAGAGAAGTAGGAGTTCTAAAGTTTTTAGGGTTTTGGCATTCTGCGAAAGTTGATTCCCGGGATTGTAAAGGCTTTGAATTTAGTTAATGCAAGTTTCTTTTTATACATCAATGTATGCGATTGCGATGAGGCGTGAGTAGTCCACCCACTTCTGGGGCTGGGGTGAGCCCGACGGTGGCCATGTGAGGTGATGCGGTAAAGGTCAGATCTTTTTATGCAATTCGTCTTCTATCCCTATGAGCATGATTCTTTTGCGAGAGTTGAAGGTGATACTTGTTTGTGTTATTGAAGTGAAAGTGATCTTAATACAACTTGGGTTACTTATGTGAAAAGGGTTAGTAACAATTAGGGTTTATGTGAAAGCCTCTATATGCCTATTTGTTAATAACGAAAGTTGTTTGATGGAAAGCATGATCTTTGATGCCTTTATGTGTTACTTTGCATGGTTATCGTTGTGGTGTTGACACCCTGGTCTTGGAAGTCTTTTATTATATTGATTTATTTCATCGAAAATCTGAGTTTGTGTTCGAAAATTGCAATTTAAAGTTTTTGTCTTCCAGTCGACATAGAGTAGTTCTCGTCGATCTCGAGTAGGACCTTGTCGAGATTGAGTAGGTCTTAGTCTAGGTCGAGTTGAGTTTTCTTCTGTTGTTGTCGATTTTCAGTTTCTGTCGATTTGCCCTTGTCGATCTCGAGTAGCCTAGTCGAGATCGAGTAGCTTCTGTTTTGCTTTGTTCTTTACTTTCGTTTGCTATTTTCTGCTTTGTTTTGTCTTTCTTCCTTTCTTCATTTCTTCCTTTGTTCCTTTGCTTCTGTCTTTTCTGCTTTTCTGTGAGAATTTATAGCTACCTGAGAACTGCTGACGTGCTTCCTCGTGGATTCGATCCTGACTTTCTTTTACTACAACGGGAGGATGTCTTGTATTTATTTGCTGAGACAGGGAAGTCAGTCTGATCTTTATTCTATATTTATTTCATACTTGACCATCCTCTTACAATCAACAGGCTTCTGTAAGACTCATCATCAGTCATCAGGTCTCTTGTATCAGTAGAGAGCTTCAAACCTCTCTGCATAGGGAACATAGCAGGCTTGCAATCCATCATGTTGCAATCTGCAATCACATCCATCACATATTTCCTTTGATAGAGATGAGTGCCTAACCCATCCCTCAAAATCTCTAGACCAAGAAAGTACCTAGCAAGGCCAGGTTCAAAATTCACTGTAGGATCTAAGCAAGTGGCAAAAAAGGATTGTGAAGAAGATTCACTTCTCCTTTGTCCTTGACAAATAAAATCATTCAGTCTCCTAGGTTGTACAATCTGTCTAGTGGATCTCCTCAATGGCGGGAATTCATTATGATCATTCAACATTTCTACTGATATCACACGAGAACCACTCTGCTCATTTCTTGATAAAGAATCACTAACATAGCCACTATTGCCTTCTGGAGTGCTCACTGGACCCCCTTCCATATTGACATATGGAGAATCCATATGAGTGAGCGTTGTGTTCACTGGTCTGTAACCATTATCAACATCATCAGCAAGATTTACTAATGGCAAAACATAGTCTCTCTCATTCTCTACAACATCCTCATCAGTCACAGATTCCTTGAAAGGAAAAATATTTTCATGAAATGTAACATCTCTGCTAACAAAGGCAGTTCTATTGTTTATATCCCAAAACCTGTAGGCCTTTTGACCATGTGGATATCTCAGCAACACACATCTTCTTGCCTTAGCTCCCATCTTTTCCTTCTCTGAATTTCCATGCCAACTAGAGCATAACAAAGACATCCTATTATCTTTAGCTCGTCATAGGATGTCCTTTTCTGAAACAACTTTTCATGAGGTGTTTTTCACCCCAAGACTTCTGTTGGCAATTTGTTAACGACATGAGTGGCAGCTAAGATACATTCACCCTAGAATTTCATAGGCAAAGAAGAATGGATCCTCATAGACCTTGTTGTTTCGACCAAGTGTCTATGTTTTCTTTCTACCCTTCCATTTTGCTGAGGATTATACGGCACTGTTTTATGATGCAATATCCCATTTTATGCAAGGAATTCCTCACACCTCCTTGATGTGAATTCACCCCCATTGTCAGTTCTGATGCATTTGACTGAAGCATCAAACTGATTTTTAGCATAAGCTACAAAATCACTTATAGCTTTGAATACACTCAGCTTATCCCTGAGCAAGAAGGTCCAAGTGACCCTTGTGTAGTCATCTAAAACAGTTGAAAAATAACTGAAATTATTGTAAGTTGGAGTCCTATATGGGCCCCATAAATCCATGTGAAGCAATTCAAAAGGCTTTTCTTCCATGCTCATAATCCTTTCAAAAGGAAGTCTATGGTGCTTGCAAATAGCACAAGTTTCACAGTGAAAACCATTCAGGTCTGGCTCTTTAACAAAATCCAAGTGCTTGATCTTGGATACATAAGTGTGACCAAGTCTAGCATGTGGAATAACTAAAGTACTGCTAAATTTATTACAAGAAACTTCAGGGAATAAACATCTATTATGACCAACTACTATCTCCTTCAGTCTTTTCCAACCTTTAGCCTGCTCATCTGATAGCACCTTGTATAGCCCGTGTCTTCTCTTACCATCTAGCAAAACTCTTCTAGTTCCAGGGTCCTGAATACAGCATGAAGAGTTTGTAAATATAGCTATCAATTTCTCATTAGCATCTAGAAACTTTCACTACAAAAAATAATGAATTTTGCAACGCTAGTTAGCTTCGGCATGGATCAGCTGTGGAAATTGCCACCCTTTTGCCACGCCATAGCAACGACAGTGAGCTTTCCAAAGTTAATTTTTCTAATATTTGCTACCCCGATGAAGTCCCCGTTGATAAAATAAGTACTCCGTGTGTTTTTTTATAATTTCGTTCCTGGGTTTGATTTAGTTCTGGATTTGAACTATACGACTTCGTTTTTTTGAAAGAGATAGACGCTGGTTAGTTCTCGTGTGCTTGGGTTGGGGGATTAGCGCAGAGCGGGGCTTGTAAAGCGGGAAGAGATATGAGAGAGATAGATGCTGCTAGGGTTCCCGTGTGCTCAAGATCCTTCGACAATGGCTGAGTTCAGACCAGAGGAGTCGAGAGGCAGACTGAGCAGGTGATTTCACTAGATCTTACCTTTTTTTATAATTTCGTTCCTGAGTTTGATTTAGTTCTGGATTTGAACTATACGACTTCGTTTTTTTGAAGTTTTCAGATCTTCAATCGATTTAGTGGCAGCCATATAGGAAAAAGAATAGATTATATCATTGATTTCACTCTGGAGTTAAACCCTACGCCACCTCTAATTGTGTTCTTATAGTTGACCAATGGAGGCCATAATCAATATAGGTCAGAATTTAACAAGTTTCGTTTGTGCTTTAGCCTAAGCTCATACCTCTATTTTGTTTGTCACAAAGAAATCGTTAAGATTATAGGTTTATTGTTAGGACCTGCTTTGTTGTATTAGGTGTTTAGCAATGTTTACCTTTCTGTGGCCACGTTTCTTTTTTTAAGATGAGGTATTAAATCCAATGTTCTTCTGTTGCCTTTTCTTTTAATTTTTCAGGTTTGTAATGATCAAGGTGATTATGGTGCATCATCGAGACAACAACAACCATTGCTAGGATTAATTAGTCAGCTTATCAATACAGTGACAGGAGCTCTTGAAAGTATTATTCATGAGAAGTTATCCTTACTCAGCAAGGTTAGGGTCAGTTATTGAGTTGTCATTCACAATACTTGACTTTTTGAGCCTCTTATCCCTTGGATGAAGAACTGCGAGGTCCTGTTTGTTTAAATAAATAAAAACTAGATAAAGTAGTGAAATAAAATCTAGCCAGCTGATTCATGGTAGTAGAACAAGTTAGAAATCAGTCTTTTGTTCCTAAAATATATAGTTTTTAGTTTTGCTTTTTAAAACATTTTAAAATAAAATTTAGAATGCCAATTTTAATGCTTCTGAGAATCCAAATGCTCCTGAGATTGAGAGGTCAATACACATTCACTATATTTGGTTTAAGTGTCTTATAAAGTTTGATTGTAGCAATTAGTTTTGGAGGGTTCATTTGTGCATGCTCTGTATTGCAATATATATGATGGTATGATTCATAGTTCTTCTCCATTGATTTGCTCGTTTATATTTTAGAACATAGGATAACATAACTATTCTCCTGTCCTTGAATGTTGGCTGATTGCTTGTCTGCAACTTGGCCTGGTCTAATAATAACTTATGTAAAACTGCTTATTTCAGTTTTTGAAACCTCAAATATTCTTCTCTTCTGTCTGTTTTTTTTCATTCCTTGAGACAAGAATCTTTCTTTCAAAATTACCTAGGTAGACAGTCGCTTACTCTTTAATCTTCTTCATGAACATTCAAAATGAATATTTGTTTTTCTTGTTGTATGTTTTGTACTTGCATTAGCTTACTAGTCAGTTGGGTATTCTGCTACTGCCCGTGCTTGTGGCGTCTTGGTGCCATCCCCGAGCTCCAAAGCTCAATATTTTAACTTGTGTTAAGTGTTGTAAGGAGAAATCGAGTATGAAATATAACGAAATAGATCAAACCAGACTTAGGCCTCAGCAAATAAATACAAGACTCCTCCAATGCAGTAAGAGAAAGTCAGGATCGAATCCACGAGGAAGCACGTCAGCAGTTCTCAGGTAGCTGTAAGTTCTCACGGAAGCAGCAGAAAGACAGAAACAGAAACAGAAAAGAAACAAATAAACCCGGCAAGGGCAACTAAAACAAAAGCAAAGAACAAACTAAAGACAGGAAGCAAGAAAGCAAAGGAAGTAAAGAACAAAGCAAGACTACAGAAGCTACTCGATCTCGAGTACAACTCCTCTATCTCGACAAGACAGTAACGAAAAAAGAAAACAGAAAACAAAGGCAATCAACTCGATGAAGACCAGGCAACTCGACCTCGACAAACACAACTCGATGAACAAAACTCTCCTCGACCTCGACAAGAGGTACTCGATCTCGACAAGAAACAGTAAAGGCAGAAACTTCAGAAATCGAAAATCGACGAAAACAGAAGCAAATCAACTCGACCTAGACGAAGCCCTACTCGATCTTGACCACAGCTTACTCGAGATCGACAAGCACTACTCTATGTCGACAAGACAGACAGAAAACTGTAAATTGCAGATTTTAAACACAAACACAGATTTTCGACTGAAATAAATCAATATATAAAAAGACTTCCAAGGCCAGGGTATCAACACCACAACGATAACCATGCAAAACAACACATAAAGGCATAAAAGATCATGCTTTCCATCAAATAACTTTCGTCATTAACAAATAGGCATATAGAGGCTTTCGCATAAACCCTAATTGTTACTAACCCTTTTTCACATAATTAATCCAAGTTGCATTAAGATCACTTTCGCTTCAATAACACAAACAAGGATCACCTTCAACTCTTGTGAAAGAATCATGCTCGTTGGGATAGAAGATGAATCGCACAAAAAGATCTGACCTTTATCGCATCGCCTCACATGGCCACCGTCGGGCTCACCCCAGCCCCAGAAGTGGGTGGACTACTCACGCCTCATCGCAATCGCAGACATTGATTGATGAAAAGAAACTTTCATAAAACTATATTCAAAGCCTTTTACAATCCTGGCAATCAACTTTCGCAGAAAGCCAAAATCCTAAAAACCTTAGAACTCCTAAACTCTATATGTGACTACTTGTCTTCTCTCCGAAATTGGATGAATAAAACTGAGCCCCATGGGCTTTATTTATAGGCTTCATTCCCTAGCTATTCTAGGAAAGAAGATATCTATCTATATCTAAAAAGCTTAAAAGATTAATAAAAGACATAATGGAATTAAATCAACTAGGAAAAGATAAATCTAACTAAGGTAAGTCTTCATGTCTTGATATATTTCCTTCCATAGATAGAACTTGATCATCTTCGGATAGATCTTCGGTCAAATCGGATAGAATCTTTTGCCTTCGCGCCCAAGGAATCCCAAGTCTAGTCGGACAAGGCTCGTCGAGAAGCTTCTGGACACTGGTCTAGTCGACCTCGACCACGGCTCATCGATCTCGATTAGGATGGTTCGTCGACTGGACTTCCTCGGCTAGATCTGCTCGATGTGCTCGGACTTGGTCACTGGTTCTCGTCGACCTCGACAAGAACTAGTCGATGTCGAGTAGGATTGATCATCGACAAGGTCTCCTCGGGTAGGTGTGCTTGACAAGGCTCAGACAAGGCTCCTCAGGTGCTCGTCGATCTCGACAAGCCCTAGTCGACCTCGAGTAAGGTGGCTTGCCGACTAGGTCTTCTCGAGTGACTCTCCTTGGCAAGCTCCGGATCTGGACTCAGGGGCTCGTCGACCTCGACAAAGCCTTGTCGAGATCGAGTTGGGTGCTTCCGCGAGTTGGCTCTTCCGCTGGCAGCGAGTTGTGTTGTGAGCCTAATTAGCCATGTTTTACATTATCTTTTATATCGATTTCTGCATGCATTTCATACATTTGGGCTTGAATGATACAAAATATGTGTAGTTTATGCTTAGTTGCAATATATGGAGGTCTACACAAGTTTTGGTTATATTTCGCAGAAATGGGACGCATTTTGGAGCTTAAAGGAAAGTCATGGAGAAGGCAAGAATGGTGCAGCTGGAGAGAAGGCCAATTTGCGGTTTTCATCATTCTGAATCAGGCTGTGATGTCTTCATGAGAGTTTTAGCCCTCGGAAAGAGCTTTCCATCGCATGGTCATATGCGTCAATCCGACAACCGAGGCAGCAGGAAAGTGCGTTTTACGAACAGAGCTGGAAGCTGAGAAATCTACTCGATGTCGAGAAGTGTTGTCGACATCGATAAGTTTCCAAATCGACAAATGTTCTAGAAATCGAGCACGAGCATCAGACGAAGAGACAACTCGACGTCGAGAACTTGTTGATGTCGAGGAGTCATGTCGAGAAGATTTGTCGAGCAGTTCCAGTGTCCGAGATCGAGGAGAAGTCCGAGGGAGAGATTACTTGCAAGCGAAGATTCGACGAATTCTATCCGAATCTATCAAGATCTATCAAGACCAAAGAAGATGTCCACACATTAGATATAATCCTAGTCTATCTAGTTTATTTAAATACATTATGCTATTTATTTATCATTAAAGCTTTAGATATAGTTTTTAGATATAGATATAGATGTTCTATCCTAGATTAGCAAGGAATAAGAGCACTATAAATAAAGCCCATGGGGCTGGTTTTTCAAAAAATCCAATTTCAGTCAGAGACGAGTAGTTACAAGGAGATGTTTAGGGAATTCTAAGGTTTTTAAGGTTTTGGCGGTTTGCGAAAGTTGATTGCCAAGATTGTAAAGGCTTTGAATTTAGTTTTAATGCAAGTTTCTTTCATCAATTCAATGTCTGCGATTGCAATGAAGAGCGAGTAGTCCACCCACTTCTGGGGCTGGGGTGAGCCCGACGGTGGCCATGTGAGGCGATGCGATAAAGGTCAGATCTTGTGATTGCAATCCATCTTCTATCCCTATGAGCATGATTCTTTTGCGAGAGTTGAAGGTGATCCTTGTTTGTGTTATTGAAGCGAAAGTGATCTTAATGCAACATGGATTAATTATGTGAAAAAGGGTTAGTAACAATTAGGGTTTATGCGAGAGCCTCTATATTCCTATTTGTTAATAACGAAAGTTATTTAGATGGAAAGCATGATCTTTTATGCCTTTATGTGTTGTTTTGCATGATTATCGTTGTGGTGTTGAAACCCTAGCTTTGGAAGTCTTTAGTTTATTGATTTATTTCACCGAAATCTAAGTTTCTGTTCGAAAAGCACTTGCAATTTACTTTCTGTTACTTGTCGAGATCGAAGAAATCTTGTCGACATCGAGTACTTACTCGACATCGAGGAGTTCTTTTGTCGAGATCTAGTTCTTTGTTTTCTGTTTTGTCGATTTGCTTGTTGTGTCGACAAGTCTGTGTCGAGAAGTTGTCGACATCGACAACTTGTGTCGACAAGCTCGGTCGAGTTCTTTGGTCGAGTTACTTGCTGCTGTCTTTGTCGAGTTGCTTTGTTCCTTGCTTTCGTTTGCTTTGTTTTGTCTTTGCTTTGCTTTACTTTTTGTTATTTACTTTTATTTTAGTTGCCCTTGCCGGGATTATTTGTTTTCTATTTCTGTTTCTGTGTTTGTTTCTGTGCCTTTTCTGCTGTGTCTGTGAGAATCTGATAGCTACCTGAGAACTGCTGACGTGCTTCCTAGTGGATTCGATCCTGACTTTTCTCTTACTACAACGGGAGGAAGTCTTGTATTTATTTGCTGAAACAGGGGAGTCTATCTGAACTTTATTTGATATCTATTTCAATACTTGACCAACTCCTGCAACAACAAATTGGCGCCGTTGCCGGGGAAGCAATCAATCGCGCCTTAGGTAGTCAGTTCTCACTGTTTCTTTGAGTGAACTCGCAGGTGTATGCGCCGTTCTGGTCTACCACCTGAGTTTGACGCCTTAGACGAATCGGAGCGTTACCTACACATCCACTCTAAACTCAAAAGCATCATGTCGGCCGCTGAAACGCAGGAGCAGCTGGTACAAAGGCTTACCAGGGATCTAGCCGCAAGAGATGCTGCTCTAGCCGCCAACAATGCTGCTCTCGCCGCTGAGAGAGCAGCCAGGGAACAAGCAGCTGAGCGCGCGAGGCAAGCAGAAGCTGAGCTTGCCCAGTATCCAACCACTGTTGAGGATTATATGCATCCAACCCTCGTCGTGCCTGAATCGGCGATTCTAATCCCTGAAAACTCTTTTGAAATTCGCACTCAGTTTCTTATTGAGCTTAAAAATAATGCCTTTTATGGTAGATTTAATGAGTGCCCTCTTGAGCATATTACCAACTTTTCTGACATGTGCCGTACTCTTGCTGAAGGTACCACTTTGGAATATATCAAGATGAAAGCTTTCCGCTGGTCTCTCGCTGGTCCTGCACTGAAATGGCTGGAAGGGCGGACACCGAGATCACTTACAACCTGGGCCCAAGTAGAGCAAGAATTTCTGAACAAATTTTTCCCACCTGCCAAACCAGCACATCTCCGCCAGAAAATCACCGCCTTCAAACAGAAGCAAGGGGAACCGCTGGCAAAGGCATGGGAACGCTACAAGGATCTTCTGCGATCTTGCCCTACTCATGGACAGCCACCCTATGTCATTCAGGAGATCTTCTTCAATTCTCTTGATCAAGTCACTAAGGACAGAATCAACCATTATACTCGCTACGAGTATCTGACAATGCCGCCAAGTGACGCATGGGGAGTGCTAGAAAAGCTGACTACTTACGACAACAAGTATGGGTCTACTGCAACCTATGAAGAGAACCCATACGCCAGGCCAGCACCATCCATGCCCCTATATGAGCCAGCAAAGGAAATTGATCCAGACGTTAGGGAGCAATTCTACAGAGATCAGAATAAGAAACTGATCAAGCAAGTGAAATATCTCTCTGTCGACCGGCCTTGCATTGAATGCGGATCGCAGCGGCACACCACTACTGAGTGCCCACACACCGAGCAAGTCAGGATGGCAGAGCATCATGAGGAGGCAGCCTACGCAGGGGGTCCAAATCGCTATATGGGGGACCAAAGATTTCAGCAACCACAATGGAACCAAGGTGTCCCTAGGAACCCCCCGCCCTACAGAGCTCCAGGACATCCAGAACGGGAATAGAAAAAGGATGATACACAGACAATCCTGGAGGAGATGCGGAGGAATCACGCTGAAACTAGGCAATCTTTCAACTCCGTCTACACTCAGATGCAAGGTGTCAACTCTAGGCTTGGGGAAATTGATATCTGGCGGAAAACAGTTGATACACAGACTGGTCAGCTGGCAGCTAGAATCCCTAGACAGACGGGCGCTCTCCCTGGATCTTCAGAACCAAATCCGAAGGGAAAGACTGGATACATCGCTGCTGTTAAACTCAGAAGTGGCCATCAATTACGCGAGCCAGAGGTCGGAAAGCAGCAGGACAGCACCGAACAGCAACTCGATGTCGACGAACATCTTGTCGATGTCGAGAACCCTCTTGTCGATGTCGACGAACATCTTGTCGATGTCGAGAACCCTCTTATCGATGTCGACAACTCCTCTGATCGACCAACCTCTGCACTGAACAACAACTCGACATCGAGGAAAGTTGTCGATGTCGAGGAGCTTGTCGATATCGAGAAGTCCCCTGTCGATGTCGATAAGACTGCAACACCTCCGACGTCTGTTCTGGCTCCTGATCAGAAAAAGAAGCTGCCTTTCCCCACGAAATCTCTTAAGGACCCTGCGGAGAAAAAGTTTCAGCGCTTCATCAAGATGCTTCAGAAGCTGAATGTCACCATACCCTTCACAGAAGCTCTTAATGAGATGCCGTCCTATGTCAAATTCCTGAAAGATATTCTGAGCAAAAAGCGATCAATGGCGGAAATCACAGAGGAGTGCAGCCAGCTATACATATTGGAAAAGCGGCCGGATCCAGGTAAGTTTGCTATAACTATTGGATTTGGTCCATACAAAATTAATGCCCTATGTGATCTTGGAGCCAGTGTCAGTATTATGCCTTTAACAATTTGGTCCAAGATTAAGATAGGTGCCCTGGAGCCTGTGGATGCTAGACTTTACATGGCCAACAACACAGTGGCCATTCCAACAGGCATGGTGGAAAATGTCCCAGTACAAGTAGGTAAATTCTTCGTCCCTGCTGATTTCTTAATTATTGATATGCAAGAAGATCCTGCTTGTCCAATTATTCTAGGGAGACCATTCTTGGCGACGGTGGATGCCAACATAAGCGTAAGGAAAGGAGTGCTCACCTTCAACATCAGCGATGAGGTTATTGAGTATTCCTTCAACAAAACTGAAAGGCATACGGGTCCGATGGAAGAGGTCAAATCTATCTCGGCTGGCTACATCACCTGCGGGGAACCCAAGGTCAGAAATATGACCCCTGAAGAGATAGAAAAGAGGGATATGGAGGCCCAGGTGGAGGAGATCATGGCAATCCTCAAGGAGAACACATGAGCTAAGTATGGGGTCGAAGTCGACAAAAACTCCTCGAGATCGAGTAGTTTAGTCGACGTCGACAAAGATCAGAACCTTCCACCAGCCTCGTCGAGCAGTCAAGAAGTCAAGAAAAAGTCCTCGATCTCGACAACAGTTGTCGATATCGACAAAAGCTTGATCTCCTCGACGCCATCTTCATCGACGAGCAGACCACAGAGCTTCGAAAACTACTCGACGTCGACAAGAGTTGTCGATGTCGAGAAGATTAAGGCTTCCTCGACACCACCTTCCTCGACCAGCATCCCACCCGACGAGAGGAACAACTCGACGTCGACAAGAGTTGTCGATGTCGAGAAGATTAAGGTTTCCTCGACTTCGCCGTCTTCGAGCTGTCCACCACCTGAAGCTGAAAGCAACTCGATATCGAGTAATGTTACTCGAGATCGACAAGATCCAGTGGTTCCCGATTCCGATTCTGCGAAGGTAAGCCAAGGTATGAATCTTTCGTCTCCTATTTCAATTAAAGATTTATCTATACATGGGAGAGGTTTGCCTTGGTATGTGTGCTTATGCAGGATTTCCGATGACGATCCAAAGGAATACGAAGTAGGAGATATGGTCTATGTCTCTAAATCAAAGGATCATTGGTTTCCTAACAAATTCAATAAGAAGAAGATGGGACCATTCACGGTGAACAAGATCCATTCAGGAGGGATCCAGCTAAGGGACAAGAATGGAGTCTTATTTGAGGCCCAAGCTACATGGGCACTGCAGATGCCACCTTGAGCTTAACGGAGAAAGTCGGCCTAGCGACTATAAAATCTAGAGATTGTAAATAGACATTTATTTTAAGACTTGTTTTGACATTGTTGTTTTGTTTGTTTTAGGTTTTGGACATTGTTTTTAGGATTATTCTATTGTGGGTATTTCTTTTCTAACGAATCTTGCAGGTATGAAAAAAGCTACAGTCTTGTCGACATGAGGGTAGGTTCTCGACATCGACAAACCACATCGAGCAAGCCTGTGGTCGAGAAGATCACCCTGGAGGCAGCCAAAGAACTCGATGTCGAGGTGATGTTGTCGACATCGACAAGTCCTCGAGATCGACTAAGTTGTCGAGATCGACAAGCAATGCAGCACCACTTCACTCAATTTTTCCGACGATCTGCACACCTGTCTTGTGAGTTCCTTTCTCTTCCCTTGTTTTTTATACAGTGAGGACACTGTAATGTTTAAGTATGGGGTGGGGGAAGGGCTTACTTTATGCATATTTTCCACATTTAACATTATGTGTGCATTATTTCTTAGAATTGCTACATGGCTATTTTGGAATGCATTATTGATTTATTTGTTTATATGCATATTTTCCAAAAAAAAATTTTGAGAAAAATGACCCCCATTGAAATTTTCAATAATGTCATGGAAGCTTAAATTGGACTCGACGATGCAAAATTGGATTCATTAGAGATATAGCATGAAATTGCCTAGTAAAGGGAAGTCACAATGAAGTGCATATTTTCTTGAAAACCATGAAAGGAGGTAAAATTTGAAGTTGCTTTTGACATGTTGCATGATAAGATGATGGAGGACTTTATATTTCCATATAATGCTCATATGTTTATATTCCTAGCCTTACCTATGCTTATGCATTACACAGAAGCCATAATATGCCTTATTTCATATATTGCTCCACATGATCTAAATATTTGCCAATCTTTACCTTATCCGGGGATTATGTTGAGAATGATGTTACATTATGGAAATGTTATATGGTGTTTGTGTTGTTGTTATCATTATTGGAGTTTGGAGGGAAATTATTTGAAATATATGGAAAATTTAATGAGTGAAAGAAAATCCAATCACCTCAGGAGATAAAGGTAGATTGACCCTGCTCTCTAAGATAATAGTTTGGAGAGATGGGACACATTGTGAGGAGTCCAAAGCACTAAGTATCCGGGGCCATTCATGACACCCATGTTTGCGACTCGCGAGAAGGCAGTGCTGAGGTCAGAGAGGTAAAAGCATTATTATTGAAAAAAGCAATATGAAAGGTGATGAATCAAAGAAAGAAAGAATGTGGAATGAAATTCAAAGTTTGGAATGTACTCCATTTCCCCGGATCATTAACACCACATTGCCAAAAATTGCCCACCTTTTAGCCTTTTACCAATCTACTCCTTCATGAGCTTAAATTAAAGTCTTCTTGATTATCAATGCGTTGTCACGTATGAATGTTTTTTACATAAACCTCCTTTTGTGAGTAGATGTTGCTTTTACATATTTGCACATGCATGAATCTGTGAAACTAGTACCTTTTCGAGGATGGTAATTGATTGCAGGGTTATATAAGAATGAATCTGAGATGTTGAGAGTTTTAATTCCTTCCCCTGAATGACAAATAAAAGTATTGCTTGAGGACAAGCAAGCTTAAGTATGGGGTGTTTGTTGTGAGCCTAATTAGCCATGTTTTACATTATCTTTTATATCGATTTCTGCATGCATTTCATACATTTGGGCTTGAATGATACAAAATATGTGTAGTTTATGCTTAGTTGCAATATATGGAGGTCTACACAAGTTTTGGTTATATTTCGCAGAAATGGGACGCATTTTGGAGCTTAAAGGAAAGTCATGGAGAAGGCAAGAATGGTGCAGCTGGAGAGAAGGCCAATTTGCGGTTTTCATCATTCTGAATCAGGCTGTGATGTCTTCATGAGAGTTTTAGCCCTCGGAAAGAGCTTTCCATCGCATGGTCATATGCGTCAATCCGACAACCGAGGCAGCAGGAAAGTGCGTTTTACGAACAGAGCTAGAAGCTGAGAAATCTACTCGATGTCGAGAAGTGTTGTCGACATCGATAAGTTTCCAAATCGACAAATGTTCTAGAAATCGAGCACGAGCATCAGACGAAGAGACAACTCGACGTCGAGAACTTGTCGATGTCGAGGAGTCATGTCCAGAAGATTTGTCGAGCAGTTCCAGTGTCCGAGATCGAGGAGAAGTCCGAGGGAGAGATTACTTGCAAGCGAAGATTCGACGAATTCTATCCGAATCTATCAAGATCTATCAAGACCAAAGAAGATGTCCACACATTAGATATAATCCTAGTCTATCTAGTTTATTTAAATACATTATGCTATTTATTTATCATTAAAGCTTTAGATATAGTTTTTAGATATAGATATAGATGTTCTATCCTAGATTAGCAAGGAATAAGAGCACTATAAATAAAGCCCATGGGGATGGTTTTTCAAAAAATCCAATTTCAGTCAGAGACGAGTAGTTACAAGGAGAAGTTTAGGGAATTCTAAGGTTTTTAAGGTTTGCGAAAGTTGATTGCCAAGATTGTAAAGGCTTTGAATTTAGTTTTAATGCAAGTTTCTTTCATCAATTCAATGTCTGCGATTGCAATGAAGAGTGAGTAGTCCACCCACTTCTGGGGCTGGGGTGAGCCCGACGGTGGCCATGTGAGGCGATGCGATAAAGGTCAGATCTTGGGATTGCAATCCATCTTCTATCCCTATGAGCATGATTCTTTTGCGAGAGTTGAAGGTGATCCTTGTTTGTGTTATTGAAGCGAAAGTGATCTTAATGCAACATGGATTAATTATGTGAAAAAGGGTTAGTAACAATTAGGGTTTATGCGAGAGCCTCTATATTCCTATTTGTTAATAACGAAAGTTATTTAGATGGAAAGCATGATCTTTTATGCCTTTATGTGTTGTTTTGCATGATTATCGTTGTGGTGTTGAAACCCTAGCTTTGGAAGTCTTTAGTTTATTGATTTATTTCACCGAAATCTAAGTTTCTGTTCGAAAAGCACTTGCAATTTACTTTCTGTTACTTGTCGAGATCGAAGAAATCTTGTCGACATCGAGTACTTACTCGACATCGAGGAGTTCTTTTGTCGAGATCTAGTTCTTTGTTTTCTGTTTTGTCGATTTGCTTGCTGTGTCGACAAGTCTGTGTCGAGAAGTTGTCGACATCGACAACTTGTGTCGACAAGCTCGGTCGAGTTCTTTGGTCGAGTTACTTGCTGCTGTCTTTGTCGAGTTGCTTTGTTCCTTGCTTTCGTTTGCTTTGTTTTGTCTTCGCTTTGCTTTACTTTTTGTTATTTACTTTTATTTTAGTTGCCCTTCCCGGGATTATTTGTTTTCTATTTCTGTTTCTGTATTTGTTTCTGTGCCTTTTCTGCTGTGTCTGTGAGAATCTGATAGCTACCTGAGAACTGCTGACGTCCTTCCTCGTGGATTCGATCCTGACTTTTCTCTTACTACAACGGGAGGAAGTCTTGTATTTATTTGCTGAAACAGGGGAGTCTATCTGAACTTTATTTGATATCTATTTCAATACTTGACCAACTCCTGCAACAACAAGTTGCTTCTTCCGCGGCAGCGAGTGATCCGCTGCAGCGAGTGCTCCTGGTCGTCCTCGGCTTCGTCCTCGGCTTGTCGACCAGCTCTTCTTCTCGTCAACCCCGGGCATGGCGCTGAGGCTTCGTTGATCTCGACCAGTGGTCCTTGAGATCGAGTAGGGTCCGGAGCTAGGGTTGGTCTGACTCTTGATCAGGCTTTGTCGACCAAGCTGTGCCCGGACATGCTCGTCTAGGTCGAGTAGACCTACTCGAGATCGAGAAGATCTGACTTTTAGACTGGTTCCGCTGCTTCGACCTTGGCCTTCTGTAGTGATTTTCTGAGCTTTTCCGAGCTTCTGTAGAATTGCTGTAAAATGCCTCGATTTCTGCGAATTAAACAGAAACTGGTCTAGATTCCATAATTTTGGCAAATAAACATAAACTACATAGATTTTGTACTATCTTAGCCCAAATGCATAAATTGTATATAGAAATCGATATAAAAGTTATTGTAAAACATGGCAGATTCAGCTCACAACATTAAGGACTTACACATATGGTATACTTCTATCACCTTTCTCTCTATTTTTTTTTATGTTTATAAGTTCTTGCCTATTCTTTTCCCTTGAAACAATTCTGTTACATTTTATGGTCTTTGTTACCATTATAATTGTTTGCTTTACTCTGAATGTTGTTTGCAGATTCTTAGGAAATTGTTGCTTCTTCCAGAGAACAGTGTAAGGACCTATGCTGAAGCTGAGATTCATGTTGGGTGAGTTAGCATGCCTAATTTAAGAAGAAATTATGTTTTCTATGTGCTATTCAACTTTATTTGAAAAAAAATGCTTATTGGATTCTGCAACATTTTTTTTTATGCAGTCTAGTCTTTCGGATCTCAAAACTTTGTATCATGCTTCTCAAAGCAAGGAGGACGCTAGAATCATAGGGATGGGATGTTCTTAATATTAAGTCTATTTCAATCATTTTTCATCTCATCCAGTTTATCCAAAACATAAAAAAAAATGCCATCTCATTGTAAGTATATGGAGAAAGATGTTTCTTTCATGATATTGGGTTAGAACTTGAGATTCCTTAAATCTTGAAAGGTAGGTTTATTCTTTTTACTGAATTTTTACCGAAAGTTAATATTTATTTTGCAGTGAAGTGAGCGTAGAGGGCCTGGAGACTCTAGACTATCTTGACAACCTATCTGTAAGACAACGGTTAACTGAACAAGGCAATGCTTTGATTTTTGGAAATGAGGTAAAATGTTTTGTGTTGCTTAGAATCCTGCATTGTTGAAGAGTGAAGGTATAACTTCTGCATTGTTGAAGAGTGAAAGTATAACTTCTGCCTTTCTTATTTTAAATACTTCTAGCTATATTCTTGAGTAATTTGATGTCTTGATATTGTAGTTTAATGTGCCAAACCAAATACCTATAACATGGTAGTGTGATGCTCACTTGACATCATCATTGAGCTGTTTGTCTTCTAACCTCATATATTTGTATTCTTGAGTAATTTAATAGTTCTAGCTATCTTCTTGAGTAATTTGATGCCTTGATTTGGTAATTTTTTTCTATGCCAAGTAGAAAATTAATTGCTTACTTTTGAACTCCGGGCACTTTTTAGTTTGAATTGCTTAGTTAGTTTTGAACTCCTTATTCAGAAAGTTGGGTTATATACTTATCTAAGGTTGATCCTTATGTTTGTGCTGAGTGGAATTTCGATATCTCTTTTTATCCTACCAGTGAACTTAACTATGCTTCTGATTGTGTAATTATAGGTATGCTTAGGCAATCAAAATACAGTCATCTGACGGAGTTTCATATAGCTATTAAGCTTTTCGAGCGTGCCTTGGTTTCAGCTGTTACTTGGGACCTATTCATCAGTAGGTTCTTGTCTATATATTGATTTTGATTAATCATAGAAAAGCTCGGTTCACTAAGTTTCATGTATTTGTTAGCTTTTTCTGATTTCATTGAGGGGAACATGTGCGGTACTGAATTTAATCCATGCTCATTTATGTTTTATTATTTATGTAAATTTTGTATAATTAATAAAATTTTATTATATATGTAAACCATGTTTATTATTTTATTTTTAAATATTGGACTTTATAGCCCGGTTCTAAAGAATTCGGGCTAAAAAGCAGGGTTTTTTTTTTTAATTTTCCACCCACACTTAGCTACGACAGGCGACAGCTTGCCGTCGCTCACCCGTCGCAAATTTCTAGCTACGGCTATTTGCCGAAGCTACCAAATTTTTCCACCCCACAATTCGCCACACCCTATTTGTTGTAGCTAAGCCGAAGCTAGATCCCTTTTGCCACCTCTTGAATGCCTTTTGCCACGGTTTTTTGCCGAAGCCAATTTCAATTTTTTTTTGTAGTGTTTCCCACTGACAGCAGATTATGTTTAAACCCTGGCACCAGCAAGACTTCGTCAAGACAAATAGAATCATTTAACTGCAGTTTCCCCATTTCACTAACTTTCTTAATCGATCCATCAGGCAATCCTATAAGGACATGTTTATCTAGTCTGACTTTATCAAAGATTATGTGATCACTGGATATCATGTGATCTGTAGCACCTGTATCAACAATCCATTCCAAAAGGGATCCTTTATTATAACTATTTTCATGAGTGGAAGATGAAACTTTACCTGCAAAGTTGGCATATGCATTCTCAGTGGAAGCTTTGCCCTTCATTCTTTTCATGACTTCTTGAAAAACTGCATTCACCATAGCATTATCCATCTCCCCAACCTTATCAGTTCCTCCCAAGTCATCAAGAGGTGTGCTCATCACACTATTGTTCACTGATCCTGCTGCATTTGCAGATCGAACCTCTTCCTCCAGTTGTTCCTTTATGTTCCTCTTTTAAAGTTTTAAACCATTCTGGCACCCTATGAAGCTTGAAGCATTGTTTTGCAGTGTGTCCTCTATAGTTGCAATGAGTGCACTTCTGCTCATACTTGAGCCTCTTAAGCTCTTTCTAGTCTTTCCATTCCTTCTTCTGACCTTGAGAACTCTTATTCCCAAAATTTGAAGGTGAACTCTGCTGGCTTCTGTAATTTTTCTTGGCAGCAATGAAGGCACTAGCATCCATTGAGTTTCCTTGAGTCATACCAGCTGCATTTGACCCTGTCTCAATCTGCTGCAAAATGAAATAACCATGGTTGATTGTAGGAAGGGGGTCCATGGCTAAGATCTGATTTCTGGCTCCATCATAGTTCTCATTTAGACTGGCTAACAATTGCATAACATTAGTCCTTGAATCCATCTCTGCAAACTTCCTTTTAAGATCACATGTGCACTGTTTTAGTGCTTCACAAGAGCACTCAGGTATCCTCTCTAGAACCTGCAGTTCATCCCAATGCTTTTTCAAGGCATTGTAGACCTCTGCTAAGCTCATGCTCCCTTGACTAATATTGTTCAGTTTCCTCTGAATCTAAAAAATCAAAGGAGTATTTGTTTGCCCCAATCTCTTAATGAATTCATCCCAAAGCTGTTTAGATGAATCCATAAACATGAACCCTTCTGCTATGCTTTTGTTCATGGAATTTAAGATCCAGCATCTGACCATAAACTCTGCCCTTATCCACCTCTACAGATCAACATTAGTATCATCTGGTCTCACACATTCACCGGTAATGAACCCCAATTTATACTTAGCCCCCAATGCCATCATAACCCTCCTACTCCAGGTCATGTAATTAGTTCCATCAAAAGAAATACCCGCTAGTTGAGCCCCTGGATGATCTGAGTTAGACAAATACAGTGGATTATTGAGATTACATTGATGGCTTCCATCATTCATAGTGTTAACCGAGTTGTTTGCTTCAGTAGACATATTCCCTGTCTACTTTCCATAAAAGGAAAATCACTGATCTGTACCCACAAGCTCTGATACCATGTGAAGGACTACAAATGTCCTAGCTGCACCTGCAAGCTGTAAAGATTCCAAGCAAAATAAATGCTTCAATGCAACCTCATTCAGTGGAGGTGATAAAAGCCAAAAACGGCACAGCAGCAAAGCTGCAAATGATGATCCCAAAAACCCTACAGAAATGAGGTGACAAGTGAGCTTTTATAGTCCTAGGGTCCTACATCATGTGACAAGCATTCCCTTAGGCTTATTACAGCAAAAAACCAATAAAACAGTAAAATGTAAGGCATGAGCGAAGTGAGGAAAGATGACTAGAGGGACACAATGAGGGTCAAGACCATGAGGCCTAGAATGGTTCATGGTCTAGTCTTCATACTAACAAATCCATGAAGTCCACGAATCTTACAACAGGAATCTTAAGTTGCTGACACGGTTTAGCGTTCGGTCGGCACACAATATTATGTTTCTAACACCAGGGCTGGTCCTGATATTTTTAAGGTCCGAGGCGAGGTAAAATACAATCTTTATTTTAAAAAAATTATTAAACAATGTAAAATTTTAATTTATTTAACCATTATTAAATTCGGACTTTTTTATCGCTAAAAAAGAAATTTATGGAGTTTAAAGTAGTATATGAGTATGACTAATGCGGCAATATCTCGGTACGTATAACAAAACAAAAGATATTTAAGGTTTTTAAATTTACGAATAAACTTATATACTAAATTTTATTATATTTCCTTACAAGTCCGATTAAAAATACGTACATGAATTTTCTAGAGAGAAATAAAGGTGAAAATATCTTTTTTATATTCTATTTTTTACCATAAATGTAAATTGTATGATTAAACACTTAAAAACATATCGTTATTTTGCAAATTTATCCAAAAAAAATACTATATTCATTGAAATAAATTTATTGAAGTATTATTACTTAAAAACCACCCGTTTTATCATTTATAACAAAAATTGAAAAACAAAGACTTTTTTACACTATTTATCGCTGATTCGAAATATTGAATAAATTAATAAGTCACATGAGTTTTTTTTACATATAAATTTTAGTAAATATTTTATTATATGTAAATATAATAATACACAATACCCTAATTATATATAACGTAATTTTTTTCCCGGAGCCCTAGGCGACCGCCCCTTGGGCCTACCCCAAGGGCCAGCCCTGCCTGACACGTATTTCGTATTGGTTGGCATGCAACTGATCACTGGATTGTCCGTATTTCCGGTTCTTCTTCAATGACATCATCTCTACTTTCCCTCTCTCCTCTACCTCCCTTCTCTGCAAAAAGCTGATATTTCACTTCTTTCCTCTGCAATTAATGTTTTTCTCTCTCCCTTTTTCATTTAATGTTTCCTATCTCTCTCTTCAATGTCACCACTTGCAAGTTGCAAGTCTATTTTCTCTTTCCAACCCCTCTCTCATCTGCCACCGGTTACTTTTGCAAATTTTTTGATCCCATTGTTAATTTTATAAATTTTGTAAGGGGTATTATTTTTGCAAAAGACCAACAATTTTGGTATATTGAATACCAATTCCTCTGTACAAAAAGCAAATATTTTAACAGCTTGGAATATATTAAACGAGTTGTCAACTTACAAATATTGATCACGATATGTACGATTATATGCTTAGTCAAATAGACCTCTTCTTATGCGGAATAATTCATATTAATATTACGTACACGGTACACCCCCACATGTCACATCCACCCACAACACGCACTTATGTGTGTCTTTAACTGAAATAAATAATACTAGTGCAGTTCCCTTGTTAAAAAATAAAAATAAAATTTAAATAATGAAATAAATTAATATTATACCATTAAATAAAATATTAGTTTAATATTTTGAATTAAACTTATAAGACAAACTCATAAGAGAAGAGTATAATAGATTCATTAAAGATGGATTCTATTGTGATAGTATATGAAGATTTACAAATACATATAAGTTATATATTAATTTACTATTTTGAATTAAACCCATTAATTATTTCAAAGATAAAAATTAATTGCTAAAAGGAAATAAATCCATTAAAATTCTATTGTGATAGTATACAAAGATTTACAAATAGATATAAGTTATATATTAATTTATTATTTTGAATTAAACTCATTAGTTATTTCAAAAATAAAATTTAATTGCAAAAACGAAATAAAAAGGAAAGAGAAAAAAAATGAATGGTTAGAAAGGAGAGGATTAAGGTGGGCGTGCGTTACACACGGGATTTGTAAAATATATTATATTTTATAGAAGATATTATCATAATTTATTTACATTATATATTAGATATGTTATACTATTATAATAATATGAAAACGATATAGCAAAATAATATAAATTTGGATAAAAAAATATAATGCTTATATTATATCAATATATAATTATATATGTGGAAAAATGTCAATGTCTCACCTTCCTAGCAGAGCCGGGTTTGAGATTTGAAATGCCCGGCCGGGACAGGATATAAAAATGTCAATTTTAATATTGGCTCTACTATGATTTTTTGTTGTGTTAATGGATTGGAAAGTATGACAAAATAATCTGATAGTTCGACTACAAAGTTTAGGAGAATAGAGTTTTAAAAACTTTTGGATGGAGAGCACATAAAATGTCGAATACATCAACGGATGAACTACATGTACAAATGGACGCTGTAAAATGTAAATGTAAATGGATTAAATTGGATGAGTATGAACTATGGATCACTTTGTAATTTGATCGGTCTTTCAAGGTTTTGAAAATTAAAAAAAGAAAAAGAAAAAAGAGAGGAAAAACGACGAAAAGGCAGCACCAGTGCGACGACTTCTTTTTTCCTCCTTTCTCCCGGTTCCAATTCAATCATCCTCTTCCTTTCAATTTCTATCTAAACAATGAAATAGATCCTTCGTCAATTTTGATTTAAAATCGATCCTTCCGATATGTCGATCTGAAAAATCAAAGAGAGACGGCTCATTTCTCCCCCGCCCCAATTCAGTCATCCTCTTCCTTTCGAAACCCTAAAATCAATTTCTATGGTCTGTCCTCCAAAGCTTTCATAAAATCCAGAGATTTGACGTTATTCTTGCAGTTAACCTTTGTCAATTTCGATTTGAAAAAGAATCTTCCTCAATTTCGATCTGAAAAATTAAGGAGAGACAAAAATCGAACACCAGCATTACACTTTGGGATGAAGGTAACGATTCTTATTTATTTGTTTCCTCCTTAACTTTACCCAAGATTCATAACATGCTCGAACAATTCATGTCTTTGCATTTTATTTTGTCGAAGCATCACCCTTCTTATAACCGATTCGAAGGCAGTTGCATGATTGGGTGGATTTGGAGTAGTTTTGCTGTCACTAAGGAACTTGATTAGATTCGTATGGTAGGTAGTAGATTATTAGTTATGAGGTTTTGGGGGTTGAGATTGGTAATAGTTTATAAAATTCATTTAAACTTGCTTCATCTATACATGTATGATTGAATTAAAGAAGATCAGATTAATTTTCTAATTGAAGAATAAAATCGATAAAAATTAGACAGGAAGATGAATCAAAGAAGTTGGATAGGTATCCTTGCTGTCAGGTTTGTGAAAAAACCTGAGCTAAAGATGCAACTCAATGCTGCTAGACGCTGCTCACATCCTGTTTCACTGTTTACATGATTGGCTGTTGTTGTTGCAGGAGGATGGTCAAGTATGAAATAGATATGAAATATAGATCAGATCGACTTCCCTGTCTCAGCAAATAAATACAAGACTTCCTCCCGTTGTAGTAAGAGAAAAGTCAGGATCGAATCCACGAGGAAGCGTGTCAGCAGTTCTCATGTAGCTATCAGATTCTCACAGACACAGCAGGACAGACAAACAGAAGCACAGAAACAGAAATAAACCCGGCAAGGGCAACTAAAAACAAAAGCAAAGAAATAAAACAAAGACAGAAATAAAAGCAAGCAAAGACGAAAGCAAAGCAACACACTGGTCGATCTCGACGACAGCAACTCGAGATAGACAAAGACAGTCGACAACAGTAACTCAGAATCGAAAACAAAGCAACTCGACAAAGGCAAGTCAACTCGATCTCGACCAGAACAACTCGAGATCGACAAGAGTATGCAAAGACAGAAAACAGAAAATCGACAAAGAAAGCAGAAAACTAACTCGACCTAGACTAACTCTCCTCGACCTCGACAAAGGCAACTCGAGATCGACAAAGGCTAGGCTATGTCGACAAGAAACAGTGAAAAGAAAATAAAGAAAATAAAGAAAATAAAGAACAAATGCTTTTTGGGAATTTCGAACTAAACTGTATGTAAAAAGACTTCCAAGATTGGGGTTTGCAACAACAATAACCAAGCATGCATAAGGTAGAATCAAACAGATAATCATATAATTCGCATTAAAGGACTAAGCTTTCGCCTTTTCCAACAATTAGACAACTCTCTCGAGAAACCCTAATTGTCTCTACCGATTTTATGTTTATAATCCAAGTTGTTAGCATGGATCTCCATTAGATGGGCAATAAACACATCAACAAGTAGGAAAATACTCAAAACATGATAAAGGTTCGATCTTTACCTCAATTATGCATGGCTATCGTCGGGCTCGCCCCAACCCTAGAAGTGGGTGGACTACTCGCTCTTCATGGCAAACTCAGACATCCTTGATTGAAAGAAAATAACTTGCATTAACTAAATTCAACGATTTTACAATCCTGGCAATCAACTCTCGCAAACTGCCAAAACCCTAAAACCTTCGAACTCCCTAAACCGTCTCTGTGGAACTAACTCTTGTGTCTTGAATGATGAATAAAACTGAGCCTCATGGGCTTTATTTATAGTGATCTATTCCTTGCTAGTCAAGGATTAAATCATCTATCTCTATATCTAAATCTATATCTACTTGCTAAAAAGATAAATAAATTGTTTCATGGAAATAAATCCATAAGGGAAAGATAAAACTAAATAGGTAAGTCTTCATGATGTTGATAGATCTTGCCTTCCATGGATAGACCTGATAGATCGGATAGAATTCAGCAACTTTCGGATTCCTTCATGGCCAAGACATCCAAATTCTACTCGGACAAGCCAAGTCGAGAAGCTTCTGGAAGCTGGGTCTAGTCGACCTCGAGTAGGTCTCCTCGACCTCGAGTTGGGTGGCTCGGCTTGGCTTGACTCTGCTCGATGTGGCTCGGACTCTGGCTCACTGGTGCTCGTCGACCTCGAGTTGGCCTCGTCGATCTCGAGTAAGGCTGGTCATCGACATGGTCTCCTCGGGTGGCTCTCCTCGGGTTGCTCGGACATGCTCGGACAAGGACTCAGGTGCTCGTCGAGATCGACGAGCCCTAGTCGACCTCGAGTAAGGTTGGCCGACTAGGTCTTCTCGAGCTGCTCCATCCGCTGGCAGCGAATGGCTTGGTCCGCGGCAGCGAATTCTCTTTTCCGCTGCAGCGAGTGGAGTCGCTGGCAGCGAGTCTCGCCTGGTCGTCCTCGGCTTCGTTCATCGGCTTCTCGGGCAGCTTCTCCTCGTCGACTCCGGGCATGGGGGTCTGGGCTTCGTCGACCTCGACCAGAGCTTGTCGAGGTCGAGTTGGGTCCGGAGCCTGGGTGGCTGGCTTGCTCGATCAGGCCTTGTCGACCAAGACTTGGTCGGCCAAGTCTTGTCTATGTCGAGTAGGGCCCACTCGAGATCGAGTAGCCTTGTTTCTCAGACTTGTTCCGCTGCTTTGACCTTGGACTTCTGTAGTGGTTTTCCGAGCTTTTCCGACCTTCTGTAGAATTGCTGTAAACGCCTCGATTTCTACAAATTAAACAGAAACTGGTGTAGATTCCATAATTTGGCAAATAAACATAAACTACATAGATTCTGTACTATTTAAACCCACATGAATGCAATGTATACAGAAATTGATATAAAAGTTGCCGTAAAACATGGCAGATTCCGCTCACAACAGCTGTTTACATTATTAAGGGCATTACTTTTATAGTTTTATGTTGTTTGGCATTTAAAATACACAAATGCTAAACCCGAGTTTAAGCCTATTAGCTCAAAATTAGAAGAGTGTTTTCATAAATCATAAAGATGAGGGTTCAAATCCCGCATAGGCTTCGTATACGTGATGTTAAAGTATCATAGGTAAAATTAGTCTAAAATGAGATGGAGAAGAGGCAATGTGGTTGCATGATCTCTATTCTTTAGCTCTTCATTAGGGATGTTGACTTCAGGAGTGAGGTAAAAATGTTTCTATTTTGAAGTTGTTATGTTTTACTTGATACTTGGTTCCGTGAATGGTAAATTTATATGGTATGCAGTTTTAAAAGATGGTATTGTGAAGCTAAAATCAATGAAATTCATTTAATGAGTTGTTTAAAAAGTGAAGTAACAACTATCAAGGCATCAAGATGTTGAAATTTGGGATTTTATAAAGGCACTGAAAGGAAAAAGCTCTAAAAAGGGGGATTTTGATTTACTTTTAACAAATATACTGCAATTTGATTTTTTTCATTATAATTTATAATTGCTGAGTGACTTAACAAAAGCATGTGAAAGATTCGCAAAAGTATACATCAAAAACTGCTTCTGGATGGAGGATACACTGAACTGAAAAGAAAAGAACAAATGGTGAATTTGATTATCATATGTGAAGGAATCTAAAGTAGCATAAAGGTGGCCTTGTACAAAATAACAATGTAAAATGAGATGGCTCCAAGGAAATGTGCTTACATGATCTTTAAAAGATCCTAAGTACCACTTTCAAAGATCCATTCTGGTTTCATATTTCTATTCTTGTTATGCATCATTCTACTTATGAAAACATAAACCTAGTAATACATGAAGAAGGTGATTTGAAAGAAATGAAAAGATAGGGAAGGTGATACCAATAGGGTGCAAGAAGGGGAAAGCAATGAAGATTGCAATCCTGAAATAGATAAATGTAAAAACATTAGTAAGTAAACGACTAAAAGTGGGCTGAGAAGAAGTAGAAAGTGAATGAAGATGAAGCAGGAAAAAGAAGAATGTAAGCCACGAGAAAAAGAAGAATGGGTTATTAGCGACCAAAGTTTTAGTGACAAATTATTATTCCTCGATAAATGTTGTATTTTGCGAGGAACATAACCACCCCTCATAAAATTGGACGAGAACATTAGCGAGGAACCTATATTTCTTGCTAAAAATGACAATCAACAACAAATTTTTCGGTTCATCACTAATTGTTGTCATATTGTAGTCGTCTAAAGTGTAAGAGCAATCGCGACAAATTTAAAGTTTTTATTGAGGAATATTTTCATCGCTAAAAATACATTTATCGAGGAAAGTTCAATTTTGTCGTTAAATATTTGATGGGAATTATGCAAACTCTGCCAAATTTATTAGCGATAAATATTTGAATGTCTCACTAAAATTATGTGTTTCTAGAGAAAATAATTTGTCGCAAAAAATATCAACTAGTGAGGACATTCCGTTTTCGTCGTTATTTGTTTGAATTAAAATTGAGAAATGTCCCAAATTCAGTTGTGAGAAAAGTTTAAATTCCTCACTAATAGTTTATATTTTACGGGGAACATTTTTTCTCCTTAAAACAACCATACATCAAGGAATAACAATTTCGTCACTAAAAGTATATTTTCATCGCAAAAGTACATGTTTGACAATAAATGATTTTATGTTGAAAAACTATTTGACGATTGAGAAAGTATTAATTTCATCGTTAGTAGTATGAGGAAAAACTATGTCCCAAGCGCAAAATTCTAAGTTTACAAAAATATAAATTCATCGCAAAAAAAATACATGTTTAGTATGTTAATATGGGTTAAAATAATAAAAATCAACACTAAAAAATCAAAGGCTATGAAAGTATACATTTCTCGGTGTTTGCTACTTTGTTTATGTAGGAAGGTTGCCCATTAATTCACTGAATGAATGATATTTTCATTTAAGTTAATATTTGCCTATGCGGGATTTGAACCCGCATGTTTGTGCATGAGCACATTGCTCTACCAATTGAGCTAATAGGCATAAAAATTACACGAAATACTATTTAACATGGACTTAATTCCTGTGTATTTAGTTCCCCGATGGCTTTGAGAATAAAATATGTGCTGTCTGGCAAAATGTTAAGTCCCAGAGTGAACAGAGTCGGTTCTACGTTCGAGTACACTCTAATACTGTTGCATCAAAAAGCACAGGGTTTTAGAATTTGGCTGACGGTGATGAAGAGAAGAGAACTATCATTACTCAAACCTTGGATTATGAGACAAGTACGCAGAAGGGTTGATTCGGCATCTCAGCCTGGGCAGTTAGAACACTGATACTTCCATCTTCAGTGCTTACATATATTGACTGACTATCACAGGAGTATGTCGCATGTCGATCTCTCTTTTGACAAAAAGCTGCACGTATTAGGGATGCTTCTGCATTATTAGTTACTTACCTGCTTCAGGCATTCAAGTTTAGGTGCTTCATATATGGCAATCTGAGTGGAATGAACAGCCAAAATATGTGTTCGATCTTTGATGAAATCGAACTCTTGTGTCGGAAAATGAGTTGCCACCCAGTACTTCTTCTGACTCTTCCACACCCATGCCTGTCTTCAGCTAAAAGAGAAGGTTCACAACTTGTTGATGTCACAATCATCCAAGATAGAAAGTGACGACGAAAGCCAAGCAACTATTGGAGTTCCTCCTTGAAGACTAAATCAGGTCATTGTCGCTGGAGGTGCCCGTTGATACATTCAACCATTATTGGGCTATCTTGATCGATTACCCTATATCCGCAGCTCTGCTGATCTCATCCGAAGCATATCTACATTGCCTGATTATAATTATGTGATTCCTCTTCAGTAGGCTAAGGTTATAGCTGCGGTGAACGTTTTTTCCATGCTATCACAAGGGGCCACGTTCTGAATTTAATGCCTCAATATGAACACTTACAGAAAACATTTCAAACAGTTGTATTGTAATTTTTTTTCATTATAATATAATTTACAGTAATATGCATAAAAAAAATTAAACAAAACCCAACCTTATATGCCCCAAAGAATTTAAATCTAATCAATACATTAGAATAATCATACCTTTTCTGTCTAAAAAGAATCACAAATAGAACCAATCTGCATACATGTGTTAATCCATTTTGAATTCCTTATACTAGTGCAAAATCATCTTTCATCTAGAGAAACGGAACCCCATCTCCTCTCACCTAGACTCTTGCCGGACAGCACAAATTTTATTCTCAAAGCCATCGGGGAACTAAATACACATGAATAAAGTCCATGTTCAACAGTATTTCGTATTTCCTACTTCTTGGTTTAGGCAAGTGTCATGTTGAGATGAGCCTAGATAATCATCCTGTAGGACTAGATGCGTTGATTTCCATGGAAGATAACATGAGCATAAAGAAAGAGAAATAATTCAATTTTCGATAAAAAGAGGTCACAAAATGAAAATGAATCTCATGCTTACTTTACATACCACTGTTGGAAGCAATTACCTCAGAATTTGAGATTGGACCTATTGATTCTCTTTTCATGCACTAGCATCATCCTTGCTGGCCTCAGAAGCGGTTGCAGCAGCTACAACTCATTTCATTACGAAGTATTCGTCCTGTCAGCATGAACAAGGTTCTTGGCCATGGATGGGTTCACACACTTCTTTTTGCCGGGTAGTACTTTGAGGGAACAACCAGCTGCCTCCATCTTCTCTTTCGCAGATGATAACACAACGCAGAAATAGAAAAGTATGACTATGGATAACTTTTTGGACCAAACTGAGTAGATGTAAACTTTAACAGATAGAAGGATCTAAAATTAGCCCCAGGAGATACAACACACCAGTTACTCACAAATCAAAAGGAACACAAAAAACAGCAACCATGTCTACAAATCAGCTACCATAGAGACCAAACACAATAATGAACTCACCTAGGCATTTCAACAAACACCTTAGGCGCACCAAAAAAAGGTCGAAGTATACAATTACAAGTCTCACACTATCAATTAAGCACCTTAATAATGCTATGAAAATAGTAACATCGCCAATTCATCCACAAAATAGTATTCAATGATACAAATGTCATTTGAATCATTTGCGTTGTGGTGATCTATTAGCTACTAGATTGTTATGGCTGAATTTTGACGAAACTTGAAGAGAAAACATTTTTTTTTGGTAAACAACTTGAACATAAAACTAGTAAACTTTATTCAATCATGGAAAAGATCAAGCAAGCAACTAACTCATGACACATGAGGGTTTGAAATCTCATTGATTAGTAACTATAATTTTGAGAAACATATATGCAATGAAACTCGCTTTCTGTAAGACTTGGATCACATGGCAGATTGTATCTTTCAAATATTAAGAGATAATCTGAAGGTGGTTCCTTGTGTGCATGAGATTTCATTTGGTTGAATGAATTTCAGCCAATAGGACTCAACAAACACTATTCATGAAGCTTTTTTTTACTTCGTTAGCTGTCACAATTCCTACAGACGGAAAGCCGGCCAATATTCAGCAACAGATATATGCTAAATCAAAATAACAAGAATATACTAAATGAAACCAAAACATCTACTTGATTGCTTTGCGATGAAACATAATATGGCAATAGAACATGTAATGAGCTGAAACAAACAACACATACAAGTTTCTTACAAATGAAGACGATGGTTAGGGGATTTACAGACCCAGGTGACCTAGCAATTCATTGAAACTCTCAAGGATCCCACCAGACAACCCATTCAGAGAGAGCTTCAAGGATCTGAGAGAAGCCATACTCCCCAAGAAATCAGGCACTGGGCCAACTAAGTTACAGGACATCAATGAGAGATTAGCCAATTGGGCGGAATCAGCAAGGGTTTCAGGAAGTGACCAGCCAGTGGTTGCATTCAAGGGATTGTAATCCAAGGCCATGACCTCTAAATCAGTCAACCCATCAAAGAATTCAGTCGGGATCGAATCAAAAGTGTTGTAATCTAAGTAGGCATACCTAAATTCAGTGGCGATCGACTGCCTGCCGGCGAGGCTGGACTGAAGACAGGGTCGGGGAGGCCCTGGAGGCCGGACGCCGGCCACTCGCGCCCCACCGTGAAGCCTGACGCATGTCTTCTTCGATTTCGGGCCATCGCCCTGTGCTGCCTGTTGTGCAGTTCGCCTTCGCGTTGAACTTCTACGCTTCGCCCAACCTTTACGCTCTTCGCTGTTGCAAAAAAAGTCCGGATGATAATAAGATAATTTAAAAAAATAATAAAAATAATAATACAGAAAGGGATAGAAGAGATATAAAGGGATAGAAGAGATATAATAATAATAATAATAATAAATAATTGGGATAGTCCGGAGAATAAGATATATAATTTTATTTGGTGTTAGGTTAATGCCAAAGGTTTACATAGATGACAAAGGTTTACTTTTTAAAGTTCAAAATTTGGAGAATTGAAGACGTTCTTGATTGAGCACAATTGCATTAGATCAATCGTAAAGTCGGAGGATAGACCTTGATCATCTACTACTACCACACCGTACAAGACATTAAGGTGAGTATATTAGGCTTTAAAATCCTTTGTCATGTTTGTTAGTGATTAGTGTGGTGCACGTTCATTGTTCGGGGTTAGAGTAATATGATTGTGCACGACTGATATCAATGTTCTGGTATATAGGTTGTCTTTGTTATATAATTGTTTTTGTTCTTAGGATGGATCGAAGTTGGATGTATTTGCAACACAGATTTCAACCTGCCTTCACCAATGGTTTAAAAAAATTCCTGGAAGCGGCCAAGGATCATGTTAATGAAAATGGGGAGACTCGATGCCCGTGTCGTGAGTGTAGAAACGGAGAACTCTTGCAATTGGAAGAAGTTCGTAAACATATCATGTTAAAAGGGTTTCAATTTAATTATTCAGTATGGACTGACCATGGGGAAGAGATGAATAGTGATGATGGAGGCGATGACTCATATGATGGCGGTGATGATGATGATGATGTTGGGTTTGATGATGGTTCTGATGAAGATGTGCAGATGATGGACATGTTAGATGATGTGCAGAGAGGGACGGAGATGGATGAAGATGATATAAGTGATAGTACACAGACAAAAAGATATGATGATATGTTTGGTGAAGCCCTGAAAGAGTTGTATCCGGGTTGCAAAAATTTCACTGCATTGAGTTTTATTTTAAAACTCATGCACACAAAAGTACTAGGTCGCTGGAGCAATAAAAGTTTCAATTCTTTATTGAAAATATTGAAAGATTCTCACCTAGAAGGGGCAGCTATCCCTTCATCGTTTTACGAAGCCAAGAAAATGTTGCGTGATTTAGGCATGGGGTATGAATGTATACATGCGTGTAAGCATGACTGTGCATTGTTTTGGAAAGAGAATGCAAAGCTTGAAGAATGTCCTGTGTGTCATGAGCCTAGATACATGTCGAAAGAAGGAAAAGGCAACAAAATCCCACAGAAGGTATTGCGTTATTTTCCAGTAAAGGACAGACTGAAGCGACTATATATGTCTAGACATACAGCTACAGATATGAAATGGCATAAATTGAAACGTCAGTCTGAAGAAGGTTGCCTTAGACACCCTGCCGATGCTGAACAGTGGAAGACTTTTGACTTAGAGTATCCCGATTTTGCTAGGGAGTACAGAAATGTCAGGTTGGGGCTCGCTACAGATGGGTTCAATCCATTTGGGAACATGAGCACCAGTTACAGTATGTGGCCCGTGATTTTGGTGCCTTGTAACCTTCCTCCATGGAAGTGAATGAAAGGGATTTTTTCCATGATGTCATTGTTGATTCCTGGTCCCCGGGCACCTGGGAAGGATATCGATGTATATCTTCGTCCTTTAATAGACGAGCTAAAGGAATTATGGGAAGTTGGTGTTGATGCTTTTGATGTTTCTACCAATCAACGATTTACCCTGAGAGCATGTGTCCTTTGGACTATAAATGATTTTCCGGCTTATGGGAATTTATCAGGTTGGAGCACGAAGGGGTATTTAGCTTGCCCAGTATGCAATGAAGACTTAACTTCAGATCGGCTGAGAGGAAAACTATGCTATATGGGTCATAGACGTTTTTTACCAGAAAATCACGTGTGGAGAAGGAGTAAGGAATATAATGGAAAGGTTGAACATAGGGCACCTCCAAGGATTTTTTCTGGTGAGGATAAGTTAAAGCAGTTAGACCGGGTTCATAAAGGCAAACCAGGTAAATCTCTATGTAATCCAGATTTGAAAAGAAAACGGCAGGCCTGCGAATTGAACTGGAGTAGAAAAAGCATTTTCTGGGAGTTACCGTACTGGTCAAAGTTGGATTTACAGCATAATATTGATGTGATGCATTGTGAGAAGAATGTCGGTGAAAGTCTTGTAGGAACATTGCTGGATATTGAGGGCAAGACAAAAGATACGCACAAAGCTCGTTTAGACCTTGCAGATATGAACATAAGGAAAGAACTGCATCTGAAGCAACATGGAAATCAGCTAAAGAAGCCTCCTGCTAGGTACACACTGAAAGTCGAGCATCGACGACTTCTTGCTAACTTTTTGAAGAATGTTAAATACCCTGATGGGTATGCTGCAAATATTTCAAAAAATTTGAGCATTATTGACGGGAAGATATCTACACTTAAGAGTCATGACTGGCATGTTCTATTGCAACGCCTTATCCCTGTGGGTATACGACCTTTCTTGGACAAAGATGTGTGCACTGCAGTCGTTGAGTTGTGCATATTTTTTCAACAAATTTGTGCAAAGACCTTAAAAGTGTCAGAACTAGAAAGGTTACATACTGAGATAGTTTTGATACTCTGTAAACTGGAGAGAATTTTCCCATCGGCGTTTTTCGATGTGATGCCTCACCTATCCGTACATTTACCTAGGGAGGCTATTCTAGGCGGGCATGTCTCGTATAGGTGGATGTATCCATTGAAAGATATTTGGGGACTTACAAAAAATACGTGTCAAACAAAGCTCGGCCGGAAGGTTCAATTGCTGAAACATATGTTGTGAATGAGGCAATTACATTTTGCTCGATGTATTTTCGCGAAGTTGAGACACGTTTCAATCAAGTGGAGCGTAATGATGATCTTCAAACTGAACATGAAGGTGGCTTGTCGGTTTTTTCCCAAAGGGTTCGTCCATTCAGCGGGAAGAAATTCGTAGCGATTGATCAAGATGATTTAGATAAAGCTCACTGGTACGTGCTCAACAATTGCGATGAAGTCCAACCATATATGAAGTAAGTGAGTTTAAGTACGAGTGGTTTATATTGAAGAATTTTATATTTTTATAATACAACTTTATTTTATTTATTGTGTTTAATCACTTGCAGGAAACATGAGGATGAGTTGAAACAAAAAACCAATGATGATAATTTATTTACTAGACAGAAAGAGGAATTTCCGAATTGGTTTCGCCAAAGAGTATGTACTAATCTATCAGTATTTAGTGTATGCGTGGATTATTTGGTTTTGTTTAATCTATGTTAAAGTATTAATTTAATTTTTTAAATTATCTTTGTAGATGAGTAACTTAGTCCAGAGTGGAGAAGTTTCGTCAACTGATGCACTTTATTGTTTGTTGTTGTAGGGAGGAAATCGAGTATGAAATATAACAAATATAAATCAAACCAGATTCTGCCCACGCAAATAATTACAAGACCTCCTCCTGATGTAGCAGCGGGAAGTCAGGATCGATCCCCGAGGAAGCGTGTCAGCGGATCCTAGGTAGCGGATAAATCTCACGTAAGTCGACCACAGGGGTACTCGAGCTCGAAAAGGGTTTAGTCGACAGAAGCTCGGATAGTCGAACACAGCAGCAGGTCCTCGGCACTGGTGGTCGATCTCGACAAGAGGCTACTCGAGGTCGAGTTGGCTCGTCGAGGTCGAGTTGGGGCTTCGTCGATTCCTGCACACTTGAGCAACAGCGACTCTGGGTCGAGGATCAGTCTACTCGAGGTTGACTAGAGGTAGTCGAGATCGAGTAAGGCAGGGGACAAAAACGAATGAAAATAAAGAGAAAATAAAGAACAAATGCTTTTTGGGTTTCGACTAAACTTAATGTAAAAAGACTTCCAAGATTGGGGTTTGCAACAACGATAACCAAACATGCGTAAGGAAGGATCAAACAGATAATCATGTGAATCGCATTAAAGGATAAGCTTTCGCCTTTTCCAACAATTAGACAACTTTCTCAAGAAACCCTAATTGTCTCTACCGATTTTATGTTTATAATCCAAGTTATTAGCATGGATCTCCATTAGATGGGCAATAAACACATCAACAAGTACGAAAATGCTCAAAACACGATAAATGTCGGATCTTTACCTCAAATATGCATGGCTATCGTCGGGCTCGCCCCAACCCTAGAAGTGGGTGGACTACTCGCTCTTCATTGCAAACTCAGACATCATCGATTGAAAGGAAATAACTTGCATTAACTAAATTCAAACCCTTTACAATCTCGGCAATCAACTTTCGCAAACTGCCAAAACCCTAAAAACTTCAAACTCCCTAAACTGTCTATGTGGAACTACTTCTCTTCCTCCGAAATTGAATGAATAAAACTGAGCCCCTAGGGCTTTATTTATAGGCTTCTAATCCTTGCTATTCAAGGAAATAAGATATCTATCTATATCTAAAAAGCTTAAAAGATAAATAAAAGACATAATGGAATTAAATCAACTAGAAAAAGATAAATCTAACTAAGGTAAGTCTTCACGTCTTGATAGATCTTGTCTTCCATGGATAGAATTTGATGGAATCGGATAGAATCTTCCGCCTTCGCGCCCAAGCAATCCAAATCCGAGTAGAGTTGATCAATCCGCGTCGAGCAGCTTCTGAAAGTCTAGTCGACCTCGACAAGACCCTTGTCGATCTCGAGTAGGGGTCTTGGTCGACTTGGCTTGGTTCGTCGTCTCGGCTAGCTGGTGCTCGACAGACTCGGACATGGCTCCTGGCGCTCGTCGGTCTCGAGTAGACCTAGTCGACTTCGAGTAGACTGGCTCGCCGACTAGGGTTTCTCGAACGACTCTCCTCGAGGGGCTCCGGATCTGGACTCTGGGCTCGTCGATCTCGACCACCTCTTGTCGAGATCGAGTAGGGTTTGTCGAAGATGGCTCTGGTGGTCTCGTCGAGGACTCCTCCTCGGACTTGCTCTGGGTCGCTTGTCGATCTCGACAAAGGCTCGTCGAGATCGAGTAGATCTGTGCTCGGCTCCTCGTCCTCGGCTTCTTGGGCATCTCTTCTCCTCGTCGACTCCGGGTGGTGGTGCTGGGCTTCGTCGACCTCGACCAGTGCTTGTCGAGATCGAGTAGGGTCCGGAGCTCGGGTGGCTGGCTCTCTCGATCAGGCTTCGTCGACCAAGACTGGTCGGCCAAGTCTTGTCTATGTCGAGTAAGCCTACTCGAGATCGAGTAGCCTCGACTCTCAGGCTGGTTCCGCTGCTTTGACCTTGGACTTCTGTAATGGTTTTCCGAGCTTTTCCGACCTTCTGTAGAATTGCTGTAAAACGCCTCGATTTCTGCGAATTAAACAGAAACTGGTGTAGATTCCATAATTCGACAAATAAACATAAACTACATAGATTCTGTACTATCTAAGCCCAATTGAATGCAATGTATACAGAAATCGATATAAAAGTTACTGTAAAACATGGCAGATTCCGCTCACAACAAACACCCCATACTTAAGCTTGCTTGTCCTCAAGCAATACTTTTATTTGTCATTCAGGGGAAGAAATCAAAACTCTCAACATCTTAGATTCATTCTTATATGTCCCTGCAATCAATTACCATCCTCGAAAAGGTACTTGTGTCACAGATTCATGCATGTGCAAATATGTAAAAGCAACATCTACTCATAAAAGGAGGGTTATACAAAAATAATTCATATGACAAAGCATTGATAATCAAGAAGACTTTAATTTAGCTCATGAAGGAGTAGATTGGTAAAAGGCAAAAGGTGGGCAATTTTTGGCTATGTGGTGCTTTTGATCCGGGGAAATGGAGTACTTTCCAACTTGAGTTTCATTCCACATTCTTTCTCCATTTAATTCATCACCTTTCATAATGCTTTTATTCATATTAATGCTTTTACCTCTCTAACCTCAGCACTGCCTTCTCGCGAGTCGCAAACATGGGTGTCATGAATGGCCCCGGATACTTAGTGCTTTGGACTCCTCACAATGTGTCCCATCTCTCCAAACTATTATCTTAGAGAGCAGGGTCAATCTACCTTTATCTCCTGAGGTGATTGAATTTTCTTTCACTCATTAAATTTTCCATATATTTCAAACAATTTCCTTTCAAACTCCAATAATGATAATCATCACAAACACCATATAACATCTCCATAATGTAACATCATTCTCAACATAATCCCCGGATAAGGTAAAGAATGGGCAATATTTAGATCATGTAGAGCAATAATTGAAATAAGGCATATTATGGCTTTTGTGATGCATAAGCATAGGTAAGGCTAGGATATAAACAATGAGCATTATATGGAAATATAAAGTCCTCCATCATCTTATCATGCAACATGTCAAAAACAACTTCAAATTTTACCTCCTTTCATGGTTTTCATCAAAATAATGCACTTCATTGTGACTTCCCTTTACTAGGCAATTTCATGATATATCTCTAATGAATCCGATTTTGCATCGTCGTGTTCAATATAAGCTTCCATGACATTATTCAAAAATTTCAATGGGGGTCATTTTTCTTAAAATTTTGGAGAACATGCATATAAGCATATAAATTAATAATGCATTCCAAAATAGCCATGTAGCAATTCTAAAAAATAATGCACATATGTCAAATATGATCAAATAAATCAAATATGCATAATGTAAGCCCTTCCCCCACCCCATACTTAAACATTACAGTGTCCTCACTGTATATAAAAAAAACAAGGTAAGGGTAGAGGAGGAAACTCACAAGATTATGTCGAGGAGGCAAATCAGTCTAGGTCGAGTAGAGATGCTGGTCGATCTCGAGTACGGTGTACTCGATCTCGAGTAGGCTCGTCTGCGTCTGGTGGTTTTCGAAGTCGAGGAGCTCTGGTGGCTTGTCGATGTCGAGTATGTCTACTCGATCTCGAGTAGATCCTGGCTTCTTGTTGTAGGAGGAAATCGAGTTCAAAATATAGAATATAATTCAAACTAGACTGTGCCTACGCAAAATAAATACAAGACCTCCTCCTGATGTAGCAGCGGAAGTCAGGATCGAATCCACGAGGAAGCTGGTCAGCGGATCCTAGGCAGCGGCGTAATCTCACGGACAGAAGTCGACTACAGGGGTCCTCGAGCTCGACAAAGGGTTTGTCGACAGAAGCTCGGACAGTCGAACACAGCAGCACTCCTCGGCAAGGTTGGTCGATCTCGACAAGAGGCTACTCGAGGTCGAGTTGGCTCGTCGAAGTCGAGTTGGTCAGGTCAAGAATCTGCACACAGTAAGCTACAGCGACCTTGGTCGAGGATCAGTCTACTCGAGATCGACTAAGGGTAGTCGAGGTCGAGTACAGCAGGGACGAAAACGAATGAAAAGTAAAGAAAATAAAGAACAAATGCTTTTTGGGAATTTCGACTTAAACTGAATGTAAAAGGACTTCCAAGATTGGGGTTTGCAACAACGATAACCAAGCATGCATAAGGTAGAATCAAACATATAATCATGTGAATCGCATTAAAGGACTAAGCTTTCGCCTTTTCCAACAATTAGACAACTCTCTCAAGAAACCCTAATTGTCTCTACCGATTTTATGTTTATAATCCAAGTTGTTAGCATGGATCTCCATTAGATGGGCAATAAACACATCAACAAGTAGGAAAATGCTCAAAATATGATAAAGGTTCGATCTTTACCTCAATTATGCATGGCTATCGTCGGGCTCGCCCCAACCCTAGAAGTGGGTGGACTACTCGCTCTTCATCGCAAACTCAGACATCATTGATTGAAAGAAAACAACTTGCATAAACTAAATTCAATGATTTTACAATCCCGGCAATCCAACTCTCGTCGAATGCCAAAACCCTAAAACCTTCGAACTCCCTAAACTTCTCCTTGTAACTACTTGTCTCTCTCTGAAATTGAATCTGAAATTGAATTGGAAATTGAATCTGAGCCTCATGGGCTTTATTTATAGCCTTCATTCCCTAGCTATTCTAGGAAAGAAGATATCTATCTATATCTAAAATGCTTAAAAGATAAATAAAAGACATGATGGAATTAAATCAATTAGGAAAAGATAAAACTAATTAAGGTAGGTCTTCATGATGTTGATAAATCTTGTCTCCCATGGATAGATGATGATAGATTTCGGCCAAATCTTGTCGAGTAGGCCTACTCGATGTCGAGTAGCCTTGACTCTCAGATTTGTTCCGCTGCTTTGACCTTGGACTTCTGTAGTGGTTTTCCGAGCTTTTCCGACCTTCTGTAGAACTGCTGTAAACGCCTCGATTTCTGCGATTTAAACAGAAACTGGTGTAGATTCCATAATTTTGGCAAATAAACATTAATTACACAGATTATGTACTATCTAAACCCAAATGAATGCAATGTATACAGAAATTGATATAAAAGTTACTGTAAAACATGGCAGATTCCGCTCACCACACTTCTCCTCCTCGTCGTCGTCGACTTGGCCTTCGACGACTCTGACTGGTTTTCAGGGACTTCTTCCTCCACTTTTCGCAATCCTTATGTGCTTGCCGACCTACAAGTGTTAGATTCCATACCAAAAAACAAGACTATCCATATGAAGTTCTTAAAAAGACATAAAACCCAAAAACAAAAACAAAAAACCAAAAAGCAAAACCAAATAAAAGTCCCAAAAGTTAATAAAGTCTATATACACGCTCTAGATTTTAGAGTCGCTAGGCCGACTTCTCCGTTTGCGCTCAAAGACCATTTTTGTGGGGCCCGCTCATGCTTGGGCCTTCTCCTGGATCATCTAGGTCCTGATGGTAGTACGCAAGCTCAGCTGATAGGTGGTTGCTTGCATCATCTCCTTTCTCCTTCTTCTTCTTCCTTGTTGTCTTTAATTTCTGTTCGGACCCAAAACAGAAATTTTTGGGCTTGGGGCTACTCGATGTCGAGTACTGGTGGTCGAGGTCGAGTACAGGGACCCCATCTACTCACAAAAGGAGGGTTATGCACAAACAATTCATACGTGACAAAGCATTTGATAATCAAGAAGACTTTAATTTAAGCTCATGAAGGAGTAGATTTGGTAAAAGGCTAAAGGTGGGCAATTTTCTGGCAATGTGGTGCTTTTATGATCCGGGGAAATGGAGTATTTCCAAACTTGAGTTTCATTCCACATTCCTTTTCCATTCGATTCATCACCTTTCATATTGCTTTTCTCAATAATATTGCTTTTTTCAATCATAATGCTTTTACCTCTCTAACCTCGGCACTGCCTTCTCGCGAGTCGCAAACATGGGTGTCATGAATGGCCCCGGATACTTAGTGCGTCGGACTCCTCACAATGTGTCCCATCTCTCCAAACTATTATCTCAGAGAGCAGGGTCAATCTACCTTTATCTCCTGAAGTGATTGGATTTTCTTTCACTCATTAAATTTTCCACATATTTCAAACAATTCCCTTCCAAACTCCAAATATGATAATAATCACAACAACCATATAGCATCTCCATAATGTAACATCATTTTCAACATAATCCCCGGATAGGGTAAAGAATGGCAAATATTTAGATCATGTGGAGCAATATTTGAAATAAGGCATATATATGGCTTTTGTGATGCGTAAGCATAGGTATGGCTAGGATATAAACAATATGAGCATTATATGGAAATATAAAGTCCTCCATCATCTTATCATGCAACATGTCAAAAGCAATTTCAAATTTTACCTCCTTTCATGGTTTTCAAGAAATAATGCACTTCATTGTGACTTCCCTTTACTAGGCAATTTCATGCTATATCTCTAATGAATCTAATTTTGCATCGTCGAGTTCAATATAAGCTTCCATGACATTATTTCAAAAATTTTAATGGGGGTCATTTTTCAACACTTTGTGGAAAACATGCATATAAGCACATAATTCAAATAATGCCTTCCAAAAATAGCCATGTAGCAATTCCAAGAAATAATGCATATATGTAAAATATGATGAAATAAATCAAATATGCACAAAGTAAGCCCTTCCCCCACCCCATACTTAAACATTACAGTGTCCTCACTGTATAAAAACAAGGTAAAGGGTAAAGAAAGAAACTCACAGGATCATGTCGAGGAGGTAAAGACTGCATAGGTCGAGTAAGTTGCTTGTCGACATCGAGTACCCCTTACTCGATCTCGAGTTGGCTTTGCTCTGCGTCTAGTGGTTTCAGAAGTCGAGGAAGGTCTGGTCTTGTCAACATCGAGTTGGCCTACTCGAGATCGACTAGCTCTGGGCTTCTCCTCTTCGTCGTCGTCGACTTGGCCTTCGTCGATTCTGACTGGTTTCAGGGACTTCCTTTTCCACTTTTCGCGATCTTTAGATACTTGTCGACCTATAAGTGTTAGATTCCATACCAAAAACAAGACTATCCATAGGAAGAAACCAAAAACAAAAACCAAAAACCAAAACCAAAAAAAGTAAAGTGTCCAAAAAGTTCATAAAGTCTATATACATGCTCTAGATTTTAGAGTCGCTAGGCCGACTTCTCCGTTTGCGCTCAAGGACCATTATTGTGGGGCCCGCTCATGCTTGGCCCTTCTCCTGGATCATCGAGGTCCTGATGGCAGTATGCAAGCTCAGCTGATAAGTGGTTGCTTGTATCATCCCCTTTCTCCTTCTTTTTCTTCCTTGTAGCCTTCAGTTTCTGCAAATTTTCTCGCCACGGTGTTTTAGCTCCCTTCAAATCATTAAAATTTTTATTTATGGACTGAGGGGGAGTAGAATTCATACCTGCACTTATCAATTCGGACCCAAAACAGAAATTTTCGGGCTTGGGGCTACTCGATGTCGAGTACTGGTGGTCGAGGTCGAGTACAGGGACCCCATACTTAGGCTTCTGGCAAGTTTCAGGCTCAGCAGTGGTGGTCGAGGTCGACGAAGACTCGTCGAGGTCGAGTAGGGTGCTTGTCGAGATCGACGAGGGCTTGTCGATCTCGAGTTGGGTTTTCGCTCCCTCCTCCGCTGTTTGCTTAGTCCCTTCGATGCTGATGGTTTTCACCTCCAGCCAAGAAATCTCCGCTTTTGCAGGGCCAAAAGAGAAATCCAAAACCTCATCGCCTATGGTGTAGGTGAGCGATCGATTCTTAACACTAATCCTGGCATCTGCAGTAGCTAAAAATGGTCTACCAAGAATAATAGGACTAGTAGGATCTTCAGCACAATCAATAATAAGGAAATCAGCCGGCACAAAGAATTTTCCAACCTGGACTGGAACATTTTCAACTATTCCTGTAGGGATGACTACTGTATTATTTGCCATATATAATTTAGCATCCACAGGTTCTATACATCCTATTTTAACTTTCCGCCAGATTGATAAAGGCATAATGCTCACACTTGCTCCTAAATCGCATAGAGAATCATATTTATATTGACCAAAACCCACTGTAACAGAAAACTTACCTGGGTCCGGCCTCTTTTCAGGGAAGTGGAGTACTTTGCATTCGCCTGCGATCTCTGAGATGGACCGCTTCTTGCTCAGGATTTCCTTCAGAAATTTGACATATCCAGGCATCTCTTGCAGGGCTTCTGTAAAAGGAATAGAGAAGTTTAGCTCTTGCAACATATTAACAAATCTATTAAATCTGCCCGCAATGGGGTCTTTAAGAGATTTAGAAGGGAAAGGAAGTGGCTTTTTCGGGTTCGAAGCCAGGTTAGCTGTCGGAGGTGCTGCAGAGTCGTTGACGTCGTCCAGAGGCTCCTCGATCTCGACCACAGGCTTGTCGACATCGACTAAGGTCTTGTCGACCTCGAGTTGGCTCGTCGACCTCGGTTTGCTGGTCTGCGCAGCGGAGTCCGAGCTCCGATTCTGGTCTTGGTCGAGTACGGTCCTTGTCGAGGTCGAGTTGGGCTCCTCGAGATCGAGTTGGCTCTGCTCTGTCTCGAGTTGCTGATCTGCATCGCTTTGCTGTTTTCCGACCTCTGGCTCGTGTAGTTGATGCCCACTTCTTAGTTTGATAGCTGCGACATGTCCAGTTTGCCCCTTAGGATTTGGTTCTGTTTGCCCAGGGAGCTTGCCGAATGGTCGTGGGATCTGCGCAGCGATTTGTCCTATCTGAGTTTCAATGCCCTTTTTCCAGATATCAAGCTCTACGAACTTTGTGTTGACATGCTGGAGCTGACTGTTGATGGTGTTGGTAGCCTGCAGGTTTTGGGCATGATTTCGGCGCATCTCATCAAGGATCAACTGTAGATCGTCCTTCTTTTGATCCCTTTCTGGATGTCCTAGAGCTCTGTATGGTGGGGGATTCCTAGGGGGACCTTGGTTCCATTGCTGTTGATAAGGCCTTTGATCCCCCATATAGTGATTAGGACCCCCAGCGTATGCTGCCTCCTCATGTGTTTCTGCCATCCTGACTTGCTTTGTGTGTGGGCACTCAGTAGTGGTGTGCCTCTGTGATCCGCATTCGATGCAAGGCTGATTGACAGATAGATATTTGACTTGCTTGAGGAGCTTGCGATTCTGGTCTCTGTAGAACTGCTCCCTGACATCTGGGTCGATCTCCTTCGCTGGCTCATCAAGTGGAATAGATGGTGCTGGTCTGGCGTAGGAGTTCTCCTCATAATTTGAAGTAGACCCATATTTGTTGTCGTAGTTGGTGAGCTTGTCTAGCACACCCCAGGCGTCAATTGGCGGCATCGTCGGATACTCGTAACGAGTATACTGGTTGATCCTGTCCTTAGTCACTTGATCAAGAGAATTGAAGAAGATCTCTTGAATGACGTATGGTGGCTGTCCATGAGTAGGGCAAGATCGCAGAAGATCCTTGTAGCGTTCCCATGCCTTTGCCAGCGGTTCCCCTTTCTGCTGTTTGAAGGCGGTGATTTTCTGGTGGAGAAGTGCTGTCTTGGCGGGTGGGAAGAATTTGTTGAGAAACTCTTGCTCTACTTGGGCCCATGTGGTTAGTGATCTTGGTTTCAGCCCTTCCAGCCACTTCAGTGCAGGTCCAGCAAGCGACCAGCGGAAAGCTTTCATCTTGACATATTCCAGAGTGGTACCTTCAGCAAGAGTACGACACATATCATGAAAGTTAGTAATATGTTCAAGAGGGCACTCATTAAATCTACCATAAAAGGCATTATTTTTAAGTTCTATAAGAAATTGAGTGCGAATTTCAAAAGAGTTTCAGGGATTAGAATCGCCGATTCAGGTACGACGAGCGTTGGATGCATATAATCCTCTGCAGTGGTTGGGTACTGGGCAAGCTCAGCCTGTGCTTGTTCCTTTGCTGCTCTCTCAGCGGCGATAGCAGCATCCTTAGCGGCCAATTCCCTGGTAAGCCTAGCGACCAGTTGTTCCTGTGTTTCAGCGTCCACCATGGCTCTTTGCAGTCTAGTCCTGACGTGTAGAAGGCGCTCTGGTTGATCTAAACCGTAATACTCAGGTGGGATACCAGTACGACGCATGCACCTGTAAAGTGACTCAAGGTAGACGTGAGATTCAACTACCTAAGGCGTGAATGATAGCTTCCCCGGCAACGGCGCCAATTTTGTTGTAGGAGGAAATCGAGTTCAAAATATAGAATATAATTCAAACCAGACTGTGCCTACGCAAAATAAATACAAGACCTCCTCCTGATGTAGCAGCGGAAGTCAGGATCGAATCCACGAGGAAGCTGGTCAGCGGATCCTAGGCAGCGGCGTAATCTCACGGACAGAAGTCGACTACAGGGGTCCTCGAGCTCGACAAAGGGTTTGTCGACAGAAGCTCGGACAGTCGAACACAGCAGCACTCCTCGGCAAGGTTGGTCAATCTCGACAAGAGGCTACTCGAGGTCGAGTTGGCTCGTCAAAGTCGAGTTGGTCAGGTCGAGAATCTGCACATAGTAAGCTACATCGACCTTGGTCGAGGATCAGTCTACTCGAGATCGACTAAGGGTAGTCGAGGTCGAGTACAACAGGGACGAAAACGAATGAAAAGTAAAGAAAATAAAGAACAAATGCTTTTTGGGAATTGCGACTTAAACTGAATGTAAAAGGACTTCCAAGATTGGGGTTTGCAACAACGATAACCAAGCATGCATAAGGTATAATCAAACATATAATCATGTGAATCGCATTAAAGGACTAAGCTTTCGCCTTTTCCAACAATTAGACAACTCTCTCAAGAAACCCTAATTGTCTCTACCGATTTTATGTTTATAATCCAAGTTGTTAGCATGGATCTCCATTAGATGGGCAATAAACACATCAACAAGTAGGAAAATGCTCAAAACATGATAAAGGTTCGATCTTTACCTTAATTATGCATGGCTATCGTCGGGCTTGCCCCAACCCTAGAAGTGGGTGGACTACTCGCTCTTCATCGCAAACTCAGACATCATTGATTGAAAGAAAACAACTTGCATAAACTAAATTCAATGATTTTACAATCCCGGCAATCCAACTCTCGTCGAATGCCAAAACCCTAAAACCTTCGAACTCCCTAAACTTCTCCTTGTAACTACTTGTCTCTCTCTGAAATTGAATCTGAAATTGAATTGGAAATTGAATCTGAGCCCCATGGGCTTTATTTATAGCCTTCATTCCCTAGCTATTCTAGGAAAGAAGATATCTATCTATATCTAAAATGCTTAAAAGATAAATAAAAGACATGATGGAATTAAATCAACTAGGAAAAGATAAAACTAATTAAGGTAGGTCTTCATGATGTTGATAAATCTTGTCTCCCATGGATAGATGATGATAGATTTCGGCCAAATCGACTCCTTCGCGCCCAAGGAATCCCAAGTCTACTCGAACAGGTCTTCGTCGAGCAGGTTCTGGAAACGGCTCTACTTGAGATCGACCACGACTCGTCGACCTCGACAAGGATGGCTCGTCGACTGGGCTTCCTTGGGTTGGTGTGCTCGATGTGCTCGAACTGGGGTCACAGTGCTCGTCGACCTCGAGTTGGCTTCGTCAACCTCGACAAGAGTTGCTCTGTCGACTAGCCCTCCTCGAGTGTCTCTCCTCGGCAAGCTCGGACATGGCTCAAGGTCTTCGTCGATCTCGACAAGAGTTCGTCGAGATCGAGTTGGGTCTTCGCTTCCGCTTCCGCGAGTTGGCTCTTCCGCTGGCAGCGAGTGGCCTCTTCCGCGGCAGCGAATGATTCCTTCCGCGGCAGCGAGTCGAATCGCTGGCAGTGAGTGCTCCTGGTCGTCCTCGGCTTCGTCCTCGGACAGCTTCTCCTCGTCGACTCCGGGTGGTGGCGCTGGGCTTCGTCGACCTCGACCAGGGCTTGTCGAGGTCGAGTTGGGTTCCGGAGTCCGGGTGTCTGGCTCTCGACCAGGCCTTGTCGACCAAGCTGGTGCTCGGACATGGTGGTCTATGTCGAGTAGGCCTACTCAATGTCGAGTAGCCTTGACTCTCAGATTTGTTCCGCTGCTTTGACCTTGGACTTCTGTAGTGGTTTTCCGAGCTTTTCCGACCTTCTGTAGAACTGCTGTAAACGCCTCAATTTCTGCGATTTAAACAGAAACTGGTGTAGATTCCATAATTTTGGCAAATAAACATTAATTACACAGATTTTGTACTATCTAAACCCAAATGAATGCAATGTATACAGAAATTGATATAAAAGTTACTGTAAAACATGGCAGATTCCGCTCACAACACTTCTCCTCCTCGTCGTCGTCGACTTGGCCTTCGCCGACTCTGACTGGTTTTCAGGGACTTCTTCCTCCACTTTTCGCAATCCTTATGTGCTTGCCGACCTACAAGTGTTAGATTCCATACCAAAAAACAAGACTATCCATATGAAGTTCTTAAAAAGACATAAAACCCAAAAACAAAAACAAAAAACCAAAAAGCAAAACCAAATAAAAGTCCCAAAAGTTAATAAAGTCTATATACACGCTCTAGATTTTAGAGTCGCTAGGCCGACTTCTCCGTTTGCGCTCAAAGACCATTTTTGTGGGGCCCGCTCATGCTTGGGCCTTCTCCTGGATCATCTAGGTCCTGATGGTAGTACGCAAGCTCAGCTGATAGGTGGTTGCTTGCATCATCTCCTTTCTCCTTCTTCTTCTTCCTTGTGGTCTTTAATTTCTGTTCGGACCCAAAACAGAAATTTTTGGGCTTGGGGCTACTCGATGTCGAGTACTGGTGGTCGAGGTCGAGTACAGGGACCCCATACTTAGTCTCTGGGCAAGTCTCTGACTCAGTGGAGGTGGTCGAGATCGACAAAGGCTCGTCGAGGTCGAGTACAGCGCTTGTCGAGGTCGAGTAAGGCTTGTCGATCTCGAGTATAGTTTTGGCTCCCTCCTCCGCTGTTTGCTTGGTCCCGTCGATGCTGATGCTTTTCACCTCCAGCCAAGAAATCTCCTCTTTTGCAGGGCCAAAAGAGAAGTCCAAAACCTCATCGCCTATGGTGAAGGTGAGCGAGCGATTCTTAACACTAATCCTGGCATCTGCAGTAGCTAAGAATTGTCTACCAAGGATAATAGGGCTAGTAGGATCTTCAGCACAATCAATAATAAGGAAATCAGCTGGCACAAAGAATTTACCAACCTGGACTGGGACATTTTCAACTATTCCTGTAGGGATGACTACTGTATTATTAGCCATGTATAATTTAGCATCCACAGGTTCTATACATCCTATCTTTACTTTCCGCCAGATTGATAAAGGCATAATGCTCACACTTGCTCCTAAATCGCATAGAGAATCATATTTATATTGTCCAAAACCCACAGTAACAGAAAACTTACCTGGGTTAGGCCTCTTTTCAGGGAAGTGGAGTACTTTGCATTCGCCTGCGATCTCTGAGATGGACCGCTTCTTGCTCAGGATTTCCTTCAGAAACTTGACATATCCAGGCATCTCTTGCAGGGCTTCTGTAAAGGAATAGAAAAGTTTAGCTCTTGCAACATATTAACAAATCTATTGAATCTCCCTGCAGTGGGATCTTTAAGAGATTTAGAAGGGAAAGGAAGTGGCTTTTTCTGTTTCGAAGCCAGATCAGCCGTCGGAGAAGTCGCCGAGTCGTCGATCTTGGATTGATGCTCGTCGACCTCGACCAGAGGCTTGTCGAGATCGACAAGGGGCTTGTCGACATCGACGAGGGTGGTCGACCTCGGGTTGTTTGTCTGCGCAGTGGATTCCGAGCTCTGCTCCTGGTCTTGGTCGAGCAGAGGCTTGTCGAGGTCGACGAAGGGCTTGTCGACATCGAGTACGGGCTTGTCGAGATCGACTAGCTTCTGCTCTGTCTCGAGTTGCTGTTTTCCGACCTCTGGCTCGTGTAGTTGATGCCCACTCCTTAGTTTGATAGCTGCGACATGTCCGGTTTTCCCCTTAGGATTTGGTTCTGTCTGCCCAGGGAGCTGTCCGGACGGTCGTGGGATCTGTGCAGCGATTTGACCCATTTGGGTCTATATTCCCCTTTTCCAGATGTCCAGTTCCCCAAATTTGGTGGTGATGTTTTGGAACTGGTTGTTGATGTTGCCCTGATTTCGGCGCATCTCCTCAAGGATCAGCTGTAGATCATCCTTCTTTTGATCCCTTTCTGGATGTCCTGGAGCTCTGTAGGGTGGGGGATTTCTAGGGGGACCTTGGTTCCACTGTGGTTGATAGAACCTTTGATCTCCCATATAGCGATTAGGGCCCCCAGCATATGCTACCTCCTCATGTGTTTCTGCCATCCTGACTTGCTCTGTGTGTGGGCACTCAGTAGTAGTGTGCCTCTGTGATCCGCATTCAATGCAAGGCTGGTTGACAGACAAGTATTTGACTTGCTTGAGGAACTTGCGATTCTGATCTCTGTAGAATTGCTCCCTGACATCTGGGTCGATCTCCTTTGCTGGCTCATAGAGTGGCATAGATGGTGCTGGCCTGGCGTAGGAGTTCTCATCATGATTCACAGTGGACCCATACTTGTTGTCATAAGTGGTGAGCTTCTCCAGCACACCCCATGCGTCACTTGGCGGCATCGTCAGATACTCATAGCGAGTATAATTGTTGATTCTGTCCTTAGTGACTTGATCAAGAGAGTTGAAGAAGATCTCCTGAATGATGTAGGGTGGATGTCCATGAGTAGGGCAAGATTGCAGAAGTTCCTTGTAGCGCTCCCATGCCTTTGCCAGCGGTTCCCCTTTTTGCTGTTTAAAGGCGGTGATTTTCTGGCGGAGAAGTGTTGTCTTGGCAGGTGGGAAGAATTTGTTGAGAAACTCTTGCTCTACTTGGGCCCATGTGGTTAGTGATTTTGGTTTCAACCCCTCTAGCCACTTTAGTGCAGGTCCAGCGAGCAACCAGCGGAAAGCTTTCATCTTGACATATTCCAGGGTTGTACCTTCAGCAAGAGTACGACACATATCATGGAAGTTAGTAATATGTTCAAGAGGACACTCATTAAATCTGCCATAAAAGGCATTATTTTTAAGCTCTATAAGAAATTGAGTGCGAATTTCAAAAGAGTTTTCAGGGATTAGAATCGCCGATTCAGGCACGATGAGAGTCGGATGCATATAATCCTCAGGAGTTGTTGGATATTGGGCAAGCTCAGCTTCTGCTTGTTCCCTTGCTGCCTTCTCAGCGGCGATAGCAGCATCTTTAGTGGCTAGTTCCCTGGTAAGCCTGGCAATCAGCTGTTCTTGTGTTTCAGCGGCCGCCATGGCTCTTTGTAGTCTAGCTCGGATGTGTAGGAGGCGCTCCGGTTCGTCTAAGCCGTCAAACTCAGGTTGTTGACCAGAACGGCGCATACACCTGTAAAGTAACTCAAAGTAGACGTGAGATTTAACTACCTAAGGCGCGAATGATAGCTTCCCCGGCAACGGCGCCAATTTGTTGTAGGGAGGAAATCGAGTATGAAATATAACAAATATAAATCAAACCAGATTCTGCCCACGCAAATAATTACAAGACCTCCTCCTGATGTAGCAGCGGGAAGTCAGGATCGATCCACGAGGAAGCGTGTCAGCGGATCCTAGGTAGCGGATAAATCTCACGTAAGTCGACCACAGGGGTACTCGAGCTCGACAAGGGTTTAGTCGACAGAAGCTCGAACAGTCGAACACAGCAGCAGGTCCTCGGCACTGGTGGTCGATCTCGACAAGAGGCTACTCGAGGTCGAGTTGGCTCATCGAGGTCGAGTTGGGGCTTCGTCGATTCCTGCACACTTGAGCAACAACGACTCTGGGTCGAGGATCAGTCTACTCGAGGTCGACTAGAGGTAGTCGAGATCGAGTAAGGCAGGGGATAAAAACGAACGAAAATAAAGAGAAAATAAAGAACAAATGCTTTTAGGGTTTCGACTAAACTTAATGTAAAAAGACTTCCAAGATTGGGGTTTGCAACAACGATAACCAAACATGCATAAGGAAGGATCAAACAGATAATCATGTGAATCGCATTAAAGGATAAGCTTTCGCCTTTTCCAACAATTAGCCAACTTTCTCAAGAAACCCTAATTGTCTCTACCGATTTTATGTTTATAATCCAAGTTATTAGCATGGATCTCCATTAGATGGGCAATAAACACATCAACAACTAGGAAAATGCTCAAAACACGATAAATGTCGGATCTTTACCTCAAATATGCATTGCTATCGTCGGGCTCGCCCCAACCCTAGAAGTGGGTGGACTACTCGCTCTTCATTGCAAACTCAGACATCATCGATTGAAAGGAAATAACTTACATTAACTAAATTCAAAGCCTTTACAATCTCGGCAATCAACTTTCGCAAACTGCCAAAACCTTAAAAACTTCAAACTCCCTAAACTGTCTCTGTGGAACTACTTCTCTTCCTCCGAAATTGAATGAATAAAACTGAGCCCCTAGGGCTTTATTTATAGGCTTCTAATCCTTGCTATTCAAGGAAAGAAGATATCTATCTATATCTAAAAAGCTTAAAAGATAAATAAAAGACATAATGGAATTAAATCAACTAGAAAAAGATAAATCTAACTAAGGTAAGTCTTCACGTCTTGATAGATCTTGTCTTCCATGGATAGAATTTGATGGAATCGGATAGAATCTTCCGCCTTCGGGCCCAAGCAATCCAAATCCGAGTAGAGTTGATCAATCCGCGTCGAGCAGCTTCTGAAAGTCTAGTCGACCTCGACAAGACCCTTGTCGATCTCGAGTAGGGGTCTTGGTCGACTTGGCTTGGTTCGTCGTCTCGGCTAGCTGGTGCTCGACAGACTCGGACATGGCTCCTGGCTCGTCGGTCTCGAGTAGACCTAGTCGACTTCGAGTAGACTGGCTCGCCGACTAGGGTTTCTCGAACGACTCTCCTCGAGGGGCTCCGGATCTGGACTCTGGGCTCGTCGATCTCGACCACCTCTTGTCGAGATCGAGTAGGGTTTGTCGAAGATGGCTCTGGTGGTCTCGTCGAGGACTCCTCCTCGGACTTGCTCTGGGTCGCTTGTCGATCTCGACAAAGGCTCGTCGAGATCGAGTAGATATGTGCTCGGCTCCTCGTCCTCGGCTTCTCGGGCATCTCTTCTCCTCGTCGACTCCGGGTGGTGGTGCTGGGCTTCGTCGACCTCGACCAGTGCTTGTCGAGATCGAGTAGGGTCCGGAGCTCGGGTGGCTGGCTCTCTCGATCAGGCTTCGTCGACCAAGACTGGTCGGCCAAGTCTTGTCTATGTCGAGTAAGCCTACTCGAGATCGAGTAGCCTCGACTCTCAGGCTGGTTCCGCTGCTTTGACCTTGGACTTCTGTAATGGTTTTCCGAGCTTTTCGACCTTCTGTAGAATTGCTGTAAAACGCCTCGATTTCTGTGAATTAAACAGAAACTGGTGTAGATTCCATAATTCGACAAATAAACATAAACTACATAGATTCTGTACTATCTAAGCCCAATTGAATGCAATGTATACAGAAATCGATATAAAAGTTATTGTAAAACATGGCAGATTCCGCTCACAACATTTGTCATGGAAACCCGATAGCCGCATCCACACATATACTGGTTGTGTTGTCAATGGATGTAGATATCACACAGCAGAGCCTGATGATCGACGCAGTACTCAAAATAGTGGGGTTTATGTCGCTGGAGTTTATAATGGGGGAACAGATGATTACTATGGCGTTCTTTTGAGTATTGTCAAATTGAGCTATATTGATATGCATGATGTTTATCTATTCAAGTGCAAGTGGTACAACACAAATGAGAAAGGGAGAAACATCAATAAAAGAATACAACGAGATTATAATCTTATGAGCATTAATACAGACTCTCAATGGTACGAGAATGAACCATATATACTAGCAAATGAAGCACAACAAGTGTTTTATGTTGAGGATCCAAAGTTGAAGCATGGGTGGAAAGTTGTCCAAAAAGTGCAAATGCAAAATGTGTGGGATGTCCCAGAGGTGGATGTTGAAGAAGAAAGCGCAGAGGTGGTTGTGGATGATTTTGAGCCAATGGGTAGTGGTAGAGTCACTCAACAAGATGAGTTCAATGAAGTTCAGTGGGTGGTTGCAGAGGAAGATCTGGAAAATCCTCAGCTGCATCAACAAGATGTTGAGCCTGAAATAATTGATACAAACATGGATAGAATCATAAGGGATAGCACCATCAACGATGTCCCAAGTGATGACGAGGAAGACAATGATAATGCTTATGAGGATAGTGACAAAGAAAGTGCATCCGATGAATATTATAGTGATTAAATATGTGTTTGGGTTGTTTGTTACTAGTATTTATTTAGTGGTTTTCATAGTTGTTAGCTGAGTTTTCTAAATTTCTGTTATAGATTTTTTTGGCCTATTATTATAGATTTTAGTTGTTTACCGTCTATTTTTGATATTTTTTAACAGTTTGATTTTTTTCCCGACATTGCCATATATGTTAATATTTGCTGGATGTGTTGGCATTTGATATGTTTTTTTTTTGTAGCATTTGCTGTTTTAGTTTTGACATATCAAATCAGCCAATTGTTTATTACTTTGAGCAAGCAATTTCAATTAAATATAGATTAGCCTATGCAAGATTCGAACCTGCATCTTTGTGCATGAGCACGTCGCTCTACCATTTGAGCTAATAGGCTTTGAAAAATTGGCATAATAGACTTTGTTATTTCAACCACAAAACATTGACATGATGATAATTCCAGCCAGATATATGCATGTTGAGAGCTGAATCTGCCATATTTTACAGTAACTTTTATATCGATTTCTGTATACATTGTATTCATTTGGGTTTAGATAGCACAGAACCTATGTAGTTTATGTTTATTTGCCAAATTATGGAATCTACACCAGTTTATGTTTCATTCGCAGAAATCGAGGCGTTTTACAGCAAGTCTACAGAAGGTCGGAAAAGCTCGGAAAACCACTACAGATGTCCAAGGTCAAAGCAGCGGAACCAGTCTGAGAGTCAAGGCTACTCGATCTCGAGTAGGCCCTACTCGACCTAGACGAGCCTGTCCGAGCAACCTTGGTCGAGCAAAGCCTGATCGAGAGCCAGACCAACCCGAGCTCCGGACCCTACTCGATATCGAGGACCACTGGTCGAGATCGACGAAGCCTCAGCGCCACACCCGGAGTCGACAAGGAGAGGAGCCGAGGACGACCAAGCACCACTCGCTGCCAGCGACTCGACTCGCTACAGCGGATCACTCGCTGCAGCGGATCACTCGCTGCCGCGGAAAACTTCACTGCCAACGGAAGAGGCAACTCGCGGATCCGAGCTTGCCGAGGAGAGCCACTCGACGAGACCTAGTCGACGATCATCCCTACTCGAGGTCGACGAAGGCTTGTCGAGGTCGACGACGCCCAGAGTCCAGATCCAGGCTTGTCGAGCATGCCAACCCGAGGAAGCTTTGTCGATAACCTAATCCTACTCGACATCGACTAGCTCTTGTCGAGGTCGACGAGCCCAGTGAACCCAGTCCGAGCCACATCGAGCAGATCTAGCCGAAGAAGTCCAGTCGACGAACCATCCTTGTCGAGGTCGACGAGCCGTGGTCGAAGTCGAGTAGGGCCGTGTCCAGAAGCTGCTCGACGAAGACTTGTCCGACTAGACTTGGGATTCCTTGGGCGCGAAGGCAGAAGATTCTATCCGATTCCATCAAGTTCTATCATCAAGGAGACAAGATCTATCACATCATGAAGTCTTACCTATTTAGTTTTATCTTTTCCTTTTAGATTTATTTCCTTAAAACAATTTATTTATCTTTCAAGTTTTAGATATAATTTTAGATAGAGATAGATATCTTCTTTCCTAGAATAGCTAGGGAATGAAGGCTATAAATAAGGCCCTAGGGGGCTCAGTTTTAATCATCATTCAAGACACACAATTAGTTAGTTCCACAGAGAAGTTTAGGAGTTCTAAAGGTTTTTAGGGTTTTGGCTTTCTGCGAAAGTTGATTGCCGGAATTGTAAAAGGCTTTGAATTTAGTTAATGCAAGTTATTTCTTTTCATTCAATGTATGCGATTGCGATGAGGCGTGAGTAGTCCACCCACTTCTGGGGCTGGGGTGAGCCCGACGGTGGCCATGTGAGGCGATGCGATAAAGGTCAGATCTTTTGTGCAATTCATCTTCTATCCCTATGAGCATGATTCTTTTACGAGAGTTGAAGGTGATCCTTGTTTGTGTTATTGAAGCGAAAGTGATCTTAATGCAACTTGGATTAATTATGTGAAAAGGGTTAGTAACAATTAGGGTTTATGCGAAAGCCTCTATATGCCTATTTGTTAATGACGAAAGTTATTTGATGGAAAGCATGATCTTTTATGCCTTTATGTGTTACTTTGCATGGTTATCGTTGTGGTGTTGAAACCCTGGCCTTGGAGGTCTTTTAATATATTGAAGTTTATTTCTGTCGAAAATCTACGTTTGTGTTTAATTCTGCAATATCTATCTTTTTCTGTTTCTAGTCGACATAGAGGAGATCTGGTCGATCTCGAGTAGGACTGGTCTAGGTCGAGTTGAAGTTTTCTCTGTTTTCGTCGATTTTCATTTTCTGTTGTTCACTGTCTTGTCGATCTCGAGGAGCTGTTGTCGAGATCGAGTACGCCTTTGCCTTTGCTTTTCGTTTTTGCTTTACTTTGCTTTATTTCTTGCTTTATTTCTTTGCTTTTCGTCGATTTTCATTTTCTTGCTTTATTTCTTGCTTTATTTCTTTGCTGAGACAGGGAAGTCAGTCTGATCTATACTTTATATCCATTTCATACTTGACCATCCTCCTGCAACAACAAATTGGCGTCATTGCCGGGGAGGCAATCTATCGCGCCTTAGGTAGTCAGTTCTCACTGTTTCTTTGAGTTTGTTTGCAGGTGGATGCGTCGTTCTGGTCAAACACCTGAGTTTGACAGCTTAGACGAACCGGAGCGCTACCTACACATCCACTCCAAACTCAAAAGGATCATGGCGGCCGCTGAAACAAAGGAACAGCTGATCGCTAGGCTTACCAGGGAACTCGCCGCAAAAGATGCTGCTATCACCGCTGAGAGAGCAGCAAGGGAACAAACATAGGCTGAGCTTTCCCAGTATCCAACCACGGCAGAGGACTACATGCACCCAACTCTCGTCGTGCCTTAATCGGCGATTCTAATCCCTGAAAACTCTTTTGAAATTCGCACTCAGTTTCTTATAGAGCTTAAAAATAATGCCTTTTACGGCAAATTTAATGAGTGTCCTCTTGAACATATTACTAATTTTCATGATATGTGCCGTACTCTTGCAGAAGGTACAACCTTGGAATATGTCAAGATGAAATCTTTTCGGTGGTCTCTCGCTGTGCCTGCACTGAAATGGCTGGAAGGGCTGAAAGCAAAATCACTCAAAACCTGGGCCCAAGTAGAGCAAGAGTTTCTGAACAAATTCTTCCCACCTGCCAAAACAGCACATCTCCGCCAGAAAATCACCGCCTTTAAACAGCAGAAAGGGGAACCGCTGGCAAAGGCATGGGAGCGCTACAAGGAACTTCTGCGATCTTGCCCTACTCATGGACAGCCACCCTACATAATTCAGGAGATCTTCTTCAACTCTCTTGACCAAGTCACTAAGGACAGAATCAACAATTATACTCGCTACGAGTATCTCACGATGCCACCAAGTGACGCATGGGGTGTGCTAGAGAAGCTCACTACCTACGACAACAAGTGTGGGTCTACTGTAACCTATGAAGAGAACCCATACGCCAGGCTAGCACCATCTATGCCTCTCTATGAGCCAGCAAAGGAGATTGACCCAGATGTCAGGGAGCAATACTACAGAGACCAGAATAAGAAGCTTATCAAGCAAGCCAAGTATCTCTCTGTCAACCAGCCTTGTATTGAATGCGGATCGCAAAGGTACACCACTCCTGAGTGCCCACACACAGAACAAGTCAGGATGGCAGAGCACCATGAGGATGTAGCTTATGCAGGGGGTCCCAGTCGCTACATGGGGGACCAAAGGTTTCAGCAACCACAGTGGAACCAAGGTGTCCCTAGGAATCCCCCGCCCTACAGAGCTCCAGGACATCCAGAAAGGGATCAAAAGAAGGATGATATACAGACAGTCCTGGAGGAGATACGGAGAAACCACTCAGAAACTAGGCAATCCTTCAACTCCGTCTATACTCAGATGCAAGGTGTCAATTCTAGGCTTGGGGAAATTGATATCTGGCGAAAATCAGTTGATACACAGATTGGTCAGCTAGCAGCGGGAATCCCCAGACAATCAGGCGCACTCCCTGGATCTTCATAACCAAATCCTAAGGGAAAGACTGGACACATCTGTTGTGAGCGGAATCTGCCATGTTTTACAGCAACTTTTATATCGATTTCTGTATACATTGCATTCATTTGGGCTAAGATAGTACAGAATATATGTAGTTTATGTTTATTTGCCAAATTATGGAATCTACACCAGTTTCTGTTTAAATCGTAGAAATCGAGGCATTTTACAGCAATTCTACAGAAGGTCGGAAAAGCTCGGAAAATCACTACAGAAGTCCAAGGTCAAAGCAGCGGAACAAGTCTACAAGTCCTGTCTACTCGACATCGAGTAAGCTTACTCGACATAGACAAGACTTGGCCGACCAAGTCTTGATTGACAAGGCCTGATCGAGCAAGCCAGCCACCCAGACTCCGGACTCTACTCGACCTCGACAAGCCCTGGTCGAGGTCGACGAAGCCCAGACGCCTATGCCCGGAGTCGACGAGAGCAGATGGCCGAGGACGAAGCCGAGGACGACCAGGCGAGACTCGCTGCCACCAGCACCAAACCAAGGCGACTCCACCAGCACCAGCTTCGTCGAGCAGCAAACCGAAGGAACCAGCCCTACTCGAGATCGACAAGGATCTTGTCGAGATCGACCAAAACTCGGAGAACACAGACCCTGCTTCCTCGACACTGACTCGACCAGGCGACCCAGTCTCCTCGACCTCGACTAGGCTTGTCGAGGTCGACCACCCCTTGACGGCCTCGGCTTCTTCTTCTTCGACTTCGCAGCGACCAGCAGGAGAGCCCTTGTCGACCTCGAGTAGCCTTGTCGATGTCGACCAGCACTCAGCACCGCCAGAGTCCTCCTCCTCGACGCCAGAGCCACAGGGAGCAAAGCCGTACTCGATATCGAGTAGCCAACTCGATATCGACAAGCCCTCTACACCAGATTCTTCCTCCTCGATGAAGCCACCACCACCAGGACCAGAGTCCTCGTCGAGGTCGAGTACGCTTGTCGAGGTCGACAAGACCTGTTCTTCGTCGACTTCTGCCTCTTCGACCAGACCACCACCAGAACTAGCAGACTCGTCGATCTCGAGGAGCCCTAGTCGAGATCGACCAAATACAGTGGTGCCCGATTCCGTCTCCGCGAAGGTAAGTCAAGGTATGGATCTTTCTTCTCCTATTTCCATTAAAGATTTATCTATACATGGGAGAGGTTTGCCTTGGTATGTGCGATTGTGCAGGATTTCCAATGATGATCCTAAGGAGTATGAAGTTGGAGACAAGTTCTATGTCTCCAAATCAAAGGATCATTGGTTTCCTAACAAATTCAACAAGAAGCGGATGGGACCGTTCGTGGTGAACAAGATCCATTCTGGAGGATTACAGCTGATGGACAAGAATGGAGTCTTATTTGAGGCCCAAGCTACATGGGCTCTGCAGATGCCACCTTGAGCATTAATGAAAGTCGGCCTAGCGACTCTAAAATCTAGAGCATGTATATAAGACTTTATGAACTTTTTAGGACTTTTGAGACTTTGGTTTTGTTTTTGGTTTTGAACATTTTTTTTGTTTTTGTTTTTGTTTTGTTGGTATATGTCTTCTACTTTTCAGGACAATGGATAGAACCAAGCTACTCGGACCAGGAGGTGCTCCATTCGAAATTATGAAGCTCTGTACATCTGTCTTGTGAGTTTCTTTCTTTACCCTTTACCTTGTTTTTTTTATACAGTGAGGACACTGTAATGTTTAAGTATGGGGTGGGGGAAGGGCTTACTTTATGCATAATTTCCATATTTGCATCATATGTACATTATTTCTTAGGATTGCTACATGGCTATTTTGGAATGCATTATTGATTTATATGCATGTTTTCCAAAGTTTGAAGAAAAATGACCCCCATTGAAATTTTTGATAATGTCATGGAAGCTTATATTGGACTCGACGATGCAAAATTGGATTCATTAGAGATATAGCATGAAATTGCCTAGTAAAGGGAAGTCACAATGAAGTGCATATTTTCTTGAAAACCATGAAAGGAGGTAAAAGTTGAAATTGCTTTTGACATGTTGCATGATAAGAGGATGGAGGACTTTATATTTCCATATAATGCTCATATTGTTATATCCTAGCCTTACCTATGCTTATGCATCACAAAAGCCATATTATGCCTTATTTCAAATATTGCTTCACGTGATCCAAATATTGCCATTCTTTACCTTATCCGGGGATTATGTTGAGAATGATGTTACATTATGGAGATGTTATATGGTGTTTGTGTTGTGATCATATTTGGAGTTTGGAAGGAAATTTGTTTGAAATATATGGAAAATTTAATGATTGAGAAAAAATCCAATCACCTCAGGAGATAAAGGTAGATTGACCCTGCTCTCTGAGATAATAGTTTGGAGAGATGGGACACATTGTGAGGAGTCCAAAGCACTAAGTATCCGGGGCCATTCATAACACCCATGTTTACGACTCGCGAGAAGGCAGTGGTGAGGTTAGAGAGGTAAAAGCATCATTATTGAAAAAAAGCAATATTATTGAAAAAAAAAAGCAATATGAAAGGTGATGAATTATATGAAGAAAGAATGTGGAATGAAACTCAAAAAGTTTGGAAAATACTCCATTTCCCCGGATCATAAAAGCACCACATTGCCAGAAATTGCCCACCTTTTAGCCTTTTACCAATCTACTCCTTCATGAGCTTAAATTAAAGTCTTCTTGATTATCAATGCTTTGTCACGAATGAAATATTTATGCATAACCCTCCTTTTGTGAGTAGATGTTGTTTTTACATAATTGCACATGCATGAATCTGTGACAATAGTACCTTTTCGAGGATGGTAATTGATTGCAGGGGACATATAAGAATGAATCTAAGATGTTGAGAGTTTTGATTTCTTCCCCTGAATGACAAATAAAAGTATTGCTTGAGGACAAGCAAGCTTAAGTATGGGGTGTTTGTTGTGAGCGGAATCTGCCATGTTTTACAGCAACTTTTATATCGATTTCTGTATAAATTGCATTCATTTGGGCTAAGATAGTACAGAATCTATGTAGTTTATGTTTATTTGCCAAATTATGGAATCTACGCCAGTTTCTGTTTAAATCGCAGAAATCGAGGCATTTTACAGCAATTCTACAGAAGGTCGGAAAAGCTCGGAAAATCACTACAGAAGTCCAAGGTCAAAGCAGCGGAACAAGTCCACAAGTCCTGTCTACTCGACATCGAGTAAGCTTACTCGACATAGACAAGACTTGGCCGACCAAGTCTTGATCGACAAGGCCTGATCGAGCAAGCCATCCACCCAGACTCCGGACTCTACTCGACCTCGACAAGCCCTGGTCGAGGTCGACGAAGCCCAGACGCCCATGCCCGGAGTCGACGAGAGCAGATGGCCGAGGACGAAGCCGAGGACGACCAGGCGAGACTCGCTGCCATCGACTCCACTCGCTGCCGCGGAAAGGACCAGTCGCTGCCGCGGACGAAGCCATCCGCTGCCAGCGGAAGAGCCAGCTCGAGGAGGCGGAAGAAGACCCAACTCGATCTCGACGAACTCTTGTCGAGATCGACGAAGACCTTGAGACATGTCCGAGCATGTCCGAGCCAGGTCGAGGAGATCCACCCGAGGAACCTAGTCGACGACCCACCCTTGTCGAGATCGACTAGGCGTGGTCGAGATCGACGAAGCACCCAGGAGCCCAAGTCCGAGCACATCGAGCACACCAACTCGAGGAAGTCCACTCGACGAGCCATCCTTGTCGAGGTCGACAAGCCTTCCTCGAGGTCGACTAGAGCCAGTGTCCGGAAGCTTCTTGACTTGCCTTGTCCGAGTAGAATTGGCTTTGCTTGGAGCCGAAGGAAGACGATTCTATCCCGATCTATCAGATTCTATCAATGGAAGACAAGATCTATCAAGATGAAGACATACTTACCTATTTAGTTTTATCCTTTCCATATGGATTTAATTCCATAAAACATTTATTTATCATTAAAGGCTTTTTAGATAGAAATTAGATATAGATAGAAGATCTTTTCCTAGAATAGCTAGGGAAGGATAGCTATAAATAAAGCCCTAGGGGCTCAGTTTTAATCATTCAATTTTCGGAGAGAAGTAGTTAGTTCCATGCAGAGATACAATTTAGGAGTTTGACGTTTTTAAGGTTTTGGCGGTTTGCGAAAGTTGATTGCCAGAATTGTAAAAGTCTTGAATTTAGTTTTTAATACAAGTTTCTTTCATCAATTCAATGTCTGCGATTGCAATGAGGCGTGAGTAGTCCACCCACTTTTGGGGCTGGGGTGAGCCCAACGGTGGCCATGTGAGACGATGCTGTAAAGGTCAGATCTTTTGTGCGATTTGTCTTCTATCCCTATGAGCATGATTCTTTTGCGAGAGTTGAAGGTGATCCTTGTTTGTGTTATTGAAGCGAAAGTGATCTTAATGCAACATGGATTAATTATGTGAAAAAGGGTTAGTAACAATTAGGGTTTATGCGAGAGCCTCTATATGCCTATTTGTTAATAACGAAAGTTATTTGATGGAAAGCATGATCCTTTATGCCCTTATGTGTTGTTTTGCATGGTTATCGTTGTGGTGTTGAAACCCTGGCCTTGGAAGTCTTTTATTATATTGAGTTTATTTTCTGTCAAAAAGCTGAGTTTGGGTTTCGAGCAATTGCAATTTACATTCTTTTAAATTTCTGTTCTAGTCTACATAGACGAAGGCCTTGTCGATCTCGAGTTGCATCTAGTCGAGATCGAGTAGGGGCTGGTCTAGGTCGAGTTGGCTTTCTGTTTTCTTTTGTCGATTTCCACTTTCTGCACTCTGTGTCGAGTTACTGCTGTCGACTGTTCTTGTCGACCTAGAGGACAGCTTTGTCGAGATCGACAAGCTTCTGTGTCCTCGAGTTATTTTCTGCTTCGTTTCTATTTTGCTTTATTCTTTGCTTTGCTTTGCTTTTATTTCTGTCTTTTATTTGCTTTTATTTTTAGTTGCCCTTGCCGGGTTTATTTCTGTTTCTGTGCTTCTGTTTGTCTGTTCTGCTGTGTCTGTGAGAATCTGATAGCTATCTGAGAACTGCTGACGTGCTTCCTCGTGGATTCGATCCTAACTTTTCTCTTACTACAACAGGAGGAAGTCTTGTATTTATTTGCTGAGACACGGGAGTCGTTCTGAACTATATTTTATTCCATACTTGACTAACTCCTGCAACAACAAATTGGCGCCGTTGCCGGGGAGGCAATCAATCGCACCTTAGGTAGTCAGATCTCACTGTTTCTTTAAGTTACTTTTCAGGTGTATGCGCCGTTCTGGTCTCCCACCTGAGTATTACGGCTTAGACGACCCAGAGCGCCTTCTACACGTCAGAAATAGACTTCAAAGAGCCATGGCGGACGCTGAAACACAGGAGCAGCTGATCGCTAGGCTTACCAGGGAATTAGCTGCTAAGGATGTTGTGATCCTCAATGAAAGAGCAGAAAAGAAACAAGCACAAGCTGAGCTTGCCCAATATCCAACCACTGCTGAGGATTATATGCATCCCACTCTCGTCGTGCCTGAATCGGCGATTCTGATCCCTAATAACTCTTTTGAAATTCGCACTCAATTTCTTATAGAGCTTAAAAATAATGCCTTTTATGGCAGATTTAATGAGTGTCCTCTTGAGCATATTACCAACTTTTCTGACATGTGCCGTACTCTTGCTGAAGGTACCACGCTGGAATATGTCAAGATGAAAGCTTTTCGCTGGTCGCTTGCTGGACCTGCACTGAATTGGCTGGAAGGGCTGAAACCAAGATCGCTAACCACATGGGCCCAAGTAGAGCAAGAGTTTCTGAACAAATTCTTCCCACCTGCCAAAACAGCACATCTCCGCCAGAAAATCACGGCCTTCAAACAGAAGCAAGGGGAACCGCTGGCAAAGGCATGGGAGCGCTACAAGGAACTTCTGCGATCTTGCCCTACTCATGGACAACCGCCCTACGTCATTCAAGAGATCTTCTTCAACTCTCTTGATCAAGGCACTAAGGACAGAATCAACCATTACACTCGCTATGAATTTCTGACGATGCCACCAATTTACGCCTGGGGTATGCTGGACAAGCTCACCAACTATGACAACAAGTATGGGGCTACTTCAAACTATGATGAGAACTCCTACGCCAGGCCAGCACCATCTATGCCACTTTATGAGCCAGCAAAGGAGATCGACCCAGATGTCAGGGAGCAATACTACAGAGACCAGAATAAGAAGCTCCTCAAACAAGTGAAGTATCTCTCTGTCAACCAGCCTTGCATAGAATGCGGATCGCAAAGGCACACCACTACTGAGTGCCCTCACACAGAGCAAGTCAGGATGGCAGAACATCATGAGGATGCAGCTTACGCAGGAGGGCCTAATCGCTATATGGGGGATCAAAGGCCTTATCAACAGCAATGGAACCAAGGTCCCCCTAGGAATCCTCCACCCTACAGAGCTCCAGGACATCCGGAGAGGGACCAGCAGAAGGATCAGCTACAGATAATCCTTGACGAAATGCGCCGAAATCAGGGCACCATCAACCGTCAATTCCAGAACATCAATACAAAGCTTGGAGAAATTGATGTCTGGAGAAAATCAGTAGATACTCAGATTGGCCAAATAGCAGCAAGTGTCCCTAGACAGTCAGGCGCTCTCCCTAGATCTTCAGAACCAAATCCGAAGGGAAAGACTGGACACATCGCTGCTGTAAAACTCAGAAGCGGCCATCAACTGCAAGAGCCAGAGCAGCAGAACAACGAAGAACAGCAAGTCGAGGTCGACAAACCCATCGTCGATCTCGACCAGAGCCAACTCGACCTCGACAAAGGTCTACTCGAGGTCGACGAGAAATCTCCAGAATCTTCGTCTGCGCCGAACAGCAACTCGACTGGGCCCAATCTGGTCGATGTCGACAAAGGTCTGGTCGATGTCGAGGAGCCCCTAGTCGAGAAATCTGCAGCAACTCCGACGTCTGTTCTGGCTCCGACTCAGCGAAAGAAGCTGCCTTTTCCCACGAAATCTCTAAAGGACCCAGCGGAGAAAAAGGTTCAGCGCTTCATCAAGATGCTTCAGAAGCTCAACGTCACCATCCCCTTCACAGAAGCTCTCAATGAAATGCCGTCCTATGTCAAATTCCTGAAGGAGATTCTGAGCAAAAAGCGATCAATGGCGGAAATTACAGAGGAGTGCAGCCAGCTGGACATACTGGAAAAGCGGCCAGATCCAGGTAAGTTTGCTATAACTATTGGATTTGGTCCATACAAAATTAATGCTTTATGTGATCTTGGAGCCAGTGTTAGTATCATGCCTTTAACGATTTGGTCCAAGATTAAGATAGGTGCCCTGGAGCCTGTGGATGCTAGACTTTACATGGCCAACAACACGGTGGTCATTCCAACAGGCATGGTGGAAAATGTCCCAGTACAAGTAGGTAAATTCTTCGTTCCTGCTGATTTCTTAATTATTGATATGCAAGAAGATCCTGCTTGTCCAATTATTCTAGGTAGACCATTCTTAGCAACGGTGGATGCCAACATAAGCGTACGGAAAGGAGTGCTCACTTTCAACATCAGCGATGAAGTGATTGAGTATTCCTTCAACAAAACTGAAAGATATACGGGTCCAATGGAAGAGGTCAAATCTATCTCAGCTGGCTACATCACCTGCGGGGAACCAAAGGTCAGGAATATGACCCCTGAGGAGATAGAAAAGAGGGACATGGAGGCCCAGGTAGAGGAGATCATGGCAATCCTCAAAGAGAACACAGGAGCTAAGTATGGGGTCAAGATCGACTAGGGCTCCTCGACATCGAGTAGAACCCTAGTCGACCTCGACCAAACCAAGGCGACTCCACCAGGACCAGCTTCGTCGAGCAGCAAACCGAAGGAACCAGCCCTACTCGAGATCGACAAGGATCTTGTCGAGATCGACCAAAACTCGAAGAACACAGACCCTGCTTCCTCGACACTGACTCGACCAGGCGACCCAGTCTCCTCGACCTCGACTAGGCTTGTCGAGGTCGACCACCCCTTGACGGCCTCGGCTTCTTCTTCTTCGACTTCGCAGCGACCAGCAGGAGAGCCCTTGTCGACCTCGAGTAGCCTTGTCGAGGTCGACCAGCACTCAGCACTGCCAGAGTCCTCCTCCTCGACGCCAGAGCCACAGGGAGCAAAGCCGTACTCGATATCGAGTAGCCAACTCGATATCGACAAGCCCTCTACACCAGATTCTTCCTCCTCGATGAAGCCACCACCACCAGGACCAGAGTCCTCGTCGAGGTCGAGTACGCTTGTCGAGGTCGACAAGACCTGTTCTTCGTCGACTTCTGCCTCTTCGACCAGACCACCACCAGAACTAGCAGACTCGTCGATCTCGAGGAGCCCTAGTCGAGATCGACCAAATACAGTGGTGCCCGATTCCGTCTCCGCGAAGGTAAGTCAAGGTATGGATCTTTCTTCTCCTATTTCCATTAAAGATTTATCTATACATGGGAGAGGTTTGCCTTGGTATGTGCGATTGTGCAGGATTTCCAATGATGATCCTAAGGAGTATGAAGTTGGAGACAAGCTCTATGTCTCCAAATCAAAGGATCATTGGTTTCCTAACAAATTGAACAAGAAGCGGATGGGACCGTTCGTGGTGAACAAGATCCATTCTGGAGGATTACAGCTGATGGATAAGAATGGAGTCTTATTTGAGGCCCAAGCCACATGGGCTCTGCAGATGCCACCTTGAGCATTAATGAAAGTCGGCCTAGCGACTCTAAAATCTAGAGCATGTATATAAGACTTTATGAACTTCTTAGGACTTTTGAGACTTTGTTTTTGTTTTTGGTTTTGAACATTTTTTTTGTTTTTGTTTTTGTTTTGTTGGTATATGTCTTCTACTTTTCAGGACAATGGATAGAACCAAGCTACTCGGACCAGGAGGTGCTCCATTCGAAATTATGAAGCTCTGTACATCTGTCTTGTGAGTTTCTTTCTTTACCCTTTACCTTGTTTTTTTTATACAGTGAGGACACTGTAATGTTTAAGTATGGGGTGGGGGAAGGGCTTACTTTATGCATAATTTCCATATTTGCATCATATGTACATTATTTCTTAGGATTGCTACATGGCTATTTTGGAATGCATTATTGATTTATATGCATGTTTTCCAAAGTTTGAAGAAAAATGACCCCCATTGAAATTTTTGATAATGTCATGGAAGCTTATATTGGACTCGACGATGCAAAATTGGATTCATTAGAGATATAGCATGAAATTGCCTAGTAAAGGGAAGTCACAATGAAGTGCATATTTTCTTGAAAACCATAAAAGGAGGTAAAAGTTGAAATTGCTTTTGACATGTTGCATGATAAGAGGATGGAGGACTTTATATTTCCATATAATGCTCATATTGTTATATCCTAGCCTTACCTATGCTTATGCATCACAAAAGCCATATTATGCCTTATTTCAAATATTGCTCCACGTGATCCAAATATTGCCATTCTTTACCTTATCCGGGGATTATGTTGAGAATGATGTTACATTATGGAGATGTTATATGGTGTTTGTGTTGTGATCATATTTGGAGTTTGGAAGGAAATTTGTTTGAAATATATGGAAAATTTAATGATTGAGAAAAAATCCAATCACCTCAGGAGATAAAGGTAGATTGACCCTGCTCTCTGAGATAATAGTTTGGAGAGATGGGACACATTGTGAGGAGTCCAAAGCACTAAGTATCCGGGGCCATTCATAACACCCATGTTTACTACTCGCGAGAAAGCAGTGCTGAGGTTAGAGAGGTAAAAACATCATTATTGAAAAAAAACAATATTATTGAAAAAAAAAAAGCAATATGAAAGGTGATGAATTATATGAAGAAAGAATGTGGAATGAAACTCAAAAAGTTTGGAAAATACTCCATTTCCCCGGATCATAAAAGCACCACATTGCCAGAAATTGCCCACCTTTTAGCCTTTTACCAATCTACTCCTTCATGAGCTTAAATTAAAGTCTTCTTGATTATCAATGCTTTGTCACGAATGAAATATTTATGCATAACCCTCCTTTTGTGAGTAGATGTTGTTTTTACATAATTGCACATGCATGAATCTGTGACAATAGTACCTTTTCGAGGATGGTAATTGATTGCAGGGGACATATAAGAATGAATCTAAGATGTTGAGAGTTTTGATTTCTTCCCCTGAATGACAAATAAAAGTATTGCTTGAGGACAAGCAAGCTTAAGTATGGGGTGTTTGTTGTGAGCGGAATCTGCCATGTTTTACAGCAACGTTTATATCGATTTCTGTATACATTGCATTCATTTGGGCTAAGATAGTTCATAATCTATGTAGTTTATGTTTATTTGCCAAATTATGGAATCTACACCAGTTTCTGTTTAAATCGCAGAAATCGAGGCATTTTACAACAATTCTACAGAAGGTCGGAAAAGCTCGGAAAATCACTACAGAAGTCCAAGGTCAAAGCAGTGGAACAAGTCTACAAGTCCTGTCTACTCGACATCGAGTAAGCTTACTCGACATAGACAAGACTTGGCCGACCAAGTCTTGATCGACAAGGCCTGATCGAGCAAGCCATCCACCCAGACTCCGGACTCTACTCGACCTCGACAAGCCCTGGTCGAGGTCGACGAAGCCCAGACGCCCATGCCCGGAGTCGACGAGAGCAGATGGCCGAGGACGAAGCCGAGGACGACCAGGCGAGACTCGCTGCCATCGACTCCGCTCGCTGTCGCGGAAAGGACCAGTCGCTGCCGCGGACGAAGCCATCCGCTGCCAGCGGAAGAGCCAGCTCGAGGAAGCGGAAGAAGACCCAACTCGATCTCGAAGAACTCTTGTCGAGATCGACGAAGACCTTGAGACATGTCCGAGCATGTCCGAGCCAGGCCGAGGAGATCCACCCGAGGAACCTAGTCGACGACCCACCCTTGTCGAGATCGACTAGGCGTGGTCGAGATCGACGAAGCACCCAGGAGCCCAAGTCCGAGCACATTGAGCACACCAACCCGAGGAAGTCCACTCGACGAGCCATCCTTGTCGAGGTCGACAAGCCTTCCTCGAGGTCGACTAGAGCCAGTGTCCGGAAGCTTCTTGACTTGCCTTGTCCGAGTAGAATTGGCTTTGCTTGGAGCCGAAGGAAGACGATTCTATCCCGATCTATCAGATTCTATCAATGGAAGACAAGATCTATCAAGATGAAGACATACTTACCTATTTAGTTTTATCCTTTCCATATGGATTTAATTCCATAAAACATTTATTTATCATTAAAGGCTTTTTAGATAGAAATTAGATATAGATAGAAGATCTTTTCCTAGAATAGCTAGGGAAGGATAGCTATAAATAAAGCCCTAGGGGCTCAGTTTTAATCATTCAATTTTCGGAGACAAGTAGTTAGTTCCATTCAGAGATACAATTTAGGAGTTTGAGGTTTTTAAGGTTTTGGCGGTTTGCGAAAGTTGATTGCCAGAATTGTAAAAGTCTTGAATTTAGTTTTTAATACAAGTTTCTTTCATCAATTCAATGTCTGCGATTGCAATGAGGCGTGAGTAGTCCACCCACTTCTGGGGCTGGGGTGAGCCCAACGGTGGCCATGTGAGACGATGCTGTAAAGGTCAGATCTTTTGTGCGATTTGTCTTCTATCCCTATGAGCATGATTCTTTTGCGAGAGTTGAAGGTGATCCTTGTTTGTGTTATTGAAGCGAAAGTGATCTTAATGCAACATGGATTAATTATGTGAAAAAGGGTTAGTAACAATTAGGGTTTATGCGAGAGCCTCTATATGCCTATTTGTTAATAACGAAAGTTATTTGATGGAAAGCATGATCCTTTATGCCCTTATGTGTTGTTTTGCATGGTTATCTTTGTGGTGTTGAAACCCTGGCCTTGGAAGTCTTTTATTATATTGAGTTTATTTTCTGTCAAAAAGCTGAGTTTGGGTTTCGAGCAATTGCAATTTACATTCTTTTAAATTTCTGTTCTAGTCGACATAGACGAAGGCCTTGTCGATCTGGAGTTGCATCTAGTCGAGATCGAGTAGGGGCTGGTCTAGGTCGAGTTGGCTTTCTGTTTTCTTTAGTCGATTTCCACTTTCTGCACTCTGTGTCGAGTTACTGCTGTCGACCTAGAGGACAACTTTATCGAGATCGACAAGCTTCTGTGTCCTCGAGTTATTTTCTGCTTCGTTTCTGTTTTGCTTTATTCTTTGGTTTGCTTTGCTTTTATTTCTGTCTTTTATTTGCTTTTATTTTTAGTTGCCCTTGCCGGGTTTATTTCTGTTTCTGTGCTTCTGTTTGTCTGTTCTGCTGTGTCTGTGAGAATCTGATAGCTATCTGAGAACTGCTGACGTGCTTCCTCGTGGATTCGATCCTGACTTTTCTCTTACAACAACGGGAGGAAGTCTTGTATTTATTTGCTGAGACAGGGGAGTCGTTCTGAACTATATTTTATTCCATACTTGACTAACTCCTGCAACAACAACATCGCTGCTGTAAAACTCAGAAGCGGTCATCAACTGCAAGAGCCAGAGGTCGGAAAGCAGCAGAACGACGAGGAACAGCAAGTCGATCTCGACAAAACAGTAGTCGATCTCGACAAACATCTGGTCGACCTCGACAAGACCTTCGTCGACCTCGAGGAGAAAATTCCAGAATCCTCGTCTGCACCACACAGCAACTCGACTGGGCCCAATCTGGTCGATGTCGACAAAGGACTTGTCGATGTCGAGGAGCCCCTGGTCGACATAGAGAAGTCTGCAGCACATCAGACGTTTGTTCTGGCTCCGACTCAGAAAAAGAAGCTGCCTTTCCCCACAAAATCTCTAAAGGACCCAGCAGAGAAAAAGTTTCAGCGCTTCATCAAGATGCTTCAGAAGCTCAACGTCACCATCCCCTTCACATAAGCTCTTAATGAAATGCCATCCTATGTCAAGTTCCTGAAGGAGATCCTGAGCAAAAAGCGATCGATGGCGGAAATCACAGAGGAGTGCAGCCATCTGGACATATTGGAGAAGAGGTCGGATCCAGGTAAGTTTGCTATAACTATTGGATTTGGTCCATACAAAATTAATGCCCTATGTGATCTTGGAGCTAGTGTGAGTATAATGCCTTTAACAATTTGGTCCAAGATTAAGATTGGTGCCCTGGAGCCTGTGGATGCTAGACTATACATGGCCAACAACACGGTGGTCATTCCAACAGGCATGGTGGAAAATGTCCCAGTACAAGTAGGTAAATTCTTCGTCCCTGCTGATTTCTTAATAGTTGATATGCAAGAAGATCCTGCTTGTCCAATTATTTTAGGAAGACCATTCTTGGCGACGGTGGATGCCAACATAAGCGTAAGGAAAGGAGTGCTCACCTTCAACATCAGCGATGAGGTAATTGAGTATTCCTTTAATAAAACAGAAAGGCATACAGGTCCAATGGAAGAGGTCAAATCTATCTCAGCTGGCTACATCACCTGCGGGGAACCTAAGGTCAGAAATATGACCCCTGAGGAGATAGAAAAGAGGGACATGGAAGCCCAGGTGGAGGAGATCATGGCAATCCTCAAGGAAAACACAGAGAATCCAATCAACACGGACCAAGGTAAGTCGTTGTGGATTCATTACTTTTCGGATGCCTTGACAGGGACTAAGTATGGGGTCAAGATCGACCAAGGCTCCTCGACATCGAGTAGAGCCCTAGTCGATCTCGACCAGACCAAGGCGACTCCACCAGCACCAGCATCGTCGAGCAGCGAACCAGACAAACCGGCCTCGTCGATCTCGACAAGCCTTGTCGAGGTCGACCACCACTCGACGGCTTCAGCTTTTGCTTCCTCGACGCTGACGACACCAGAGCCAGGATCGTCGTCGATCTCGACCACACTTGTCGAGATCGACCACCAGACAAGGAGCCTAGATCCACCTTCCTCGACAACGACGACTCCAGGACCAGAACCCTACTCGACCTCGAGTAGGCTTGTCGAGGTCGACCACCACTCGGCTCCAACAGATCCGCCTTCGTCGATGAGCAAACCACCAGGAGCGGAACCCTTGTCGAGGTCGACCAGGCTTGTCGAGATCGACAAGACCTGTCCTTCGTCGACTTCTGAATCTTCGACCAGACCACCACCAGAGCCTGCAGTCTTGTCGAGATCGACTAGCCCTAGTCGAGATCGACCAAATACAGTGGTCCCCGATTCCGTCTCTGCGAAGGTAAGTCAAGGTATGGATATTTCTTCGCCTATTTCCATTAAAGATTTATCTATACATGGGAGAGGTCTGCCTTGGTATGTGCGATTGTGCTGGATATCCAATGATGAGCCTAAGGAGTATGAAGTTGGAGACAAGCTCTATGTCTCTAAATCAAAGGATCATTGGTTTCCCAACAAATTCAACAAGAAGCGGATGGGACCGTTCGTGGTAAACAAGATCCATTCTGGAGGATTACAGCTGATAGACAAGAATGGAGTCTTATTTGAAGCCCAAGCTACATGGGCCCTGCAGATGCCACCTTGAGCGTTAATGGAAAGTCGGCCTAGCGACTATAAAATCTAGAGCTTGTACATAGACTTTTTAGGACATTTGGGACATTGTTTTTTGTTTTTGGTTTTGAACACTTTTAGTTTTGCTATTATGGGTATATGTCTTCTACTTTTCAGGTCAATGGATAGAACCAAGCTACATTAAAAATCGGCCCAGGAGGTGCTCCAGTCGAAATTAGAAGGCTCTGCACATCTGTCCTGTGAGTTTCTTTCTTTACCCTTGTTTTTATACAGTGAGGACACTGTAATGTTTAAGTATGGGGTGAGGGAAGGGCTTACTTTGTGCATATTTGATTCATTTGACATGACTTGTGCATTATTTTTTGGAATTGCTACATGGCTATTTTGGAATGCATTATTTGATCTATATGCTTATATGCATGTTTTCATAAATTTTGAGAAAAATGACCCCCATTGAAAATTTTGAAATAATGTCATGGAAGCTTATATTGAACTCGACGATGCAAAATTGGATTCATTAGAGATATAGCATGAAATTGCCTAGTAAAGGGAAGTCACAATGAAGTGCATTATTTCTTGAAAACCATGAAATGAGGTAAAATTTGAAGTTGCTTTTGACATGTTGCATGATAAGATTATGGAGGACTTTATATTTCCATATAATGCTCATATGTTTAAAATCCTAGCCTTACCTATGCTTATGCATCACAAAAGCCAATCACCTCAGGAGATAAAGGTAGATTGACCCTGCTCTCTGACATAATAGTTTGGAGAGATGGGACACATTGTGAGGAGTCCAAAGCACTAAGTATCCGGGGCCATTCATGACACCCATGTTTGCGACTCGCGAGAAGGCAGTGCTGAGGTTAGAGAGGTAAAAGCATTATTATTGAGAAAAGCAATATGAAAGATGATGAATCAAATGGAGAAAAAATGTGGAATGAAACTCAAGTTTGGAAATACTCTATTTCCCCGGATCATTAGTACCACATTGCCAAATATTGCCCACCTTTAGCCTTTTTACCAATCTACTCCTTATTGAGCTTAATTAAAGTCTTCTTGATTATCAATGCTTTGTCATATGAATTATTTTTGAATAACCCTCCTTTTGTGAGTAGATGTTGCTTTTACATATTTGCACATGCATGAATCTGTGACACTAGTACCTTTTCGAGGATGGTAATTGATTGCAGGGGACATATGAGAATGAATCTAAGATGTTGAGAGTTTGAATTCTTCCCCTGAATGACAATTAAAGTATTGCTTGAGGACAAGCAAGCTTAAGTATGAGGTGTTTGTTGTGAGCTGAATCTGCCATATTTTACAGTAACTTTTATATCGATTTCTGTATACATTGCATTCATTTGGGTTTAGATAGCACAGAACCTATGTAGTTTATGTTTATTTGCCAAATTATGGAATCTACACCAATTTCTGTTTAATTCGCAGAAATCGAAGCGTTTTACAACAAGTCTACAAAAGGTCGGAAAAGCTCGGAAAACCACTACAGAAGTCCAAGGTCAAAGCAGCGGAACCAGTCTGAGAGTAAAGGCTACTCGATCTCGAGTAGGCCCTACTCGACCTAGACGAGCCTGTCCGAGCAACCTTGGTTGAGCAAAGCCTGATCGAGAGCCAGACCAACCCGAGCTCCGGACCCTACTCGATCTTGAGGACCACTGGTCGAGATCGACGAAGCCTCAGCGCCACACCCGGAGTCGACAAGGAGAGGAGCCGAGGACGACCAAGCACCACTCGCTACCAGCGACTCGACTCGCTGCAGCGGATCACTCGCTGCAGCGGATCACTCGCTGCCAGCGGAAGAGGCAACTCGCGGATCCGAGCTTGCTGTTGTGAGCGGAATCTGCCATGTTTTACAGTAACTTTTATATCGATTTCTGTATACATTTCATGCATTTAGGTTAAGATAGTACAGAATCTGTGTAGTTTATGTTTATTTGCCAAAATTATGGAATCTACACCAGTTTTTGTTTAAATCGCAGAAATCGAGGCATTTACAGCAATTCTACAGAAGGTCGGAAAAGCTCGGAAAACCACTACAGAAGTCCAAGGTCAAAGCAGCAGAACAAATCGGAGAGTCAAGTCTAGTCGACATCGAGTAACCCTACTCGACCTAGACAAGCCATGGCCGAGCAGCCTTGGTCGAGCAGACCCTGGTCGAGCAAGCCAGACACCCAGACTCCGGACTCTACTCGACCTCGACAAGCCCTACTCGAGGTCGACGAAGCCCAGTCCCCATGTCCGGAGTCGACAAGGAGAAGAGCCGAGCTTGCCGAGGAGATCCACCCGAGGACGACCAGGCGAGACTCGCTGCCAGCGACTCCATTCGCTGCCGCGGAAAGGAGGATCCGCTGCCGCGGACGAAGCCATCCGCTGCCAGCGGAAGAGCCAGCTCGCGGAAGCGGAAGCCACACCCAACTCGATCTCGACGAACTCTTGTCGAGATCGACGAAGACCTTGAGACATGTCCGAGCATGTCCGAGCCAGTCGAGGAAGAGCCACCCGAGGAGACCATGTCGATGACCAGCCTTACTCGAGATCGACAAGGCCAACTCGAGGTCGACGAGCACCAGTGAGCCAGAGTCCGAGCCACATCGGGCAGAGTCAAGCCAAGCCGAGCCACCCTACTCGAGGTCGACAAGGCCTTGTCGAGGTCAACTAGACCCAGATTCCAGAAGCTCTCGACTTGGCTTGTCCGAGTAGGATTGGAGTTCCTTGATCGCAAAGGCGGAAAGTTCTATCCGAAAGTTGCTGGGATCTATCCGATCTATCAAGTCTATCCATGGAAGGCATTCTATCAACAACATGAAGACATACTTACCACATTAGTTTTATCTTTTCCTTATGGATTTATTTCCTTTAAGCATTTATTTATCTTTTAAAGCTTTAGATATAATTTTAGATAGAGATAGAAGATTTAATCCTTGACTAGCAAGGAATAGATCACTATAAATAAAGCCCAAGGAGCTCAGTTTTATTCATCATTCAATTTCAGAAGTAGAGTAGTTAGTTCCATTCAGAGATACAATTTTAGGAGTTTGAGGTTTTTAGGGTTTTGGCTTACAGCGAAAGTTGATTGCCAGAATTGTAAAGGCTTTGAATATAGTTAATGCAAGTTTCTTTCATCAATTCAATGTCTGCGATTGCGATGAGGCGTGAGTAGTCCACCCACTTCTGGGGCTGGGGTGAGCCCGACGGTGGCCATGTGAGGCGATGCTGTAAAGGTCAGATTTTTGTGCGATTTATCTTCTATCCCTATGAGCATGATTCTTTTGCGAGAGTTGAAGGTGATCCTTGTTTGTGTTATTGAAGCGAAAGTGATCTTAATGCAACTTGGATTAATTATGTGAAAAAGGGTTAGTAACAATTAGGGTTTATGCGAAAGCCTCTATATGCCTAGTTGTTAATAACGAAAGTTATTTGATGGAAAGCATGATCTTTTATGCCTTTATGTGTTGTTTTGCATGGTTATCGTTGTGGTGTTGAAACCCTAGCCTTGGAGGTCTTTTTATATATTGAGTTAATTTCTGTCAAAAATCTGAGTTCTGTCGAAAATCTGCATTTGTCTTTAATTTCTGCAATTTAAGTTTTCTGCAATTCTTGTCGACATAGAGTAGCCTTGGTCGAGATCGAGTTACCTTTGTCGATCTCGAGTAGGACAGGTCTAGGTCGAGTTGATTTGCTTCTGTCTTTTGTCGATTTACACTTTCTGTTCTCTGTGTCGAGTTACTATAGTCGATATCGAGTTACCTTTGTCGAGATCGAGTTGAGTTTTGCTTGTCGAGTTTATTTCTGTCTTTGCTTTATTTCTTTGCTTTTGTTTTTAGTTGCCCTTGCCGGGTTTATTTCTGTTTCTGTGCTTCTGTTTGTCTTTTCTGCTGCTGTGTCTGTGAGAATCTGATAGCTACCTGAGAACTGCTGACGTGCTTCCTCGTGGATTCGATCCTGACTTTTCTCTTACTACAACGGGAGGAAGTCTTGTATTTATTTGCTGAGACAGGGGAGTCTATCTGAACCATATTTGATTTCTATTTCAATACTTGACCAACTCCTGCAACAACAAATTGGCGCCGTTGCCGGGGAAGCTAACAATCGCGCCTTAGGTAGTCAGTTCTCACTGTTTCTCTTGAGTTACTTTTCAGGTGTATGCGCCGTTCTGGTCAACCACCTGAGTTTGACACCTTAAGATGATCCGGAACTCATCCTACACATCCATTCTAAACTTCAAAGAGCCATGTCGGCCGCTGAAACACAGGAACAACTGATACAGAGGGTTACCAGGGATCTAGCCGCCAGGGATGCAGCTCTCGCCGCTGAGAGAGCAGAAAAGGAACAAGCACAAGCTGAGCTTGCCCAATATCCAACCACTGCTGAGGATTATATGCATCCCACTCTCGTCGTGCCTGAATCGGCGATTCTAATCCCTGATAACTCTTTTGAAATTCGCACTCAATTTCTTATAGAGCTTAAAAATAATGCCTTTTATGGCAGATTTAATGAGTGTCCTCTTGTGCATATTACCAACTTTTCTAACATGTGCCGTACTCTTGCTGAAGGTACCACGCTGGAATATGTCAAGAAGAAAGCTTTCCGTTGGTCTCTCGTTGGGCCTGCACTGAAATGGCTGGAAGGGCTGAAACCAAAATCACTGACAACCTGGGCCCAAGTAGAGCAAGAGTTTCTGAACAAATTCTTCCCACCTGCCAAAACAGCACATCTCCGCCAGAAAATCACCGCCGGCAAAAGCATGGGAGCGCTGGCAAGGGGAACCGCTGGCAAAAGCATGGGAGCGCTACAAGGAACTTTTGCGATCTTGCCCTACTCATGGACAGCCGCCCTACGTCATTCAGGAGATCTTCTTCAACTCTCTTGATCAAAGCACTAAGGACAGAATCAACCACTACACTCGCTATGAATTTCTAACGATGCCACCAATTGACGCCTGGGGTGTGCTGGACAAGCTCACCAACTATGACAACAAGTATGGGGCTACTTCAAACTATGATGAGAACTCCTACGCCAGGCCAGCACCATCTATGCCACTTTATGAGCCAGCAAAGGAGATCGACCCAGATGTGAGGGAGCAATACTACAGAGACCAGAATAAGAAGCTCTTCAAACAAGTAAAGTATCTCTCTGTCAACCAGCCTTGCATAGAATACGGATCGCAAAGGCACACCACTACTGAGTGCCCACACACAGAGCAAGTCAGGATGGCAGAACATCATGAGGATGCAGCTTACGCAGGAGGGCCTAATCGCTATATGGGGGATCAAAGGCCTTATCAACAGCAATGGAACCAAGGCCCCCCTAGGAATCCTCCACCCTACAGAGTTCCAGGACATCCAGAAAGGGACCAGAAAAAGGATGATATACAGACAATCCTGGAGGAGATGCGGAGAAACCACGCTGAAACTAGGCAATCTTTCAACTCCGTCTATACTCAGATGCAAGGTGTCAACTTGTTGTGAGCTGAATCTCCCATGTTTTACAGTAACTTTTATATTGATTTCTGTATACATTTCATGCATTTGGGTTAAGGTAGTACAGAATCTGTGTAGTTTATGTTTATTTGCCAAAATTATGGAATCTACACCAGTTTCTGTTTAAATCGCAGAAATCGAGGCATTTACAGCAATTCTACAGAAGGTCGGAAAAGCTCGGAAAACCACTACAGAAGTCCAAGGTCAAAGCAGCGGAACAAGTCGGAGAGTCAAGTCTAGTCGACATCGAGTAACCCTACTCGACCTAGACGAGCTTGGCCGAGCAGCCTTGGTCGAGAAGACCATGATCGAGAAGCCAGACAACCCGAGCCTCCGGTGTCTACTCGATCTCGACAAGCTCTGTTCGAGATCGACGAAGCCCAGACAGCCATGCCCGGAGTCGACAAGAGCAGCTGGCCGAGGACGAAGCCGAGGACGACCAGGCGAGACTCTCTGCCAGCGACTCCATTCGCTGCCGCGGAAAGAAGGATCCGCTGCCGCGGACGAAGCCATCCGCTGCCAGCGGAAGAGCCAGCTCGCAGGAGCGGAAGCCACACCCAACTCGGCCTCGAGGAGATCTTGCGAGGTCGACGAAGACCTTGAGACATGTCCGAGCATGTCCGAGCCAGTCGAGGAGAACCACCCGAGGAGACTATGTCGACAGAGCCATCCTACTCGACATCGACGAGAGGTGGTCGAGATCGACGAGCACCAGTGAGCCAGAGTCCGAGCCACATCGAGCAGATATAGCCGAGACGACGAGTCCTACTCGAGGTCGACAAGGCCTTGTCGAGATCGACTAGACCCAGATTCCAGATGCTGCTCGACTTGGCTTGTCCGAGTAGGATTGGAGTTTCTTGATCGCGAAGGCGGAAAGTTCTATCCGAAAGTTGCTGAATTCTATCCGATCTATCAAGTCTATCCATGGAAGGCAAGATCTATCAACATCATGAAGACTTACCTACTTAGTTTTATCTTTTCCCTTATAGATTTATTTCCATGAAACAATTTATTTATCTTTTAGCAATTTAGATATAATTTTAGATAGAGATAGATATCTTCTTTCCTAGAATAGCAAGGAATAGATCACTATAAATAAAGCCCATGGGGCTGGTTTTTCAATAATTCAATTTCAGAGGTAGAGAAGTAGTTCCACAGAGACGATTTAGGGAGTTCGAAGGTTTTAGGGTTTTGGCAGTTTGCGAGAGTTGATTGCCGGGATTGTAAAATCGTTGAATTTAGTTTTATGCAAGTTGTTTTTTTTCAATCGATGATGTCTGAGTTCGCAATGAAGAGCGAGTAGTCCACCCACTTCTAGGGTTGGGGCGAGCCCGACGATAGCCATGCATAACTGAGGTAAAAGATCGAACCTTTATCATATTTTGAGCGTTTTCCTACTTGTTGATGTGTTTATTGCCCATCTAATGGAGATCCATGCTAACAACTTGGATTATAAACATAAAACCGGTAGAGACAATTAGGGTTTCTTGAGAGAGTTGTCTAATTGTTGGAAAAGGCGAAAGCTTAGTCCTTTAATGCGAATTATATGATTATCTGTTTGATCTACCTTATGCATGCTTGGTTATTGTTGTTGCAAACCCCAATCTTGGAAGTCTTTTTTACATTCAGTTTAGTTCGAAACCCTAAAAGCATTTGTTCTTTACTTTCTTTATTTTCTTTTTTTTTATTCGTTTTCGTCCCTGCCCTTGTCGATCTCGACCAAGCCTGGTCGACCTCGACGACTGATTCTCGACCTAGAGTCGCTGTTGCTCAAGTGTGCAGGAACTCGACGAAGCCCCAACTCGACTTCGACAAGGCCAACTCGATCTCGAGTAGCCTCCTGTCGAGATCGACCACCCCTTTGTCGACCTGTGCTGCTGTGTTCGACTGTCCGAGCTTCTGTCGACAACCCCTTTGTCGAGCTCGAGGACCCCTGTTGTCGACTTCTGTCCGTGAGATTACACTGCTGCCTAGGATCCGCTGACCAGCTTCCTCGTGGATTCGCTCCTGACTTCCGCTGCTACATCAGGAGGAGGTCTTGTATTTATTTTTCGTAGGCATAGTCTGGTTTGAATTATATTTGTTATTTTAAACTCGATTTCCTCCTACAACAAAATTGGCGCCGTTGCCGGGGAAGCTATCAATCGCGCCTTAGGTAGTCGGATCTCACTATTTCTTTGAGTTACTCTTCAGGTGTTTGCGCCGTTCTGGTATCCCACCTGAGTACTACGGTTTAGACGAACCAGAGCGCCTTCTACACATCAGAAATAGACTTCAAAGAGCCATGGCGGACGCTGAAACACAGGAGCAGTTGATCGCTAGGCTTACCAGGGAATTAGCTGCTAAGGATGTTGTTATCGTCAATGAAAGAACAGCAAAGGAGCAAGCACAGGCTGAAGTTGCCCAATATCCAACTACTGCAGAGGATTATATGCATCCAACCCTCGTCGTGCCTGAATCGGCGATTCTTATCCCTGAAAACTCCTTTGAAATTCGCACTCAATTTTTTATAGAGCTTAAAAATAATGCCTTTTATGGCAGATTTAATGAGTGCCCTCTTGAACATATTACTAACTTCCATGATATGTGCCGTACTCTTGCTGAAGGTACCACTCTGGAATATGTCAAGATGAAAGCTTTCCGCTGATCGCTTGCTGGACCTGCATTGAAATGGCTGGAAGGGCTGAAACCAAGATCGCTAACCACATGGGCCCAAGTAGAGCAAGAGTTTCTCAACAAATTCTTCCCACCTGCCAAGACAACACTTCTCCGCCAGAAAATCACCGCCTTCAAACAACAGAAAGGGGAACCGCTGGCAAAGGCATGGGAACGCTACAAGGATCTTCTGCGATCTTGCCCTACTCATGGACAGCCGCCCTACGTCATTCAAGAGATCTTCTTCAATTCTCTTGATCAAGTGACCAAGGACATGATCAACCAGTATACTCGCTACGAGTATCTGACGATGCCGCCAATTGACGCCTGGGGTGTGTTAGACAAGCTAACCAACTACGACAACAAATATGGGTCTACTTCAAACTATGATGAGAACTCCTACGCCAGGCCAGCACCATCTATGCCACTTTATGAGGCAGCAAGGGAGATCGACCTAGATGTCAGGGAGCAGTTCTACAGAGACCAGAATCGCAAGCTCCTCAAGCAAGTCAAATATCTGTCTGTCAATCAGCCTTGCATCGAATGCGGATCACAGAGACACACCACTACTGAGTGCCCACACACAGAGCAAGTCAGAATGGCAGAAACACATGAGGAGGCAGCATACGCTGGGGGTCCTAATCGCTATATGGGGGATCAAAGGCCTTATCAACAGCAATGGAACCAAGGTCCCCCTAGGAATCCCCCGCCCTACAGACCTCCAGGGCATCCAGAGAGGGATCAAAGGAAGGATGATCTGCAGCTCATCCTTGAGGAGATGCGACGAAATCAGGGCTCCATCAACAACCAGTTCCAAAGCATCACCACTAAATTTGGGGAACTGGACATCTGGAAAAGAGGAATAGAAACCCAGATGGGTCAAATCGCATCACAGATCCCACGGCCATCCGGCAAGCTCCCAGGGCAAATAGAACCAAATCCTAAGGGGCAAACTGGACATGTCGCAGCTGTCAAACTAAGGAGTGGGCATCAACTACACGAACCAGAGGTCGGAAAACAGCAAAGCGACGCAGAGCAGCAACTCGAGACAGAGCAGAGCCAACTCGATCTCGAGGAGCCCAACTCGACCTCGACGAAGACTGTACTCGACACAGACCAGAAGTTGAGCTCGGAATCCACCACGCAGACCAGCAACCCGAGGTCGACGAGCCAACTCGAGGTCGACAAGCCTCTGGTCGATCTCGACAAGCCCCTGGTCGATGTCGAGGAGCCTCTGGCCGACGTCGACGACTCTGCAGCACCTCCGACAACTAACCAGGCTTCGAAAAAGCCACTTCCTTTCCCTTCTAAATCTCTTAAAGACCCCACTGCGGGCAGATTTAATAGATTTGTCAATATGTTGCAAGAGCTAAACTTTTCTATTCCTTTTACAGAAGCCTTGCAAGAGATGCCTGGATATGTCAAATTTCTGAAAGAAATCCTGAGCAAGAAGCGATCCATCACAGAGATCGCAGGCGAATGCAAAGTACTACACTTCCCTGAAAAGAGGCCTGACCCAGGTAAGTTTTCTGTTACTGTGGGTTTTGGTCAATACAAATATGATTCTCTATGCGATTTAGGAGCAACTGTGAGCATTATGCCTTTATCAATCTAGCGGAAAGTTAAAATAGGATGCATAGAACCTGTGGATGCTAAATTATACATGGCAAATAATACAGTAGTCATCCCTACAGGAATAGTTGAAAATGTTCCAGTCCAGGTTGGAAAATTCTTTGTGCCAGCTGAGTTCCTTATTATTGATTGTGCTGAAGATCCTACTAGCCCTATTATCCTTGGTAGACCATTTTTAGCTACTGCAGATGCCAGGATTAGTGTTAAGAATCGATCGCTCACCTTCACCATAGGTGATGAGGTTTTGGATTTCTCTTTTGGCCCTGCAAAAGAGGAAATTTCTTGGCTAGAGGTGAAAAGCATCAGCATCGACGGGACTAAGCAAACAGTGGAGGACGGAGCGAAAACCGTACTCGAGATCGACAAGCCCTTGTCGACCTCGGCCAGCACTGTACTCGACCTCGACGAGCCTTCGTCGACCTCGACCACCATTGCTGAGTCTGAGACTTGCCAGGAGCCTAAGTATGGGGTCCCCCTACTCGACCTCGACCACCAGTACTCGACATCGAGTAGCCCCAAACCCAAAAATTTCTGTTTTGGGTCCGAACAGGTAAGTGCAGGTATGAATTCTACTCCTCCTCAGTCCATAAATAAAAATTTTAATGATCTGAAGGGAGCTAAAACACCATGGCGAGAAAATTTGCAAAAACTGAAGGCTACAAGGAAGAAAACGAAGGAGAAAGGCGATGATGCAAGCAACCACTTATCCGCTGAGCTTGCATGCTACCAGCAGGACCTAGATGATCCAGGAGAAGGGCCAAGCATGAGGGAGCCCCACAAAAATGGTCCTTGAGCGCGAAACGGAGAAGTCGGCCTAGCGACTCTAAAATCTAGAGCATGTATATAGACTTTATGAACTTTTGGACACTTTACTTTGTTTGGTTTTTGTTTTTTGTTTTTGGTTTTATGTCTTCATATGGATAGTCTTGTTTTTGGTATAGAATCTAAACACTTGTAGGACGGCAAGCATATAAGGATCGCGAAAAGTGGAATAGGAGGTCCCTGAACACCAGTCGGAATCGACGAAGGCCAAGTCGACGACGACGATGAGGAGAAGCCCAGACGCTACTCGACATCGAGTAGGCCAACTCGAGGTTGACAAACCCAGATTACTCCTCGACTTCTGAAACCACTAGACGCAAAGCAGAGCCAACTCGAGATCGAGTAGACCGTACTCGATGTCGACCAACACCTACTCGACCTAGACCAGTCTTGACCTCCTACTCGACATGATTCTGTGAGTTTCTTTCTTTACCCTTTACCTTGTTTTATAGAGTGAGGACACTGTGATGTTTAAGTATGGGGTGGGGGAAGGGCTTACTTTGTGCATATTTGATTTATTTGATCATATCTTACATATATGCATTATTTCTTGGAATTGCTACATGGCTATTTTTGGAAGGCATGATTTGAATTATGTGTTTATATGCATGATTTCCAAAAAATTTGAGAAAAATGACCCCCATTTAAATTTTGGTTAATGTCATGGAAGCTTATATTGGACTCGACGATGCAAAATTGGATTCATTAGAGATATAGCATGAAATTGCTTAGTAAAGGGAAGTCACAATGAAGTGCATATTTTATTGAAAACCATAAAAGGAGGTAAAATTTGAAATTGCTTTTGACATGTTGCATGATAAGATGATGGAGGACTTTATATTTCCATATAATGCTCATATTGTTATATCCTTGCCTTACCTATGCTTATGCATCACAAAAGCCATAATATGCCTTATTTCATATATTGCTCCACATGATCTAAATATTTGTCATTCTTTACCTTATCCGGGGATTATGTTGAGAATGATGTTACATTATGGAGATTGTTATATGGTGTTTGTGATTATTATCATTATTTGGAGTATGGAAGGAAATTTGTTTGATATATATGGAAAATTTAATGAGTGAAAGAAAATCCAATCACCTCAGGAGATAAAGGTAGATTGACCCTGCTCTCTAAGATAATAGTTTGGAGAGATGGGACACATTGTGAGGAGTCCGACGCACTAAGTATCCGGGGCCATTCATGACACCCATGTTTGCGACTCGCGAGAAGGCAGTGCTGAGGTTAGAGAGGTAAAAGCATTATTATTGAAAAAAGCAATATTATTGAAAAGCAATATGAAAGGTGATGGATCAAATGAAAAAGGAATGTGGAATTCAAAGTTTGGAAGGTACTCCATTTCCCGGGATCATAAAAGCACCACATTACCAGAAATTGCCCACCTTTTAGCCTTTTACCAATCTACTCCTTCATGAGTTTAAATTAAAGTCTTCTTGATTATCAATGCTTTGTCACACATGAATTGTTTTTGCATAACCCTCCTTTTGTGAGTAGATGTTGCTTTTTTTTTTTTTTTTTTTTTTTTTTTTGCACATGCATGAATCTGTGACAACAGTACCTTTTCGAGGATGGTAATTGATTGCAGGGTTATATAAGAATGAATCTAAGATGTTGAGAGTATTGATTTCTTCCCCTGAATGACAAATAAACGTATTGCTTGAGGACAAGCAAGCTTAAGTATGGGGTGTTTGTTGTGAGCGGAATCTGCCATGTTTTACAGTAACTTTTATATTGATTTCTGTATACATTTCATGCATTTGGGTTAAGGTAGTACAGAATCTGTGTAGTTTATGTTTATTTGCCAAAATTATGGAATCTACACCAGTTTCTGTTTAAATCGCAGAAATCGAGGCATTTACGGCAATTCTACAGAAGGTCGGAAAAGCTCGGAAAACCACTACAGAAGTCCAAGGTCAAAGCAGCGGAACAAGTCGGAGAGTCAAGTCTAGTCGACATCGAGTAACCCTACTCGACCTAGACGAGCTTGGCCGAGCAGCCTTGGTCGAGCAGACCATGATCGAGAAGCCAGACAACCCGAGCCTCCGGAGTCTACTCGATCTCGACAAGCTCTGGTCGAGATCGACGAAGCCCAGACACCCATGCCCGGAGTCGACAAGAGCAGCTGGCCGAGGACGAAGCCGAGGACGACCAGGCGAGACTCGCTGCCAGCGACTCCATTCGCTGCCGCGGAAAGAAGGATCCGCTGTCGCGGACGAAGCCATCCGCTGCCAGCGGAAGAGCCAGCTCGCGGGAGCGGAAGCCACACCCAACTCGACCTCGAGGAGATGTTGTCGAGGTCGACGAAGACCTTGAGACATGTCCGAGCATGTCCGAGCCAGTCGAGGAGAACCACCCGAGGAGACTATGTCGACAGAGCCATCCTACTCGACATCGACGAGAGGTGGTCGAGATCGACGAGCACCAGTGAGCCAGAGTCCGAGCCACATCGAGCAGATCTAGCCGAGACGACGAGTCCTACTCGAGGTCGACAAGGCCTTGTCGAGATCGACTAGACCCAGATTCCAGATGCTGCTCGACTTGGCTTGTCCGAGTAGGATTGGAGTTTCTTGATCGCGAAGGCGGAAAGTTCTATCCGAAAGTTGCTAAATTCTATCCGATCTATCAAGTCTATCCATGCAAGGCAAGATCTATCAACATCATGAAGACTTACCTACTTAGTTTTATCTTTTCCCTTATGGATTTATTTCCATGAAACAATTTATTTATCTTTTAGCAATTTAGATATAATTTTAGATAGAGATAGATATCTTCTTTCCTAGAATAGCAAGGAATAGATCACTATAAATAAAGCCCATGGGGCTGGTTTTTCAATAATTCAATTTCAGAGGTAGAGAAGTAGTTCCACAGAGACGATTTAGGGAGTTCGAAGGTTTTAGGGTTTTGTCAGTTTGCGAGAGTTGATTGCCGGGATTGTAAAATCGTTGAATTTAGTTTTATGCAAGTTGTTTTCTTTCAATCGATGATGTCTGAGTTCGCAATGAAGAGCGAGTAGTCCACCCACTTCTAGGGTTGGGGCGAGCCCGACGATAGCCATGCATAACTGAGGTAAAAGATCGAACCTTTATCATATTTTGAGCGTTTTCCTACTTGTTGATGTGTTTATTGCCCATCTAATGGAGATCCATGCTAACAACTTGGATTATAAACATAAAACCGGTAGAGACAATTAGGGTTTCCTGAGAGAGTTGTCTAATTGTTGGAAAAGGCGAAAGCTTAGTCCTTTAATGCGAATTATATGATTATCTGTTTGATCTACCTTATGCATGCTTGGTTATTGTTGTTGCAAACCCCAATCTTGGAAGTCCTTTTTACATTCAGTTTAGTTCGAAACCCTAAAAGCATTTGTTCTTTACTTTCTTTATTTTCTTTGTTTTTATTCGTTTTCGTCCCTGCCCTTGTCGATCTCGACCAAGCCTGGTCGACCTCGACGACTGATTCTCGACCTAGAGTCGTTGTTGCTCAAGTGTGCAGGAACTCGACGAAGCCCCAACTCGACTTCGACAAGGCCAACTCGATCTCGAGTAGCCTCTTGTCGAGATCGACCACCCCTTTGTCGACCTGTGCTGTTGTGTTCGACTGTCCGAGCTTCTGTCGACAACCCCTTTGTCGAGCTCGAGGACCCCTGTTGTCGACTTCTGTCCGTGAGATTACAGTGCTGCCTAGGATCCGCTGACCAGCTTCCTCGTGGATTCGATCCTGACTTCCGCTGCTACATCAGGAGGAGGTCGTGTATTTATTTTGCGTAGGCATAGTCTGGTTTGAATTATATTTGTTATTTTAAACTCGATTTCCTCCTATGCATCATCTCCTTTCTCCTTCTTCTTCTTCCTTGCCTTCAGTTTCTGCAAATTTTCTCGCCACGATGTTTTAGCTCCCTTCAAATCATTAAAATTTTTATTTATGGACTGAGGGGGAGTAGAATCCATACCTGCACTTACCTATTCGGACCCAAAACAGAAATTTTTGGGCTGAGGTCTACTCGATGTCGAGTACTGGTGGTCGAGGTCGAGTAGGGTGACCCCATACTTAGGCTCCTGGCAAGTCTCAGGCTCAACAGTGGTGGTCGAGATCGACAAAGTCTTGTCGATGTCGAGGAGGGCGCTTGTCGAGGTCGAGTACGCCTTGTCGACCTCGAGTACAGTTCTGGCTCCCCCCTTTGCTGTTTGCTCAGTCCCGTCGATGCTGATGCTTTTCACCTCCAGCCAAGAAATCTCCTCTTTTGCAGGACCAAAAGAGAAATCTAAAACCTCATCGCCTATGGTGAAGGTGAGCGATCGATTCTTAACACTAATCCTGGCGTCTGCAGTAGCTAAGAATGGTCTACCAAGAATAATCGGACTAGTAGGATCTTCAGCACAATCAATAATAAGGAAATCAGCTGGCACAAAGAATTTTCCAACCTGGACTGGAACATTTTCAACTATTCCTGTAGGGATGACTACTGTATTATTCGCCATGTATAATTTAGCATCCACAGGTTCTATACATCCTATTTTAACTTTCCGCCAGATTGATAAAGGCATAATGCTCACACTTGCTCCTAAATCGCATAAAGAATCATATTTGAATTGACCAAAGCCCATAGTAACAGAAAACTTACCTGGGTCAGGCCTCTTTTCAGGGAAGTGGAGTACTTTGCATTCGCCTGCGATCTCTGAGATGGACCGCTTTTTGCTCAGGATTTCCTTTAGGAATTTGACATAGCCTGGCATCTCTTGCAGAGCTTTTGTAAAAGGAATAGAAAAGTTTAGCTCTTGCAACATATTAACAAATCTATTAAATCTGCCCGCAGTGGGGTCTTTAAGAGATTTAGAAGGGAAAGGAAGTGGCTTTTTCGAAGCCTGGTTAGCTGTCGGAGGTGCTGCAGAGTCGTCGACGTCGGCCAGAGGCTCCTCGACATCGACCAGGGGCTTGTCGAGATCGACTAAAGTCTTGTCGACCTCGAGTTGGCTCGTCGACCTCGGGTTGCTGGTCTGCGCAGCGGAGTCCGAGCTCTGCTTCTGGTCTGTGTCGAGTACAATCCTTGTCGAGGTCGAGTTGGGCTCCTCGAGATCGACCAGTGTCTGCTCTGTCTCGAGTTGCTGCTCTGCGTTGCTTTGCTGTTTTCCGACCTCTGGCTCGTGAAGTTGATGCCCACTCCTCAGTTTGACAGCTGCGACATGTCCAGTTTGCCCCTTAGGATTTGGTTCTGTTTGCCCAGGGAGCTTGCCGGATGGTCGTGGGATCTGTGATGCGATTTGACCCATCTGGGTTTCAATCCCCTTTTTCCATATATCCAACTCCACAAATTTTGTGTTGACATGCTGGAATTGAGTGTTGATGGTGCCCTGATTTCGTCGCATCTCCTCAAGGATCAGCTGCAGATCATCCTTCTTTTGATCCCTCTCTGGATGTCCTGGAGCTCTGTAGGGTGGGGGATTCCTAGGAGGACCTTGGTTCCACTGCGGTTGATAGAACCTTTGATCTCCGTTGTAGCGATTTGGACCCCCAGCATATGCTGCCTCCTCATGTTTTTCTGCCATCCTGACTTGCTCTGTGTGTGGGCACTCAGTAGTGGTGTGCCGCTGCGATCCGCATTCGATGCAAGGCTGATTGACAGACAGATATTTGACTTGTTTGAGGAGCTTGCGATTCTGGTCTTTCTAGAACTGCTCCCTGACATCTGGGTCAATTTCCTTTGCTGGCTCAGCGGCATAGATGGTGCTGGCCTGGCGCAGGAGTTCTCATCATAGTTTGAAGTAGCTCCATATTTGTTGTCATAGTTGGTGAGCTTTTCCAGTACTCCCCATGCGTCACTAGGCGGCATTGTCAGATACTCATAGCGAGTATAATGGTTGATTCTGTCCTTGGTGACTTGATCAAGAGAGTTGAAGAAAATCTCTTGAATGACATAGGGCGGCTGTCCATGAGTAGGGCAAGATCGCAGAAGTTCCTTGTAGCACTCCCATGCTTTTGCCAGCGGTTCCCCTTGCTTCTGTTTGAAGGCGGTGATTCTCTGGCGGAGATGTGCTGTTTTGGCGGGTGGGAAGAATTTGTTCAGGAACTCTTGCTCTACTTGGGCCCATATGGTGAGTGATCTTGGTTTCAGCCCTTCCAGCCATTTCAGTGCAGGCCCAGCGAGAGACCAGCGAAAAGCTTTCATCTTGACATACTCTAATGTTGTACCTTCAGCAAGAGTACGGCACATGTCAGAAAAATTGGTAATATGCTCAAGAGGGCACTCATTAAATATGCCATAAAAGGCATTATTTTTAAGCTCTATCAGAAATTGAGTGCGAATTTCAAAAGAATTAGCAGGGATTAGGATCGCCGATTCAGGCACGACGAGAGTGGGATGCATATAATCCTCTGCAGTGGTTGGGAGCTGGGCAAGCTCAGCTTGTGCTCGTTCCTTTTCTGCCCTCTCAGCGGCAAGAGCAGCATTGTTATCGGCCAATTCCTTTGTCAGCCTAGCGATCAGCTGTTCCTGTGTTTCAGCGTCCGCCATGATCCTTTTGAGTCTACAGTGAATGTGTAGGTAGCGCTCCGGTTCGTCTAAGGTGTCAAACTCAGGTGTTCGACCAGAACGATGCATACACCTATAAAGTAACTCAAGGTAGACGTGAGATCTAACTACCTAAGGCGCGAATGATTGCTTCCCCGGCAACGGCGCCAATTTGTTGTACGGAGGAAATTGAGACTTGCAATAAAATATAAATAAATCACAGCAAACCAGATTCCGTCCCTTGCAAATAATTACAAGACCTCATCCTGATGTAGCAGTGGGAAGTCAGGATCGATCCACGAGGAAGCGTGTCAGCGGTTCTCAGGCAGCAGACGAATCTCACGATCAGAAGTCGACAACAAGGTCCTCGAGCTCGACTAGGGACTAGTCGACAGAAGCTCGGACAGTCGAACACAGCAGCAAAAGTCGACGAAGGTGGTGGTCGATCTCGACTAGCCTTACTCGAGATCGAGTACGGCCTGGTCGAAGTCGAGTTGGGCTTTCGTCGAGTTCCTGCACACTTAAGCAACAGCGATGCTAGATCGGGAATTAGTCGTCGAGCTCGACCAGGGGGTGGTCGAGATCGAGTAGAGCAGGGAGAAATAAAACGAAATAAAAACAAGAAAGAAAATAAAGAAAATAAAGAACAAATGCTTTATGGGATTTTCGACTAAACTGAATGTAAAAAGACTTCCAAGATTGGGGTTTGCAACAACGATAACCAAGCATGCATAAGGTATAATCAAATAGATAATCATGTAATTCGCATTAAAGGATCAAGCTCTCGCCTTTTCCAACAATTAGACAACTCTCTCAAGAAACCCTAATTGTCTCTACCGATTTTATGTTTATAATCCAAGTTGTTCGCATGGATCTCCATTAGATGGGCAATAAACACATCAACAAGTAGGAAAACGCTCAAAACATGATAAAGATTCGATCTTTACCTCAATTCTGCATGGCTATCGTCGGGCTCGCCCCAACCCTAGAAGTGGGTTGACTACTCGCTCCTCATCGCAAACTCAGACATTGATTGAAAAGAAATAACTCTCATAAACTATATTCAACAATTTTACAATCCCGGCAATCAACTCTCGTCAATGCCAAAACCCTAAAACCTTCGAACTCCCTAAACTTCTCCTTGTAACTACTTCTATTCCTCCGAAATTGAATGATTGAAACTGAGCCCCATGGGCTTTATTTATAGCTATCCTTCCCTAGCTAATCTAGGAAAGAAGATATCTATCTATATCTAAAAAGCTTAAAAGATAAATAAATGCTTAATGGAATTAAATCTATAATGGAAAAGATAAAACTAATTAGGTAACATGTCTTCATCTTGATAGATTCCGCCTTCCATAGATAGAACTTGATAGATCGGATAGATCTTCGATGGATTTGGATAGAATCTTCCGCCTTCGGGACCAAGCAACTCCAACTCTACTCGGACAGGACAAGTCGAGAAGCTTCCGGACACTGGGCTCTTGTCGACCTCGAGTAGGGCTCGTCGAGGTCGAGTAAGGTGGCTCGGCTTGGCTGACTCCTGCTCGATGTGACTCGGACTGGGGCTCTTGGGTGCTAGTCGACTTCGACAAACCTTCGTCGACCTCGAGTAACTTTGCTCGCCGACTAGGGTTTCTCGAGTAGATCTCCTCGACGGGCTCCAGATCTGGACTCTGGCTCGTCGATCTCGACTAAGTGTCGTCGATCTCGACTAGGATGGCTCGAGGATGGGTGTCGAGGACTTCCTCCTCGGACTGGCTCGGACAACCTCTGGTCGGCTTGTCGACCTCGACAAGGGCTTCGTCGAGGTCGAGTAGACCTGGCTCGGATTCTCGTCCTCGGCTTCTCGGGCAGCTCTTCTCCTCGTCGACTCCGGACATGACTTAGGGTTTTTTTCGACCTCGAGCAGGGCTTGTCGAGGTCGAGTTGGGTTCCGGAGTCTGGGTGCCTGGCTCTCTCGACCATGGTCTGTCGACTAAGGCTGCTCGGCCAGGCTCGTCTATGTCGAGTAAGGCTACTCGAGATCGAGTAGACCTTGCTCTCAGTTTTGTTCCGCTGCTTTGACCTTGGACTTCTGTAGTGGTTTTCCGAGCTTTTCCGACCTTCTGTAGAATTGCTGTAAATGCCTCGATTTCTGCGATTTAAACAGAAACTGGTGTAGATTCCATAATTTTGGCAAATAAACATAAACTATATAGATTCTGTACTATCTAAGCCCAAATGAATGCAATGTATACAGAAATCGAAATAAAAGTTGCTGTAAAACATGGCAGATTTCGCTCACAACAGCTTGCGATTCTGGTCTCTGTAGAACTGCTCCCTGACATCTGGGTCGATCTCCCTTGCTGGCTCATAAAGTGGCATAGATGGTGCTGGCCTGGCGTAGGAGTTCTCCTCATAATTTGAAGTAGACCCATATTTGTTGTCGTAGTTGGTGAGCTTGTCTAGCACACCCCAGGCGTCAATTGGCGGCATCGTCAGATACTCATAGCGAGTATACTGGTTGATCCTGTCCTTGGTTACTTGATCAAGAGAATTGAAGAAGATCTCTTGAATGACGTAGGGTGGCTGTCCATGAGTAGGGCAAGATCGCAGAAGATCATTGTAGCGTTCCCATGCCTTTGCCAGCGGTTCCCCTTTCTGTTGTTTGAAGGCGGTGATTTTCTGGCGGAGAAGTGCTGTCTTGGCAGGTGGGAAGAATTTGTTGAGAAACTCTTGCTCTACTTGGGCCCATGTGGTTAGCGATCTTGGTTTCAGCCTTTCCAGCCATTTCAGTGCAGGTCCAGCAAGCGACCAGCGGAAAGCTTTCATCTTGACATATTCCAGAGTGGTACCTTCAGCAAGAGTACGACACATATCATGGAAGTTAGTAATATGTTCAAGAGGGCACTCATTAAATCTGCCATAAAAGGCATTATTTTTAAGCTCTATAAGAAATTGAGTGCGAATTTCAAAGGAGTTTTCAGGGATAAGAATCGCCGATTCAGGCACGACGAGGGTTGGATGCATATAATCCTCTGCAGTAGTTGGATATTGGGCAAGTTCAGCCTGTGCTTGCTCCTTTGCTGTTCTTTCATTGACGATAACAGCATCCTTAGCAGCTAATTCCCTGGTAAGCCTAGCGATCAACTTCTCCTGTGTTTCAGCGTCCGCCATGGCTCTTTGAAGTCTATTTCTGATGTGTAGAAGGCGCTCTGGTTCGTCTAAACCGTACTACTCAGGTGGGATACCAGAACGGCCCATACACCTGAAGAGTAACTCAAAGAAACAGTGAGATCCGACTACCTAAGGCGCGATTGATAGCTTCCCCGACAACGGCGCCAATTTGTTGTTGCAGGAGTTGGTCAAGTATTGAAATAGATATGAAATATAGTTCAGACTGACTTCCCTGTCTCAGCAAATAAATACAAGACTTCCTCCCGTTGTAGTAAGAGAAAAGTCAGGATCGAATCCACGAGGAAGCACGTCAGCAGTTCTCAGGTAGCTATCAGATTCTCACAGACACAGCAAAAAGGCACAGAAACAGAAATAAACCCGGCAAGGGCAACTAAAATAAAAGCAAAGACAGAAAACAAAACAGAAAGAAAAGAACAAAAGCAAAAGCAAACGCAGCAAATAAAAGCAAAGGCAAACTACTCGACAGTAACAAAACAAGTCAACAACAGCTACTCGACTTGACAACAGAAGGAAACTTGACTGAAGAACTCGACCGAGCTTGTCGACACAATCTTGTCGATATCGACAACTACTCGACACAAACTTGTCGACATAACAGAGAAATCGACAACAGACAACAAAGAATCAGATCTCGACAAGAAAGAACTCGACGTCGACAAGTGTTGTCGATATCGATAAGTTCCTCGAAGTCGATAAGAACAGAAAACTAAATGCAAATGCTTTTCGAACAGAAACGAATGTAAACACGAAATAAACTTCAATAAACTAAAAGACTTCCAAAGCTAGGGTTTCAACACCACAACGATAACCATGCAAAGTAACACATAAAGGCATAAAAGATCATGCTTTCCATCTAAATAACTTTCGTTATTAACAAATAGGAATATAGAGGCTTTCGCATAAACCCTAATTGTTACTAACCCTTTTTCACATAATTAATCCAAGTTGTATTAAGATCACTTTCGCTTCAATAACACAAACAAGGATCACCTTCAACTCTCGCAAAAGAATCATGCTCATAGGGATAGAAGACAAATCGCACGAAAGATCTGACCTTTATCGCATCGCCTCACATGGCCACCGTCGGGCTCACCCCAGCCCCAGAAGTGGGTGGACTACTCGCTCTTCATTGCAATCGCAGCCATTGAATTGATGAAAGAAACTTGCATTAAAACTATATTCAAAGCCTTTACAATCCTGGCAATCAACTTTCGCAAAAAGCCGAAACCTTAAAAACCTTAAACTCCTAAACTGTGTCTCTGAATGGAACTAACTAATTGTGTGTAACTTGGAATGATTGAAATTGAATGAATGAAAAACCAGCCCCATGGGCTTTATTTATAGCGATCTATTCCTTGCTAGTCAAGGATTAAATCTTCTATCACTATCTAAAATTATATCTAAAAGCATAAAAAGATAAATAAATGTTTTAATGGAATTAAATCCATAAGGGAAAAGATAGAACTAAATAGGTAAGTCTTCATGATGTTGATAGATCTTGCCTTCCATGGATAGACTTGATAGATCGGACAGAATTCAGCAACTTTCGGATAGAACTTTCCGCCTTCGCGATCAAGGAACTCCAATCCTACTCGGACAGGACAAGTCGAGAAGATTCTGGAATCTGGGTCTAGTCGAGCTCGAGTTGGGCTCGTCGAGCTCGAGTAAGATGGCTCGGCTTGGGTTGACTCTGCTCGATGTGGCTCGGACTCTGGCTCACAGGTGCTCGTCGACCTCGAGTGGCCTTAGTCGATATCGAGTAGGGTGGGTCATCGACTTGGTCTCCTCGGGTGGCTCTCCTCGGGTTGCTCGGACATGCTCGGACAAGGACTCAGGTGCTCGTCGAGATCGACGAGCCCTAGTCGACCTCGAGTAAGGTTGGCCGACTAGGTCTTCTCGAGCTGCTCCATCCGCTGGCAGCGAATGGCCTGGTCCGCGGCAGCGATTTTCCTTTTCCGCGGCAGCGAGTCGAGTCGCTGGCAGCGAGTCTCCTTGGTCGTCCTCGGCTTCGTCCTCGGCCATCTGCTCTCGTCGACTCCGGGCATGGGTGTCTGGGCTTAGTCGATCTCGACCAGATCTTGCCGAGATCGAGTAGACTCCGGAGGCTCGGGTTGCTGGCTTCTCGAGCTGGATTGCTCGACCATGTCTGCTCGGACATGGCTTGTCGAGCTCGACCAGGCTTACTCGAGATCGAGTAGCCTGGGTTCCCGGCTTGATTTGACTGGTTCCGCTGCTTCTTTGACCTTGGACTTCTGTAGTGGTTTTCCGAGCTTTTCCGACCTTCTGTAGAATTGTTGTAAATGCCTCGATTTCTGCGATTTAAACAGAAACTGGTGTAGATTCCATAATTTTGGCAAATAAACATAGACTACACAGATTCTGTACTATCTTAACCCAAATGCATGAAATGTATACAGAAATCGATATAAAAGTTGCTGTAAAACATGGCAGATTCCGCTCACAACAGAATGCTGCCCTGCGACAAGAGCTTTCTAATCGACAAATTATGGCGAATCCACTACCACAACCCCAACGGCCGCAAACTCTAGGAGAGCGTATGGATCCGGCTCAGTACCTACCTCAACCGGGTGTAGTTCTTCCTACATTAACACCCGCCAATTTTGAGCTAAAGCCTGCACCGTTGAATATGATAAGACATAACATGTTCAATGGGCTTCCTGCTGAGAGCCCCCATCAGCACATATCCACATTCAAGGAATTGATGGATACTGTGAAGGTTCAAGGTGTCACCCCTGAAGAGTTCTTAATGCGATCATTCTCCTTCTCACTTGCTGGAAAAGCTAGACACTGGTACAACTCTATCCCTGCTGGCACTATTACTACTTGGGAGGAATTATCATCTGAGTTTCTGAATCAGTTCTTCCCACCATCCAAGACTGATGAGATTAGGCGGAAGATAAATTCTTTCATGGTTAGTGATGGGGAGAACATCCATGAGTCATGGGAGAGATTCAAAGACCTTTTGTTTGAGTGTCCGCACAACGGGATACCGAAGCTGAATCTGTTAGAAATTTTCTACAAAGCTGTCAGTGACAACACTAGGGTGCTTATTGACTCCTCATCTGGAGGAGAATTTTTGGAAATGGGAGGTGAAGATGCTTAGGCGTTCATCGAGAAGATCGCTAAGCGATGTGGGAAGTACTCACAACCCAGGGCTCTTTCTAATGCCAAAAGAGGTTCAGGGATCTACGAAGTGGGAGCTGAAACCTTCAAGGATGCTAGATATGATGCATTAGCTTCTGAAATCAAACGTCTGAGCTCAACATTGGAGAAGTCTTTGTCTGTCAAAGAAGTGAGTGCTACTACAAACACCAGACCAGTGCCTTGTCAGTTTTGTGGAGCTCAAGATCACACTATTTCTGGATGTCAGATTTATGCCTCTCAAGATATCGGCAGTCAGTGTTGTGAGCGGAATCTGCCATGTTTTACAGCAACTTTTATATCGATTTCTGTATACAGTGCATTCATTTGGGTTTAGATAGTACATAATCTATGTAGTTTATGCTTATTTGTCAAATTATGGAATCTACACCAGTTTCTGTTTAAATCGCGGAAATCCAGGCATTTACAGCAATTCTACAGAAGGTAGGAAAAGCTCGGAAAACCGCTAAAGAAGTCCAAGAACCCAGGCTACTCGATCTCGAGTAAGTCTGGTCAAGCTAGACAAACCATGTCCGAGCAAACATTGGTCGAGCAGAGCCTGATCGAGCAAGCCAAGCCACCCGAGCTCCGGAGCCCAACTCGACCTCGACAAGCCCTGGTCGAGGTCGACGAAGCCCAGACACCCATGCCCGGAGTCGACGAGGAGCAGCTGCCCGAGAAGCCGAGGAACGAAGCCGAGGACGACCAGGCGAGACTCGCTGCCAGCGACTCCACTCGCTGCCGCGGAAAGGAGGATCCGCTGCCGCGGACGAAGCCATCCGCTGCCAGCGGAAGAGCCAGCTCGCGGAAGCGGGAGAAGATCCAACTCGATCTCGACCAACTCTTGTCGAGATCGACGAAGACCTTGAGACATGTCCGAGCATGTCCGAGCCACATCGAGCAGAGTCAAGCTAAGCCGAGCCACCCTACTCGAGGTCGACCAGGGGTGGTCGAGGTCGACTAGACCTGTGAGCCAAAGTCCGAGCCTATCGAGCAGAGAAGCCAACCAAGACGAAGTCGACCAGGAGTCCTACTCGAGATCGACCACGCCCTGGTCGAGATCGACCACGCTCCAGAAGCTGTCCGACGCGGATTGATCAATCCTACTCGACTTGGGAATCCTTGGGCACGAAGGAAGACGAGGAAGGCCGGGATCTATCCAAATCTATCAAGTTCCATCTAAGGAGACAAGATCTATCAACATGAAGACATATTACCACATTAGTTTTATCTTTTCCTTTTTTGGATTTATTTCCATTAAACATTTATTTATCTTTTTATGCTTTTAGATATAATTTTAGATAGAGATAGAAGATTTAATCCTTGACTAGCAAGGAATAGATCACTATAAATAAAGCCCATGGGGCTAGTTTTTCATGAATTCAATTTGATAAGTAGAGGAGTAGTTCCACAGAGAAGTTTAGGAGTTTAAGGTTTTTAGGGTTTTGGCTTACAGCGAAAGTTGATTGCCAAGATTGTAAAAGCTTTAAATTTAGTTTATGCAATTCAGTTTCTTTCATCAATTCAATGTCTGCGATTGCAATGAGGCGTGAGTAGTCCACCCACTTCTGGGGCTGGGGTGAGCCCGACGGTGGCCATGTGAGGCGATGCTGTAAAGGTCAGATTTTTGTGCGATTTGTCTTCTATCCCTATGAGCATGATTCTTTTGCGAGAGTTGAAGGTGATCCTTGTTTGTGTTATTGAAGCGAAAGTGATCTTAATGCAACTTGGATTAATTATGTGAAAAGGGTTAGTAACAATTAGGGTTTATGCGAGAGCCTCTATATGCCTATTTGTTAATAACGAAAGTTATTTGATAGAAAGCATGATCTTTTATGCCTTTATGTGTTGTTTTGCATGGTTATCGTTGTGGTGTTGAAACCCTAGCCTTGGAGGTCTTTTATTATATTGATTTATTTCTGTCGAAATATGCGTTTTAGTTCGAATTCTGCAAAGTTTTAAAGTTTCTGTCTTTTCACTGTTTCTTGTCGACATAGACCAGCCTTTGTCGATCTCGAGTACACCTTTGTCGAGGTCGAGGAGAGTTTGTCTATGTCGAGTTGATTTTGTTCTGTCTTTCGTCGATTCCAGTTTCTGTGTTTACCTGTCTCGTCGATCTCGAGGAGATTTGGTCGAGATCGAGTTGACTTGTTTTTGTCGAGTTGCTTCATTTTCGATTTTGAGTTACTGTTGTCGACTGTCTTTGTCTATCTCGAGTTGCTGTCGTCGAGATCGACCAGTGTGCTGTTTTGCTTTGTTCTTTATTTCCTTTGCTTTTATTTCTGTCTTTATTTGTTCTTTGCTTTTATTTTAGTTGCCCTTGCCGGGTTTATTTCTGTTTCTGTGCTTCTGTTTGTCTGTTCTGCTATGTCTGTGAGAATCTGATAGCTACCTGAGAACTGCCGACGTGCTTCCTCGTGGATTCGATCCTGACTTTTCTCTTACTACAACGGGAGGAAGTCTTGTATTTATTTGCTGAGACAGGGAAGTCAATCTGATCTATATTTCATATCTATTTCATACTTGACCATCTTCCTGCAACAACAGTCAGGAGGAGGAAGCAAATTACATGGGGAATTTTAACAGGGGTCAGGGCTATAACAGGAACTTCAATAATTACAACCCTCGAGCGAGGGATCACCCCGGATTTTCATATGCTAATAAGCAAGCTGCAGAATCGCCACCACCTGGATTCCCACCGAAAGGCCAACCTTAGAAGGATAAAATGGAGTTGATGATGGAAAAACTTATGGGCACCGTTCAGAATTTGGCTGGCGAAGTACAGAACCTTAGTAAGAGCCAAAAGATGCTTGAGACACAGGTAGCTCTATAGGCCAACAATGCCCCTAGACAGAATGGTCAATTTCCAGGGCGTACCGAAGATAATCCTAAGGGACAGATTTCTGCTGTGTCCCTAAGGAATGGAAAGCAGCTAGAAGAGTTGAAGCCTGTAGAGCAAAGAGAAGCTCAGGAGAATGTTGAAACTGAGAAGAAAAAGGCTCATGAGCCAGAGAAACAATCTGTATATGTTCCGCCTCTCGCTTACAAGCCACCCCTTCCTTTTCCACAGAGAAAAGCTCAGGCTCAAATCGAAAAGCAATATGGGAAATTTTTGGAGGTGCTGAAGAAGCTATACATCAACATTCCTTTCACTGATGCTCTATCTCAAATGCCATCCTATGTAAAGTTTCTAAAGGAGATCTTGTCAAACAAGAGGAAGCTTGAAGAGTGTCAGACTATCTCGTTGAATCGAGAGTGCAGCGCTCTCATCAGAACAAGCTCCCTCCTAAGCTTGAAGATCCTGGGAGTTTCTGTGTTCCTATCACCATGGGAAACTTCACCTACTTCGCCCTTTGCGATTTGGGGGCTAGCGTTAGTATCATTCCCCTTTCCATCTGCAAGAAGCTAGGATTGGGAGACCCCAGACCAGTCCGGATGACGCTTTGCATGGCTGATAGGTCGGTTAGACATCCATCAGGTATACTGGAAGACATTCCTATTCAGGTTGGTAAGTTTTTCATCCCAGTAGACTTTATAGTTCTTGATATTGAAGCAAATTGTCCTGTACCTATTATACTAGGAAGGCCCTTCCTAGCTACTGCAGGTACCAATATAGATGTCAAGAACGCTGTTCTTACCTTCACTGTGGGAGATGACAAACTTGAGTTTAATTTTTCTAATGCTATTAAACAACCTGCTTTTGAGGATAAGTGTTACAGGATTGATGTGGTAGATGAAGGAACTCAGGTTGATATGAAGGTGGTGGTCGTTCAAGACCCTCTAGAGCTTTGTCTGATTGAAAGTGTGACTGAAGGCGATGAAGATGAACTACTTTCTGCTATAGTTCAGGATTTAGAAGTTGCTGAGGAAGATCCTGAAGCGGTGTTTGAGGTCTTGAAGGAAGATGACGGAGACTCTAAGGGCGAAGCTAAAGGAGCACCAAAAGTGGAGTTGAAGCCACTTCCATCCACATTGAGGTATGAGTTTTTAGGCCCTGATGCTACTTATCCTGTGATTGTGAGTGCTACTCTGAATCCTGATGAAACTGAGAAGTTGTTGCAGGAGCTTAGATTGCATAGAAAGGCCATAGGATACTCAATTGATGATTTGAAGGGGGATTAGTCCCTCAATGTGTATGCACATAATTTTAATGGAACATGATCATAAACCCTCCATAGAGCATCAAAGAAGACTTAACCCAAACTTGAAAGAGGTTGTGAGAAAAGAAGTGCTAAAATTGTTAGATGCAGGCATTATTTTTCCTATTTCTGACAGTAATTGAGTGAGTCCCGTGCATGTGGTCCCTAAGAAAGGTGGGATGACAGTTGTAAAGAATGAATTAATTCCCACTAGGACTGTCACAGGGTGGAAGATGTGCATAGATTATCGAAAGTTGAATGCTGCAACCCGAAAGGACGACTTCCCCCTCCCCTTTATCGATCAGATGCCTGAAAGATTAGCTAGGCATTCTTATTACTGTTATTTGGATGGTTATAGTGGGTTCTTTTAGATTCCCATCCATCCGGATGACCAGGAAAAGACTACATTCACGTGCCCTTATGGCACCTTCGCTTACCGGAGGATGCCTTTTGGCTTGTGTAATGCCCCTGCCACTTTTCAGCGATGTATGATGGCCATTGTTTCTGATTTCATAGAGGACATAATGGAAGTTTTCATGGATGACTTTTCTGTGTGTGGATCTTCTTTCGATAACTGCTTGTCTAACTTATCTCGAGTTTTGCAGCGTTGTGAAGAGGTCAACTTGGTTTTAAATTGGGAGAAATGTCATTTCATGGTGAAGGAAGGGATTGTCTTAGGCCATCTAGTGTCAAATCGAGGTATCGAGGTGGATAAGGCTAAGATAGACTTGATTGAGAAATTGCCACCTCCTACATCGGTTAAGGGAGTTAGGAGTTTTTTGGGTCTTGCTGGGTTTTATAGGAGGTTTATTAAAGATTTTTCAAAGATTGCAAAACCTCTTACCAATTTACTCCTAAAGGATGTTGCGTTTAACTTTTCTCCAGAGTGCCATGAGTCTTTTTGCAGGTTGAAGCAGGCATTGATTTCAGCCCCCATAATGCAATCGCCTGACTGGGATCTCCCTTTTGAGATCATGTGTGATGCCAGCGATCATGCAGTTGGGGCTGTTCTGGGCCAAAAGAAAGACAACAAGCTCCATGCAATCTATTATGCTAGCAGGACTTTGGATGAAGCTCAGAGGAACTATGCTACTACCGAAAAAGAGTTACTTGCTGTCGTCTTTGCTTTTGAAAAGTTTCGGTCATATTTGGTAGGTGCCAAAGTTATTGTGTATACTGATCATGCTGCGATCATGTACTTGCTGCATAAGAAGGATGCCAAACCTCGTCTCATTCGGTGGATCCTCCTCCTTCAAGAGGTCGACTTGGAGATAAAGGACAAGAAAGGGACTGAGAATCTGGTTGCTGATCATTTATCCAGGCTACCGCCAGAGCAGTTAGAGCACACTACTACTGAGCCTCCGATCAATGATTCTTTCCCCGATGAGCATCTACTCAGGATCACTGCTGAGATCTTGAATATAGCCACTTCTGAGGTACCATGGTATGCTGACTTCGTGAACTATATTGTTTGTCATGAGTTGCCTAGTGGTTTATCATTTCAGCAGAAGAAGAAGTTCATGTCAGATGTGAGACATTATTTCTGGAATGAGCCTTTTCTTTTCAAAAGGTGCGGTGATGGAGTCTATCGGCGTTGCATTCCAGAAGAGGAGGTAGAGAGTATCATACACCACTGTCATTCTCTCCCTTGTGGTGGTCATATGAGCTCTTCAAAAACCACCACCAAGATACTACAATCTGGATTTTTCTGGCCTTCTTTGTTCAAAGATTTTCACCGTTTCATCGTTTCTTGTGATGCTTGTAAGAGAACAGGAAACATTTCTAGAAGGAACGAGATGCCATTGAACACCATACAAGATGTGGAGATTTTTTATGTATGGGGAATCGACTTCATGGGTTCTTTCCCTCCATCTTGCAATAACAAGTACATCTTGGTGGCGGTAGATTACGTTTCAAAGTGGGTGGAAGCCATTGCGTCTCCAACGAATGACTCAAGAGTGGTCTCTAGATTATTCAACAAGCTAATCTTCCCTAGATTTGGTACTCCGAGAGTTGTCATTAGTGATGGGGGTTCCCATTTTATTAAGAAGAATTTTAAGGCACTTTTGAGCAAGTATGAGGTGACCCATAAGGTGGCGACACCATACCATCCGCAGACTAGTGGTCAGGTTGAGGTGTCTAATAGGCAGATTAAGAGCATCTTGGAAAAGACCGTGTCCCGATCTCGCAAGGATTGGGCAATGAAGCTAGACGATGCACTTTGGGCCTATAGAACGGCGTACAAGACTCCCATAGGTACTACGCCCTACAGACTAGTATATGGGAAGTCTTGTCATCTTCCTGTGGAGCTTGAACACAAGGCCTATTGGGCAATCAAGTTGTTCAATTTTGATATGAAGGAGGCCGGTGAGAAGAGGAATCTGCAACTTCAGGAGCTTGAGGAATTGAGGCTAGATGCATATGAGAACGCCAAGATTTACAAGGAGAGAACCTAGAAATGGCATGACAAGCATATTATCCCCAAGACTTTCAAGATTGGTGATCTTGTGTTGCTTTATAACTCTAGATTGAAGCTTTTTCCTGGCAAGCTAAAATCTAAGTGGGGAGGTCCATTTGAGGTGAAGAAGGTATACCCTCATGGAGCGGTCGATGTATGGAGTGATGAGACCGGTGAGTTCAAAGTTAATGGGAAAAGGTTGAAGAAGTACTTTGTCGGTCATCCGATTGAGAAGGTGGTTTCCATTGACCTTCTTGATCCGATTGCTTGAAATGAATGGAAGGTCGGCTTCAGACCATAACCCAGCGTTTCTCGGGAGGCAACCCGAGGTAAGTATTTTTAATTTCTTCTCTTTTTCTGCTGTCAAAAAAAAAAAGGCCCGAGTGGTATTTCCGAAGAAAAACCTCCACTCGGTCGAGTGGTTATTCCACTCGGTCGAGTGGTATCTGCCAGAATTTTGTTTTAAAAAAATCAGTTTTAATTTTTTTTTCTTTTCTCGCGTTTCTTCTTTCCTTCTCCTCTCTCTCTCACTCGGCTGCTGTGAGATAACTCGGCCCCTCATCGCCTCTCGTTCTCTCACTCACTCGCCCCTCACTCTCGCCTGCGCCACCACCGGCGCCACCAGCCTCCGCCCTCGTGTCCACCGGCGCCACCAGCCTCCGCCCTCGTCCCCAGCAACAGCAGCCCGCCTCGCTTCTTTTTCTCCTCTTTCTTCCATTGCTAGTGTCTTTTCCCCTCTTTTTCTTCAAGAACTTAGTACTTTCAATGGGAGACCCACCACCCATCCGTTTGACCACATCCGAGCAGAGGAAGCTTTATGCCAAAGTGTAGAAAAGAGATGTGCGCTCAACTCAGTTCATGAACACTAGAGTCCTGGAGAGTTTGGGTCTACTAGAGGATATGAATTTTCTTGTCAACAAGCTCTCTCTTCGAGCTATTTGGGATTGTCGGTTGCCTTCCTGCCCTCAGCTGATTAGGGAGTTGGTGTGCACATTCAAGTATAACACGGACAAAGTGACATTCCGGTTGGGGAATAAGAATCACACACTCACCTTGGAGCAATTTTGCACTGTCTTTGGCATCCCTAACACCGGTGAGGCATCTACTTTGGGGCAGGGAGAGAGGGATCGCTTCTGGTATCAGCTAACGCACGAATCTGGCTATCGTGCCGATAGGGCTAAGAGTTCTTCCTGTTTACATCCGGCTATCCGCTTGTTCCACCGCTTCCTCGCGAGTACAGTCTTTGCTCGAGAGGGAAGTCAAGGGTGCTTGGGGGCACTTGAGTTGCGAACCTTGTATGGCGCCCTCAGCGACCGACCTGTCAATCTGGGGCATATAATGGCGACGCGGTGGGAGAAGGAGGCGAGAGGTTCATCCACTATCTCTATTGGGGCAATGATTTCCATGCTTGCTGGTGCCGTCAATATCGACATCTCCATCTATCAGCAGATCACCCCTCAGATCGAGTGGTCTCATGGGGAGCTAGAGCGCTGTCAGATTCTTGTGTTCAACGGGAAGCAAGCCTTCTCCAAGGATAGGTCTACCACGAAGCGCCATTTACCGCTCCCCCTTCCACCGCACCTGACGGTCCAGAATGCACACAACTGGTATGATGGGATTTCGGCCTACTTGGATACTCTCTACGGTGCTGCAGCTGCGCAGCCTTCTGATGTTGATGGGCCCTCTAGGACCTCTCGTGCCCCCAATGTTGTTGATTACATGGACGCTGCGCCGAGCGATCCTCCTCAGTTTACCAGCGATAGAGCTTATTTCGATTTCCAGTTCGGCCAGCTGCGATCTTACTTCGATAGGCGCTTTGATGTCATCGACACCCAGCTACGCAACTTGCAGTCTTGACAAGAAGAGGAGCATCAAGAGGACTCTGAAGAGGAAGAGGATGAAGAGTAGAATGACTCAGATGTTGAGATTGCCGATGACTCGGTTGAGGGCGAGTCGGATACTTTCTAGACACTTGCCCTCCGCGCTAATCACCAAATTGTGAGTACTCTGTCTCATTTTACTTTTTTCTGGTCTCATTGAGGACAATGTTTCATTTAAGTATGGGGTGGGGTGAGCTTCACATTTGGTGTATTATTTGTGTCTTTTTCGTTTCTATTTAGAGTGTGCACATTTGGTGTATATATTTCTATCATGGGTCATGAGTCTTGCTTCTTTTGAACTTTTGGGCCTAAATCTGATTCTAGAATGTTGTGGTGGTTGGAATATTTGATGATTGCTTGAGCATTGAGCTGCTGCCTTGTTTGACTAGATAACATGTATATCCTCTTGCTCGATTATGTGTATATCTCGCCTCATACTTGGATACTCGAGCTTGTCACCGCATTATTGGGTTTATGTGCACAAATTGAAATATGATTGAGGCAGTTTGTCAGCCCATTTATCCTTACCTACCCTTACATTTGACCATCTGCTTGAAGCCTTATGAGCCTTATAAGCTTGTTTCTTTGGTAGCTCCACAAGATTTTCATAGCCCGCTATTTGCCTTTACCGAATCCGGGATTTTGGGTCATGATAGTGTGTTTTGTTGTGTGGATGTGCTTCAAGTATGAGATGATTTCTCTTGATTGTGATTGAAAAAAAAAAGAGAAAAGAAAAAAAAAAAAAAAAAAAAGTCTTGGGATAAGAGGAGGATAAAATTCACTCTTGTGCAAAAGTCAAGAAAGAAAAAAATACGGTTAGTAATCGATCCTGCTTGTGGAGAATAAAATTCACACAAGGAGGAAAAAGTGCAAAGTGAGATGGTCAAGACACTTAGTAACCGGGTGCATTCATCACAAATGTTTGTATTCGCGTAAAACGGTGTCGAGACTAGAGAGTGAAGAAAAAAATCTTGAAAAAAAAAAGAAGAAGAAAAAGAAAGAAAAAACAGAATTTTTGGTGTGGTTGACAAAAGTTAAGATGAAAAAGTTGTTGTGATGGAGCTTGTTTGATGGATTGGTATGAATTTGATTCTTTGAAGTTGGTGTTTCTTCTGGTTGTTCTCGCATGATCCTTTTTCCCGGATTTTAGCACCAAATGACCTAAATTTTTCCATACCTAACTGTTTCTGTCTTAGACCCATCATAACCTTATAAAGTCCTCATGATTTATTTGTGTGCGTAATTCCAAGCGTTGGAGATTTCTGAGATTGTTCAAGCTTTGTGGATGATGAGTTTTGAGGTTGAGATTAGAAGAGCTAGTCAAGCTTGGTTGTTGGCTATGATATGTTGTTGTTGCAGGAGGATGGTCGAGTATTGAAATAGATATCAAATATAGTTCAGATAGACTCCCCTGTCTCAACAAATAAATACAAGACTTCCTCCCGTTGTAGTAAGAGAAAAGTCAGGATCGAATCCACGAGGAAGCACGTCAGCAGTTCTCAGGTAGCTATCAGATTCTCACAGACACAGCAGAAAAGACAGAAACACAAGCGGAAGCAGAAATAAAACAGAAACAAATAATCCCGGCAAGGGCAACTAAAATAAAAGCAAAGAACAAATAAAAGACAGAAATAAAAGCAAAGCAAAGACGAAAGCAAAGGTAGAAAGTAACTCGAGGACACAGAAGCTACTCGATCTCGAGTAGCTGTCCTCTAGGTCGACTAAGGTAAGCCGACTGCAACAACTCAGAAACAGAAAACAAAGCAACTCGACAAAACAAGCCAACTCGACCTCGACAAGAGGTCCTCGATCTCGACTAGAAACAGTAAAGGCAGAAACTTCAGAAATCGAAAACAGAAAAGAAACCAACTCGACCTAGACTAACTCTCCTCGACCTCGACAAAGGTGTACTCGAGATCGACAAAGGCTTCTCTATGTCGACTAAGAACAGAAAATATAAAATCGCAGATTTTCGACAGAACTCAGAAATTTGACAGAAATTAACTCAATATATTAAAAGACCTCCAAGGCCAGGGTTTCAACACCACAACGATAATCATGCAAAATAACACATAAAGGCATAAAAGATCATGCTTTCCATCAAATAACTTTCGTTATTAACAACTAGGCATATAGAGGCTCTCGCATAAACCCTAATTGTTACTAACCTTTTTTCACATAATTAATCCAAGTTGCATTAAGATCACTTTCGCTTCAATAACACAAACAAGGATCACCTTCAACTCTCGCAAAAGAATCATGCTTATAGGGATAGAAGACGAATCGCACAAAAGATCTGACCTTTACAGCATCGCCTCACATGGCCACCGTCGGGCTCACCCGAGCCCCAGAAGTGGGTGGACTACTCACGCCTCATTGCAATAACAGACATTGAATTGATGAAAGAAACTTGCATTAAAAACGAAATTCAAGACTTTTACAATCTTGGCAATCAACTTTCGCTGTAAGCCAAAACCTTTAAAACCTTAGAACTCCTAAACTGTATCTGAATGGAACTAACTAATTGTGTGTCTTGAATGATGATTAAAACTGAGCCCCATGGGCTTTATTTATAGCCTTCATTCCCTAGCTAATCTAGGAAAGAAGATGTCTATCTATATCTAAAATTATATCTAAAATTCTAAAGGATAAATAAATGTTTAATGGAAATAAATCCATAAGGAAAGGATAAAACTAATTATGGTAGGTATGTCTTCATGTTGATAGATCTTGTCTCCTTGGATAGAACTTGATAGATCGGATAGAATCTTCCGCCTTCGGCACCAAGCAACTCCAACTCTACTCGGACAGGGCTACGTCGAGAAGATTCTGGACACGGCCTTACTCGACCTCGAGTAGGTCTAGCCGACCTCGAGTACGGCTTCTCGGCTTGGCTTGACTCTGCTCGATGTGGCTCGGAGTTGGATCACTGGGTGCTTGTCGACGTCGACCATGCCTAGTCGATCTCGAGTAAGGTTGGGTCATCGACTAGGCTCCTTGGGTGGATCTGCTCGACTGGCTCGGACAAGGACTCAGGGTCTTGTCGATCTCGACAAGCTCTAGTCGACCTCGAGTAAGGTTGGCCGACTAGGTCTTCTCGAGTTGCTCTGTCCGCTGGCAGCGAGTGGCTTGGTCCGCGGCAGCGAGTTTCCTTTTCCGCTGCAGCGAGTCTAGTCGCTGGCAGCGAGTGCTCCAGGTCGTCCTCGGCTTCGTCCTCGGACAGCTTCTCCTCGTCGACTCCGGATGTGGGCGTCTGAGCTTCGTCGACCTCGACCAGGGCTTGTCGAGGTCGAGTAGGGTCCGGAGTCCGGGTGTTTGGCTCTCTCGACTATGGTCTGTCGACCTGGCCTGCTGGTCTATGTCGAGTAAGCCTACTCGAGATCGAGTAGACTTGACTCTCAGACTTTTTCCGCTGCTTTGACCTTGGACTTCTGTAGTGGTTTTCCGAGCTTTTCTGACCTTCTGTAGAACTGCTGTAAATGCCTCGATTTCTGCGATTTAAACAGAAACTGGTGTAGATTCCATAATTTTGGCAAATAAACATTAATTACACAAATTATGTACTATCTAAACCCAAATGAATGCAATGTATACAGAAATCGATATAAAAGTTACTGAAAACATGGCAGATTCCGCTCACAACATATGTTAGGACGGCATTCGTCGAATATTTTGAAATAGTAAATGCTATTTTGTGATTATTGTCTTAGTCTTGCTTGGGGACAAGCAAGGTTAAGTATGGGGTATTTTGATAGCATCTATTAAGCGATGAATATAGGGCATGTTTGCATCGGGTTTAGGGTCTTTGAGTTAAGTATTATATATATTTTTGGCCCCTTTTGGTTTAGTTTGGTGGAATCAGTGTCTACCGCTCGTTTGTTATGATTTCAGGTACTTTTGAGTGGTTTTGGTGTCAATGAGAGAGCTAATGGAGAATGACAAGCTTCCAGGCTTTTCGGTGCACTCGGAAGGCGTCAAAGATGCACTAGGAGGGACGGAATCAAGGATGTGGAGCACCGGAATCGTGACGAGCTTGACAAAAGACAAAGAAGTAAGGAAGCCTAGACACTCGGTCGAGTGAATGTGAACTCGAGTAGTTGTATGCTCGAGTGGCCCTCAGAAGCGAGAAATAACACCCACTCGGCCGAGTGCCCTATACACTCGAGCAGTTATGGTCTCGAGTGGCCTCCAGTACTTTACAGAACCAAACACTCGGCCGAGTGCCTTTGACACTCGAGATGTGTTATGCCCGAGTGTTGCCCCCTGAACCGTTTTTATTCCGTTTTTAATTTATTTTTATTGAGGGGGGTATTTAAGGGACGTTTTTTAGTGAACCAGGGGAAAATCGGAGGTTGTTGAGGGCTATTTGGAAGAACTTTGTGAGAACCCGAAGCGGGGATTCGAATCGTTTCAATTCAGAATTGGTACTTTCCCTCTTGTCTCTTATTTGTCTTTGATTTCTATGCTTAGTCTAATCGAATTGAATATGAGAATCTCCATGCTAGGCTAGTTCTCCTTGTTCTAGGGTTAGGGATAATCCGAATAATGCGGAAATAGACTTGCTCTTCATATCGCCCGAATAATCTCTCATTTGAATTGTGATTTAATCCTATTGTACTTAATCTAATCGATGTGAATTGGTTAGACCTGATTTAGGGTTTGAGATCGAAAAAGATAACCCTAAGTTGGAATCTAGATGGTGAATTGAGACCGAAAGGTGATCTGATCCATCAGAACTATAGGATTAAGCCTAAAGTTTAATTGTACGAAAGTGAATTAAGCTTTTTGAAGATTAATAGGTTGTCGTAGAAATCTTAGGTTATAGTGATATTGATTGAGACCTGATATGCGATATATTCCATAGCGCATTTAGTAGTTTTTGTCATCAATTACATGTCATTATGAGAGATATTTGTGTGAACTTGGTGATTCGGAGCATATTGAAGAAGTTGAAGAAATCATGCAAGTTACAGAAGTGAAGAAGATCGGAAGCAGCTGGAGGACTGAAGACCTTGGCGCGGCCGCGCTGCACATGGCGCGCCCGCGCTGCTACCCGACGCGACCACTCTGCTAGGAGGAAGTGGCCGCGCTGCTGAACAGACAAAAGAAGCAAGATCCAAGCTGGCGCGCCCGCGCTGCACCTGGCGCGCCCGCGTCGGTTCCTGGAGTCGGATTCTTATCCGATTCTCTCTATCCTATTAGTTTTAATATTTTATTATTATATTTGTACGGGATGTTAAACCCGATTTTATTAGGTTATATAGGCCGAGAAGGCAGTAGAGATTATGTTATGTTATTTTCCAGAGACGTATTTTCCCTTTTTGTTCATCTCACAAACCCTATGGAGAACTAACTCTCCTTTGTTACACTTGGTTCTTTGAAGCCTTCAATTGATTTGGTTGTGAGTATTCTACTCTTGTTCGTCCTTTGTTAATTGTTTCGATCTCCTGAGCTTATTGCTTAATTGCTTATTATTGATTTATCTGGATTGATCACCTAGGTTTATCGATACTAGTCATATTGCTAGGGTTTCCAATTCCAGGTTTGGGGTTGTAGATTCATTGTAGCAAACACAATCTCCATACGCGGGTTGCTTGTGGTAGATTGTGAGGGAGATTCGATTACAGGCTATTTTAACGGGTTGTTAGAATCGCTTGTATCTCATTATAATTCATGTTTGAATGCTATCGCTTTATTATTTGGTGAAGGTTTTCCCTTGTAATTTGGTGATAAGTGCTTTTAGGACTGGTAGGACTAAAAGCTATTACACGATCTGAATTGAGAACAATTACTGGACATTAGAACTTGAGACTCATAGAATGCGATGATGAACCATCTCAATTGTTGTGTGGATAATTACCTGGTGTGACACCTTTCCATCATATATTCACAACCTTTACTTGCAACTTGTTCTGTCACTATTTCTCACACACAAAACTCCCCCTTTAATCAATTACGTTTGGGTAATAATACTTGCTTTTACAATTGATTCTGTTTCCCTGTGGGTTCGACCCTAACTTACCTACTATACTTGTTATAGTTTGCATCTTAGGAATTCACTTTGATTTGGCATAACGACTTTAGGCCTGTCAAATTTGGCGCCGTTGCCGGGGAAACGGTTAATCTTTGTTCTTGTTTGTTTTATTACCTATTTGGGTGCGAACCTCTTGCATGGTTCGCACTCGTGCTACTGATCCCCATCTTGTTGATTTTGATTGGGAAATTGACAGGACATACCACCGCCGTCTTAGAGAACAACACCAACATTCCCAACAGCCCGATCCAATGGCTGAAAATGCTGTAAATCAGACGCTGCGACAGCTGACAGCATCAAACATCACACAGCAGGCACCTGCTGTGACAATCCCTGCTATAGGGGATGACAACCATTTTGAGCTAAAGTCTGGGCTGATTCATCAACTGCCCAAATTCCATGGATTGGCTGGAGAAGACCCCATCAAGCACATGGGGAAGTTTCATAATGTGTGCATGAGCATGGAACCAGCCAATATAACCGAAGCACATATAAAGATGAGAGCTTTTGGGTTCACGCTGGTCGATGCTGCGGATGACTGGTACTACAGCCTTCCTACAGGGAGCATCGATACTTGGCCTAAGCTCCACAAGGCCTTCCTGGAGAAATTCTTCCCTGCTAAGAAGGAGAACACCTTGAAGAAGGCAATCAGCAATATAGAGCAGGAAGATGATGAAACCCTCTATGATTACAATGAAAGGTTCAAGAAGCTTTGCGCTAATTGCCCTTTCCATGGCTACAGCACGAAGGACCTAGTCCTGTACATCTATGGGGGATTGCTGGAATCTGATAGAAGGATGATTGATGCCGCCTGCGGAGGAAATATTCTGAATGCCACGCCAGAGGGAGCTATGGAGAAGATTCAGGAAATGGCTGAGGGGACTAGAAATTTTGGGAAGTCCACCAGAAAGAAAGGAGTCAACTCGGTAGACTCTAACCAAGCCAGAGATATTGCTGAACTGAAGGATATGGTTAGGAGGCTTACTCTGAAAGGGACTCCTCAACAACTCAAGGCTTGTGAATTTTGCGGTGATGACTTCCACCCAACTGATGCGTGTCCTACACTCCAGGGAGACACCGCTGAAGTGAGTGCTATAGGTGGAAATGGACCTCAGAGACCCAGACATGACCCCTACTCAAACTCCTACAACCCAGGTTGGCGGGATCACCCAAATTTCAGATGGAGGGATCCACCAAACCAACCACATCAGCAACAACCACCTCCCTACAATCAGAGGCAGCAGGGTAACGCTCCATCTACTGAGTCCATGCTCAATACCCTGACACAGCACTTCACTGCGCATGTTCAGACAACTGAATCGAGCATAAAAGATATACAGAAACAAATGGGGCAAATGGCTGAAGCAATCACGAGAATAGAGGCAAAGACGTCAGGGGGTCTACCATCTCAAACGGTGGTCAATCCAAGGGAAAACGTCAGTGCTATAACTCTTCGGAATGGAAAAGAGCTGAAAGGTCAGGAAGAAGAGGAGGAAAGCACGCAGGTCACTGACGCGCCCAAGTCGCCAACTGGCGCGCCCGCGCCACAGTCTGACGCGCCCGCGCCTCCTTCTGGCGCGCCCGCGCTGGAGTCTGACGCCCCCACGTCGAGTCCGATCCCGCCAGAATCTGAACCCTATGTCGATACTTATGTACGACCGAATTTTCCCCCTCTCGGGTTGGAGAAACCAAAACCTCCGTTCCCTGAGGCACTCAAAGAGAGGAGGATAATCGATGATTCAGAGCTTTTTGAGACGTTTAGCAAGTGTCAGGTGAACATTCCTCTGCTGAGAATGATAAAAACTGTGCCCAAGTACGGCAAGTTCTTGAAGGAGCTGTGCACAGTGAAGAGGAATCAGAAGCTGAAAGGGAAAAAGAAAGTGAAAGTCAGTGAGCAAGTCTCCGCTATGTTTCAGAGGAGAATGCCGAAAAAGTGCGCTGATCCAGGTATGGTTACTATCCCTTGTGTCATTGGAGATGTAAAATTTGATAGAGCTATGCTTGATTTGGGTGCTTCCATAAATGTGCTTCCCTACTCACTTTACAAATCACTAGATTTAGGACCTTTGCATGAAACTGGAGTAATTGTGCAACTAGCTGATAGGTCTAATAAGTACCCTAAAGGAGTAGTTGAAGACGTTTTGGTCATGGTCGATAAACTGATTTTTCCTGCAGATTTCTTTGTCCTAGATATGGAACATGATAAGCATGATCCACCTATTCTGTTAGGTAGACCTTTTATTAAAACAGCTAGGACAAAAATTGATTGTGTCTCTGAGACACTAACAATGGAATTTGATGGGGAAAAGGTTGAATTCGATCTCTACAAGGCTATGAAACATCCTGTTGATGACCATTCTCTGTGCTCTATTGATGTGATTGAACCATTAGCTCAAGATCTATTTGATATTTCTAGGGAAGATGAGTTGCAGTCAATTATTGAGAATGATATTGACGAGTCCTATACAGATTTTTCAATTTCATCTAACATGCAGGAATTAGTAGCCCAGATGGATATAGAAGGTGAGTCCCCTACTCTTTTGGGCATTGGCCCCAATCTAATGACTCCAAGCGAAGTGCTTGTTCCATCTGTTGTGCAGGCACCTAAAATTGAACTCAAGCAACTCCCTAGTCATCTCAAGTATGCTTTCCTAGGAGTTGATGACACTTTACCAGTTATTGTGTCAAGTAAGCTCTCAGTGGAGCAGGAGGAAAAGTTAGTGGAGGTTCTAAAGGAGTACAAAACTGCATTGGGATGGACCATCGCTGACATAAAGGGAATTAGTCCATCTACATGCATGCACAGGATCCTGTTGGAGGAAGGAGCTAAGCCATCACGCCAACCACAGAGAAGGCTCAATCCTCCCATGATGGATGTGGTGAAGAAGGAAGTGCTGAAATTGTTATCAGCGAACATGATTTTCCCAATTTCTGACAGTCAGTGGGTGAGTCCTACCCAAGTTGTCCCTAAGAAAGGAGGGATTACAGTTGTGGAGAATCAACAAGGCGAGTTGGTCCCTACCAGAACACAAACAGGTTGGAGGGTGTGCATAGATTATCGCAAGCTAAACACAGTAACCAGGAAGGATCACTTCCCCCTCCCCTTTATTGATCAGATGCTAGAACGCCTTGTTGGGCGCCCCTATTACTGTTTTCTTGATGGATATTCTGGTTATTTTCAGGTGGCCATAGCGCCAGAGGACCAGGAGAAGACTACTTTTACATGTCCTTTCGGTACTTTTGCATATCGTAGGATGCCATTTGGACTATGTAACGCACCCGGGACATTTCAACGATGTATGGTTAGTATCTTCTCTGAGTACATTGAAAATTTCATTGAAGTATTCATGGATGATTTCATAGTACATGGGGATAGCTTTGATACTTGTTTGAGCCATTTGGCACTAGTGTTAAAAAGATGTGTTGAAACTAATTTGGTTTTGAACTCTGAAAAGTGTCATTTTATGGTAGAACAAGGAATTGTTTTAGGTCACATAGTCTCTGCAAAGGGTATTGAGGTCGATAAGGCAAAGATTGATGTAATTCAATCTCTGCCTTATCCTACTAATGTGCGCGAAGTTCGTTCTTTCCTAGGCCATGCAGGTTTCTATCGCAGGTTTATCAAAGACTTTTCAAAGATATCCTCACCCTTGTGCGAGCTTCTGAAGAAAGATGTGACCTTTGCACTCACACAAGAGTGCAAAGAGGCGTTCGACCAACTGAAAGGACGCCTCACTAGTGCACCAATCATTCAGGCACCAGACTGGTCTCGCCCATTTGAGATCATGTGTGATGCGAGCGACTATGCAGTGGGAGCAGTGTTAGGCCAAAAAGAGGGAAGAGCCTCTCATGTGATCCATTATGCTTCCATGACTCTGAATGGAGCGCAGCGCAACTACTCCACCACTGAGAAAGAGATGCTGGCTGTGGTGTTTGCACTAGAGAAGTTTCGACAGTATCTGCTTGGGGTTAAAGTGATTATCTACACAGATCACGCAGCCCTCCGCTACTTGATGGCGAAGAAGGAGACAAAGCCACGATTGATTCGATGGGTCCTGTTGCTCAGCGAATTTGACGTGGAGATTAAGGACAAGAAAGGAGCGGAGAATCTGGTGGCTGACCACTTAAGCAGATTGGTGAATGAGGAGGACAAGCCGGAGTCACAGAAACCCATCCTAGGCACGTTTTCGGATGACACATTATGCAGACTCGAGCATAAAAGCACACCATTCCCTGACGCGCCCGCGCCATTCCCTGACGCGCCCGCGCCATTCCCTGACGCGCCCGCGCTGCTCTTTGGCGCGCCCGCGCTGCTATATGGCGCGCCCGCGCTGACCACCGACGCGCCCGCGTCAACCTCTGTCGCGCCCACGTCATTGTTTCTCAGTCCATCTCAGTCCGTTCTAGGGCTTCACTCTGTAAGCCCTTGGTACCGGGACATTGTGAACTACTTAGTTTGTGGGGAATTTCCTCCGGATCACACCAAGGCCCAGACGGAGAAGGTTCGAAGAGAAGCAAACCACTATATTTGGGATGACCCATACCTTTGGAAACATTGTGCAGATCAGGTCATTCGTCGTTGTCTTCCAGATAATGAGGTACGATCTGTTCTTGAATTTTGTCATTCTCAAGCATGTGGGGGACATTTTGGTGCCAATAAAACTGCTAGAAAGGTACTTGAATCTGGATTTTATTGGCCACATATTTTTAAAGATGCTTACTCTTTCCGCAAGGCATGTGATAGGTGTCAAAGATTAGGGAATATCTCTCAAAGGAATGAAATGCAACAATCACCAATGATTTTCTGCGAAATCTTTGATGTTTGGGGCATTGACTTTATGGGACCTTTTCCTAGTTCTTGTGGGAACTTGTATATTTTACTTGCGGTGGACTACGTTTCCAAATGGGTGGAAGCGAAGGCCACCAGGACTGATGATTCTAAAGTTGTGGCAGGGTTCTTGAAAAGCAATATTTTTGCCAGGCATGGTATTCCTAGAGCGCTGATTAGTGACAGGGGTACCCATTTCTGCAACAAAACTGTGACTGCCTTGCTTAAGAAATATCATGTCACACATAGAGTTTCCACCGCATATCATCCACAGACGAATGGCCAAGCTGAGGTGTCCAATAGAGAGATCAAAGCCATTGTTGAGAAAACCGTGAATCCTAACAGGAAGGATTGGAGTTTGAGACTTGATGATGCTTTATGGGCTTATCGCACTGCTTACAAAACTCCAATTGGGATGTCTCCTTTAAGACTTGTCTATCGGAAGGCATGTCATCTTCCTGTTGAGCTGGAGCACAAGGCTTGGTGGGCTGTGAAACAATGCAATATGCAGAGTGACGAGGCTGGAGAGCACAGGAAGCTACAGTTAGGTGAGCTCGAGGAGCTACGGTTGGACGCCTATGATAATGCGGCTATCTACAAGGCAAAGACCAAGGCATGGCATGACGAGCACATCAATAGGAAGGACTTTAAAGCTGTTGACAAAGTCCTACTTTTTCAGTCTCGCCTGAAACTCTTCGCTGGGAAGCTCAGGTTAAAGTGGGGGGGACCATACATTGTTGCCGAAGTTTTCCCACATGGAGCTGTAGAGTTATATGACCCGGATAGCCACAAGAAGTTCAAAGTAAATGGTCATAGGCTTAAGACATACTATGAAGGGTTCCCAAAGGAGGCTATGGATGAGTTAGCTTTGGAGGAGCCAAATGCAGAGTTGGAATAATCGGAAAGGCTTAGTCGAGCCAGCGACATGAAACAAAGGCGCTGCTTGGGAGGCAACCCAAGGTATTGCATTCTTTCCTTTAACTAGATTTTATTCTAACTTGTAGGTAATAAAGACGGAGTTCTGGTGACGAATTGCACCCGCATTTCGGACCCACTGCACCCGCACTGTTAATTTTCGTCAAAAAAAAAAAAAAAAAAAATTAAATTAAATCCGGCCACGGGCTGGAAAACCCACTTCGGGCCAGCCCACCAGCTTCAAGCCCCATCATTATCACCAAAACCCTACCTCCCTCACTAAACACTCACAACACTCCCTCCTCCCTCACCAAACACTCTCTTCTCTCACCTCACCACAATCCAACCCCCCTTGGACCACCAAATCCGCCCCTCCCTGAAGCATCAGCCATCGGCGAGCCCCCACCAGAACCGCCTACAATCGGCACCGGAGGAACCTCGGCGGGCCCCACAGCAACAAGCCGATCCCGACGATTTCCAGATCTGGAGAAATCGCCGCTGCGGCCGCGCCACCCCTAACGCGCCCGCGCCCGTCAGAGAAATCCACCAGGCGACTGACACCCCGACGCGGCCGCGCTGCAATCGACGCGCCCGCGCTGCCACCCTCGACGCGCCCGCGCCACCTCTGACGTGCCGGCGTCTGCCCCTGCGCCGAGACTTCGCTGTTCTTCGTGAGTTCTTTCGATTCCGATTTCATCTTATTATCTATCGAGTATGAGTTCATCGGAGGAGGAGACGAGTAGATCTGATAATGGGTTAGATATGTCTGATGAGGAATTGGCTATTTACAATAAGGTTAGCTGTGTCAGTTCTACCAAATACTTGCATAGACCGACACTTCAGAAACTTCAGATGCTAGAGTGTATGCAGAACTGTCTAGCACATGCTGGTATTGGTGACTTTCTGGACTTGGGATCTGTAGGATACCCGGAACTGTGCAAGCAGTTCCTCGCGACATATCATATGTACTTGAGAGATAACAGCATTAGAGGGGTTGCTTTCAGATACAATGGCACCACCTACAGGGCTTCTGCATCAAGGCTGCGAAAAGCTCTGGGGGTCACTAAAGCCCCAACTGACGGATGGGTCACAGCCACGTCCGACCCCGACCTAGTTGCATTCTTCAGAGCGGTGTCTGGAGAAGAGTTCTTGACCAGCAACGAGTACAACAGCCGGATTACTCATCCTGTTTTTCGGATGTTGTGCAAGATCGTTTCTGGGACATACTATGGGCTGATCACGGATACAAAACTTTCCATGACGCATCTGAGATTTGCCTACAGCGCAGTGCCTACTGCAGATTATACGCCTGACTGGGTTAGGCTCTTTTTCGATGGCCTCGACAGGATCAGGAAGGACCGCAGTGCCGCTGGCCCAGAAATGGTCCAGAGCGGCCTTATTACTCGAGTCGCCATAGCTGCATGCGTTGGGCAAAATGGTCTGGAGGAGCTGGAGGAACAGGTCATGGCCAGGACCTATACAGAGGAGTATCTGAGGAGATGTTTGATGCTGGATACTGCACCGGATGGGGGAGCCATTTGGTGCACGGGCAAGAAGAAGGAGCATCAGTTCAGGCTCCCTAAGCCCCTGCCTTGGTCAGAGTCTTGGTCTGACTGGTACATTGAGGCGGATTACTTTCCGACGTCAGTTCTGGGTAGAAGACGTCGCATGGAGGTGGGTAGCAGTAGTGGCACAGCTGGAGCTGCCACGATGGAGGATGCACCTATGGCTCAGCAGGCTTTTGTTCAGGCAGATACACAGGGTTTCACACAGAGCCCACATCAGGAGATGCCTGCTTATCAGCACGGTTGGGATTCTCAACCAGCATATCAGAGCCAGCAGGACGCGCATCAGTGGACCCCTTGGCCTGCACAAGATTTTCACAATGCCCAGCAGCAGCCCCAACAGTAGGGCTACCTGGTTGATCAGATTGGCCTTCTGCGCCAGGACGTGGGGAGTCTGACGACAGTGACGAACCAGATTCTCCACCAGCAGGCCGACATCTTACAGGGCTTCGGCGAGTTCAGAGAGATGAGGGAAGAGCTGCGCCGCATGCGAGAGGACTACTCTCGCCACTATCCACCCCCTCAGTGAGTCTTTCTGTTTTTCCTCTCCCTATTTATTTCTGTCTTCTTTCACATTGAGGACAATGCTTCATTCAAGTATGGGGGAGGGAAAGGATTCACATATCATGTACATATTTTATTTCAACATTATTTGTGTACAGATTCTGCACTTGTTTGCACTTATTCAAAAAAAAAAAAAAAAAAGAAGCAATCAAAATCCTGGGATGAGTTGAAAACCCGAAAGGGCGACTCAGGCAAAAAGCAGGTAGTCTGGCGAGCCTTAGGCTTTGGCAATATGAGACTTGAGGGAAGTGAGAATGTTTATGTGAGCACCATCTTTGAAAAAAAATGAGTGGCTTGGTGAAAACCCGAAAGGGCGCCTTGGCAAGATGAGCGTTTACTTTGAGTGATTAGGATCGATCTCTTGGCGAAGGCGACATAAGAAGTGGAGTTATAAGGAGGTTTTCGGGTAGGCCACTGGGAGCTATAAGGTGTAGATGGTTGAGATACAATTGTAATTCTCATTTCCTATTTTGATTGTCTTCTGTGCTGATTGTTGAGATGGTGAAAACTACTAGTACTTAGTGTTCATTTTCCTTGTACTGTCTGTGAACCTTTGAGATTTATAGTGAGAGTAGGCTAGCTTCTATGCTTACTCGGGACGAGTAAAGGTTTAAGTATGGGGGAATTTGATATGCGATATATTCCATAGCGCATTTAGTAGTTTTTGTCATCAATTACATGTCATTATGAGAGATATTTGTGTGAACTTGGTGATTCGGAGCATATTGAAGAAGTTGAAGAAATCATGCAAGTTACAGAAGTGAAGAAGATCGGAAGCAGCTGGAGGACTGAAGACCTTGGCGCGGCCGCGCTGCACATGGCGCGCCCGCGCTGCTACCCGACGCGACCACTCTGCTAGGAGGAAGTGGCCGCGCTGCTGAACAGACAGAAGAAGCAAGATCCAAGCTGGCGCGCCCGCGCTGCACCTGGCGCGCCCGCGTCGGTTCCTGGAGTCGGATTCTTATCCGATTCTCTCTATCCTATTAGTTTTAATATTTTATTATTATATTTGTACGGGATGTTAAACCCGATTTTATTAGGTTATATAGGCCGAGAAGGCAGTAGAGATTATGTTATGTTATTTTCCAGAGACGTATTTTCCCTTTTTGTTCATCTCACAAACCCTATGGAGAACTAACTCTCCTTTGTTACACTTGGTTCTTTGAAGCCTTCAATTGATTTGGTTGTGAGTATTCTACTCTTGTTCGTCCTTTGTTAATTGTTTCGATCTCCTGAGCTTATTGCTTAATTGCTTATTATTGATTTATCTGGATTGATCACCTAGGTTTATCGATACTAGTCATATTGCTAGGGTTTCCAATTCCAGGTTTGGGGTTGTAGATTCATTGTAGCAAACACAATCTCCATACGCGGGTTGCTTGTGGTAGATTGTGAGGGAGATTCGATTACAGGCTATTTTAACGGGTTGTTAGAATCGATTGTATCTCATTATAATTCATGTTTGAATGCTATCGCTTTATTATTTGGTGAAGGTTTTCCCTTGTAATTTGGTGATAAGTGCTTTTAGGACTGGTAGGACTAAAAGCTATTACACGATCTGAATTGAGAACAATTACTGGACATTAGAACTTGAGACTCATAGAATGCGATGATGAACCATCTCAATTGTTGTGTGGATAATTACCTGGTGTGACACCTTTCCATCATATATTCACAACCTTTACTTGCAACTTGTTCTGTCACTATTTCTCACACACAAAACTCCTCCTTTAATCAGTTATGTTTGGGTAATAATACTTGCTTTTACAATTGATTCTGTTTCCCTGTGGGTTCGACCCTAACTTACCTACTATACTTGTTATAGTTTGCATCTTAGGAATTTACTTTGATTTGGCATAACGACTTTAGGCCTGTCAAGACCGAAAGGAGATATTGATATGATTATCACCTAGATTCTAAGAGCTCAAAGGGTCTGAATTGGTTGCATGAGACCGAAAGGAGATTGTTATCCAATTCAGACACATTTGCATTGAGACCGAAAGCAGATTTGCAATTACATTAGATAACCTACCTTCACATAGAATTGGAAATGATTCGGGTGAGACTACATTTTGGTCCATTGAGGATGCATCGTTCGCAGAATACCTAGCCCTAGAATGTCTCTCACATATATATTTCTCATCATCCTATTGTTATTTGTCACTTTCAGTTATAAATTCTCTTAAATTGTTTGCTACTTTTGGGCTTGGTCAAACCGGTTTAAAGCTAATAATTGGTATTCCACCAGTCCTTGTGATACGACACTTGAATACTACAATTGACACCGTATTCTTGCGGGGTTGGTTTTAGCAACATCAACAATTACTTTGTAACCTCCAAGTTGAATCACAAGTAATTTATAACCCTTCACACCCTCAGGATACCCAACATAACACACTTTAGAGACCATGGTTGGAACTTCCCTATGCTCTGATGAGAGGCAGTGCATCCAAAAGGTCGTAAGTGTGAGATATTGGGCTTGATTCCAGACCACATCTCATAAGGGGTCTTGAAACCAATGGCAGCTGAGGGTGATCTGTTGATCAAATAAGCAGTAGTGGTTACAACTTCCCCCCACAGAGATGGCTTCATGCCAGAGCTAATGAGCATACACCTGGCTTTTTCAAGCAGTGTCCTGTCCATTCTCTCTACAGTTCCATTCTGTTGGGGGGTGCTTGGAACAATATGATTCCTTATAATACAATGATCATTGCAGAAACCAGTAAACAAGGTGTTACAGAACTCAAGTCCATTATCTGTTCTAAGGCATATCAATTTGAAAGCAGTTTGACCGTCTGTTTTGGTTTTCCAAACTTTGAAAGTCTTAAATGTGTCACTTTTGACCTTTAGTAAGTGCACCCAAACCTTCCTGGAATGGTGATCTATTAGTGAGAGGAAGCATCAACAGTATCAACCTGGGTAGGTCCCCATAGGTCTGCATGCACATAATCTAAAGGTCTTTTAGCAACAAAGTCTGATTTTTTAAAACATTCTTTTGCATGTTTACCAAAAATACAACTTTCACAGTTTTTCAAATCAGAGGGGTTGCCTTCAAAGAGTCCTTGTTTAAACAGATAATATAAACCTTTGTTCCCTATATGACCAAGTCTAGCGTGCCAAATCAGAGTATCATTCATGTTCATGGATGCTACAAAAGACTCAGCAGATAAAGACATACCATGCAGCACAAGATCTCTAATGATATGATAAAGAACATGCTTCTTAACATTTTTGATGAGGATCTTACCATTCCTAGAAAAAGTTCTAATACCTCTTTTAATGTCAATATCGTAGTCAAGGTCATCAAACATATATTCAGACAACATATTTCTCTTCATATCAGGTACCCACCTAAGCTGTTGAAGAACTCTAACAACCCCATCATGCATTTTAAAAGGAATGTTTCCTATACCTCTAATAGCAAGTTTAGAATGATCACCAAGTCTAACCATGCCACTAACAAATTCATCAAGATAATCAAAGTAATGCTTATGAGGAGTGACATGCATAGTACATCCAGAATCAAGCAACCAAGCATTAGATGAATCATCACAGGCAACCATAAGCAACTCATCAGAATAAAATAAGCCAGAATCAAGCACTACAGAAGTACCAGTTTGCAATTTCTTTTGATCATCATCTCTTTTCTTATAACAATCAGTAATAACATGGTTATTTTTCTTGCAGTAGGTACAATGCTTCTTTCCAGGTTCAGCAGATTTTTCTTTATCCTTTTTCTTGTTTCTTTTTCTGTTTTTGTTGCCTTCTTTTGTAAATAGAACATCAGGTTTAGAGTTAGGTTTTTCAAATTTCTCACCTTTAACCTTAAACACTTTCGCAACCTCATTTTTCTTAGTAATAGCCTCAACTATCCTTTTCTTAGTCAAGGACTCATTACTAAACTGAATAACATCTTTAAACATATCAAATTGAGAAGGCAGAGCATTCAACGGAATAACAGCTCTGTGAGTGTCATCAATTTTAACATCACATCTTTCAAGTTCTTGTGTCATACGAAGAAATTTGTCTAAATTATATCATCAAGAGACACATAAACATCCATCTTAAATGTAAATATGCGACACATCAGAGATATGCGATGACAAGAGGAAAACCTGTCATTGTTCTTGCCAAAGAATACTCAAACTCACTAACTAGTATAGCGTGCAAGCAAGAGATCGATCCACAGGGAAATCTATTGAATTCAAGTCTAATTCTAATTGCTAAGAGCGAAAGGGGGATTTTTAGTGTGTAAAAGGTCCGCCTTTTATCAAAGCGGAAGCAAACAAACAAAGGAAATTGGTTGTAGAATTCAGTGGAGAGAAATAGGTTCACCTACAATTTATCACTTCGATTGATGAATTCGATCCTTATTTCAGCCTCTAGTTCTTGTCTTTTCCTATCAATGTCCTTGTCCAGATCTTATGTAAATTACTAGTCCTACGAGTCCTAGTAACCCTTATCTCTAGATAACCCTAACACGGTTAAGATTTAACCTAGAGATAGCATTAAGAATATGAATTAACCAAGGTACATGCAATATCAAGCTACGAGTCGATATTTAACATATATTCAACTTCCTATACATCCAATTAGTCCTACGAGTCCTAAAGGGATATGATTGCCACTTGGGTTAAGGTTCGCTACGAGGAATCTACAAAACCCTAGCAATTGAATGAATCTACTCTAACTAGTCGGCCAGGCCAGAGAGAATAAAACACATTCAATACATTAAGCACAAGGAAGTCAAAACATTGCAATAGGAATAAGAACTAGATTAAGAAACTCACAATTCAACAATCAAAGATCCAAATCGTAGGCGAAACCTCGAGAGTTTAGTTGCTCATGCTCAACGGCGCTCTCAACAATGGTGTAACGTGCATAAGGTGAATGAACGAAATAACTAAAAAAACCTTAAATAGTCTAGAGAAATTCGGCCCAAAATAACATAATAAAACCCTAAGTAAAATCCGGAATTGACGATCAGCTACTGCACGGGCCGCGGGGCGGCCAGGCCAGGCCGCGGGGCGGCCGACGATCAGCGAAGTTCCTCGTTTCTTCCTTCGAGCCGCGGGGCGGCCAGCAATGTCGCGGGGTGGCCTGCGATTCTTCCGAGATGCTTCCTCTTCATCTCCAACAGCTCCTAAGTATTCTTCAACTTGTTTCCTTCCTTTCAATATTAATTCACCTCCAATCTACTTTTCCTGAAATAAAACATAAAATCATGTAGATTCCGCCTCTTCTAACTCAACCAGTGAAAATGCAAATTCAACTAAATAAATGCAATATTCACACCTAAAATATGCTAAATGCAATCTATTATGCAACACTAAACATGCTCTATCAAATTCCCCCACACTTGAACCTTTGCTTGTCCTCAAGCAATAGAAAACTCAAGTTTGTGGCCCCACAGAATAGCAATTCATGTATCCACACCTCAATATTCTTTAAGTGCATGAAAACTAGCAAACACAAAGATTAATAACATCATAGCACATAATTGGAATAATCAATGAAATCAGGCAACCATATTCATTCTAGACCTCACAAAGGATATGTGTTTCACTCTCGCTCAAGTGTTTAGGTTTATGATTACGCTCAAAACTCAATCTTCAAAAACTTAGCTACAAAAGCCTTGCACCAGTGTTCTAAATCTCCACCGCTGGTGACTCTACACACAACAAAAATCATGAGGTCTTTCAATTGGGTTGTAATGGGGCCAAGGTAGAACATATAAGGTATGGAAAATTTTTGGTCATGTGGTGCTCATAATCCGGGAACTAAGGAAGCAACCAAATCATACAACCACTCATAAACATCTCATACCATATCTCTATAATGGCAAACAACACCAGTCTCAAGCATAAACTTTACAAACCAGCTCAACTCATTCCTTTATTCTTCTCTTTTTTTTTTCTTCTTTTTTTTCCTTTTTTTTTCTTTTTTTTTCTTTTTTTTTCTTTTTTTTTCTTTTCATTCATGCTAAAACAAATGATTTTCCTTGACTTTTACCCTTAAGTGAATTTTATCCTCCTTAGGTCCCAAGTAATAAGAATGCTAGCAAGAATCAAACATCTCAATAAATACACCTCCAACATACAATCCACCACAACAAACCATCATCCACACTATAGATATTCACCAACTATTCCTAAATTCCCGGATGGGGTCAGGCTATAATTGGCTATGGAATCATCTTGTGGAGCTATAAAAGAATAGGCAATTAGGCTCAAACTGGCTTCAAGCAGAGGATAATATGTAAGGTGGGAATAGAGTCAAATAGGGCTAATAAAGGTGCCTCAATCATGTTTAAGTCATGTGCAGAAATCATAATATGCAGCCTTGAACAAGATATCTCAATGCAAGTCAAAGAGGAAGTAATCGAAGAGAGTACACACAACAAGCAAGAGGACTAAATAAAGTGTAGTCCTGAATAGGCCAAAATAAGCTCACTAGGACATGTCTAGAACTTCAAGATCACCCAAAAATTCAAGATTTTATGCGCTCAATCATCAATCAATCATGTCCACCAAATAGTGTAGAAAACATATATCGAAGGCTTCAACAATCCAAGCACATCATGGGGCATAAATCTCAATAGAAAATATAGATGACAAACGGCATCCACATGGGGAAATAAGACCTATTCCTAATAATGCAAGAACTAAAACTGTTTTTTTTCAGAATAGAAATAACAATTGTAGAAACTAAATATGCATACAATTAATAGAACTAAAGATGCAACCTTAAAACTTAAAATGCAGTGCAAATTAGAACTAAAATACAGAGAGTTTTCAAGTCTTCTCCCCCACACTTAAACCTAACATTGTCCTCAATGCAGAAAAGAGAACAAAAACATCAAAATAAGAATAAAAGGGAAAAGAAAAGAAACAACTGACATGCTCACTGCTGAGGTGGTGGAGGCGGCGGATATGGTGGGAACTGTGGATAGGCGAATCGATAGAAGTCCTCTTGCCTCTGCCATATCTGCTCCTGCATCTGTCGAATCGCCGCATGGCTCTCAGAGACCTCCAGGTGGGAAGTCAAGCCACGTACATCTCGACGGATGTCGCCGACCTCCACGTACAGCTGCTGGTTGTGGTCCCACATCGCGTCCTGGCGCTGGTGCATCCGCTGCTGGTTCTCCCATATTGCGTCTTGACGACGCGACATCATCTGCTGATGCTCCCACATAGTGTTCTGCTGAAAAGAGATGTCAGCCATCTGCTGTGCCAGCGAGTAGTAATCTGGACCAGCACCTCCAGCTGTGCCAGAAGGTCCAGCTCCTCCAAAATCCGTCTGAGCTCTGGGAACATCCTCAGCATCTTCCTGCTCAGCATCAGGAACCTGCTCCTCCTCCTCATCATCATCCTGATCCATCTCATCTCCCATATAAAAATCAGCAGCTGTAGGGCCAAAAGGGAGAGGACGGGGCAGTCTCAACTGAATACTCCCCTGATGGCCCGCCCTCCAGATCCACATCGGCGACCTGCCCTCCAGGTGGCCAGCTTTCCTCAGCTGGGCCTCATCATATAGAAATGATCCATGTTGAGCATCATGGACAGCGCTCACGTCGATGCAGGTGCGAGCGTTGAGGGTGATAAGACCCCCAAAGCTGATAGTTGCCTTGTTGCGCTTGTCCATTATGTCCTTGCAGTTCATCAAAAAGAGATCGACCCAACCCGGAACGACAGGGCTCTCCAGCGTCAGACACCATAGGAATGACATGTCCTTCAGCGAGATCTTGTTGACCTCAGCCTGTGCAAAGAAGGTCTTCGCCAGCACCTTGTGAATCAGTCGGAGTACGGGATGGCGAATACTGGAGTTGTACTGGCCCTTCTTGGCCTCAAAAGGCACCCTAGTAGATGCCATCCAGAAAGCAACAGGGCCCTCACCCTTGCAGACATCAAGCCAACCAGCAGTCAGCGCAGCAGTAACACCCAAAATCTGTGCTAACCTCTCCTTGGATAATGTAAAATCTCTCCCAAGCAACCGAAACTCAATAGCGGTACGTCCCACACTCAAGGTTGCTAAAAATTCCTTACATAAACTAGGATAAGTGGGCGCATTCTTCTTTAGAAACTGTCCTAACCCTCCATGCTCTAACAGTTGCCTAGTGCATGCATCCATTTGTAACAATCTAAGTGTCGGCTCATGAAAGAACTTTGTTACAAAGAAATTCCTAGTGTTTAAACCATTCCATTTCTCTTTCTGATTTCTACTCATACCATGTGGTCTCGACATTATGAATTTGAGCTAAGAAATTTATACAAACGAAATGGAAATCCAGAAAAAACTCACAGAATTCGGGTTCTGCAGAGGCCGCGGGGCAGCCGAGGGAGGCGACGGGGCGGCCTGCGACGAGGGTGGCCGCGGGGCAGCTGGATCGGCGACGGGGCGGCCGGCGATTTTCCGGTTCTGGGCACTCCGACGTCGGATCTGATCTCCGACGTCCCAAATTCTTCACTCTGTGGTGGATCCGAAAGTAACCTCCTTGGAACTCCTTGGAATGGGCGAATGTTATGTAGATCTAGGAGAGATAGGAGATAAGGGGGAGTTGGTTGCCTTGGACGACAGAATGTGAGATGAGGATAATTATGTGGAGATTTGGGTGAAGGGAGGAAGCTTGGAGAAGGGTTATCAATGGAGGATTTGGGTTTGAAGAAGGAAGAAGAAGATAGAGGATGGGGGCGATGGGGGCGGCTAGGGTGATAGAGAAAGATAGAGATAGGGTTTTTATGTGGGTATTAAGTGGCATGGGGGCCCACACGGGCCCCTTTTAAAATTTCTATCCGGAGCGGGCCGCGGGGCGGCCAGGGTTTGCGACGGGGCGGCCGGCGATTCTGCGAAGGATTTCGCTGAGCACCTTGGCCGCGGGGCGGCCCTAGCTGGCGATGGGGCGGCCGGTCCTTTTTCGCCCAATTCCTTCTCTTTTCCTTCCTGCACTGTTAGTCCCCCATACCAAACCAAAAATAAAATAAAAGAAAAACTTAATGCAAAAAGAAAATACCTAAACTATTACCTTGGGTTGCCTCCCAAGCAGCGCCTTTAGTTAACGTCGTTGGCTCGACGTTATGACACCCTATTGATCCTCAGCATTTGGTTCAGTGAGAACCAACTCATCCCCTTCCTGTTTGACAAAATTCTCATAATAGGGTTTAACTCTATGACCATTTACCTTGAAGATGTCTCCATTTTGCTCATTTAGTAGCTCAACTGCACCATGAGAAAAGACATTAGTAATCACATATGGTCCTGTCCATGTAGAACGAAGCTTACCTGGGAAGAGTTGTAGGCGCGATTGAAATAGAAGGACCTTTCCCCCAACTTTGAGGTCCTTTCGCAAGATATGTTTATCGTGCCATGCCTTAGTCTTCTCCTTGTAGGTGACGGAGTTATCATAGGCATCCAATCTCAACTCTTCCAGCTCCTGCAGCTGTAGTTTCCTGAACTCCCCAACTTCGTCAATGTGCATGTTGCACTGCTTCACCGCCCAATATGCTTTATGTTCGAGCTCGACAGGAAGATGGCAAGCCTTTCCATAGACCAATCTAAACAGAGACATCCCAATGGGAGTCTTGTAAGCCGTTCGATAGGCCCATAGAGCATCATCAAGTCTGACACTCCAATCCTTCCTGTTTGGGGCAACAGTCTTCTCCAAGATAGTCTTTATCTCGCGATTAGACACCTCAGCTTGCCCATTGGTTTGGGGGTGGTATGCAGTAGACACCCTCTGAGTCACATGATACTTCTTTAAGAGCGCACTCACAGTTTTGTTGCAGAAATGGGTCCCTTTATCACTGATTAGCGCTTTTGGAACTCCAAATCTAGAGAATAGCTCTTTGAGGAAACCTGCAACTACTTTCGAATCATCAGTTCTGGTGGCCTTCGCCTCCACCCACTTGGAGACGTAGTCCACCGCAAGCAAAATATATAGGTTCCCAAAGGAGTTAGGGAATGGTCCCATGAAGTCAATGCCCCAAACATCAAAAATCTCACAAAATATCATGCGAGTTTGTGGCATCTCATTCCTCTTAGAAAGATTCCCAACTCTCTGACAGCGATCGCAGGATTTGCAAAAAGCATAAGAATCACGAAATATATGTGGCCAAAAGAATCCTGCATCAAGTATCTTCCTAGCTGTCTTTTGTGGTCCAAAGTGTCCACCACATTCATGGGAATGACAAAAATTTAGGACAGATTGTACCTCATGGTCGGGAAGACACCGACGTATCACCTGCTCTACGCAATGCTTCCATAGATAGGGGTCATCCCAAACGTAGAAGCGAGCATCGTGGCGTATCTTGTCCTTTTGAGCCTTTGAAAAGTTGGGTGGAAACTCTTCCGACACTAGAAAGTTGACCAAGTTAGCAAACCATGGACGTGGAAGGGAACTTACCTTGAGGAGTTGTTCAAAGTCGGAATTTGCAGGGGCCGCGGGGCGGCCGGCGATTGCGAAGGATCTTTTCGCCGAGGAGTCGGCCGCGGGGCGGCCTGGGGTGGCCGCGGGGCGGCTGGCGATTGCGAAGACCTGTAAAAGCTCTTCGTCAGGAAAGCTCCCCAATATGCCTTCTTGTCCATTCTCCTCCTGCACAATACGACTTAGATGGTCAGCAACTAGATTCTCAGCACCCTTTTTGTCCCTGATTTCAATGTTGAACTCGCTTAAAAGCAAGATCCATCGAATCAGTCTTGGTTTAGCCTCTTTCTTCGTCAAAAGGTAACGAAGTGCTGCATGACCAGTATACACAATAACTTTGGTACCAAGTAAATAAGATCTAAATTTCTCAAGTGCAAAAACTATAGCAAGGAGTTCCTTTTCTGTGGTTGAGTAGTTCCTTTGAGCTCCATTCAGAGTCATAGATGCATAGTATATGACATGAGAGCTTCTCCCTTCTTTTTGCCCAAGCACAGCTCCCAAAGTTATTGTGTATACTGATCATGCAGCACTTCGTTACCTTTTGACGAAGAAAGAGGCTAAACCAAGTAAATAAGATCTAAATTTCTCAAGTGCAAAAACTATAGCAAGGAGTTCCTTTTCTGTGGTTGATTAGTTCCTTTGAGCTCCATTTAGAGTCATAGATGCATAGTATATGACATGAGAACTTCTCCCTTCTTGTCCATTCTCCTCCTGCACAATACGACTTAGATGGTCAGCAACTAGATTCTCAGCACCCTTTTTGTCCCTGATTTCAATGTTGAACTCGCTTAAAAGCAAGATCCATCGAATCAGTCTTGGTTTAGCCTCTTTCTTCGTCAAAAGGTAACGAAGTGCTGCATGATCAGTATACACAATAACTTTGGTACCAAGTAAATAAGATCTAAATTTCTCAAGTGCAAAAACTATGGCAAGGAGTTCCTTTTCTGTGGTTGAGTAGTTCCTTTGAGCTCCATTCAGAGTCATAGATGCATAGTATATGACATGAGAGCTTCTCCCTTCTTTTTGCCCAAGCACAGCTCCCACAGCGTAGTCACTAGCGTCACACATCAATTCGAACGGCTGAGACCAATTTGGTGCTTGTATGATTGGTGCACTAGTAAGACAAGTCTTTAACTCATCAAACGCCGTCCTACACTTCTCATCAAAAGCAAAGGTGACCTCCTTCTTCAGCAGCTCGCACAAGGGTGAGGTGATCTTTGAAAAGTCCTTAATGAACCTGCGGTAGAATCCTGCATGGCCTAAAAAGGAACGAACTTCGCGCACATTAGTAGGATAAGGCAATGATTGAATGATGTCAATCTTTGCCTTATCAACCTCAATCCCTTTATGGGAGACAATGTGACCCAAAATAATGCCTTCCTCAACCATAAAGTGAAACTTTTCTGAATTGAGCACTAAGTTAGTGTCAACACATCTTCTAAGCACAAGCGCCAAATGGTTGAGGCAAGCATCAAAACTATCACCATGGACTGTAAAATCATCCATACAAACCTCAATAAATTGCTCTATATATTCAGAGAAGATACTTACCATACACCGTTGGAATGTCCCAGGAGCGTTGCACAAGCCAAAAGGCATTATGCGATATGCAAAAGTGTCAAACGGACAAGTGAATGTTGTCTTCTCTTGATCCTCTGGTGCGATGGTTGTTGTGAGCTGAATCTGCCATGTTTTACAGTAACTTTAATTTCGATTTCTGTATACATTGCATTCATTTGGGCTTAGATAGTACAGAATCTATGTAGTTTATGTTTATTTGCCAAATTATGGAATCTACACCAATTTTTGTTTAATTCGCAGAAATCGAGGCATTTTACAGCAATTCTACATAAGGTCAGAAAAGCTCGGAAAACAGCTACAGAAGTCCAACGTCAAAGAAGCAGCGGAACCAGTCATATCAAGCCGAGAACCAGACTCCTCGATCTCGAGTAGATCTTACTCGACCTAGACGAGCATGACCGAGCACAGCCTCATCGACAGAGCCTGATCGAGCAAGCCAGACCAACCCGGCTCCGGACCCAACTCGATCTCGACAAGCCCTAGTCGAGATCGACGAAGACCAGACACCACACCCGGAGTCGACAAGGAGAGAAGCCGAGGACGAGGAAACTGAGCAACCCTACTCGATCTCGACAAACCCTAGTCGAGATCGACAAGACCCACCGTGCCAGTCTGAGTCCTTGCCGAGGAAGAGTTGCTCGACCAAGAAAGACACACCTCTACTCGAGGTCGACTACGTCTTGTCGAGGTCGACGAGCGCCTGAGTCCAGATCCGAGCTTGCCGAGTAGAGCCACCCGAGGAGACCTAGTCGACAGAGCCATCCTACTCGAGATCGACAAGGCTTTGTCGAGGTTGACGAGCCCAGTGAGCCAAGTCAGAGCACATCGAGCAGATCTAGCCGAGGAGTCCAGCCGACGAACCATCCTTGTCGAGGTCGACGAGCCGTGGTCGAAGTCGAGTAGAGCCGATTCCAGAAACTTCTCGACGAAGACCTATTCGAGTAGACTTGGGATTCCTTGGGGCCGAAGGAGGAAGATCTATCCGATTCCATCAAGTTCTATCTATGGAAGACGCAATCTATCAAGACATGAAGACTTACCCTATTTAGTTTTATCTTTTCCTTTTAGATTTATTTCCATAAAACAATTTATTTATCTTTTAGCAATTTAGATATAATTTTAGATAGAGATAGATATTTCTTTCCTAGATTAGCTAGGGAAAGAAGACTATAAATAAGGCCCTAGGGGGCTCAGTTTTATTAATTCGATATCACAATTCCAATTCATACACAATTCAATTCTAGTAGAGAAGTTTAGGAGTTTTAAGGTTTTTAGGGTTTTGGCTTTCTGCGAAAGTTGATTGCCAGGATTGTAAAAGACTTTGAATATAGTTAATGCAAGTTAGTTCTTTTCATCAATCAATGGTTGTTATTGCAATGAAGAGTGAGTAGTCCACCCACTTCTGGGGCTGGGGTGAGCCCGACGGTGGCCATGTGAGGCGATGCGATAAAGGTCAGATCTTTTTGTGTAATTCATCTTCTATCCCTATAAGCATGATTCTTTTGCGAGAGTTGAAGGTGATCCTTGTTTGTGTTATTGAAGCGAAAGTGATCTTAATGCAACTTGGATTAATTATGTGAAAAAGGGTTAGTAACAATTAGGGTTTATGCGAAAGCCTCTATTTGCCTATTTGTTAATGACGAAAGTTATTTGATGGAAAGCATGATCTTTTATGCCTTTATGTGTTACTTTGCATGGTTATCGTTGTGGTGTTGATACCCTGGCTTTGGAAGTCTTTTTATATATTGAAGTTAATTTCTGTCAAAATCTGAGTTTTGTTCGAAATTCTACAAACTTAAGTTTCTGTCGACATAGAGTAGCTCTTGTCGAGATCGAGTACTGTTCTTGTCGATCTCGAGTAGGGCTCGTCTAGGTCGAGTTGGTTTTCTTCTGTTTTTGTCGATTTTCAGTTTCTGTTTCTACTTTTCTTGTCGATCTCGAGTTGGTGTTGTCGAGATCGAGTACACTTGTCTTCGTCGAGTTGTGTTTGTTTTTGATTCTGAGTTCTTTGTTGTCGACCACCCTTGTCGATCTCGAGGAGCTGCTTGTCGAGATCGACTAGCTTGTTGCTTTACTTTTAGTTTCTGCCTTACTTTGCTTTATTTCTTGCTTTGTTCTTTGCCTTTGTTTTTCTGCTTTTATTTCCGTGTCTTTTCTGCTCTTGTTTCTGTCTTTCTGCTGCTTTGCCTATGAGAATTTACAGCTACCTGAGAACTGCTGACGTGCTTCCTCGTGGATTCGATCCTGACTATTCTCTTACTACAACGGGAGGAAGTCTTGTATTTATTTGCTGAGACAGGGAAGTCAATCTGATCTATATTTTATATTTATTTCATACTTGACCATCCTCCTGCAACCAACAAATTGGCGCCGTTGTCGGGGAAGCAATCATTCGCGCCTTAGGTAGCCAGTTCTCACTTTTTTCTCTTGAGTGAATTCGTAGGTGTATGCGCCGTTCTGGTCAAACACCTGAGTTTGACGCCTTAGACTAACCGGAATGCCTATTTCACAACTGAGCTAAACTACAAAGAGCCATGGCAGGTGCGGAGACACAGGAACAGCTGGTCGCTAGGCTTACCAGGGAATTGGCCGTAAAGGATACTGCTATCGCCGCCAAAGATGCTGCTATCACCGCTGAGAGAGCAGTAAGGGAACAAGCACAGGCTGAGCTTGCCCAATATCCAACCACGGCAGAGGACTACATGCACCCAACTCTCGTCGTGCCTGAATCGGCGATTCTTATCCCTTATAACTCTTTTGAAATTCGCACTCAATTTCCTATAGAGCTGAAAAATAATGCCTTGTATGGTAGATTTAATGAGTGTCCTCTTGAACATATTACAAACTTTTCTGACATGTGCCGTACTATTGCTGAAGGTACAACTCTGTAATATGTCAAGATGAAATCTTTTCGCTGGTCTCTCGCTGGGCCTGCACTGAAATGGCTAGAAGGGCTGAAAGCAAGATCACTCACAACCTGGGCCCAAGTAGAGCAAGAGTTTCTGAACAAATTCTTCCCACCTGCCAAAACAGCACATCTCCGCCAGAGAATCACTGCCTTTAAACAGAAGCAAGGGGAACCGCTGGCAAAGGCATGGGAGCGCTACAAGGAACTTCTGCGATCTTGCCCTACTCATGGACAGCCACCCTACGTCATTCAGGAGATCTTCTTCAACTCTCTTGATCAAGTCACAAAAGACAGAATCAACCATTATAATCGCTATGAGTATCTGACGATGCCGCCAAGTGACGCATGGGGTGTGCTAGAGAAACTCACTAACTAAGACAACAAGTATGGGTCTACTGCAACCTATGAGGAGAACCCATACGCCAGGCCAGCACCATCCATGCCCCTATATGAGCCACCTAAGGAGATTGATCCAGATGTTAGGGAGCAATACTACAGAGATCAGAATAAGAAGCTCATCAAGCAAGTAAAGTATCTATCTGTCAACCAACCTTGCATTGAATGCGGATCGCAAAGGCACACCACTCCTCAGTGCCCACACACAGAGCAAGTCAGGATGGCAGAGCATCATGAGGATGTAGCTTACGTAGGGGGTCCCAGTCGCTACATGGGGGACCAAAGGTTTCAGCAACCACAATGGAACCAAGGTGTCCCTAGGAATCCCCCGCCCTACATAGCTCCAGGACATCCGGAAAGGGACCAGAAAAAGGATGATATATAGACAGTCTTGGAGGAAATACGGAGGAACCACTCAGAAACTAGGCAATCTTTTAACTCCGTCTATACTCAGATGCAAGGTGTCAACTCTAGGCTTGGGGAAATTGATATCTGGCGGAAAACAGTTGATACACAGATTGGTCAGCTAGCAGCGGGAATTCCCAGACAGTCAGGTGCGCTCCCTGGATCTTCAGAACCAAATCCTAAGGGAAAGACTGGACACATCGCTGCTGTAAAACTCAGAAGCGGCCATCAACTGCAAGAGCCAGAGGTCGGAAAGCAGCAGAACGATTAGGAACAGCAAGTCGATCTCGACAAAGCCGTGGTCGACCTCGACAAGAGCCTCGTCGACCTCGAGGAGACACTTCCAGAATCCTCGTCTGCACCACACAACAACTCGACAACACCAAATCTAGTCGAGATCGACAAGACTGTAGTCGATGTCGAGGAGCCTCTGGTCGACATAGAGAAGTCTGCAGCACCTCCGACATCTGTTCTGGCTCCGAATCAGAAAAAGAAGCTGCCTTTCCCCACAAAATCTCTAAAGGACCCGGCGGAGAAAAAGTTTCAGCGCTTCATCAAGATGCTTCAGAAACTCAACGTCACCATCCCCTTCAAAGAAGCTCTCAATGAAATGCCATCTTATGTCAAGTTCCTGAAGGAGATTCTGAGCAAAAAGCGATCGATGGCGGAAATCACAGAGGAGTGCAGCCATCTGGACATATTGGAGAAGAGGCCGGATCCAGGTAAGTTTGCTATAACTATTGGATTTGGTCCATACAAAATTAATGCCCTATGTGATCTTGGAGCTAGTGTGAGTATAATGCCTTTAACAATTTGGTCCAAGATTAAGATAGGTGCCTTGGAGCCTGTGGATGCTAGACTTTACATGGCCAACAACACGGTGGTCATCCCAACAGGCATGGTGGAAAATGTCCCAGTACAAGTAGGTAAATTCTTCGTCCCTGCTGATTTCTTAATAGTTGATATGCAAGAAGATCCTGCTTGTCCAATTATTTTAGGAAGACCATTCTTGGCGACGGTGGATGCCAACATAAGCGTTAGGAAAGGAGTGCTCACCTTCAACATCAGCGATGAGGTAATTGAGTATTCGTTTAATAAAACTGAAAGGCATACAGGTCCAATGGAAGAGGTCAAATCTATCTCAGCTGGCTACATCACCTGCGGGGAACCCAAGGTCAGAAATATGACCCTTGAGGAGCTGGAAAAGAGGGACATGGAAGCCCAGGTGGAGGAGATCATGGCAATCCTCAAGGAAAACACAGAGAATCCAATCGACACAGACCAAGGTAAGTCGTTGTGGATTCATTATTTTTGGGATGCCTTGACAGGGACTAAGTATGGGGTCAAGATCGACCAAGGCTCCTCGACATCGAGTAGAGCCCTAGTCGATCTCGATCAGATCAAGGAGTCTCCACCAGCGCCAGCATCGTCAAGCAGCAAACCAGAGGAGCCACCCTACTCGATCTCGAGTAGGCTACTCGAGGTCGACCACCAGTGCCCTACTTCGACTCGGCCTTCCTCGACGCTGACGACACCAGAGCCAGGATCCTCGTCAACATCGACCACCCTTGTCGAGATCGACAAGACCTTGGCTGACTCGACTCCATCTTCCTTGACGCTGGAGCCATCAGGAGCGAAGCCCTACTCGATGTCGAGTAGGCTACTCGAGGTCGACAAGACCTATTCTTCGTCGACTTCTGCATCTGCGAGCAGACCACCACCAGAACCTGCAGTCTCGTCGAGATCGACTAGCCCTAGTAGAGATCGACCAAATACAGTGGTTCCCGATTCCGTCTCTGCGAAGGTAATCCAAGGTATGGATCTTTCTTCTCCTATTTCCATTAAAGATTTATCTATACATGGGAGAGGTCTACCTTGGTATGTGCGATTGTGCAGGATATCCAATGATTAGCCTAAGGAGTATGAAGTTGGAGACAAACTCTATGTCTCCAAATCAAAGGATCATTGGTTTCCCAACAAATTCAACAAGAAGCGGATGGGACCGTTCGTGGTGAACAAGATCCATTCTGGAGGATTACAACTGATAGACAAGAATGGAGTCTTATTTGAGGCCCAAGCTACATGGGCCCTGCAGATGCCACCTTGAGCATTAATGGAAAGTCGGCCTAGCGACTATAAAATCTAGAGCATGTACATAGACTTTTTAGGACTTTCTGAGACTTTGTTGTTTTTGTTTTGGTTTTGAACATTTCTTTGGTTTTTGTTATTTCTATTATGGGTATATGTCTTCTACTTTTCAGGTCAATGGATAGAACCAAGTGTTACTCGGCCTAGGAGGTGCTCCATTCGATATTTTGAGGCTCTGCACATTTGTCTTGTGAGTTTCTTTCTTTACCCTTGTTTTTATACAGTGAGGACACTGTAATGTTTAAGTATGGGGTGGGGGAAGGGCTTACTTTATGCATATTTGATTTATTTGACATTATTGGTGCATTATTTCTTTGAATTGCTACATGGCTATTTTGGAATGCATTATTTATTTATGTGCTTATATGCATGTTTTCCAAAAATGAGAAAAATGACCCCCATTGAAAATTTTGAAATAATGTCATGGAAGCTTATATTGAACTCGACGATGCAAAATTGGATTCATTAGAGATATAGCATGAAATTGCCTAGTAAAGGGAAGTCACAATGAAGTGCATTATTTCTTGAAAATCATGAAAGAAGGTAAAATTTGAAGTTGCTTTTGACATGTTGCATGATAAAATGATTGAGGACTTTATATTTCCATATAATGCTCATATTGTTTTTAATCCTAGCCTTACCTATGCTTATGCATTACACAAAAGCCATAATATGCCTTATTTCAATTATTGCTCCACATGATCTAAAAATTGTCATTCTTTACCTTATCCGGGGATTATGTTGAGAATGATGTTACATTATGGAGATGTCATATGGTTTTTATGTTGTTGTGTTCATTATTTGAGTTTGGAAGGAAATTGTTTGAATCATATGGAAAATTTAATGAGTGAAAGAAAATCCAATCACCTCAGGAGATAAAGGTAGATTGACCCTGCTCTCTGAGATAATAGTTTGGAGAGATGGGACACATTGTGAGGAGTCCAAAGCACTAAGTATCCGGGGCCATTCATGACACCCATGTTTGCGACTCGCGAGAAGGCAGTGCTAAGGTTAGAGAGGTAAAAGCATTATTATTGAGAAAAACATTATGAAAGGTGATGAATCAACTGGAAGAAGGAATGTGGAAATTCAATTTGGAAAGTACTCCATTTCCCCGGATCATTAGCACCACATTGCCAAATATTGCCCACCTTTAGCCTTTTACCAATCTACTCCTTCATGAGCTTAATTAAAGTCTTCTTGATTATCAATGCTTTGTCACGAATGAATGTTTTGTATAACCCTCCTTTTGTGAGTAGATGTTTCTTTTACATATTGCACATGCATGAATCTGTGACACTAGTACCTTTTCAAGGATGATAATTGATTGCAGGGTTATATGAGAATGAATCTGATATGTTGAGAGTTTGAGTTCTTCCCCTGAATGACAAATAAAAGTATTGCTTGAGGACAAGCAAGCTTAAGTATGGGGTGTTTGTTGTGAGCTGAATCTGCCATGTTTTACAGTAACTTTTATTTCGATTTCTGTATACATTGCATTCATTTGGGCTTAGATAGTACAGAATCTATGTAGTTTATGTTTATTTGCCAAATTATGGAATCTACACCAGTTTCTGTTTAATTCGCAGAAATCGAGGCATTTTACAGCAATTCTACAGAAGGTCAGAAAAGCTCGGAAAACAGCTACAGAAGTCCAAGGTCAAAGAAGCAGCGGAACCAGTCAAATCAAGCCGAGAACTAGACTCCTCGATCTCGAGTAGATCTTACTCGACCTAGACGAGCATGACCGAGCACAACCTCGTCGACAGAGCCTGATCGAGCAAGCCAGACGAACCCGGCTCCGGACCCAACTCGATCTCGACAAGCCCTAGTCGAGATCGACGAAGACCAGACACCACACCCGGAGTTGACAAGGAGAGAAGCCGAGGACGAGGACGCCGAGCAACCCTACTCGATCTCGACAAACCCTAGTCGAGATCGACAAGACCCACCGTGCCAGTCCGAGTCCTTGCCGAGGAAGAGTTGCTCGACCAAGAAAGACACACCTCTACTCGAGGTCGACTACGTCTTGTCGAGGTCGACGAGCGCCTGAGTCCAGATCCGAGCTTGCCGAGTAGAGCCACCCGAGGAGACCTAGTCGACAGAGCCATCCTACTTGAGATCGACAAGGCTTTGTCGAGGTCGACGAGCCCATTGAGCCAAGTCCGAGCACATCAAGCAGATCTAGCCGAGGAGTCCAGTCGACGAACCATCCTTGTCGAGGTCGACGAGCCGTGGTCGAAGTCGAGTAGAGCCAATTCCAGAAACTTCTCGACGAAGACCTATCCGAGTAGACTTGGGATTTCTTGGGGCCGAAGGAGGAAGATCTATCCGATTCCATCAAGTTCTATCTATGGAAGACGCAATCTATCAAGACATGAAGACTTATCCTATTTAGTTTTATCTTTTCCTTTTAGATTTATTTCCATAAAACAATTTATTTATCTTTTAGCAATTTAGATATAATTTTAGATAGAGATAGATATTTCTTTCCTAGATTAGCTAGGGAAAGAAGACTATAAATAAGGCCCTAGGGGGCTCAGTTTTATTAATTCGATATCACCATTCCAATTCATACACAATTCAATTCTAGTAGAGAAGTTTAGGAGTTCTAAGGTTTTTAGGGGTTTGGCTTTCTGCGAAAGTTGATTGCCAGGATTGTAAAAGGCTTTGAATATAGTTAATGCAAGTTAGTTCTTTTCATCAATCAATGGCTGTTATTGCAATGAAGAGTGAGTAGTCCACCCACTTCTGGGCCTGGGGTGAGCCCGACGGTGGCCATGTGAGGCGATGCGATAAAGGTCAGATCTTTTTGTGCAATTCATCTTCTATCCCTATAAGCATGATTCTTTTGCGAGAGTTGAAGGTGATCCTTTTTTGTGTTATTGAAGCGAAAGTGATCTTAATGCAACTTGGATTAATTATGTAAAAAAGGGTTAGTAACAATTAGGGTTTATGCGAAAGCCTCTATTTGCCTATTTGTTAATGACGAAAGTTATTTGATGGAAAGCATGATCTTTTATGCCTTTATGTGTTACTTTGCATGGTTATCGTTGTGGTGTTGATACCCTGGCTTTGGAAGTCTTTTTATATATTGAAGTTAATTTCTGTCAAAATCTGAGTTTTGTTCGAAATTCTGCAAACTTAAGTTTATGTCGACATAGAGTAGCTCTTGTCGAGATCGAGTACTGTTCTTGTCGATCTCGAGTAGGGCTCATCTAGGTCGAGTTGGTTTTCTTCTGTTTTTGTCGATTTTCAGTTTCTGTTTCTACTTTTCTTGTCGATCTCGAGTTGGTGTTGTCGAGATCGAGTACACTTGTCTTCGTCGAGTTGTGTTTGTTTTCGATTCTGAGTTCTTTGTTGTCGACCACCCTTGTCGATCTCGAGGAGCTGCTTGTCGAGATCGACCAGCTTGTTGCTTTACTTTTAGTTTCTGCCTTGCTTTGCTTTATTTCTTGCTTTGTTCTTTACCTTTGTTTTTCTGCTTTTATTTCTGTGTCTTTTCTGCTCTTGTTTCTGTCTTTCTGCTGCTTTGCCTGTGAGAATTTACAGCTACCTGAGAACTACTGACGTGCTTCCTCGTGGATTCGATCCTGACTATTCTCTTACTACAACGGGAGGAAGTCTTGTATTTATTTGCTGAGACAGGGAAGTCAATCTGATCTATATTTTATATTTATTTCATACTTGACCATCCTCCTGCAACCAACAAATTGGCGCCGTTGCCGGGGAAGCAATCATTCGCGCCTTAGGTAGTCAGTTCTCACTTTTTTCTCTTGAGTGAATTCGCAGGTGTATGCGCCGTTCTGGTCAAACACCTGAGTTTGACGCCTTAGACGAACCGGAACGCCTATTTCACATCCGAGCTAAACTACAAAGAGCCTCCCTTCTTTGGTACTACCTGCGTTGGACTAACCATTGACTATCAGAGATGGGATAGATCATACCTGCCTGAAGGAGTTTAAGAACCTCCTTCTTCACTACATCCATCATAGGTGGGTTGAGTCTCCGTTGAGGTTGCCTTGAAGGTTTGGCTCCTTATTCTAATAAGATCCGGTGCATGCAAGTAGCTGGGCTGATTCCTTTGATATCTGCTATGGTCCATCCCAGAGCTGTTTTATGCTCTTTGAGCACTCCTACTAACCTATCTTCCTGCTCTTTGGTAAGCTTGTTAGAGATGATGACAGGCAAGGTGTCACCCTCTCCCGAAAATGCATATTTGAGATGTTCAGGAAGAGGCTTGAGCTCAATTTCAGGTGCCTGGACGATAGAAGGTAGGAGCTTTTCATTGGGAGCAGTCAATGCCAGAAAGGTATCTGCCTGTGAGTATATAGGTAGGGAGGAAAAGTCTCTCATGATCTCCTGCAGGTTAGTGGATAAAGCATAATTCAATGAAAACTCCTCAATAGGAGTTTCTAAAGCTACCTGCAGGTCATCTACACAACTCATATCAAAGGTGTCCTGCATACAAGTATCAATGGTATCCATAAAGCATAAGGAATGATCATCAGAAGGGAATTTTATAGCATCATATATATTGTATTCAACCTTCTCACCATCAAATTCCATAGTCAAAGAACCAGAATACACATCAATTTTCGTTCTAGCAGTCTTTAAAAAGGGCCTTCCCAGCAAATTAGGAGCCTCTTGGTTACCATGCTCCATATCCAAGACAAAGAAATCAGCGGGAAAGATCAAATTGTCAACCATAACTAACCATCCTCAACTATGCCTCTAGGAAAAGCATTTGATCTATCCGCTAGTTGGATCACCACTCTAGTCTCATGCAAAGGTCCCAAACCCAATGATTCATACAGAGAATAAGGTAAAACATTAATAGATGCACCCAAGTCTACCAAAGCTTTATCAAACTTAGTTTCACCTATCACACATGGAATTGTAAACATGCCAGGGTCGCTACATTTCTTAGGCAGACGCTTTTGAAACACAGCAGAAACATGTTCGCTTACCTTAATTTTCTGCTTCCCTTTCAACTTTTGATTCCTCTTTATCGTGCAAAGTTCCTTGAGAAATTTGGCATAACGAGGAATACTTTTAATCAGATTGAGTAAAGGGATGTTTACCTCGCACTTACTGAACGTCTCAAAGATCTCTTTGTCATTGTCTGGTCTTTTTGTGTCTCTGAGTGCTTCAGGAAAGGGAGGAACGGGTTTAAAAGAATTAAGAGGAGGGAAATTAGGTCGAACATACCTCTCAGATGAGGTACTGGAGGGGCCGCGGGGCGGCTGGCGATTTTCCGCGTCGCCAGAATCGCCTTGGCCGCGGAGCGGCTCAGCTTGGTCGCGGGGCGGCTGGCGATTTTCCGCGTCGCCAGAATCGATTTGGCCGCGGGGCGGCTCAGGGGTGCCGCGGGGCGGCTGGCGAGTTCTAAACTCTTCTTCTTCGTCGTTCGCTCCTGTTTCAAAATATTCTATGTTAGTATTATTATGGGGAGTGGTAATCAGCACCTTACCACTTCTTAGCGTCACAACGCTGACGTTCTCCTTGGGATTCACCACCGTCTGAGATGGTAGCTGGTTTGAGTCCTTCGCCTGGAGTTCGCTCAGCGATTTAGCCAATTGGCTAAGTTGCTTCTCCAAATTCTTTTGGTGCTCAGCTTGACCCAAGACGATCTTTGTGAGAGCTTTGAGAGGATCCTCATTGGATTGATCATTAGTTTGTGGAGGTCCTCTTTGTCTTTGATCAAATTGTTGCTGAGGTCTGAAATGGGGTCCTCCTTGTGGATTGAAAGGGGCTTGGTTATTACCATAGCCATACCCCTGGTAACCTGTATTATAGTTCTTATTGTACTGATTGGGATTAGCATAGTTACCATACCTGGGTCGCTGAGGAACAAAGTTCCCCATGGCATTCAGCTCTACCTGTGGCTCCTGTAGCATTGGACAAGTGTCCGTCGGGTGATAAGGATCAGCGCAAAAGCCACATGCCTTAAGTTGTTGTGGGGTTCCTTGTAGCATGAACCTTTTCATCATATCTTTCAATTCAGCCACATCGCTATGTAAAGCGGAAGTTGAGGAGTCAACATCGAGTACCCCTCTAGCATGAAGTCCCTTGTTGAATTGTCTAGAGCCATCAGCAAGCTCTGAAAACACCTCCCAAGCAGCATTGGGTGTTTTGTTCAAGATGTTACCTCCACAGGTAGAGTTCACCGTCTTGCGCTCCTCGTCAAGCAATCCATTGAATAGAAAGAGCACTAAATCCTTCTTTGAAAAGCCATGGTGAGGGCAACTAGCGCAAAGCTTCTTGAAGCGCTCAAAGTACCCATAGAGTGTCTCTGTAGCCTGTTGGTCAATGCTGTTGATTTCCTTCTTTAGACTGTTCAACTTGGTTGCAGGAAAGTACTTTTCCAGAAAGAGACGCTTCAACTGTATCCATGTTGCTGCACTACCTGGTGGCAAGTAGTAGAACCACTCATTAGCATCGTCCTTAAGCGAAAAGGGGAATGCCCTCAACTTGATTTGCTCCTCTGTGACGTTGCCTGGTTTCATTCCTACCACGGCAGTATGGAACTCAGATAAGTGCTTGTGGGGGTCCTCACCACTCAACCCATGGAATTTGGGTAAGAGATGAACCACCCCAGACTTTAGCTCAAAATTGACACCATCATCAAGTTCAGGAAACACGATAGCCAATGGTTGTTGAGCTAAGTTTGGTGTTGTGAGCTCCTTCAGCGTTCTATCATCATCATTAGCAGCCATCTCTTCACTCGCTTCTTCTCCTTGATCGAAAGGTAACTCACGAAAGCGATCACGAGCTTCTCGCCTCAATCTAGAGAGAGTCCTCTCAATCTCCGAATCTAAAGACAATAGAGATGAGTTAGTAGCACGAGTGTGGACCATATAAGTGCTCCACACAAAAATTAGCAATTAAAACAACACAAGAATTCAATCAGAAGTCCCCGGCAACGGCGCCAAATTTGACAAGAGGAAAACCTGTCGTTGTTCTTGCCAAAGAATACTCAAACTCACTAACTAGTATAGCGTGCAAGCAAGAGATCGATCCACAGGGAAATCTATTGAATTCAAGTCTAATTCTAATTGCTAAGAGCGAAAGGGGGATTTTTAGTGTGTAAAAGGTCCGCCTTTTATCAAAGCGGAAGCAAACAAACAAAGGAAATTGGTTGTAGAATTCAGTGGAGAGAAATAGGTTCACCTACAATTTATCACTTCGATTGATGAATTCGATCCTTGTTTCAGCCTCTAGTTCTTGTCTTTTCCTATCAATGTCCTTGTCCAGATCTTATGTAAATTACTAGTCCTACGAGTCCTAGTAACCCTTATCTCTAGATAACCCTAACACGGTTAAGATTTAACCTAGAGATAGCATTAAGAATATGAATTAACCAAGGTACATGCAATATCAAGCTACGAGTCGATATTTAACATATATTCAACTTCCTACACATCCAATTAGTCCTACGAGTCCTAAAGGGATATGATTGCCACTTGGGTTAAGGTTCGCTACGAGGAATCTACAAAACCCTAGCAATTGAATGAATCTACTCTAACTAGTCGGCCAGGCCAGAGAGAATAAAACACATTCAAGCAATTAAGCACAAGGAAGTCAAAACATTGCAATAGGAATAAGAACTAGATTAAGAAACTCACAATTCAACAATCAAAGATCCAAATCGTAGGCGAAACCTCGAGAGTTTAGTTGCTCATGCTCAACGGCGCTCTCAACAATGGTGTAAAGTGCATAAGGTGAATGAACGAAATAACTAAAAAAACCTTAAATAGTCTAGAGAAATTCGGCCCAAAATAACATAATAAAACCCTAAGTAAAATCCGGAATTGACGATCAGCTACTGCACGGGCCGCGGGGCGGCCAGGCCAGGCCGCGGGGCGGCCGGCGATCAGCGAAGTTCCTCGTTTCTTCCTTCGAGCCGCGGGGCGGCCAGCAATGTCGCGGGGCGGCCTGCGATTCTTTCGAGCTGCTTCCTCTTCGTCTCCAGCAGCTCCTAAGTATTCTTCAACTTGTTTCCTTCCTTTCAATATTAATTCACCTCCAATCTACTTTTCCTGAAATAAAACATAAAATCATGTAGATTCCGCCTCTTCTAACTCAACCAGTGAAAATGCAAATTCAACTAAATAAATGCAATATTCACACCTAAAATATGCTAAATGCAATCTATTATGCAACACTAAACATGCTCTATCATGCGACTAGATAAAGTTTTAACCTGATAAAGATCTTGTGACGGAGGGGAAACCTGTCATTGATCCGCCAAAGTAAACTCAAACCTATAACTAGTATAGTAATAAGCAGGAGGTCGATCCCACAGGGAAATTTATGATTCAAGTGTGATTCGAGTGTCAACAAGAGTAACCAGATTGGGGGTTTTTGTGTGAAAGTCTTGCCTTTTATTAAAGCAAAGTAACGAAAGCAGAATAAGTGATTTTGGTTTAGACAATTTAGGAGAAGCAATTCCACCTATAATTTTCCACTTTATTGGATTGAAGCGATCATTGTAACTTCTTCTCGTCCTATTACGTTTCCTATGAATGCCCTTGTCCCGACCTAATATAGTTACTAGTCCAACCAGTCCTATCAACCCTTATCAATCGAACAGTCCCTAAAGAAGGATTTAACCCAATTGATAGCTTTAAGTTCAGAGATTAGTCAAGGTATTTGCAGTCCCTAAAAAAGGATTTAACAACACATTCAACTTCCTACTCATTCAATTAGTTCAATCAGCCCTAAAGGAATAAGTTTGCCACTTAGGTTAAGGTTCACAACCAGGAATCTACAAAACCTTAGCGATTGAATTGATCTAACAAGTTGGCCAGACAAGATAGAACAAATCAATAATTAATTAAGCACAAAGAAGTTGAAGCATTCACAAATAGGAAACAAGGAGCGAGAATTAGAAACTCACAATCAATCCGAATAAAGCTTCAAATTGCAGGCAGAATAGATGAGTTTAGTTCCTCATGGAAGACATAGCTCAAAATCTCTAAAGTGTCTAATGGAAGTAAGAATGAATGAAAAGTAATGGAAAATAACATAAAAGTGGCCTACTAAAAACATCCAAGTCGGCCTTCCAAAATAACATAGAAAACTAGGGTTTTTCCAAAACGGCGCTGCGCGCTGACGGTAGTTGCGGCGGCCGCCGCAAGTGTCTTCTTCACTTCCCGCTGCGGCGGGCTCTGCTGCGGCCGCGGCACCTCTGCTGCGCCCGCGGCACAGTACTCTGCCGTAGCCTTGTTGCTTCCTTCGCGGGGTTCTCCTCTTGTCTTGCTTCTTTCTTCCTTGTTCCTTCCCATGTATCTTGTGTTCCTCTTCGAGATATTGCATCTCCCAAATGTGTTCCGATTCCATCTGCGAGATAAACACAAAATTGCGCAGAATCCGAACTCTTCTAAAATAAACACAAGATGCAATTTAACAACAAAGTATGAAAGAAATGCATCCTAACTAAACTAAATATATCTATAATGCCTATCTAAAATATGCATTATCAAATTCCCCCACACTTAACCTTTGCTTGTCCTCAAGCAATGATAGAATGAACATGAATCAATGTATCCCACAGGAAATCCCTTCAAGTTTTAACATTACTCAAAAAGCAATATCATAGCAGGTGAAAACATAAACCAAGCAAACAAACGTCATAGCATGTATTTCAGTGATCAAAGCTTAGAAGTAGACATCATCCAACCTCACCAGAAATATGTGTTTCACTCATGTGTTTAGGCTTTTAAGTACAACTCTCAACTCAAACCAATAATGCACTAAGCTCATAGACATTGACCACCATATCACCAATTCTCTACTGAAATGTCATTACTTGCGGGACACAATAAAGAAAATAAAATGCAACACTTTTTTTTTTCTTTTTCTTTGGTTTTCTTTCCTCTTTTTTTTTTTCTCTTTTTTGTTGTCTTGGTGCTTTCCTTACGCGAAGCGCAAACATGGGTGTCATGAATGGCCCCGGTCTATCAACACCTCAACTATGAATATGAAGTCCACTTGAACACCTTTTGACGCAAGTTGCAAACATGGGTGTCATGAATGAACCTGGTTACTCAATGATCAAGCTTCTTTCCTAGTGGATAGTTTCCAACACCTTTTTGCGCGAATCATACCCATGGGTGTCATGCGTAGACCCGGTTACTCAGTGCATCAACCATTGCCACCTTATTTACTAAATATGCATAAAAATAAACAAACTCAAAATATAAACATAAACTCCGCAAGCAACAAACATGTGCATCGGTCTTCAAAAATAGATACTGCAGTCAATACCAAGAAGTAGCAACACTAGGCGAGTAATTCACACAATTGAGCAAAAGAATTCAAATAAGGCCAAACATTCTCACAGGGTCATGTTTTTAGGACTTCAATCATACTTTAGCTCGATCATACATGCTCAATTATATTTACTATCTCATGTTCCACAAAAATCAAATAGCAATAATAATCAAAACATCCAGAACTCCATGGGATTTTTATGAATCATGCTTGAAATTTAAAATAGAGGACAAACTAAGCAAGATGGGTATTTGAATAACACATATATATGCAATGCATGCTCTATTTTTAATATTTTCGATTTCTTTTAATTCGAAATTGCAGGAAAATAAACTAAATAAATTTTCGAAAATGCAGAAAAATAATTAAAATAAAAAACAATTAAATAAACTTAACAGAATTTAAATAACTAACTATTACAGAATTAATCCGCCAAAGTAAACTCAAACCTATAAACTTAAACATGTCCTAAAAATTGATAGAAATAACATAAAATACATATAAATCTCCTCCCCCACACTTAAATTTTTCAGTGTCCTCATCATCCCCGGCAACGGCGCCAAATTTGACGGAGGGGAAACCTGTCATTGATCCGCCAAAGTATACTCAAACCTATAACTAGTATAGTAATAAGCAGGAGGTCGATCCCACAGGGAAATTTATGATTCAAGTGTGATTCGAGTGTCAACAAGAGTAACCAGATTGGGGGTTTTTGTGTGAAAGTCTTGCCTTTTATCAAAGCAAAGTAACGAAAGCAGAATAAGTGATTTTGGTTTAGACAATTTAGGAGAAGCAATTCCACCTACAATTTTCCACTTTATTGGATTGAAGCGATCATTGTAACTTATTCTCGTCCTATTACGTTTCCTATGAATGCCCTTGTCCCGACCTAATATAGTTACTAGTCCAACCAGTCCTAGCAACCCTTATCAATCGAACAGTCCCTAAAGAAGGATTTAACCCAATTGATAGCTTTAAGTTCAGAGATTAGTCAAGGTATTTGCAGTCCCTAAAAAAGGATTTAACAACACATTCAACTTCCTACTCATTCAATTAGTTCAACCAGCCCTAAAGGAATAAGTTTGCCACTTAGGTTAAGGTTCACAACCAGGAATCTACAAAACCTTAGCGATTGAATTGATCTAACAAGTTGGCCAGACAAGATAGAACAAATCAATAATTAATTAAGCACAAAGAAGTTGAAGCATTCACAAATAGGAAACAAGGAGCGAGAATTAGAAACTCACAATCAATCCGAATAAAGCTTCAAATTGCAGGCAGAATAGATGAGTTTAGTTCCTCATGGAAGACATAGCTCAAAATCTCTAAAGTGTCTAATGGAAGTAAGAATGAATGAAAAGTAATGGAAAATAACATAAAAGTGGCCTACTAAAAACATCCAAGTCGGCCTTCCAAAATAACATAGAAAACTAGGGTTTTTCCAAAACGGCGCTGCGCGCTGACGGTAGTTGCGGCGGCCGCCGCAAGTGTCTTCTTCACTTCCCGCTGCGGCGGGCTCTGCTGCGGCCGCGGCACCTCTGCTGCGCCCGCGACACAGTACTCTGTCGTAGCCTTGTTGCTTCCTTCGCGGGGTTCTCCTCTTGTCTTGCTTCTTTCTTCCTTGTTCCTTCCCATGTATCTTGTGTTCCTCTTCGAGATATTGCATCTCCCAAATGTGTTCCGATTCCATCTGCGAGATAAACACAAAATTGCGTAGAATCCGAACTCTTCTAAAATAAACACAAGATGCAATTTAACAACAAAGTATGAAAGAAATGCATCCTAACTAAACTAAATATATCTATAATGCCTATCTAAAATATGCATTATCATCCTGTAATTTCTTCCATAGATCTATGGAAGAAATACAGTCAACTACCTGTCTTGCAACCTCATCAGAAAATTCTGATCATAATCTCATTGTGAGCAAGATCAAGATCTCTTCTAGCATCTGGAGGCATCTCCGCTGGATAGTCATGGATGACAGCTTTCCAACACTTTTCCTTTATCAGGATAGCCTTTAATTCATTTTGACTTGCCACATAGCAAAGTCTGTTGTCCCATCTAAGGGTTTGATACGGTAAGAGTTATCATACATGAGTTTGTTTCAAAAGCACATGAGAAAAAATAGTGAACAAATCAGTAGATATCAAATGAAAATGAGCACTCAAACCCTACAGCTTGAGAGCTAAGTGTTTGAATCTCTTAAACAGATATCAAACAAGAGTGAGCACTCAAATCCTACAACTTCTTAATTAGCTAAGGATTTGAATCTCAAATGTGCCCCTGACGATCTAAACCAAATAGAATCTGCGCTGCAAGCTTAGATCTATCAATCGTCACAGCAGGGAGCCAAAGGGAATTGATAGGGGAGTTGTCAGAAGAAGGGTTTCTCTGACAACTTCTTGCTATGCCTCTGATTTATTCAAATATAGCCCACAAAGGCTCTCAAATCCAAGCAAACAAACTCGACACTTTTTAGATTTCTAATTATTATGCGTCTTAATTATATTTCAAGCTCGAACCGTTTTTGTTATGACCACTATTGTCATTAATGCCCTAAACAGGAAATGGAAATGACCTTCAAAAAATATAATTAACCCATTCTTTCTTTTTCTTTTTTTTTTCTTTTTATTTTTTTTATTTTTTTTATTTTTTTATATCCAGGTATCCCAAACTTATACTTAGACTAGTCCTGGACCTCAAGTCTTCGGCCCCTCATCGACTTGGGGAGGTAAACCGCGGGATGTGCCTCACCAATAGTCCAACCACCCCCCTTTATACCCTTTGGCTCCAGGAGGCCCACTCCACAAGAGAAACAAATAATGCTCCTCATGGGAATCGAACCTCCCACCCGAAACTTTCAGGCCCAGCGTAGGGTGACCTTTCAACCAGTGAGCTATGCCCGGGGGCTAACCCATTCTTTCTTGTTGTCCTATGACTCATCATAACCAAGTTTGGAGATATCATAAATTCATAATCATACGACAAAAATGTAAAGGGACAAATTTTTTTCCAAATATTATTTAATTCAATTAAACCCATTTTTGTACCTGAAACTTCATAAGCAGTCTATAGACAGCCAAATGCGCACACACACTGCGGTGGGCGTGCGTGTAGCTAATCATATGTATGTAATGAATTATTCTGCATAAGAAGAGGTCTACTTGACGAAGGATGTGTAGCGTACGTATATCCTGATCACTATTTTGTAAGTTGACAACTCGTTTAATTATATTTCAAGCTGTTAAAATATATGTTTTTGTATACTACATTATACCATTACACAACTTGATTATATGGTTTTCTGTCACATTCAGTTTCTAATTCTTTGTGATTTTGCATTTGATAAGGTTTTGTGGTGTGAAGTTTTCTAATTCTTTGTGATTATATGGTTTTCTGTCACATTCACAATTTAATACTTATTACTAATAAATATTAAACTATGAAAACAATAATTAAAACAAATAAGATTTTATATAGATTTTAGCTCCTAAAACTACGTGTAACAAAGCTAGCTAAATATCGTTTATTTTCTAACATAGGGAGTATATATTAGTTGCTTCAATTTTTTTTAAATAAATTAAAACTAACTCAGGGGATGAACATAGGTTGATTTTATGGTCACTTGAATTGAAACACTTGACGCCGAACTTCAATAACACATTGGTCGCCTAACATTTCAACTCAAGTCTCTCTCCCTAATATGCTCAGGTGACGAACTATAATGCTCTCCTAATAACTCTGGTGACAATTCGACAAACATATGCAATCTATGTTCGTTGCCTGAACATTCACGTGACGGATATTGATAAACCACATCTAATATATCTTATCCCTCTGTAGGATGGGTAATATGTCATAGAATGTAAGGGCAATTCTGTCATTTTAGGTCCAAAACACAGCTCTATATAAAGACTGTTAGAGTGCGGGAGATTAGTTGTAACAAACTTTGATGTGTGTGTGAATGTGTTCAATTCAGATCAGTGGAGAGTTTTCTTCTTCTCTTCCAATTGAATCTCTGTGTGTGTTAGTTTGCATGTGGATTGCTACTGTCTAAATGGTATTAGAGCTGGAGATTGTCGTCGTAGATCTGTGACTGATTTGTGGAGGCGATATTGCAATTGTTCATCATTGCGAGACCGACTTTTGCAGAAATCTTGATCGGAATGGCTGGGCGAGGTGTAGGCAACAATTCGCCAGGAACTGGATCTGTCAATGGAAGAGGCAGAGGATTTGTCGCTATGACACCTCCCGCGCGTGGATCGAACTTCATTCCGGGAGAAAACTTCCATGATGGAGCTCCAGGAATGCAATTTGGGAATTTTGGACAAGGTACGGGAAACATTCACTACAATCCTTATTTTCTGTCGAATTCAGACCACCCCGGGATGCAATTAGTATCCACGCTATTCAATGGAGTTAACTTTGCTAGTTGGAACCGAGGAGTTCGAATGGCGCTTGGCGCAAAATTGAAATTAGGATTTATAACTGGATCGTGTGTGAAGCCACCGGAGGAAAGCGAAGAGTATGAGAAATGGCAAAGGGCCGACTTTATGGTCATGTGCTGGCTGATTAACTCGATGACGAGTGAAATTGGGGAGAATTTTGTGTATATGCAGACGTCTAAGGAACTGTGGGATGACCTCACAGAGAGATATTGTGAATCGAATGATCCTTTGATCTTTCAGTTACGAAGGGAAGTATGCAATCTGAAACAGGAGAATATGTCTATCGGAGTGTACTTTGGGAAACTTAAGAAGCTATGGGACGAGATGAAGCTTCTTGATGCTATTCCTACCTGCGAGTGTGGTGCCATAAGCAATTGTTCTTGTTCGATATTGAAGAAGATAATTGACAGAGAGGAGAAGGTGAAGGTTATGCAATTTTTGATGGGGCTGAATGATGTGTATGATCCACTTCGAAACAACATTTTGTCTAAAGATCCGATTCCAGGAGTCAATAAGGTGTTTCAAATGGCCACACAGATTGAGCGTTCGAAAGGAATGAATGCATTGATTCATGGTGATTCTCAAGTGCTTGCAGCTGGTTCAAGCAATCACAAAGAGAGTGAAGCTAATGCTGTTAATAGGTATAACTCTAATCGAAAAACTGATTACAACAATAGGCAAACTGAGTACAGCAAACAGATGGATGCTGGGAGAAAGGACTTTAAGAGAACCAAGCTTGACAGATTTTGTGATCACTGTCATGAACGTGGCCACACAAAGGATTATTGTTTTAAACTGGTGGGGTACCCTGAATGGTTTCATGGACCCAAGGATGGTGACAAGCCTAAGCCACACTCTGGGAAATTTGCTGCAAACATGGAAACTGCTCAGTTTGAGAGCCCAATTGATTCTTCATTTGGAGAGTCAAAGCCTAATCCAGTAATGGTTAATGCCATTTTTCATGAGGAGCTCAAGATGATGAAGGGCAAAGGAACTGCAGAAGGACCTGATCATGAAGCTAACCAGGCCTTTGTTCACTTTGTAGGTAATTTTAGTGTCTCATTTTTAATTGGTGCTAACAAAGGCAATAAGTTTGATTGGATAGTTGATTCGGGGGCCACTGATCACATAGCTTTTGACAGTAGCATTTTCATTCACTTTGAGACATTACATAAAGTTATTTCACTTGGCCTACCTGATGGATCATCTCTGTTAGTAACACAATCTGGATCCGTTCAGTTGAGATCCAACCTGATATTGGATAATGTACTGTATGTACCTCAGTTCAGGCATAATTTGCTATCTGTTTCGAAGTCTATCAAATCTGGAGGAATGGAATTTTGTTTTGATAAAGGTGCATGTTGGTTACATGACCTTACAACTGAAGATACATTTGCTAGAGGGGTTGAAGAAGGTGGTCTATATGTGCTGCAAGCCTCACAAGCTGGATGTTTGCTAGCAGACAGTAGAGTTGCTATTATTCCTACTCAGTCTCATGCCTTTCTTTGTAATAATGTTGAGATATTACATGCCAGACTTGGGCATTTATTTGTTTCCAAGATGAAACATGTTTCAGATTTTAGTTCAAAGGATTTGAGTACTTTCAGTTGTGATATTTTTTCCATGAGTAAGGCTCATCGATTGCCTTTTGATAAAAGTCTTTCCATTGCTGCTATGCCTTTTGATTTAGTGTATTTTGACCTGTGGGGTCCCTATAAAACTCCTACTTTAGATGGTGCTAGGTACTCTGTGACAATCCTAGATGATTGTACTAGGACCACATGGGTGTACTTGATTCAGGATAAAATGCAAGTCCTGCGTGTGATTATAGCCTTCTTATGTATGGTTGAGACTCAGTTTTAGACGAGGGTCAAGGTAGTAAGATCTGATAATGGCACTGAATTCACTCAAAGAGGATGTACAGAATTGTTTGCTAAGAATGGAATTATACATCAAAGATCTGCTCCTGGTGTGCCAGAGTAGAATGGACGGGTAGAAAGAAAGCACAGGCATTTAGTTGAGACTGCTAGAGTTATAAGACTACATGCTGGACTGCCTATTGAATTTTGGGGTGATTGCATCCTAGGTGCTACCCATTTGATCAACAAGATGCCCTCATCTGTGTTGAAATGGGTGTCACCATTTGAGAAATTGTTCAACATAGCACCTGATTACAGTAAACTGAGGATCATTGGCTGTCTTTGTTTTGATGTACAACCTAATGATCTAAGGGACAAGCTTGGTCCAATTGCTAGGAAGTGTGTCTTTTTGGGTTATCCTCCAGGCCAAAAGGCATTTAAATTTTTTGATTTGGATAAGAAATCAGTGATAATTTGCAGGCATGTGGTTTTCAAGGAAAATGTCTTCCCATTAAAGACAGCAAGTCCTAGTCACATTCTCCAGTACCAGATTCTAACTCTGATGTTGGGGTATCTTCTCCACCTTCCACTGGTACTCCATCCCCAACTTACCATGCTCCTGTCCAAGCTCCCATCCTGACAAAAAGACATGTGGTTAGGCCACAGAGACTCCAGGACTACATTTGCACCAATATACCTGTCAGAAATGATCACCAGCAATCTCAGTCCCAGTCATTTGATGTATTCCATCTTCAGGCATTAGCTCATCTCTCAGCTAACTATGTGACATCCCTTGTGCATATGTGTGAAACTTATGAGCCCAGTTGCTTCAGTCAGGCTAAGGACAATCCTAATTGGCAGCAAGCAATGAAAGCAGAGATTGATGCTCTTGAGAGAAATCACACCTGGTCTCTCACCTTTTTACCACAAGGTGCTAAGGCCAATGGATGCAGATGGATATATAAGATCAAGTTCAGGCCAGATGGTGACATTGAGAGATATAAGGCAAGGTTAGTTGCTAAGGGTTTCAACCAAATCAAAGACAAAGATTACAAGCAAACTTTCTCACCTAGTGTTAAACTCTCCACAGTAAGGATTTTCTTAGCTCTTGCTGCTACAAAGGGGTGGAAGCTACATCAACTTGATGTAAACAATGCATTTTTGCATGGTTATCTAGAGGAAGAAGTTTACATGACTCCTCCTGCAGGTTATAAGGTTGCCAGTGGGTTAGTTTGCAAGCTGAACAGATCTCTTTATGGTCTTAAGCAGGCTAGTCGTCAATGGAATCATGAGTTGACTAAATTTCTTATTAGTCTGGGGTATTCACAATCCAAACATGACTACTCATTGTTTGTCAAGTGCAAAGGGAGTGTGATGACAGTAGCTCTTGTGTATGTTGATGACATGCTCATCATGGGAAATTCTTCTTCAGAGATTGAATTAACAAAAGGAGCTCTTCACTCTGCCTTTACTATAAAAGATCTTGGCACAACAAGATATTTCTTAGGCATGGAGATATCAAGATCCTCCTCAGGGATATTACTCAACCAACGCAAATATATTCTTGATATCCTTCGAGACACTCATCAGATGGAGGCTTGCAAACCAACAACTTTCCCTATGCAGCATGGCACTAAGTTGTCCTCTACCACTGGAAATGATTTCTCCTATCCTGAATCCTACAGAAGGCTCATTGGGAGATTGCTATACTTAACTCTAACACGCCCTGAAATTGCATATACAGTCCAACAACTCAGCCAGTTTCTTCAGCAACCAAAGCATCCTTACTGGGATGCTGCAATGTACCTTTTAAGGTACCTCAAGGGCACCTTCAATCTGGCATTGTCATATCCATCCATCTCTAACCTCCAGTTACATGCCTATAGTGATGCTGACTGGGGCAATTTCTTAGACACGGGAATATCTCTCTTTGGCTACTGTGTTTTTCTAGGCAATTCACTCATCTCTTGGAAAACCAAGAAGCAGAAGGTGGTTTCGAAATCTTCAACTGAGAGTGAGTATAGAGCCATGTCATCTGCAACCAGTGAACTAGTGTGGTTGCAAGTTTATTGTATGATCTTCGGATTGCCGTGGCTTTACCCATCACACTGAAATGTGATAATAAGGCCGCCCAAAGTCTTGCTGCCAACCCTATATTCCATGAGAGGACGAAGCATGTGAGGATTGATTCCCATTTCATTAGAGAAATGGTGCAGCAGGGATTCCTTAAGACCACTCATGTATCCTCCTCCCTCCAGCTTGCTGATGGTGCAGCAAGGATTCCTTCAGACCACTCATGGTTTTCTTTGTTCCAAGCTTGGCCTTGTGCTTCCACTCACAAGTCCAGCTTGAGGGGGGCATGTAGGATGGGTAATATGTCATAGAATGTAAGGGCAATTCTGTCATTTTAGGTCCAAAACACAGCTCTATATAAAGACTGTTAGAGAGCGGGAGATCAGTTGTAACAAACATTGATGTGTGTGTGAATGTGTTCAATTCAGATCAGTGGAGAGTTTCTTCTTCTCTTCCAATTGAATATGTGTGTGTGTTAGTTTGAGTGTGGATTGCTACTGTCTAAACCCTCACTTCACATAATGACTAAAAGTTGTCACCTAAATTCTCATACGACGAACCAATGTGGTTGCCCAATCCTCTTGATCGACTTTCAAGGGCCTTGCCAATATCAATTGACAATATAAAAGTTCATCGCTTGAAGTGGCTCGAGCGAGAACGTCACACCTTTCGTCGCCTGAATACTCTAGGCACGATGTCCATGTGACGACCTTTCATGTGACAAAAAACTCACTCAGACAACTAGATAATTAGGTACGTCGCTTGAGATGTAATCTGGCTCAAATTAAATTGATCAAATGATAACGTATTCACAATACACCTTTAACGTACTAGATCTATCAATCGACTTATGATCAAATTCGGGTCATTCGGGCTCCAAGTAGATCATGTGTTTTAGATCAACCAGATCATGGGCCCTTTCGAGTCAAGCCAGGCCAAACCGGATTTGTTATTGGGTCGACCCAACGGGCCAAAAACTCTAATTAAATTTATAAATATTATTACAACAATAATATTATTTAAATATTTTAAGAGTAAAATAAGTTCTCCAAACACATTCTAGTTATAAAATATACTCCCTCCGTCCCACAAAGGTTGTCCTTTAATATTCAGACACGCTTTCTTAAGAAGCTAAAAACTATATAAAATATCAATATTTTATTAAATATTTTTCAATAATATCATACATATTACTAATAAGTACAGAATTATTTTTAAAAATGGATATTTTATATAGTTTCTAGCTCCTTAAAAAGTGTGCATAAATAGTCTAAAGACAACTATTGTGGGACGGAGGGAGTATATGTTATTCAACTTACGAGTGACATTAATGAACGCAGTTGCATGACGAATCTAGGTGGGGTCTAAATGGTGCCTGTGTGGCGTCTACAATATGTTGACTCACCAAGTCGACTTTGGCACAATAAGTCATCGGATGTTGACCCTAAAATTCCCGAATCATTTGAATTCGGATCGTTTTCGAGTCTCGAGTCTACAATATTCGGTTCAAACCCAAAAAATTTCAAGCATTCGGATCGAGTTTTCTTGATTAGATCGTGTTTTAACGGGTCTACCTTTAACAACTAAACTTATCAAATATTGAAGCCAATTAATCAAATGTGCCTAATGAATTATTAAGAAGAGGTCTAGATGAATTATTCCATCAGTTTATCAATATTGAGGAAAAATAAGCACTTGTAATTATTATTATTATTATGAAATTATATATATATACTTATAATAATAATTTGATATTTTATCTAATTTGTAGCTAATAGGGTATAAATTTTGTTAAAAAAAATGAATGAATGAATGAATTGATGCAAAAAGTCAAATTGAGATGAGATCATTAAGTAAAAATGTGGCTATATATATAAACCGCCTCAATAATCGACATGAAAAGCCAAAATAAAACAAATACAGAACTGTACAAATTGATCAGAAAGTAAAGATGAAGGCTCTATTTGGGTTTAACATGGAGAATGTACGAAACGTGGTGTTTGGTAAAGACATCAAGGCGGAGGAGAAGCCCCTTAAGAAGGTTGCCGAGGCGTTCAGAGACCTCGCTGCCAACATCGGCACCAACGGAGAAGGCCCGCCGATGAGCGTGGCTGCTTTCTCCGACGCCTGCGCTCTCGTCAACGTCCTCGTCGGCTGCTTAGGCTTCGCCTTCCGGATCGCCGAGCAGGAGTTGGACTCCAAGGTACGTTACATATATAATTGATTTACCCCGATCGATCGATCGACTTTAATTAATCGTGTTGGACGGGCAGGTGAGTGATATCGCTGAGGTATCGAAGACGATCGCGACGCTACCGGAGATGATCGATGCAGACATGAAGACGAACACCGTGAAGAACGTGGGGAGTCACGCCAGGAATCTGTTGAGAGTCAACCGCGGTATTGATTTGCTCAAAGTGTTATTCGAGGAGATGCTTGCCAACGGGTATATTTTATGCCTATAATCTTTGATCCTCTTAATAATCAACTACTATAATTTCATTTACTTTTTTTTTTTTGTAATTGTCACTTATTTTTTAGTTTTTACTATGAAATTAGTATCAATAGACGTTTTGTATGTAATTTTTTTTTATTAATTAATGAATATGAAATTACTTTTTAAAATTAATAAAATTTTTGATATTTTTATAGAGTTTTTGGATTTTAAAAATAAATTGACCTCAATTTTGATAAGAAGGGAGTAATATATAATGTAGCAATATATGTAATATTTAGTCATATTCTGATTTTTTTTAATCAAATAGAAAACACTGTAAATTCGAACCAGACCAAAACAAACCGGCACACAAACAAAATTACATATTTGAATTGATATACTATCCGTAATTAATCTCTTAATAAACTTAATTTGTTTATAACTCTTAACTTAACTTATAACTAAAAATTGTGTGTGTATATATATGAAGGGGGGAGGATTCTATGGTAAGTCCAGCGACGAAAGCTTATGAACAAGTGTTTGGAGCATACCACTCTGCGGCGATTCAAGGCGTCGTTAAAACTTCACTTCCTCTCACTCCTAAAAGGTCTGAGTTAGTTGCGATGGTTCATGAAGATGGTATGTCCCAATTGAAAATAAATCTCTATTTTATTATAATTTAAAGATTTTAATTACTGTAAGAGTACTATATAATTAAATATTGCAGATGAGTCGGCAAAGATACATATGAAGACATACGTAGCTGCATCTGAAAAGGTGATAAAGTATATCAACGGCCTCTTTGATTCCACTGGATTCGGGATTGACTGGTAGCCCAAAACATTTACTGCAGTGACTATTAATTCACTTGCTTGAATTATATGGAGTATGTTTTTTTTCCTTCCCTTTTAACAGAAAATGATATACGGTACGTGTGTGAACGTACAAGTAAGAATCTCAACCAAAATGGATATATTGTAAAAATAAAAATGAAAATCTTTTGGTATTGAATGTAAACCTTGACCTGCAATTGTATACAATTTTGTTTGTTACAAGCTTCCATTCTCAGTTCAATTTTTTGTGTTAAAAAGGATCCCAAATGTAACAACATAAAAATTTTGAGGCTTTGTTATAAGGATTTTAAAACTTTAAAAGCTTTAGATTAACGTTAATTTAATGACCCATGATTATTATAAGTATGTTGGTATTTTGGAATCTCCCTAGCTCTAAGCCTCGCGTAAATCACCACGTCGCTTTAAATGTGGTGCCACGTTGCTTTGAACATGCGTTTAAGAGAGAAGATTTGCGGTGTATTCAACCACACCCATTTTGACTATTATGTCGTCACTATGAACACAACGCCTACTGATGATTCACTCATCACTTTACACAACAAGAAACAACAAAAAACAGAATAGGCGTATCCGCGTATAAATAAAAGAGAGAGAATCATATCATATCATAACGCGCAAAAGCAAAACATCTCAAACTGATGGACACAAACTCAGGCTATTTCCACCAGATGGCATCGATCGGGAAGGAGAAATAGAAAATTCATAAAGGAAATCTGTTAATGTGCCTTGAATAATTGTTGTCATGTGACACATTTGGGAGTCCGAGGGGCAGAGCCCACCGTCTCGCTGTCTGTTTTGGGCTATCGTCTGTCTGTTTATTGTAATGTTTATTGTAAACAGGTCTATCGTCTGTCTGTTTTGAGTTTTCAGTCCATTGTATGTTTAGGGTTTCATGAGTCTTTACATATACTCATGAAACACTAACCCCTTGTAACCTAATTTGTTTCCTCTTCCTCTAATACAAAACTGGTTCCCGTGGACGTAGGTAACGCATTGTTGCCGAACCACATAAATTTATGTGTCTTTCTTCGCTATTATCATTCTCATTACAACAAACCGGTATCAAAGCTTGGTTGTTGATTTCCACCGAGAATGGTGTCCGATTCTGTGTTGAAGATCGACAAGTTTACTGGAAGAAATTCTTTAGTCCGTGGCAGATCAAGATGCGGGCTTTTCTGAAGCAGCAAGGTTAATTTATGGGCACAGTTAACTGCCGACAAGAAAATGACAAATACAACCACCGTTGAGTACGACCTTTTGGAGAAGAAGGCTCATTCGACGATTATGTTGTGTCTCATAGACGATGTCATAACAGAAGTTGCTGATCAGGAAACCTCAGGTGGCTTGTGGCTGAAGTTGGAGAGTTTATACATGACAAATTCTCTAACAAACAAGTTTCTTATGAAATAACGATTGTTCGGACTGCGTATGTAGCAAGGAACACAACTCAGAGATCATCTTGATCAACTTAACATGCTATTACTCGAGTTGCGTAATATCGATGTTAAGGTGGAGGATGAAGATGATGCCCTAACTCTACTGGTATCCTTACCCCCCACATACGAGAACTTTGTTAAGTCATTCATCGTTGGGAAGGATACCATCACGCTGGAAGAGGTTATATCGTTGCTTCACAATAAAGAGTTGCGTCTGAAGGCAACTACGTCGGTTATAGACAATTAGGTATCCGGGCTTGTGGCAAACGGAGGCAAATCTGAAGGTAGAAAGGGCAAAAAGAAGCAGCATCAGCAAGAGCGCAAATCAGACCCTAACTACTACAAGAAGAAATTAAGGTCATTGGAAGAATGATTGTCCGAAGAGGAAGAAGCAAGAGAAGGAGAAATCCGTTTGAATCCTAAAATAGATCAACCACACTTTTATCACATTGATCCCAAAATGTGACAACCCGATAACTATAAACCATTTTAGACCTATAAGTGTATGTTCCACAATTTACAAAGCTATAGCCAAAACCATTCAGAAAAGATGAAACTAATTCTAAAAAAAATTATTCACGCCCTCCAAAGGGCTTTTGTATCTGAAAGGGCTATCCAAGACAACGTCCTAATAGCCAATGACATTTTTCACTCATTCAAAAGTGGATTTGGAAAAGAAGGTTGAATATTGTCGTCAAACTAGATATGGAAAGGCATATGGTAAAGTGGAATGAGACTTCCTATTCATAGTTTTAGAAAAATTCGACTATCTCCTTTTCAGTCATGGTTAATGAGGGACCTACTAACCCTTTCATACCAGGGAGAAGCCGACATCAAACAAGGAGGCTCGCTTTCACCTTATCTTTAATTTCATCATAGGAGCAGAAATTCTAGCAAGAAAACTCCAAGCCACTTGTAAGTTGTAACTAGACAGACAAATCTGTTGGACAAAAGTTCAGCTTTCATATCAGGACAAAAGTTCAGCTTTCATAAATCAACCTTTCAAACCACCCCGAAAGTCCCAAGCAATAAAAAAAACAATTGATACAAAGTACAATCCATATAAATAACTAGATAACACTTGATAAATACCCCGGCTACCCCATTATCTCGAGTCGACAAAACCACATTTGAAGAGACAATATGCAAAACTAGACAATGACTCACGAAATGAAAAGCTAACTCTCTATCACAAGAGGGAAGAGCAACACTACTAAGATCTAACTTGGTAGCTAAGCCGAATTACATTATGCAAAACTTTATGCTCCCAACCAAAATCAATAAAGAACTCGACAAAATAAACAGATTTTCTTCTAGAGAAAGAACAATATTTTTTACCCCTTTTTGGTTGGAACAAGGTATTCACGCAAAAACGGTTAGGAGGAACATGAATACATAAAACAAAAGATATAAAACAAGCACTGCAAATGAAATTGCTTTGAAAATCTTAGCAGAACCATGCAACCCCTGGGTCAAATTGATTAACGAAAAATACTTGAAAGAACCCCCCCTGAATACCAAAGAAAATATAATGCATCATGACAATGAGCCAAACTAATGGAACTGAAAGAAGATTTCTATAAAGGACTAATATGACCAATAAGAAATGGAAAGATCATTAAGTTTTGGAAGGATATTCGGCTTGACAAAAAACCACTAAAGGATAGACAACATCCCTACATCATAAGCAATGAAAACGAGAAGGCGGAAAAATACATCAGCAACAACAAGAAATGCGATAGTGATGAACTATCCAATATCCTCCCATTGGATGTGGTAAACAAGATAAAAAAAAATCTACATACCATAACACGACATAGAGGACAGATTATACTGGAAACCAAGTAAAATCGGATGGTTTAGTACAACAAGTTCCCTAGCGTACATCGATCACAAGGCAGGACACAGAAGGAACCAACAATATTGCTTGGATATGGAACCTAGACAGATTCCCAAATGTAAAAAACTTCATTTGGAAGCTTGCACTAGATGAAATCCCAACAAATTAGACTAGACCGGTAAACAAAGGCATTGATGTTCCTCTAAATTGCTCATTGTGTGATCAAACGAATGAAAGCCCAATCCATCTATTTATCGAATGCAACCACACACTACAATTGATTCACAGAATAGACCCGAACATCGAAATAGTGATTCAAAACATTGACACTAGAAACACATCGATAAAAAAAACATCATTTACGAAATATTTAACAAACTCAATCTCGACAAAAATGAAGAATAGCGATGACATAGTGGTGCTTATGGACAAGCAGGAATCGAAAATTATTCGAAAGCCTAAATACACCACCATCCAAAATATGGAGAAGTACATCAAACAACCAATACAGAACTGGGCAACATCTAAGTTGACCTTGGACGATGAGCCCTAATATCACTAGAAACTACGAACAAATTAATGCACCATGGAAGAAGAAGAAGAAATTTGAGATGGAGCAAACCGGTAGATGGATCTTTCATAATTAATTTTGATGGATCCAAACTGTCTTCCAGTGAGGCTTCTATTGGTTTCATTATCAAGGTTCACCGCGGGTCAATCATACATTTCTGCACTAGCAGCTGAGGCTCTTGCCCTCAAAAGAGGCGTCACCAAGGCAAAAAAAGCTTGGTCTTTCTAGTATTGTGATTGAGGGTAACAACTTGACCGTTATCAACTACTTGCAAAAACTAAGAGTTGCTTGTGAGAGATCGAGATGCTGATTTCCGACACCCTATTCCTCCTCCGACATTTTGAAAGGGTGCGATTCGACAACGTATTTCGAGAGATCAACTCGACTGCTGATAGGATAGCGCATAACATCCACACGACATTCACACATGAGCTCCTTGTCGATTCGGCTTTGCGCGTCCTCATTCGAAAGATTGCCCTTGGGTACAAATCTTTACCTTTTCCAAAAAAAATTATATTATACTGTAAAGGGGTGTTTATCGGAAACGATATCTACACCGCTAATTTTTACCATTTCCACCGCTAATCACCGCATAACTATGCGGTGAGTTAATGACCGAGTTAATGACGGTCAACGACCTACCGCATGTACATGCGGTAGATCACCGCATGTATATGCGGTGCTACCCACCGTATAGAGACAAACCGCATAGTTATGCGGTGAACACCCCCGTTCCGTTTCAACCTCACCGCATACCCATACGGTGGGTTTCGGATAACCCGATTTGCACGTAACTAATTGGAAGAGCTGAGGGGACCGATAGGAACGGATACACACCGCTTGGGTATGCGGTATTTGTCCACACTACGAATGTATCGTATAATCCATGGACATCTGCAATGATGTATCCTACTACAGGGGAATGAACTTGTAATAAATGCCGTGATCTGAAAAAAATCATATGTTGAATTGAAAACAAAGATGATTAAAACACCAGTGCGATACATATAAGCGATGACGAAAATATGGAGTTCGGATGTGAAATGGAATAGAGAAAGATACAACCCAATTGAACATATGAAGTTCGAAAAATGACATCAGAAAGTGGGAAATGCTAATACGGTAGGGGACGGCCACCATCACGACGGCGGTAAGCTCTATATCGTGCAATCCTCGCTGCAAACTGCTCCTCCCAACCGTCGACAGTGCGATCGTGATGCCGTGTCCATGTGACGTAGACTGGAGGAAGAGGTGAACCAAGCAACAACCAAATCTGTGAATACAAGGTTAATATTGATGTCAGAAAAGAGAAACAAAACAGTAACAAATTAATGACTATGAAATACGAAACGTACCGGAACGAAATGGTTGATGTTGCCGACTAAAGCTATTCCATCTAGCTCCTCATAGGTCGGTACTGACGGGCCACTGGTGGCATACAGAGGTAGGCGCAACATAGGCATCATCTGTGACAAAATCACCAAAGGACGCTGGTGAAGCGTGGCAAACACCTCGCCCATGATCGGAATCTCCATCCAATACGTAGCATCATGACACGTGCCGAAATAGTTGACCCTCATGATGAGCTCATCTAAGGCCAGATAGTAATGGTACCGATCTGAATGTACCTATACCCACAGTGACCATCACCTGTAACATTTGTGACGGCTCGTACGAAAGTAATCATGAATTCGTCGATGTTGCCAGTGCCCCAATTGAATTCTACTCGAGGTAGATTATGTGGTGGAAGCGTCGTAGGTGCTGGTGTTGGAATGTCACCTACAATCTCTGGAGCTGGCTCCGACGCTGATCGACCTCGTCCACGTCCCCTTCCACGACCCCGTCCTCGTTCTCTGCCTACTCCTCGGCCCCTAGGAGGGTCGTCGATGACAATGTCGTTGGACCCAATGGCCTCCTCAGTACCTTCCACGTCATCTGTTTCGTTTGATGCCGGTTGACCCTGACCTCGGCCTCGCCCTCATGCGGATCCAGTGGTCGCCTGTCTATCTGCCCGACGTTGAGCCCGAGCACGCTCACGTTCCCAAGGTAGAGGGTTCGTCTGATAGGGGTGGCGAGTCCTCGGTCTCCCTGGCGGTCTACGGTCCTCCGGGTCAAGGGTGGTCAACGGTGTATGGGAGGGATGATCCCCGTCGTTGAATGCCGACGCGATTCTCCAACGAGTATCCCCGTCCATAGCTCCGCTCTGGAACAAACTGATCATGCACGACATGTCCACATCAGCTCTGCTGAGGGGAGTGTTATCCTGGACGTTGTCAACATGAGGCCTCTTGAAATCCAATTGCTTCCAGAAAATGTGTATCTGGGATGGTCTGATGGGTATCTGCGTGTCTCGACAAGCTTGCATGTCATGTGTGCATGGAAGACCGTAAACGTCCCTCTAGTATGCATCTCTGCATGGTTACGAAGGTGGCTCGGCTTCCATCTTTGTGTAGATTTAGAACAACAGGTTGAAACATTCCTTCGACACAATATTCCGAATTCGATCGAAAATCCATAGGTCGTGGGAGTCTGTAGGCCAAGTGTTGTTCGCTCTCCCCAATGTATTCTTCACCTCCCATATTTGATCCGCCATCATCAGATCGATTGTGTTTATCATGTGAGTGAAATCACCGACTGCAGAGTTTAAGGTCTTTTTCAACACAAAATGAGCCGCCTCAACCCTAAAAGATAAGTGAGACTCGCAGGTGAAGATCGTTATATGTAAACAAATTACGTGTATAATGAATTTTATAATGAAAACGTAGGCGCACCTGTTCGTTGTGGTCGTACCAAAATGCTGGATTGCGTCTGTTCATGCACGAACTATCTGCTCCGAGTAATGTCGTAACCACGTGGCCTCCAAATACGGCATAAGCCCTTCGATATGCCCCCACTCCGCATGCATACCCCTCCTTCTAGCGGCGAAAGTTCCAACCGATCTGGAATGGAACAAGCCAACACATGCGTTCTTGAAACGCCTAGCAACATCAAGATTCTTTGACTTCTGGAAAGCAGCTTCTTCGCATCGTCGGAGGACATGCACTGTGCATAACATATGCCTGACATTGGGAAGAACTTCTCGTAGCGCCGCAATCAACCCCAACTCTCGATCAGTGACAATAACGTTAGGAAGATTACCTCGCATGAGGTAAACGAGCTGCCCCAACGCCCAAATGTACGTATCTGTGTTCTCGTGCGACATGAAGCAGAACCCGATGACGAAGTTCTTGTTTGTGCAAGTAAATCCAATGAACTCACACAAAGGGATCCCGTACCTGCACAATGAAATATTTGAGTTCGCATGCCGTGGTGGGAATGGGTAAAAGAATAAGTGTATATAGAAACTTACGCATTCGTCCGGTATGTACTATCGACGAGGACGACGTATGGAAACATGGCTAGAAGATGGCGAGCGTCTGTATGGGCGATGAATAGATCTTGAAGCCTGTTGGGATCGTCAGGGGATCTCCTCGTACAATAGTAGTAACCCTTATCCCGCAAAATGCGGAGTGCTTCCTGGGAGACTGTTCGATCTCCTCTCGCTTCAGCTTTAAACTTTGCTCTCGCATTGTACACTTGGCGCCGCGATGTGAAGTTTAGCTTCTGTCGTGCGTCAGCTGTCATCTTCAATGTAGCTAAAATCGGTTTTGGTGGGGTACCAGCGACGGTAAGGGCCAACGTAGTGTCTCTTTCATCTGCATCCATCCGTCCGACGTACGGGTGACCGTCCAATGCACCGGGGAGTAGATGGTTGTGCTTGCCATGAATAACGTCCAGCACAGAGCTGTCTCTTCGAAACAGCTCTGCGCGTGTTCCCGCTTGCATCATCTCCGGCTCCTCGCTGTCTCTTACGGGGAGTGTACTGGCCGTACTTCTCACATGCGAGCAATAGACTCCCACGCCTTGTAGGAGTGCTCCCCCAAGAACGCTTGATTGTCAAAACCATATTAAGCTTTAATGCTGTGCCACGACAGTGTTGTAGGAGATCGTCGCGATTGGTCCACGTCTGGGATGTAGCAAATTCGGGAGTGTAATCGCGGTACTCCTGGTTACGGGCCTGATCGTCCTGACCGTCTTCCGGCATCGGATCAGCCTGCTCCTCCAGTGGTAGCTGCCAGCATGCAAACAGTGCATATATATTACGTGAACCATTCATGGTTTATGTCTGCTCTACTTCAGAACCGAATTTATTCCCCTACATAACCAATACCTATATCTTGGTTTCCATTCCATATGATTCCAATACCTATATTCTGGTTATTCCACTACCTATATTCTACCTACAACGACATTCCAAATAATAAACATTAATCACATACCGGAAGACGAGGGGGTGGTGAGTTATCGGCCATTGGCGTCGCGGTAGGTGCTTCCTCCCCCGGGCTTGAAGATCGTCGACTGGTGTCGTCGTTAACCATATTAGAAAATGACCGTTGATGAGGTGTGAGGGGATTGGATGCATTCGAACGGAGAGCGGGTGACTTCTTATACAGTAACATCGCATGCCTATGCGGTGTTTCCAAATGACCGTTGGTGTTGAATTATTTGAATTTGTGGGCCCACCGCATAGGTTCACGGTGTACTGGACACCGTATAGGGACGCGGTATCTTACCGCATAGGTATACGGTGAACAACCATATAGGTAAACGGTGGAGCACCTTGTACCGCATGCCCATGCGGTATGTATCTATATATACCCCATGGCCGGTTCGTGATATTTGCCGTGGTGGAAAAGCGATAATAATCTGTGCGAACTAGTCATGGCCAAAGATTTGTGTCTTCAGATCGAAATTTTTGACCATTGACTAGTTTGCACGGGTTATATCGCTTCGTCTTATAAATTAAATAAAATCCGTATGTATGCTTTTTTCATGGCTCAATAGCGATGATAGCCTAGGCAACATGCCACGGCCGGCGATTTGTGTCTTTTGATTGAAATCGCAGGCCGCTGGCATGTTGCTCGGGTTGTATCGCTTCGATGTGGGGTTATGTAGCTTCGATCTAATAAAATGCAATAGTTATCGGCAGGATAACGTGAAAGACGTTGTGATAGTACACATGTACGTCCATAACATCTTTTACGTTATCCTGCGGATGACTATTGATCATCCAAACAAAACTGTAAATGCTTCGAAAACGTACCGGTACGGATACACCGTCATCTTCGTTCGTCATCGTAGTGGGCGTCTAAATTACATCTGTCAAGGGAGGATGAACCTCTTACAAGAGGACGAAGCTGGGAACTTTCGTCGAAACTCACGACGGAATCTCTCATCTTCGCACTTTTATAAGTGGCTCGCTCTCCTTCGACCGATGTAATTTGGAAGACCAACTCCGATGGCGGAAGAAGATCGCGATGTACCCGTGCCGGTATATTTCCGCACTTTTTTGAATACCGCATATCAATGTGGTGATGCATACCGTATAGGTAAACGGTGACACACCGCTTACACATGCAGTAACGTATACCGCATGTATATGCGGTATGATTCTCGCATACAATGCGACATGTTTTCCCGCTATAAATGACCCCCGTGCGATGTCGTGATTATTACAACATGGCGGCTGGTAATACACCAAGACCTTTCTACTCAGTCTCAGGGAGCGGACCGAGGGATTTTTTCTGGTGGGTAGAAGACGTCTCACTGACACAAATATTGGTAAGCCCCATTCTGTCGTCTGACATATAATTCACAATGTTCCGAACTCACTAAGTACATCTTAAAAATTACAGCCTTTTCCTTCCAACTTCGAAGAAGAATACGGGCTGGCCGGCGTCGAAAGAATAACGCTGACTAATGGGGTAGGGAGGAGAGGCACCAGCATCCGGGTTAAGCGCAAAAGATCCGGGGCGCTCTGGCTCGCACAAGGATGGAATAATTTCGCGATATCCCGTCGCGTACGCGTAGGGGCGGGGTTGATGTTTTGCTACTTAGGCAACTCTCGGTTTCGGGTAGTCGTAGTGCCGCCGGAGAATGTTTCACCATCAGAGGAATAGAACAACAATGATTTCCTTTGATGTGTGACATGACGACGATGCGGCAAAACAAAGTAACTGAGTTACTCTTGCTGTAATGTTATCTCTTCAATTAATATGAAAAATGAGGCACTTTATCCGTTTTCATGTAATGTGTTATCTCTTTAATTAATATGAAAAATGCAACGGTGTCGCCGTGCTGGTACGTTGCTTCATGTCTTCGTTTACCCTTCGTTTAGACTCCGATTAATCCACGTGCTGGGAAGCTGACGTCATGCGGTATACATATACCGCATGACCATGCGGTGGTGTCAAAAGACAACTATAAAAGCGGTTGGTTGAGACTTTCAGTACACCATAACCAATATGGCAACTACCAAAGTGTATGAAGCGGAGACAAGATCGGGCAGCAGGTTTAGACTTACAGTCGAAACTTTTCGTACGCCACCTGACGATATATTATGCAACTGTCAGCACAGAAGCTCGATAGGATGGTCGTGCTGCCTTTGCCAAGTTGTATGCGAAGAACGTGATACAACTAGAGTTTCCGATTCGGTTGACCTCGAGTGCGTTGAAGAAGTGACTTATGTTGTTGCAGGAGGATTGGTCAAGTATTGAAATAGATATCAAATATAGTTCAGATAGACTCCCCTGTCTCAGCAAATAAATACAAGACTTCCTCCCGTTGTAGTAAGAGAAAAGTCAGGATCGAATCCACGAGGAAGCACGTCAGCAGTTCTCAGGTAGCTATCAGATTCTCACAGACACAGCAGAAAAGACAAAAACACAAGCGGAAGCAGAAATAAAACAGAAACAAATAATCCCGGCAAGGGCAACTAAAATAAAAGCAAAGAACAAATAAAAGACAGAAATAAAAGCAAAGCAAAGACGAAAGAAAAGGCAGAAAGTAACTCGAGGACACAGAAGCTACTCGATCTCGAGTAGCTGTCCTCTAGGTCGACTAAGGTAAGTCGATTGCAACAACTCAGAAACAGAAAACAAAGCAACTCGACAAAACAAGCCAACTCGATCTCGACCACCTTAACTCGAGATCGACAAGAAACAGTAAAGGCAGAAAGTAAAAATCGACAAAGACAGAAAGAAATCAACTCGACCTAGACTAACTCTCCTCGACTTCGACAGGGGTCCTCCTCGAGATCGACAAAGGCTTCGTCTATGTCGACAAAGAACAGAAACTTAAAACTTTGCAGAATTGAAGACAGAATGCAGAAATTTAACGAAATAAATCAATATATTAAAAGACCTCCAAGGCTAGGGTTTCAACACCACAACGATAATCATGCAAAACAACACATAAAGGCATAAACGATCATGCTTTTCATCAAATAACTTTCGTTATTAACAAATAGGCATATAGAGGCTCTCGCATAAACCCTAATTGTTACTAACCCTTTTTCACATAATTAATCCAAGTTGCATTAAGATCACTTTCGCTTCAATAACACAAACAAGGATCACCTTCAACTCTCGCAAAAGAATCATGCTTATAGGGATAGAAGACAAATTGCATAAAAGATCTGACCTTTATCGCATCGCCTCACATGGCCACCGTCGGGCTCACCCCAGCCCCAGAAGTGGGTGGACTACTCACGCCTCATGGCAATAACAGACATTGAATTGATGAAAGAAACTTGCATTAAACTATATTCAAGACTTTTACAATCCTGACAATCAACTTTCGCTGTAAGCCAAAACCTTAAAAACCTCAAACTCCTAAACTGTATCTCTGAATGGAACTAACTACTTGTGTGTCTTGAATTGAATGAATAAAACTGAGCCCCATGGGCTTTATTTATAGCCTTCATTCCCTAGCTAATCTAGGAAAGAAGATATCTATCTATATCTAAAATGCTTAAAGGATAAATAAATAACATAATGGAAATAAATCCATAAGGAAAGGATAAAACTAAATAAGGAAATATGTCTTCATGTTGATAGATCTTGCTCCTTGATGATAGAACTTGATGTAATCGGATAGAATCTTCCGCCTTTGCGACCAAGCAACTCCAATTCTACTCGGACAGGGCTACGTCGAGAAGATTCTGGACACGGCCTTACTCGACCCTGAGTAGGTCTAGTCGACCTCGAGTAAGGCAGGTTCATCGACTGGACTCCTCGGCTAGATCTGCTCGATGTGCTCGGACTTGGGCTCCTGGGTGCTTGTCGATCTCGACCAGTCGTAGTCGATCTCGACTAAGATGGGCTTGTCCACTGGGTCTGCTCGGACATGTCTAGTCGACTGGCTCGGACAAGGTGCACTGGCGCTCGTCGACCTCGAGTAGGCTTCGTCGACCTCGACAAGGGTTGCTCTGTCGACTAGCCCTCCTCGAGTGTCTCTCCTCGGCAAGCTCGGACATGGCTCAAGGTCTTCGTCGATCTCGACAAGCCCTAGTCGACCTCGAGTAGGTTTGCCGACTAGGTCTTGTCGAGTTGCTCTGTCTGCTGGCAGCGAGTGGCCTGGTCCGCGGCAGCGAGTGGTCCGCTGCAGCGAGTCTCCTGGTCGTCCTCGGCTTCTCGGGCAGCTTCTCCTCGTCGACTCCGGGTGTGGGCGTCTGGGCTTCGTCTACCTCGACCAGGGCTTGTCGAGGTCGAGTAGGGTCCGAAGCTCGGGTTGTCTGGCTCTCTCGACCATGCCTTGCCGACCAAGCTGGTGCTCGGACAGGCTCGTCTAGGTTGAGTAGGCTTACTCGAGATCGAGTAGCCTTGACTCTCAGACTTGTTCCGCTGCTTTGACCTTGGACTTCTGTAGTGGTTTTCCGAGCTTTTCCGACCTTCTGTAGAATTGCTGTAAAATGCCTCGATTTCTGCGAATTAAACAGAAACTGGTGTAGATTCCATAATTTGACAAATAAGCATAAACTACATAGATTCTGTACTATCTTAACCCAAATGAATGCAATGTATACAGAAATCGATATAAAAGTTACTGTAAAACATGGCAGATTCCGCTCACAACAAACACCCCATACTTAAGCTTGCTTGTCCTCAGGCAATACTTTTAATTATCATTCAGGGGAAGAAATCAAAACTCTCAACATTTTAGATTCATTCTTATATAACCCTGCAATCAATTACCATCCTCGAAAAGGTACTATTGTCACAGATCCATGCATGTGTAAAATATATCAAAGCAACATCTACTCACAAAAGGAGGGTTATGCACAAACAATTTTTATGTGACAAAGCATTGATAATCAAGAAGACTTTAATTTAAGCTCAATAAGGAGTAGATTTGGTAAAAGGCTAAAGTTGGGCAATTTTTGGCAATGTGGTGCTTTTAATCCGGGGAAATGGAGTATTTTCCAAACTTGAGTTTCATTCCACATTCCTTTCCTTTCATATAATTCATCACCTTTCATATTGCTTTTTTCAATAATGCTTTTTTCAATAATAATGCTTTTACCTCTCTAACCTCAGCACTGCCTTCTCGCGAGTCGCAAACATGGGTGTCATGAATGGCCCCGGATACTTAGTGCTTTGGACTCCTCACAATGTGTCCCATCTCTCCAAACTATTATCTCAGAGAGCAGGGTCAATCTACCTTTATCTCCTGAGGTGATTGGATTTTTTCTCACTCATTAAATTTTCCATATATTTCAAATAATTTCCTTCCAAACTCCAAAATATGATAAAAACAACACAAACACCATATAACATCTCCATAATGTAACATCATTCTCAACATAATCCCTGGATAAGGTAAATAATGGGCAATGATTTAGATCATGTGGAGCAATAATTTGAAATAAGGCATATTATGGCTTTTGTGATGCATAAGCATAGGTATGGCTAGGATATAAACATATGAGCATTATATGGAAATACAAAGTCCTCCATCATCTTATCATGCAACACCCAGAATGGATCTTGTTCACCACGAACGGTCCCATCCGCTTCTTGTTGAATTTGTTAGGAAACCAATGATCCTTTGACTTAGAGACATAGAGTTTGTCTCCAACTTCATACTCCTTAGGCTCATCATTGGAAATCCTGCACAATCGCACATACCAAGGCAAACCTCTCCCATGTATAGATAGATCTTTAATGGAAATAGGGGAAGAAAGATCCATACCTTGACTTACCTTCGCAGAGACGGAATCGGGCACCACTGTATTTGGTCGATCTCGACTAGGGCTCCTCGAGATCGACGAGTCTGCTGGTTCTGGTGGTGGTCTGGTCGAAGAGGCGGAAGTCGACGAAGACAGGGGCTTGTCGACATCGACAACGTTGGTCGACCTCGACAAGGGCTCTGGTCCTGGTGTCTGCAGCGTCGAGGAAGGCAAGTCTGGTGGCACTGGGTGGTCGACCTCGACAAGCCTACTCGAGGTCGAGTAGGGCTTTGGTCCTGGAGTCACCATCGTCGAGGAAGGCGCCGTCGAGGAAGCTGTGGGCTTGTCGATCTCGACAACGCTACTCGAGGTCGAGTAGGCTTCTCCTCCTGGCGGCTTGCTCATCGACGAAGAAGGATCTGGTGGCGCCGAGTGGTGGTCGACCTCGACAAGCTTGGTCGAGATCGACGAGGTTGGTTCGTCAGGCTGCTTTTGTGTCGAGGAAGAGGGCTCTGGGCTTTTCGACTGGTGGTCGACCTCGACAAGTCTACTCGAGGTCGAGTTGGGTGGCTCCTCCAGTTTGTTGCTCGACGAAGCCGGCTCTGGTGGAGTGTCCTTGGTCTGGTCGAGATCGACTAGGGTTCTACTCGAGGTCGAGGAGCCCTGGTCGATCTTGACCCCATACTTAGCTCCTGTCAAGGCATCCAAAAAATAATGAATCCACAATGACTTACCTTTGTCTGTGTCGATGGGATTCTATGTGTTCTCCTTGAGGATTGCCATGATCTCCTCCACCCGGGCCTCCATGTCCCTCTTTTCTATCTCCTCAGGGGTCATATTTCTCACCTTGGGTTCCCCGCAGGTGATGTAGCCAGCTGAGATAGATTTGACCTCTTCCATCGGACCCATATGCCTTTCAGTTTTGTTGAAGGAATACTCAATTACTTCATCGCTGATGTTGAAGGTGAGCACTCCTTTCCTTACGCTTATGTTGGTATCCACCGTTGCCAAGAATGATCTCCCTAGAATAATTGGACAAGCAGGATCTTCTTGCATATCAACAATTAAGAAATCAGCAGGGACGAAGAATTTACCTACTTGTACTGGGACATTTTCCACCATGTCTGTTGGAATGACCACCGTGTTGTTGGCCATGTAAAGTCTAGCATCCACAGGCTCCAGGGCACCTATCTTAATCTTGGACCAAATCGTTAAAGGCATAATACTAACACTAGCTCCAAGATCACATAGGGCATTAATTTTGTATGGACCAAATCCAATAGTTATAGCAAACTTACCTGGATCCGGCCTCTTCTCCAGTATGTCCAGATGGCTGCACTCCTCTGTAATTTCTGCCATTGATCGCTTTTTGCTTAGAATCTCCTTCAGGAACTTGACATAGGACGGCATTTCATTGAGAGCTTCTGTGAAGGGGATGGTGACGTTGAGCTTCTGAAGCATCTTGATGAAACGCTGAAACTTTTTCTCCGCTGGGTCCTTTAGAGATTTCGTGGGGAAAGGCAGCTTCTTTTTCTGAGTCGGAGCCAGAACAGATGTCGGAGTTGCTGCAGATTTCTCGATCAGGGGCTCCTCGACATCGACCAGACTTTTGTCGACATCGACCAGATTGGGCCCAGTCGAGTTGCTGTTCGGCGCAGACGAAGATTCTGGCAGTTTCTCCTCGAGGTCGACGAAGGTCTTGTCGAGGTCGACCAGGTGTTTGTCGAGATCGACCATGGTCTTGTCGAGGTCGACTTGCTGTTCCTCGTCGTTCTGCTGCTTTCCAACCTCTGGCTCTTGCAGTTGATGGCCGCTTCTGAGTTTTACAGCAGCGATGTGTCCAGTCTTTCCCTTAGGATTTGGTTCTGAAGATCCAGGGAGCGAGCCTGACTGTCTGGGGATTCCCGCTACTAGCTGACCAATCTGTGTATCAACTGTTTTCCTCCAGGTATCAATTTCCCCAAGCCTAGAATTGACACCTTGCATCTGAGTATAGACGAAGTTGAAAGATTGCCTAGTTTCTGAGTGGTTTCTCCGTATTTCCTCCAGGACTGTCTGTATATCATCCTTTTTCTGTTCCCGTTCCGGATGTCCTGGAGCTCTGTAGGGCGGGGGGTTCCTAGGGAAACCTTGGTTCCATTGTGGTTGCTGAAACCTTTGGTCCCCCATGTAGCGATTGGGACCCCCTGCGTAAGCTGCATCCTCATGATGCTCTGCCAGCTTGACTTGCTCTGCATGTGGGCACTCAGTAGTGGTGTGCCTTTGCGATCCGCATTCAATGCAAGGCCGGTCGACAGAGAGATATTTCACTTGCTTGATCAGCTTCTTATTCTGGTCTCTGTAGTATTGCTCCCTAACATCTGGATCAATCTCCTTAGGAGGCTCATATAGGGGCATAGATGGTGCTGGCCTAGCGTATGGGTTCTCCTCATAGGTTGCAGTAGACCCATACTTGTTGTCGTAGGTAGTGAGCTTCTCCAGCACTCCCCATGCGTCACTTGGCGGCATTGTCAGATACTCATAGCGAGTATAATGGTTGATTCTGTCCTTAGTGACTTGATCCAGAGAGTTGAAGAAGATCTCCTGAATGACGTAGGGCGGCTGTCCATGAGTAGGGCAAGATCGCAGAAGTTCCTTGTAGCGCTCCCAAGCCTTTGCCAGCGGTTCCCCTTGCTTCTGTTTGAAGGCGGTGATTTTCTGGCGGAGATGTGCTGTTTTGGCAGGTGGGAAGAATTTGTTCAGAAACTCTTGCTCTACTTGGGCCCAGGTTGTAAGTGATTTTGGTTTCAACCCTTCCAGCTGTTGTTGCAGGAGGATGATCAAGTATGAAATAGATATGAAATATAGATCAGACTGACTTCCCTGTCTCAGCAAATAAATACAAGACTTCCTCCCGCTGTAGTAAGAGAAAGTCAGGATCGAATCCACGAGGAAGCACGTCAGCAGTTCTCTGGTAGCTATCAGATTCTCACAGACACAGCAGAAAGACAAACAGAAGCACAGAAACAGAAATAAACCCAGCAAGGGCAACTAAAAATAAAAGCAAAGAAATAAAGCAAAGACAGAAATAAAAGCAAAGCAAAGACGAAAGCAAAGCAACACACTGGTCGATCTCGACGACAGCAACTCGAGATAGACAAAGACAGTCGACAACAGTAACTCAGAATCGAAAACGAAGCAACTCGACAAAGGCAAGTCAACTCGATCTCGACCAGAACAACTCGAGATCGACAAGAGTATGCAAAGACAGAAAACAGAAAATCGTCAAAGAAAGCAGAAACTTTTAAAGGACTAACTCTCCTCGACCTCGACAAAGGCAACTCGAGATCGACAAAGGCTAGGCTATGTCGACAAGAAACAGTGAAAAGACAGAAACTTTAAAACTTGCAAATTCAAACACAGAACTCAGAATTTCGATGAAAACGAAAATAAAGAAAATAAAGAACAAATGCTTTTCGGGGTTTTCGAACTAAACTGTATGTAAAAAGACTTCCAAGATTGGGGTTTGCAACAACGGTAACCAAGCATGCATAAGGTATAATCAAACAGATAATCATATAATTCGCATTAAAGGACTAAGCTTTCCCCTTTTCCAACAATTAGACAACTCTCTCAAGAAACCCTAATTGTCTCTACCGATTTTATGTTTATAATCCAAGTTGTTAGCATGGATCTCCATTAGATGGGCAATAAACACATCAACAAGTAGGAAAATGCTCAGAACATGACAAAGGTTCGATCTTTACCTCAATTATGCATGGCTATCGTCGGGCTCGCCCCAACCCTAGAAGTGGGTTGACTACTCGCTCTTCATCGCAAACTCAGACATCATTGATTTGAAAAGAAACAACTTGCATTAAACTAAATTCAACGATTTTAAAATCCTGGCAATCAACTTTCGCAAACTGCCAAAACCTTAAAACCTTCGAACTCCCTAAACCGTCTCTGTGGAACTACTTGTCTCTGACTGAAATTGAATTCTTGAAAAACCAGCCCCATGGGCTTTATTTATAGTGATCTATTCCTTGCTAGTCAAGGATTAAATCTTCTATCTCTATCTAAAATTATATCTAAAAGCATAAAAAGATAAATAAATGTTTAATGGAAATAAATCCATAAGGGAAAAGATAAAACTAAATATGGTAGGTATGTCTTCATGTTGTTGATAGATTGCCTTCCATGGATAGACTTGATAGATCTTGATAGATTTCAGCAACTTCGGATAGAACTTTCCGCCTTCGGCATCAAGGAACTCCAATCCTACTCGGACAAGCCAAGTTGAGAAGATTCTGGACACAGCTCTAGTCGACCTCGACAAGGTCTTGTCGACCTCGAGTAAGGTGGCTTGGCTTGGCTTGTCTCTGCTCGATGTGCTCAGACTTGGGCTCTTGGGATCTCGTCGACCTCGACCATGCCTAGTCGATCTCGACTAAGGTGGCTCTGTCGACTGGGCTTGCTCGGGTAGGTGTGCTCGACTGGCTGGATCTGGACTCTGGCGCTCCTCGACTTCGAGTTAGCCTAGTCGACCTCGACAAGGGGTGAGTCATCGACTAAGCCTCCTCGGGTTGCTCGGACATGCTCGGACAAGGACTCAGGTGCTCGTCGAGATCGACGAGCCCTAGTCGACCTCGAGTAAGGTTGGCCGACTAGGTCTTCTCGAGCTGCTCCATCCGCTGGCAGCGAGTGGCTTGGTCCGCGGCAGCGAGTTCTCCTTTCCGCGGCAGCGAGTGGAGTCGCTAGCAGCGAGTCTCGCCTGGTCGTCCTCGGCTTCGTTCCTCGGCTTCTCGGGCAGCTGCTCCTCGTCGACTCCGGGCATGGGTGTCTGGGCTTCGTCGACCTCGACCAGGGCTTGTCGAGGTCGAGTTGGGTTCCGGAGCTCGGGTGGCTTGGCTTGCTCGATCAGGCTCTACTCGACCAATTTTGCTCGGACATGCTTGTCTATGTCGAGTAGGGCCCACTCGAGATCGAGTAGCCTCGTTTCTCAGACTTGTTCCGCTGCTTTGACCTTGGACTTCTGTAGTGGTTTTCCGAGCTTTTCCGACCTTCTGTAGAATTGCTGTAAATGCCTCGATTTGTGCGATTTAAACAGAAACTGGTGTAGATTCCATAATTTGACAAATAAGCATAAACTACATAGATTCTGTACTATCTTAACCCAAATGAATGCAATGTATACAGAAATCGATATAAAAGTTATTGTAAAACATGGCAGATTCTGCTCACAACACCAGCCATTTCAGTGCAGGCCCAGCGAGAGACCAGCGAAAAGCTTTCATCTTGACATATTCCAAAGTTGTACCTTCAGCAAGAGTACGGCACATATCAACAAAGTTTGTAATATGTTCAAGAGGACACTCATTAAATCTACCATAAAAGGCATTATTTTTAAGCTCTATAAGAAACTGAGTGCGAATTTCAAAAGAGTTATCAGGGATCAGAATAGCCGATTCAGGCACGACGATTGGTCAAGTATTGAAATAGATATCAAATATAGTTCAGATAGACTCCCCTGTCTCAGCAAATAAATACAAGACTTCCTCCCGTTGTAGTAAGAGAAAAGTCAGGATCGAATCCACGAGGAAGCACGTCAGCAGTTCTCAGGTAGCTATCAGATTCTCATAGACACAGCAGAAAAGACAGAAACACAAGCGGAAGCAGAAATAAAACAGAAACAAATAATCCCGGCAAGGGCAACTAAAATAAAAGCAAAGAACAAATAAAAGACAGAAATAAAAGCAAAGCAAAGACGAAAGCAAAGGCAGAAAGTAACTCGAGGACACAGAAGCTACTCGATCTCGAGTAGCTGTCCTCTAGGTCGACTAAGGTAAGTCGACTGCAACAACTCAGAAACAGAAAACAAAGCAACTCGACAAAACAAGCCAACTCGATCTCGACCACCTTAACTCGAGATCGACAAGAAACAGTAAAGGCAGAAAGTAAAAATCGACAAAGACAGAAAGAAATCAACTCGACCTAGACTAACTCTCCTCGACTTCGACAAGGGTCCTCCTCGAGATCGACAAAGGCTTCGTCTATGTCGACAAAGAACAGAAACTTAAAACTTTGCAGAATTGAAGACAAAATGCAGAAATTTAACGAAATAAATCAATATATTAAAAGATCTCCAAGGCTAGGGTTTCAACACCACAACGATAATCATGCAAAACAACACATAAAGGCATAAAAGATCATGCTTTTCATTAAATAACTTTTGTTATTAACAAATAGGCATATAGAGGCTCTCGCATAAACCCTAATTGTTACTAACCCTTTTTCACATAATTAATCCAAGTTGCATTAACATCACTTTCGCTTCAATAACACAAACAAGGATCACCTTCAACTATCGCAAAAGAATCATGCTTATAGGGATAGAAGACAAATCGCATAAAAGATCTGACCTTTATCGCATCGCCTCACATGGCCACCGTCGGGCTCACCCCAGCCCCAGAAGTGGGTGGACTACTCACGCCTCATGGCAATAACAGACATTGAATTGATGAAAGAAACTTGCATTAAACTATATTCAAGACTTTTACAATCCTGGCAATCAACTTTCGCTGTAAGCCAAAACCTTAAAAACCTCAAACTCCTAAACTGTATCTCTGAATGGAACTAACTACTTGTGTGTCTTGAATTGAATGAATAAAACTGAGCCCCATGGGCTTTATTTATAGCCTTCATTCCCTAGCTAATCTAGGAAAGAAGATATCTATCTATATCTAAAATGCTTAAAGGATAAATAAATAACATAATGGAAATAAATCCATAAGGAAAGGATAAAACTAAATAAGGAAATATGTCTTCATGTTGATAGATCTTGCTCCTTGATGATAGAACTTGATGTAATCGGATAGAATCTTCCGCCTTTGCGACCAAGCAACTCCAATTCTACTCGGACAGGGCTACGTCGAGAAGATTCTGGACACGGCCTTACTCAACCTCGAGTAGGTCTAGTCGACCTCGAGTAAGGCAAGTTCGTCGACTGGACTCCTCGGCTAGATCTGCTCGATGTGCTCGGACTTGGGCTCCTGGGTGCTTGTCGATCTCGACTAAGATGGGCTTGTCGACTGGGTCTGCTCGGACATGTCTAGTCGACTGGCTCGGACAAGGTGCACTGGCACTCGTCGACCTCGAGTAGGCTTCGTCGACCTCGACAAGGGTTGCTCTGTCGACTAGCCCTCCTCGAGTGTCTCTCCTCGGCAAGCTCGGACATGGCTCAAGGTCTTCGTCGATCTCGACAAGCCCTAGTCGACCTCGAGTAGGTTTGCCGACTAGGTCTTGTCGAGTTGCTCTGTCCGCTGGCAGCGAGTGGCCTGGTCCGCGGCAGCGAGTGGTCCGCTGCAGCGAGTCGACTGGTCGTCCTCGGCTTCTCGGGCAGCTTCTCCTCGTCGACTCCGGGTGTGGGCGTCTGGGCTTCGTCTACCTCGACCAGGGCTTGTCGAGGTCGAGTAGGGTCCGGAGCTCGGGTTGTCTGGCTCTCTCGACCATGCCTTGCCGACCAAGCTGGTGCTCGGACAGGCTCGTCTAGGTTGAGTAGGCTTACTCGAGATCGAGTAGCCTTGACTCTCAGACTTGTTCCGCTGCTTTGACCTTGGAATTCTGTAGTGGTTTTCCGAGCTTTTCCGACCTTCTGTAGAATTGCTGTAAAATGCCTCGATTTCTGCGAATTAAACAGAAACTGGTGTAGATTCCATAATTTGACAAATAAGCATAAACTACATAGATTCTGTACTATCTTAACCCAAACCATTACGCCCCTGGTGTAGATTCCACTTGAAAAAGATTCCACTTGATGTGCTCGGAGGTGATACCAAAGATTCTGTACTATCTTAACCCAAAGCAGGTGATACCAAAGATAATAGCATAGAAACAAAGGAATAACCAATATCCAAGTTTGATGTAAGAAACACCAAGTAGGTAAAAATCTTCCACTTCCGCTGGTGTATATATTTCCTACCAGATTCACAAATTTATCCTACCAGATTCATAAATTTATCCTACCATATATTCATAAATTTATCCCTACCAGATTCACAAATATATCATACCACTAGTGTATATATTTCTTACCAGGTTCATAATTGTACAAGTCTGAAGAGATTTATGAATTTGTCTTACCAGGTTCACGAATTTGTCCTGTCACTAATGTATATATTTCCTACCATGTTCAATCGTATAAGTCCAAAGAGATATGAACACATAATCCGCATTAGCCTATGCGAGAGTTGAACTCACATCTTTGTGTGCATACACAGTGCTCTACCAATTGAGCTAATAGGTTATTTCTTACCATGTTTCCTTCAAGCTAAGCTAGCAAGTAATCTAAGCTTCATGCCTATGATTTTCTTACACTTCCTCTCTAGGTATATGATGCGACCCAAAGGATCGATCCAACAAGTTACAAAGCTTCAACCGAGCACGAGAACAAAATTTGACACACACGACTCTTTTATTTGGATTTTTCTAGATTTATGGGAAAATAAAAACAAGATATGGATGGCTAAATATATGAGCATCTCACCCATAGATTTACCAAACTCGCTATCTCACTCGTCGGCATCTCACTCCCGAGCAATCAAGCCTTTGTTTGAACAACTCTAACAAGCATCTCACCGGAAAGAGTTAAACAAACGGAACCATTCCTCGGCCTCTCACTCCGGAATGGGGTGTCAAAATGGCATCTCACCAAATCAACAAGACACACACACTTTTTTCCAAAAATTCTCAACTCATATCTTATTTCTCATGACAAAGGTTGAGGCATTTTATAGCCATAAACCAAGCAACAATTAAACAATAAATTAAAGACGGATAAGATGAAAAGTTTCTCGGAATTGATGAAGAAATGTGGACAGCCTCGTGTCGGAAAATGAAGGGTCGGTTGTCCTCATAAAGTGTAGAAAACCATCAATTCCCATTGGATGAAGACCCTTCGATACATCTCATCTATTCCGACGTCATTCAATGCATCGGGAAAGCGGTCCAGATTTCGGAATGCTGATTTATTGCCAATTTCGGACCTGTTCTTGGATGATTTCAGTACTTTGGTCTTCATAAAAGATGTATCCCTTCGAATTATCTTTCCAACAAGTACTAACACACCTCAATAGGACATATATAGCCCATTTTATGACTGAAACATTGAGCATGCGTCGAAAGAGCTCGGATCACATCAGTATGTCCATACGGTATACAATACCGCATGGACATCCGGTATAGTATACCGCTTGTCCACACGGTATACAATACCGCATGGACATCCGGTATTGTATACCGCATGTGCATACGGTATTGTATACCGTATGGACAAGCGGTGTCTGAAACCTATATAACCCGGAGTCTCTGGCCACTAACCACACACCTCAACATGTCGGACAACAGCGGGGAAAGCTCAAGCAACGACATAATACGTCAAGGCACGATGGAAAGTTTGAGGCAGTTCTATACACTAGTAGTCCGCGGTGAAAGACGGTGGAGGCGATGATAAAGAGACTACGTGATGAAAATCGGTCGCTCCTGGTCGAAAACCAACAAGCCCGTTGGCGGATTGATATCCTGGAAAGTCAAGTTGCAGTTCTGGAAGAGGAAAAAAAGGCTCTTGTAATGAAGCTAGATGAAGCTATTGTGCGTAACACTTGACTATATTAGAGCCATTTGTATTTCGTTGCTTGTAATTTATAAAGTTCGTTTCGAATCATGATATTGAACGTTGGGTACGGAAATACTATTCAAATTTGAAAACGATCTGCAACGGTAACAAACCATCAAATCCACTCAAACACATAACATACGTAATCCAAAATCGAATCCAAACTACTGCACAAAAAACAATCCAAACTACTGCACAAAAAAAATCCAAACTACCAACTACTACCACAAATAGTCATCTACCCGCAAACAGAACAACCACATACATCATCCCAGATCGCACCGTCACGGTGGGGGAGGACCCCAAAATTGCTGATAGATGCGAGCCAGGTGTGCCGGAGTCAACTCAACTCTAAGTTCCATGAGTCGCCGAATCTCCAACCCAGCCGCATGATGGCGCTGCTCAATAATGGTCGGCGGGGCTGGCGACGGCGGGTGTGGCGGCGGCGTGGTGGGTGGCGGCGGGGGTCGTGATGGCGGGGGTGGCGGCGGTGGGATGATGGGCTGGTGTCGAGGAGTGTGAGGAAGTAGGTATGGATGACTATGGCGGTGAAACCACTCCAGATAGTCATCGGCCACGCCATATGGGTACTCTTCAGAGGTCCGCGGCAACTCCTCCATGGGGAAAAGATGATCGAACCTGTGCGCCCAGTGGTTGTCAGCTGGGTGGAACGACGCCTGCTTCTTGCACTTGGCGGACTTCGGTCTGAGCACTACGGTAGGCCTGATTGGGTCAGCGGGAATGTGCTGAACCCGACCAAACTGTCGCAGCACACGGTCCGGCATATACGGATCCTCCTCTAACAACCACCGAATGGTGCCCCTATATCTCGAAAGACGCAGATCTCCATCAAAATCCAAGTGTCTACCAAATGGCATGAACTTGATCTGCAATGGAATAGAAATTGTTATTACGACTAAAATCTGGTATATAGTATGACAAATGTAAGTGCGGATATAAATTGTGTTCGTACCTCGTCAACTGTCATCTCATCCAGTCTCCGCCGCAGAACATCCAGTCGCTCGATGTGAGGCCTATCATCCCGGGTGACCGTACTAGAAAATGGTGTCGCCCCTAGGACGTACCTCACCCCGTGTCGCGGATCCCGGGCTAGCCTCCGATTGAGCGTCATGCCGGGCTTGAACACCGGAAAATGCAACCATATCCACACCTACAATGGAACAATACTATCAGCAACATAGTCATTATAACCTAGTTACAAAACTTCTAAAATAAATAATCACAGAACGAATGTCTTACCTCCAATAGTTTTGTACAACCGTCCATGTCTTTGGCCAACTCCCGAGTCGCCTCGCCCAATCCCCGGTACGAGCACGACAAGACCCCTGCAGGTAGAGAAAGATGCGACACCTGCGCTGCATCCATAAACCTACGGATCACCTCCGGTCGCAATCTTCCGCTCGACTTGTCGATGAACAAGCTCGCAGTCGCAATCATCCCCAGCACAACACCCAAGATGCACTCCATATCATGCTCAAGTGGGGCGCCATCTCGAATCCGCTGTCGCATTGGTGCTATCTTCTGAAGAAGGAGCTGAACAATAGGTCCTCCATGGGCCCATGCGCTCTGCCGCTCGTTCTGAGTCAAGCCGTAATACTCCCCAACTATTTCCCTCCAGGCGACAACATCATTCAAGTGAATACACTCCTCTCCGTCCAAACCAAGGCCATGTATGAAGAGCACATCGTGCAGTGTGATTGTGATCTCTCCCCATGCGAAGTGAAAACTGTTCGTCTCGGGGTGCCAGTGCTCAACAAATGCCCCGATCAGAGTGTGATCCACATGATCCCACTCGAAATCTCTCAGGTCCCAGAACCCAATCTTCCACAATGCGGGAAACCAGGACTCCCGTCCATCAACCTCCAATAACGCCTCTATACGGCCCAGCGACTGCCCTCGTCTCTGCACACGCACACCCCTACGCAAGGCTTCATCTTCCCGTCTCCAAATGGCCTGTGCAATGTGGGTCTCGTAGTCTCTCAGAAGGGAAACAGTATGTGGCCCCCCTGGCCATTCGGGCAGAATAGCCCGAATGACCCCTGTCCTGCTAGGCTCGCCATGCTGCCTATCACCTCCTGCACTACTGCTCTCTCCACGCTGTCTCCGCCTCCTCTGCACTGCACGGACTGGGGGCTGTGCCGCCTGGTCTCCTCCCATATCCTAACGAACATCATCAGATGCCCCCCACATCGGATCATGTCTTTGGCCTCCTGCCATATCCAGCAACACATGCCTCGAAAGTCCAGCTGACTCAGTAGGTGGGGCCGAAGAACATCTCTGTCCACGTACATGCCTCTCATGCCCCCCGGAAATCAGCACACCCTCCAAGTTCCTAGGTGTCGCTGATGGCGCCGCCTGCTGACTCCCGATGATCAACTCATGCTCGACGGTCCTCGGCGTCGACGATGGCGCCGCATGCTGACTCCCAGGCGTTCTCCCTACACCCGTAGAACCTACCGGGGTGAACGAAGTAAAATCTATCTGCGCAACGGCCCATGGCTCCTGGTCGCCACCTCGAGCATGACTCGTCCCAACACCCACATCTCCGAGCAGAGGTGCCGTGTCGTCATACGAGTTCAATTGTTCGCTCGCAAACTGAGTCCCAAAGTAGTCCCGATAACTGTCAGGATAAGTCTGCACCTGCTCTACCACTCTCTCAGCTCCAGTCTGCAAGTGCTCACCCGTCTGACGTGCTCGGTCCCCTCGTAGGTACTCCTCCAGCATCTCAAGCATCTCAATACCCTGGTCGCCTTGACCAGACTCTCCGGTCGACTGCACCACTGGGTCATCCGTGTGGTCAGACATCAAGTGCAGCTCAATCTGCACCAGACTCTGATATGTCTCTATAGATGACTGGGACGTGTGCCACTACATCCTCCAACGTCTGGGTCTCCCTGACGGCAGCCTCGGTATCATCATCTACCGCGTTGCTATCCGTCTCCATCGGAACTGATACACCCTCCAACGTCTGTCTCTCCCTAATGACAGCACTCCTAGCAGATTGTAATACTACCCTCTCTCCCAAATTTCTCGACAACACAGACTGTGTAATTTAAAATATATTTGTCAGAATCCTATTGCTCAATTACAATACTATATCGTATGACTGTCTAAATGTGACAACATTTTCGTAAGGTTTATTAATGATATCATCTTAATACTAACAATTCATAATAAAACATAAATATATACTTATTCGATTTCAATTTCCCTACACCTCGTATTTGTCAGAATCCTATGGCTCGAATACGATACTATATCGTATGACTGACTAAATGGTGCAAGATTTTCCAAAGGTTTATAAATGATTTCAACCTCATACTATCAATTCCTAAGAAAACAGAAATATATACTTATTCGATATCAATTTCCCTACACCTAGTAACAATTTTAACATACCGTAGGGTGAGGCTGTGTCTCCAGCGGTGGCGGTACATATGTCGTCCTCCGCCTCTATATAGTGGGTTCCGGCTACATTATATATAACAATGAAATGTTAACACTATTTCCTTCAAATTAAAAAATAAAGCAAATTGATTATTATAAACATTAAATGTTACCTGTAATGGATGTCTCCGAAAAGGACCGACATCATCAGCTGCGGCTTTCCCACGATTGTCTTTCACCATCTTAAAACCCGGGTACAAAGTGGTGGTAGATAGGGGGACGGGGAATGGACGGAACCAAAAGTCGGGTTCGGAAACAAAGGAATGGGAGAAGATTCGAGTCGGGCTCGTAAAGAAAGGAGTCTGAGAAGATTCGGTGTGTCAGAGAACTGGGCCCCCCACGCCTATTTATAATGGGCCCCCAACGGTAACAAATCATACCGCATCTCCATGCGGTATGATTTTACCGTTGTGGCAACGGTAAAAAATATACCGCTTCTCCATGCGGTAAGCTTTTTACAGTTGCCACAACGGTAAAAAAATACCGCATGGAAATGCGGTATCTTTTTACCCAAAATTCAAAAACATACCGCATACCCACGCGGTATGTTCGTATCCAAAATTTCCATATTTTAAAAACCACCGCATACCCATGCGGTGGGTTTCGGATAGCTTCGACCCAACCAGATTATCGTATTACGGACTCCGTTTTAACCTAACCCACCGCACGTACATGCGGTGTTTTTATACAGTCAAATGACATACCGCATGTACATGCGGTATATCGGGCTAAAATTTTCTTAATCCACCGCATAGGGATGCGGTGGATTTACGGTGTAAATAGTAAAAATTAGCGATGTACATATCATACCCCGGTGTTTATTGGAACTATCCCTATTTATGTAGGTAGGTAGGTATGCCACTCTAATTCATTTGATGTCCGATCCCCCGAGCGCCATTGATTCACAACTATAATTTTTGTAGAAGAAAGTGAACAAAGTCGAACCTACGTACCTTACATCCGATTCTCATTCGACCATGTTTATGTGAGTATGTACAGCCTATCATGCCACAAGTCTTGCCTCAGTTCTAGTGCCAAAATGACCGAAACAAGTCAAAAAAAGTAATGGCAATCACGTTGATGAACGTACATGGTGTCACGTTATTTACTAATAATCCATAAAACCCTATAGTTGGCCTAGTGGTCAATTTTGTTGTTTTTTTTTTTTTTGGAGAATGAATGTCCATCCCCAAACTGAGTCTGTCTGACCCGGCCTAATCTAACTTGATTATAGTATTAAAAAAAATCTAATCTAAAAATGATCTAAACTCAAGCTCACACAACAATACAACTTGAAATCTCTATACTACACAAAAACACAAGCAATTGAGAAAAAGTTCTCTAAAGCGGAAAATCAGTATAAATAAACAACTGGTGTAGATTGGAAAGATACGTCATACATAGAAAAAGAAAAACCACAAAATGGGCAAAACCTCAAGTAGGAGCAGCGAAAATTAATTTTGATGGCTTCATATTACCATCATAGTGTCACAAAAGATTTGGAAAATCATCGATCCCCTGTCATGACGGAGGCTCTAGATTTAAGGGAAGTACTAGTGCAAGCAATTAAACTAAACATACACAATCTAATCATTGAAGGTGATTCCCTCACAATCATCCGAAATCTTGATCACTTGGGTACCTATCCATGAAAACTAGAGCTTTTAATGGGAGACATTAAATGGATAATCAAATCAGTCCAGAGAACAACTTTTTCTCACGTGCCCCGGGAAGGTAACAGAGTGACTGATAAGGTTGCATACCTCAGCCACTTTTACTCTGAGATTGTACTTGAATCAAACAAAGATCTTATTAATCTCATCCGAATGGATGCTATCGCCTAGATTTTGCCAGTCGAATTCTTACTCTATCAAAAAAAAAATAGAAGTATATGAAATGTGATCATCAAGTGCATGATGTATACGAGGGGCAATATGGTAAATCTGTATGCTTGTGCAGCTGTATAAATAACTCTCTTTGTCCACCTTTGGATGGTTGAATGAATATAATAGAATCAAGATTCCCCTAACTACCTTCTTCTTCCTCCGTCTGTTTTCTTCGGTTTTCCTCTCATGGAGTTTTGTATGTGAATCAAGGAGATTGCACACGTTTTCATGGTATCAGAGCTTGCAGGTCGTCGATCAAACTAATTGAGCTCTGTAAGAAGGAGATCCGGTGATTCGCTGAGAAATGGAGGAGATTGGTGCAACAATTCATCGGGAAATCGGAGGCATCAACAATATGAACAATCTGTTGAGTTTATCAAACTCAGATTACCCAGGAGCGCATCTAGTGTCGAGCATCTTTAATGGAGGAAATTTCTTGAGCATGAGCCGAGGGGTGAAGATGGCGCTCGATGCCAAGTACAAGCCTGAATTCATCGATGGAAGTATTCAGCAAGGTGATCTGAATCCGGTGGAGTCACAGAAATGGAAGAGATGCGACTTCATGATTCGCTGCTGGATATTGAATTCGATGGCGCCAAACATCTCCGAGGGTTTCATATACTCTGATTTCGCAAAACAGTTGTGGGATGAGATTCTTGAAAGGTACGCACCTTCAAATGGACCTTTACTCTTCCAATTGAAGAAAAATTTGAATAATATTGATCAAGGCAACATGGATGTTGTGGATTACTTTGGTCAATTGAAGATATTATGGGATGAAATTTTTAGTTTGGAAGGGAAACCGAAATGTAATTGTGGAGCTTATAGTTAGTGCTCTTGGGATCTGGACAAGAGATTGGCTGAGATGGATATGATAGGAACAAGATGATTCAGTTTCCGATGGGATTGAATGGAGGTTATGGGAGTGTGAGGAATCAAATCCTTGCAACGGAGCCACTTTCGTCACTGAACAAGGTGTTCTACTTAGTACAGTAGGTTGACAAGAAGCCAGTTGGTGAAAGCAGTAGTGATTCGAAGGCTTTCTTTGCTAACAAGCCAGTTGAAGGGAAGAGAGACAACAATAAGGAAAAGGTAGAAAAGGAAAACAAGAAATGCTCGCATTGTGACATGATAGGACATGTGAAGAATGAGTTTTTCATGATAATAGGATATCCAGATTGGTTTAAGTCTCCAAAAGGGAAGACTAGAGCCAAAGTGAACGTTCCTGATGGAGAAATGGAAGAATCTCAAGTGATAGTGGCTGGAAATTGTGAAACTAAAGACATAGATGCAGAGCTTCTCAATTTTGTGATCCAAGAGATGATTAGAGCTATCAAAGGAAAAGAAATAGCAAGAGCAAGTTCCAATTTTAATGGTAATTTCATTTCCTTTAACTCTCTGAATGATGCATCTGCTTTGAGTATTTCTAGGAAGCATTATGAAAATAGCAAAGTTTGAGTGATAGATAGTGGAGCCACAAATCACATGGTATTTGATGATAAGATATTGTAGTTTAAAAGGAAGCTGAATATTCCTATCAGAGTATCTTTACCAGATGGATCCATTAAGTATGTCACAGAAGTTGGAGATGTTCATCTTTCCTCAGGGTTGATATTGTATGATGTGTTTTCCATTCCTGAATTTAAAATCAATCTTCTATCAGTCGGCAAGGTTATTGATGACTAAGAGGTTGATGTTAATTTTCACAAGAAGACCTGCATTTTACAGGACCCTATGAGTGGTCTTACAGTTCTCACTAGGCAAAGAGTTCACAGTAGGTTGTTCAAAGCCACTCTCGAGCCCGTAGATGCTGCTTCAAAATTCACCAGTAATCTTGCATGCTAGGTTGGGGCATGCTTCAAAATTCATCAGTCGTTTCTCAATAATGTTGCCTCAGGTCCTAGTAGGTCTATTTTGCATGCTAGGTTGGGGCATGCTTCTGTGACAAAAATGGTTCATGTCCCTGTTTGTAAAGACAGTGATCTTGGTGATCTTAATTGTGAGTCTTGTGTACTTGCCAAACATCATGCTTTGCCTTTTAATACAAGTTCTTGTATTGCAAGTGCTTGTTTTGAATTGTTACATATAGACCTCTGAGGTCCTTATAAAGTCCCAAATTGGAATGGAGCTAGATATTTTGTTACTATCCTTGATGATCACAGCAGGGCAGAATGTACACACCTTGTACATAATAAAGGTCAAGTGAGTTCAGTAATTTGCGTTTTTATTTATATGGTAGAAAATCATTTTTGCACAAGAGTTAAGCAGATTAGAAGTGACAATGGTATTGAATTCTTCAAGTGTTAGAAATTTCTTGAGGACAAAGGGATAGTGCATTAGTTGTCTGCTCCTTATGTATCTCAACACAATCGAAGGGTGGAGAGGAAGCACAAGTATAGAGACTGCACTTGCAATAAGGCTCCAAGCGAATTTACCTTTATAATTTTGGGGTGAATGTGTATTATCTGCTACACATGTTGATGGGAGGAAATCCAGTTGTTAATCCTGTCAAAATATAACTCAAACTTATAACTAGTATAGCAATAAGCAAGAGGTCGATCCCATAGGGAAATTCGCTATTCATGTGTGATTTAGATGCTAATCAACTAACCAAAGGGGGGTTTTAAGAATGCAAAAGATCCTCCTTTTATCAAAGCAGATTGATGAAAGCAAAAGTAAATGAAATTGATTCAGACAATCTTGAGAAATAGTTCTACCTACAATCCACTTTATTTGGTTGAAACGATCCTTGTAACTTCCTCTAGTCCTTTTAGGTGTCCTATGAATGCCCTTGTCTCAACCTAATATAGTTACTAATCCAATCAGTCCTAGAAACCCTTATCTCATGAGCAGCCCCTCGGAAAAGGATTTAACCCAATCGATAGCTTTAAGTTTAGAGATTAACCAAGGTATTTGCAGTCCCTCTGAAAGGGATTTAACAACACATTCAACTTTCTACCTATCCAATTAGTTCAATCAGCTCTAAAGTGATAAGTTTGCCACTTGGGTTAAGGTTCACAATCAGGAATCTACAAAACCCTAGCAATTGAATTGATCTAACTAGTTGGCCAAACAAGATAGAACAAAACAATCAATCAATAAGCGCAAAGAAGTTGAAACATTCAATATAGGAATTAAGGATCGAGATTCAGAAACTCACAATCAATCCAAATAAAGCTTCAAATTGTAGATAGAACAAAGGAGTTTAGTTCCTCAAGGAAGATATCGCTCAATCTCCCTAATTGTCTGACGAATGTAGAATAGAATCGAATGTGATAGAAAAATAGGGTAAAAACCGTCCTTCAAGACTAAAGTCGGCCAAAAGTCACCCAAATAAACTAGGTTTTCATTAAACAAAACGACACATCGCTGTCGTCTCATTCAGCGGCTGTTGCACAGATGTGGCGGCCGCTGCCTCTGTATCTTCCCAACATGCAGCGGGATAGCATGTGGTGGTCGCTGCCTCTGATGCGGAGGCCTCTGCATATGTATTTTACAGACAATGTAGGTCGAATCATCTCCTCTTGTCAACAGAAAAGTTGTAGCTCTTTGAAAGCTTTCCAACACATGGTTATAATAGTCAATCGAAAACTGAGGCCTCCAAAAAGTGCAAAACAAGTTCAACATGTCTGGCGACAACTTCTGCAGACTTGTTCTTCGTTTAGGCTCGCTTCTTCTTCTCAGGACCTCTTTAGATCTTCATGTAAGTTTCTTCGATCAACTAGACATTCTCATCCAATGCGTTATCAACCCATGTCTCCTCCTCGGATTCACATTTACCTGATGTTGTAGGGAGGAAATCGAGTTCAAAATATAGAAATATAATTCAAACCAGATTATGCCCACGCCAAATAAATACAAGACCTCCTCCTGATGTAGCAGCGGGAAGTCAGGATCGATCCACAAGGAAGCGTGTCAGCGGATCCTAGGCAGCGGAAAATCTCACGGAAGTCGCCCACAGGGGTACTCGAGCTCGACAAGGGGTAGTCGACAGAAGCTCGGACAGTCGACCACAGCAACAGGTCCTCGGCACAGGTGGTCGATCTCGACAAGAGTCTACTCGAGGTCGAGTTGGCTCGTCGAGGTCGAGTTGGGTCTTCGTCGATTCCTGCACACTTAAGCAACAGCGACTCTGGGTCGAGGATCACTCTACTCGAGATCGACTAGAGGTAGTCGAGATCGAGTAAGGCAGGGGACAAAAACGAATGAAAATAAAGAGAAAATAAAGAACAAATGCTTTTAGGGTTTCGACTAAACTTAATGTAAAAAGACTTCCAAGATTGGGGTTTGCAACAACGATAACCAAACATGCATAAGGCAGGACCAAGCAGATAATCATGTGAATCGCATTAAAGGATAAGCTTTCGCCTTTTCCAACAATTAGACAACTTTCTTAAGAAACCTGTTGTGAGCTGAATCTGCCATGTTTTACAGTAACTTTTATATCGATTTCTGTATACATTTCATTCATTTGGGTTAAGATAGTACAGAATCTATGTAGTTTATGTTTATTTGCCAAATTATGGAATCTACACCAGTTTCTGTTTAAATCGCAGAAATCGAGGCATTTTACAGCAATTCTACAGAAGGTCGGAAAAGCTCGGAAAATCACTACAAAAGTCCAAGGTCAAAGCAGCGGAACAAGACTGAGAGTCAAGGCTACTCGACATCGAGTAGGCCTACTCGACATAGACCACCATGTCCGGGCACCAACTTGTCGAGCAGACCTTGGTCGAGAGAGCCAGCAACCCGAGCTCCGGAACCCAACTCGACCTCGACAAGCCCTGGTCGAGGTCGAAGAAGCCCAGACACCGTGTCCGGAGTCGACAAGGAGAGGAGCCGAGGACGAAGCCGAGGACGACCAGGAGCACTCGCTGCCGCGGAAGGAACCATTCGCTGCCGTGGAAGAGGCCACTCGCTGCCAGCGGAAGAGCCAACTCGCGGAAGCGGAAGCAAAGACCCAACTCGAGATCGACGAAGACCTTGAGCCATGTCCGAGCTTGCCGAGGAGAGACACTCGAGGAGGGCTAGTCGACAGAGCAACTCTTGTCGAGGTCGACGAAGCCAACTCGAGGTCGACGAGCACTGTGACCCCAGTCCGAGCACATCGAGCACACCAACCCGAGGAAGCCCAGTCGACGAGCCATCCTTGTCGAGGTCGACAAAGCCGTGGTCGAGGTCGAGTAGAGCCGCGTTCCAGAATCTTCTCGACTTGTGCAGTCCGAGTAGAATTGGCTTTTCTTGTTCGCGAAGCTGCTGAATTCTATCCGATTCTATCAAGTTCTATCAATGGAAGACAAGATCTATCTAGACATGAAGACCTAACATATTTAGAATTTTCTTTTTCCTTTTAGATTTAATTCCATTATGTCATTTATTTATCTTTTAAGCTTTAGATAAAGATTTAGATATAGATAGATATCTTCTTTCCTAGATTAGCTAGGGAATGAAGGCTATAAATAAAGCCCATGGGGCTCAGTTTTATTCATTCAATTCCAAGTTACACACAATTCCAGAACACAATTCCATTCAGAGACAAGTAGTAGCAGTTTAGGAGTTTGAGGTTTTTAAGGTTTTGGCTTACAACGAAAGTTGATTGCCAGGATTGTAAAGGCTTTGAATTTAGTTTTTAATGCAAGTTTCTTCTTTTACATCAATGTCTGCGATTGCAATGAGGCGTGAGTAGTCCACCCACTTCTGGGGCTGGGGTGAGCCCGACGGTGGCGATGTGAGGCGATGCGATAAAGGTCAGATTTTTATGCGATTCATCTTCTATCCCTATAAGCATGATTCTTTTGCGAGAGTTGAAGGTGATCCTTGTTGGTGTTATTGAAGCGAAAGTGATCTTAATGCAACTTGGATTAATTATGTGAAAAGGGTTAGTAACAATTAGGGTTTATGCGAGAGCCTCTATATGCCTAGTTGTTAATAACGAAAGTTATTTGATGGAAAGCATGATCTTTTATGCCTTTATGTGTTGGTTTGCATGGTTATCGTTGTGGTGTTGAAATCCTAGCCTTGGAGGTCTTTTAATATATTGATTTATTTCATCAAAACTCTGAGTTCTGTGTTTGAATTTGCAAGCTTTAAAGTTTCTCTCTTTTTTCTGGTTCTTGTCGACATAGACCAGTTTTTGTCGATCTCGAGTACACCCTTGTCGAAGTCGAGTAGGGGCTGGTCTAGGTCGAGTTGGCTTTCTGCTATCTTTCGTCGATTTTTACTTTCTGTTCTCTGTGTCGAGTACCTCTTGTCGATCTCGAGTTGAGGTGGTCGAGATCGAGTTGCCTTTACTTGTCTTCCTGTTTTCTGTTGTCGACGAACTGCTGTCAAGTCACTTTTTGTCGATCTCGAGTTGGTGTTTGTCGAGATCGACCAGTGTGTTGCCTTGCTTTTATTTGCTGCTTGCTTCTGTTTTGCTTTGTTCTTTACTTTCTTTGCTTTACTTTCTGTCTTTTATTTTCTTTTGTTTTAGTTGCCCTTGCCGGGTTTATTTCTGTTTCTGTGCTTCTGTCTGTGCTGTTGTGTTTGTGAGAATTTACAGCTACCTAAGAATTGCTGACGTGCTTCCTCGTGGATTCGATCCTGACTTTTCTCTTACTATAACGGGAGGAAGTCTTGTATTTATTTGCTGAGACAGGGGAGTCTATCTGAACTTTATTTGATATCTATTTCAATACTTGACCAACTCCTTCAACAATAAAACCCTAATTGTCTCTACCGATTTTATGTTTATAATCCAAGTTATTAGCATGGATCTCCATTAGATGGGCAATAAACACATCAACAAGTAGGAAAATGCTCAAAACATGATAAAGGTCGGATCTTTACCTCAATTATGCATGGCTATCGTCGGGCTCGCCCCAACCCTAGAAGTGGGTGGACTACTCGCTCTTCATCGCAAACTCAGACATCATTGATTGAAAGAAAACAACTTGCATTAATATAAACCAAAGTTTACAACCGCTTGAAGATAATTCCGCTCTCGCTTCACAACTCCAATCGGCTGCTCACTCTCTCTCTCTCTCTCCTACTACTTCTCCTACCGAAAATTGAATGAATAAAACTGAGCCCCATGGGCTTTATTTATAGCCTTCATTCCCTAGCTATTCTAGGAAAGAAGATATCTATCTATATCTAAAAAGCTTAAAAGATTAATAAAAGACATAAAGGAATTAAATCAACTAGGAAAAGATAAAACTAATTAAGGTAGGTCTTCACGTCTTGATAGATTTTGTCTTCCATGGATAAAATTTGATGGAATCGGATAGAATCTTCCGCCTTCGCGCCCAAGGAATCCCAAGTCTAGTTGGACAAGGCTCGTCGAGAAGCTTCTGGACACTGGTCTTAGTCGACTTCGAGTAAGGCTCGTCGACCTCGAGTAGAGTTCGTCGTCTCGGCTTGCTGATGCTCGATGTGGCTCGGAATTGGGCTCCTGGGCTCGTCGACCTCGACCACTCGTCGTCGATGTCGAGTAGGATGGGCTTGTCGACTGAGTCTGCTCGGGTAGGTCTATTCGGCAAGGCTCGGACAAGGACTCAGGCGCTCGTCGATCTCGACCAACCCTTATCGAGATCGAGTAGGGTTCGTCGAAGATGGCTCGATCTGGTGGTCTCGTCGAGGACTCCTCCTCGGACTTGCTCGGGGTGTCTTGTCGATCTCGACAAAGCTTAGTCGAGATCGAGCTGGGTTGTGTGCTCGGCTTCTCGTGCAGTTTCTCCTCGTCGACTCCGGGTGGTGGCGCTGGGCTTCGTCGACCTCGACCAGTGCTTGTCGAGATCGAGTAGGGTCCGGAGTCTGGGTGTCTGGCTCTCTCAACCATGGTCTGTCGACTAAGGCTACTCGTCTATGTCGAGTAAGCCTACTCAAGATCGAGTAGCCTCGACTCTCAGGCTGGTTCCGCTGCTTTGACCTTGGACTTCTGTAGTGGTTTTCCGAGCTTTTCCGACCTTCTGTAGAATTGCTGTAAATGCCTCGATTTCTGCGAATTAAACAGAAACTGGTGTAGATTCCATAATTCGACAAATAAACATAAACTAGATAGATTATGTACTATCTAAGCCCAATTGAATGTAATGTATACAGAAATCGATATAAAAAGTTACTGTAAAACATGGCAGATTCTGGTCACAACAAACACCCCATACTTAAGCTTGCTTGTCCTCAAGCAATACTTTTATTTGTCATTCAGGGGAAGAAATCAAAACTCTCAACATCTTAGATTCATTCTTATATGTCCCTGCAATTAATTACCATCCTCGAAAAGGTACTTGTGTCACAGATTCATGCATGTGCAAATATGTAAAAGCAACATCTACTCACAAAAGGAGGTTTATGCATAAACAATTTTTTATGTGACAAAGCATTGATAATCAAGAAGACGTTAATTAAGCTCATGAAGGAGAAGATTGGTAAAAGGCTAAAAGGTGGGCAATTTTTGGCAAGGTGGTGCTTTTGATCCGGGGAAATGGATCATTTCCAAACTTGAGTTTCATTCCACATTCTTTCTTCATATAATTCATCACCTTTCATATTGCTTTTCTCAATAATAATGCTTTTACCTCTCTAACCTCAGCACTGCCTTCTCGCGAGTCGCAAACATGGGTGTCATGAATGGCCCCGGATACTTAGTGCTTTGTACTCCTCACAATGTATCCCATCTCTCTAAACTATTATCTTAGAGAGCAGGGTCAATCTACCTTTATCTCCTGAGGTGATTGGATTTTCTTTCACTCATTAAATTTTCCATATATTTCAAACAATTTCCTTCCAAACTCCAATAATGATAATCATCACAAACACCATATAACATCTCCATAATGTAACATCATTCTCAACATAATCCCCGGATAAGGTAAAGAATGGCAAATATTTAGATCATGTGGAGCAATAATTGAAATAAGGCATAATATGGCTTTTGTGATGCATAAGCATAGGTATGGCTAGGATTTATAAACAATGAGCATTTATATGGAAATATAAAGTCCTCCATCATTTTATCATGCAACATGTCAAAAGCCACTTCAAATTTTACCTCCTTTCATGGTTTTCAAGAAATATGCAATTCATTGTGACTTCCCTTTACTAGGCAATTTAATGCTATATCTCTAATGAATCCAATTTTGCATCGTCGAGTTCAATATAACTTCCATGACATTATTTAAAATTTCAAATTTCAATGGGGGTCATTTTTTCAAATTTTGGAAAACATGCATATAAGCATATAAATCAAATAATGTATTCCAAAAATAGCCATGTAGCAATTCAAAGAAATAATGCATATAAATATCAAATATGATCAAATAAATCAAATATGCCTAATGTAAGCCCTTCCCCCACCCCATACTTAAACATTACAGTGTCCTCATTGTATAAAATCAAATAAAAACAAGAGTAAAGGAAGGAACTCACAGGATAATGCATCGAGGAAGGCTGATCAGTGTAGGTCGAGTAGAGGTGCTTGTCGATCTCGAGTACGGTGTACTCGATCTCGAGTAGGCTCGTTTGCGTCTAGTGGTTTTCGAAGTCGAGGAGCTCTGGTGGCTTGTCGATGTCGAGTACATCTACTCGATCTCGAGTAGCTCCTGGCTTCCCCTCCTCGTCGTCGTCGACTTGGCCTTCGCCGACTCTGACTTGGTTTTCAGGGACTTCTTCCTTCCACTTTTCGCAATCCTTATATGCTTGCCGACCTACAATTGTTAGATTCCATACAAAAAAACAAGACTATCCATATGAAGTTCAGAAGAAGACATAAAACCCAAAAACAAAAACAAAAACCAAAAACCAAAAACCAAAACCAAATAAAAGTCCCAAAAGTTCATAAAGTCTATATACATGCTCTAGATTTTAGAGTCGCTAGGCCGACTTCTCCGTTTGCGCTCAAAGACCATTATTGTGGGGCCCGTTCATGCTTGGCCCTTCTCCTGGATCATCTAGGTCCTGATGGTAGTATGCAAGCTCAGCTGATAGGTGGTTGCTTGCATCATCTCTTTTCTCTTTCTTCTTCTTCTTTGTAGCCCTCAGTTTCTGCAAATTCTCTCGCCACGGTGTTTTAGCTCCCTTTAAATCATTAAATTTTTTATTTATGGACTGAGGGGGAGTAGACTTCATACCTGCACTTACCTGTTCGGACCCAAAACAGAAATTTTTGGGCTTGGGGCTACTCGATGTCGAGTACTGGTGGTCGAGGTCGAGTACAGGGACCCCATACATAGGCTCCTGGCAAGTCTCAGGCTCAGCAGTGGTGGTCGAGATCGACGAAGACTCGTCGAGGTCGAGTACAGTGCTTGTCGAGATCGACGAGGGCTTGTCGATCTCGAGTACGGTTTTCGCTCCCTCCTCCGCTGTTTGCTTAGTCCCGTCGATGTTGATGCTTTTCACCTCCAGCCAAGAAATTTCCTCTTTTGCAGGGCCAAAAGAGAAGTCCAAAACCTCATCGCCTATGGTGAAGGTGAGTGATCGATTCTTAACACTAATCCTGGCATCTGTAGTAGCTAAGAATGGTCTACCAAGAATAATAGGGCTAGTAGAGTCTTCCGCACAATCAATAATAAGGAAATCAGCTGGCACAAAGAATTTACCAACCTGGACTGGGACATTTTCAACTATTCCTGTAGGGATGACTACTGTATTATTAGCCATGTATAATTTATCATCTACAGGTTCAATACATCCTATCTTTACTTTCCGCCAGATTGATAAAGGCATAATGCTCACACTTGCTCCTAAATTGCATAGAGAATCATATTTATACTGTCCAAAACCCACAGTAACAGAAAACTTACCTGGGTCAGGCCTCTTTTCAGGGAAGTGGAGTACTTTGCATTCGCCTGCGATCTCTGAGATGGAACGCTTCTTGCTCAGGATTTCCTTCAGAAACTTGACATATCCAGGCATCTCTTGCAGGGCTTCTGTAAAAGGAATAGAAATGTTTAGCTCTTGCAACATATTAACAAATCTATTGAATCTCCCTGCAGTGGGATCTTTAAGAGTTTTAGAAGGGAAAGGAAGTGGCTTTTTCTGTTTCGAAGCCAGATCAGCCGTCGGAGAAGCCGCCGAGTCGTCGATCTTGGATTGTTGCTCGTCGACCTCGACCAGAGGCTTGTCGAGATCGACAAGGGGCTTGTCGACATCGACGAGGGTGGTCGACCTCGGGTTGTTGGTCTGCGCAGCGGATTCCGAGCTCTGCTCCTGGTCTTGGTCGAGCAGAGGCTTGTCGAGGTCGATGAAGGGCTTGTCGACATCGAGTACGGGCTTGTCGAGATCGACTGGCTTCTGCTCTGTCTTGAGTTGCTGTTTTTCGACCTCTGGCTCATGTAGTTGATGCCCACTCCTGAGTTTGATAGCTGCGACATGTCCGGTTTTCCCCTTAGGATTTGGTTCTGTTTGTCCAGGGAGCTGTCCGGAAGGTCGTGGGATCTGTGCAACGATTTGACCCATTTGGGTCTCTATTCCCCTTTTCCAGATGTCCAGTTCCCCAAATTTGGTAGTGATGTTTTGGAACTGGTTGTTGATGTTGCCCTGATTTCGGCGCATCTCCTCAAGGATCAGCTGTAGATCATCCTTCCTTTGGTCCCTTTCTGGATGTCCTGGAGCTCTGTAAGGAGGGGGATTCCTAGGGGGACCTTGGTTCCATTGCGGTTGATAAGGCCTTTGATCCCCCATATAGCGATTAGGACCCCCAGCATAAGCTGCCTCCTCATGTGTTTCTGCCATCCTGACTTGCTCTGTGTATGGGCACTCAGTAGTGGTGTGCCTCTGTGATCCGCATTCGATGCAAGGCTGGTTGACAGACAGGTATTTGACTTGCTTGAGGAGCTTGCGATTCTGATCTCTGTAGAACTGCTCCCTGACATCCGGGTCGATCTCTTTTGCTGGCTCATAGAGTGGCATAGATGGTGTTGGCCTGGCGTAGGAGTTCTCATCATGGTTCACAGTAGACCCATACTTGTTGTCATAAGTGGTGAGCTTCTCCAGCACACCCCATGCGTCACTTGGTGGCATCGTCAGATACTCATAGCGAGTATAATTGTTGTTTCTATCCTTAGTGACTTGATCGAGAGAGTTGAAGAAGATCTCCTGAATGATGTAGGGTGGCTGTCCATGAGTAGGGCAAGATCGCAGAAGTTCCTTGTAGCGCTCCCATACCTTTGCCAGCGGTTCCCCTTTTTGCTGTTTAAAGGCGGTGATTTTCTGGCGGAGAAGTGCTGTCTTGGCAGGTGGGAAGAATTTGTTGATAAATTATTGCTCTACTTGGGCCCATGTGGTTAGTGATTTTGGTTTCAGCCCCTCTAGCCACTTTAGTGCAGGTCCAGCGAGCGACCAGCGATAAGATTTCATCTTGACATATTCCAGAGTTGTACCTTCAACAAGAGTACGACACATATCATGAAAGTTAGTAATATGTTCAAGAGGACACTCATTAAATCTGCCATAAAAGGCATTATTTTTAAGCTCTATAAGAAATTGAGTGCGACTTTCAAAAGAGTTTTCAGGGATTAGAATCGCCGATTCAGGCACGATGAGAGTTGGATGCATATAATCCTCAACAGTGGTTGGATATTGGGCAAGCTCAGCATGTGCTTGTTCCCTTGCTGCCTTCTCAGCGGCGATAGCAGCATCTTTAGTGGCTAGTTCCCTGGTAAGCCTGGCAATCAGCTGCTCTTGTGTTTCAGCGGCCGCCATTGCTCTTTGTAGTCTAGCTCGGATGTGTAAAAGACGCTCTGGTTCGTCTAAGGCGTCAAACTCAGGTTGTTGACCAGAACGGCGCATACACCTGTAAAGTAACTCAAAGTAGATGTGAGATCTAACTACCTAAGGCGCGAATGATAGCTTCCCCGGCAACGGCGCCAATTTGAATTATATAGAAATATAATTCAAACCAGATTATGCCCACGCCAAATAAATACAAGACCTCCTCCTGATGTAGCAGCGGGAAGTCAGGATCGATCCACGAGGAAGCGTGTCAGCGGATCCTAGGCAGCGGAAAATCTCACGGAAGTCGACCACAGGGGTACTCGAGCTCGAAAAGGGGTAGTCGACAGAAGCTCGAACAGTCGACCACAGCAGCAGGTCCTCGGCACAGGTGGTCGATCTCGATAAGAGTCTACTCGAGGTCGAGTTGGCTCGTCGAGGTCGAGTTGGGTCTTCGTCGATTCCTGCACACTTAAGCAACAACGACTCTGGGTTGAGGATCAGTCTACTCGAGATCGACTAGAGGTAGTCGAGATCGAGTAAGGCAGGGGACAAAAACAAATGAAAATAAAGAGAAAATAAAGAACAAATGCTTTTAGGGTTTCGACTAAACTTAATGTAAAAAGACTTCCAAGATTGGGGTTTGCAACAACGATAACCAAACATGCATAAGGCAGGACCAAGCAGATAATCATGTGAATCGCATTAAAGGATAAGCTTTCGCCTTTTCCAACAATTAGACAACTTTCTCAAGAAACCCTAATTGTCTCTACCGATTTTATGTTTATAATCCAAGTTATTAGCATGGATCTCCATTAGATGGGCAATAAACACATCAACAAGTAGGAAAATGCTTAAAACATGATAAAGGTCGGATCTTTACCTCAATTATGCATGGCTATCATCGGGCTCGCCCCAACCCTAGAAGTGGGTGGACTACTCGCTCTTCATCGCAAACTCAGACATCATTGATTGAAAGAAAACAACTTGCATTAATATAAACCAAAGTTTACAACCGCTTGAAGATAATTCCGCTCTCGCTTCACAACTCCAATCGACCGCTCACTCTCTCTCTCTCTCTCCTACTACTTCTCCTACCGAAAATTGAATGAATAAAACTGAGCCCCATGGGCTTTATTTATAGCCTTCATTCCCTAGCTATTCTAGGAAAGAAGATATCTATCTATATCTAAAAAGCTTAAAAGATTAATAAAAGACATAAAGGAATTAAATCAACTAGGAAAAGATAAAACTAATTAAGGTAGGTCTTCACGTCTTGATAGATTTTGTCTTCCATGGATAGAATTTGATGGAATCGGATAGAATCTTCCGCCTTCGCGCCCAAGGAATCCCAAGTCTAGTCGGACAAGGCTCGTCGAGAAGCTTCTGGACACTGGTCTTAGTCGACCTCGAGTAAGGCTCGTCGACCTCGAGTAGAGTTCGTCGTCTCGGCTTGCTGATGCTCGATGTGGCTCGGACTTAGGCTCCTGGGCTCGTCGACCTCGACCACTCCTCGTCGATGTCGAGTAGGATGGGCTTGTCGACTGGGTCTGCTCGGGTAGGTCTACTCGGCAAGGCTCGGACAAGGACTCAGGCGCTCGTCGATCTCGACCAACCCTTGTCGAGATCGAGTAGGGTTCGTCGAAGATGGCTCTGGTGGTCTCGTCGAGGACTCCTCCTCGGACTTGCTCGGGGTGTCTTGTCGATCTCGACAAAGCTTAGTCGAGATCGAGTTGGGTTGTGTGCTCGGCTTCTCGTGCAGTTTCTCCTCGTCGACTCTGGGTGGTGGCGCTGGGCTTCGTCGACCTCGACCAGTGCTTGTCGAGATCGAGTAGGGTCCGGAGTCTGGGTGTCTGGCTCTCTCGACCATGGTCTGTCGACTAAGGCTGCTCGTCTATGTCGAGTAAGCCTACTCGAGATCGAGTAGCCTCGACTCTCAGGCTGGTTCCGCTGCTTTGACCTTGGACTTCTGTAGTGGTTTTCCGAGCTTTTCCGACCTTCTGTAGAATTGCTGTAAATGCCTCGATTTCTGCGAATTAAACAGAAACTGGTGTAGATTCCATAATTCGACAAATAAACATAAACTACATAGATTCTGTACTATCTAAGCCCAATTGAATGTAATATATACAGAAATCGATATAAAAAGTTACTGTAAAACATGGCAGATTCTGCTCACAACACCTGAAATAATCAAAAAAAGCATGTAGATTCCGACTCCAACAACAAAAAGAACAAATATGCAAATTATACTTACACCATGCATGATATGCTTCTTAACTAAGCTAAATGCAACCTATTCTGCCTACCTAAATGTGTGCTATCACATGTCATCAACTTACTTCCAACAACTATATTGGGGTGGAATACTCCTCTTGAGAGGCTATATGGTAAGCCTCCATTTTATGATCACTTGATGATTGTTGGTTGCTTAGCCTATGCATTAGCTAGAGGGCACCCTAAGGATAAGTTTGCTGATAAGGCACCGAAGTGTGTATTTTCGGGTTACCCTATTGGTCAAAATGCTTATAGGTTTTATGATTTGGTTAATCAGAAGGTGATTATTAGCAGGGATGTAGTATTCAAAGAGAGTGTTTTTCCTTTTCAAACCGATGATAGAAAGATCACAGTTGCTGATCAACCTCCATCTTTGCCTTTGGTGAATCCTTCTATTGATGCAACTGATAGCAGTTTTGATGTCTTTCCAGATGTGTCCATTGATGAGACATCACTTCATTTAGATTCTCATGATGATCATAAAGATATTGTCATTGAAGATTCACTTGGTGACTCTACTACTTCAGTGAATCCTAATGAGTATGTCACAGGTGATACATCATTGCTTTGCTCAACCTGCACTAAGGAGGTCTCTAAGACAAACTCATTTGCCTGCTCGCCTGCATGATTTCATCTTGCCAAACCTCCCTGCTTCTCAATCTCATTCTAAGTCATTTTTGGCAACTGAGATCTCTAATCACAACTTGTATTCTTTAGCTTATGTGGCTTCTCTGGCTCATGTTTTGGCTACACCAGAGCCTCAAACATATAAGCATGCTGCAACTGATCCTCAGTGGGTAGAGGCTATGAAGAAAGAACTCACTGCCTTGGAAAGCAACAACACTTGAGAGATCACTGATTTGCCTAAAGGACATGATGCAATTGGGTGTAAGTGTGTGTATAAAGTGAAGTTTAGACCAAATGGATCAGTTGAAAGGATAAATGCTCGTTTGGTTGCAAAGAGATACAACCAAATCAAGGGTAAGGATTATAATCATACATTTTCTCCTGTGGCCAAATTTACCACTGTGAGTGTTGTAAGCGGAATCTGCCATGTTTTACAGCAACTTTTATATCGATTTCTGTATACATTGCATTCATTTGGGCTAAGATAGTACATAACTTATGTAGTTTATGTTTATTTGCAAAATTATGGAATCTACACTAGTTTCTGTTTAATTCGCAGAAATCGAGGCGTTTTACAGCAATTCTACAGAAGTTCGGAAAAGCTCGGAAAACCACTACAGAAGTCCAACGTCAAAGCATCAGAACAAGTCTGAAAGTAAAGGCTACTCGATCTCGAGTAAGCCTACTCGAGATAGACGAGCCTGTCCGAGCAACCTTGGTCGAGCAGAGCCGATCAAGCAAGCCAGACCAACCCGGCTCCGGACCCTACTCGATCTTGAGGACCACTGGTCGAGATCAACGAAGCCCAGAAGCCATGTCCGGAGTCGACAAGGGGAGAGGCCGAGGACGACCAGGCGAGACTCGCTGCCAGCGACTCGACTCGCTGCAGCGGATCACTCGCTGCCGCGGAAGAGGCAACTCCCTGCCAGCGGAAGAGCCAACTCGCGGAAGCACCCAACTCGACCTTGAGGACCCTTTGTCGAGGTCGACGAGCCCCTGAGTCCAGATCCGGAGCCCATCGAGGAGAGTCACTCGAGAAGACCTAGTCGACAAGCCACCATACTCGAGGTCGACTAGGGCTTGTCGAGATCGACGAGCACCTGAGGCGCCTTGTCCGAGCCTTGTCGAGCACACCTACCCGAGGAGACCTTGTCGATGATCAATCCTACTCGACATCGAAGAGAGCTTGTCGAGGTCGACGAGAGCCCAGGAGCCCAAGTCCGAGCCACATCGAGCATCAGCAAGCCGAGACGACGAACTATACTCGAGGTCGACTAGACCAGTGTCCAGAAGCTTCTCGACTAAGCCTTGTCCGACTAGACTTGGGATTCCTTGGGCGCTAAGGCGGAATATTCTATCCGATTCCATCAAATTCTATCCATGGAAGACAAGATCTATCACATCATGAAGACTTACCTTAATTAGTTTTATCCTTTCCTTATAGATTTATTTCTTTAAACAATTTATTTATCCTTTCAAGTTTTAGATATAATTTTAGATAGAGATAGATATCTTCTTTCCTAGATTAGCTAGGGAATGAAGGCTATAAATAAAGCCCATGGGGCTCAGTTTTATTCATTCAATTTTAGAGAGAGACAAGTAGTTCCACAGAGACGGTTTAGGGAGTTTGAGGTTTTTAAGGTTTTGGCAGTTTGCGAAAGTTGATTGCCGGGATTGTAAAGGCTTTGAATTTAGTTTAATGCAAGTTGTTTTCTTTCAATCAATGATGTCTGAGTTTGCGATGAAGAGCGAGTAGTCCACCCACTTCTAGGGTTGGGGCGAGCCCGACGATAGCTATGCATATTTGAGGTAAAGATCCGACCTTTATCATGTTTTGAGCATTTTCCTACTTGTTGATATGTTTATTGCCCGCCTAATGGAGATCCATGCTAACAACTTGGATTATAAACATAAAATCGGTAGAGACAATTAGGGTTTCTTGAGAGAGTTGTCTAATTGTTGGAAAAGGCGAAAGCTTAGTCCTTTAATGCGATTTACATGATTATCTGTTTGGTCCTGCCTTATGCATGTTTGGTTATCGTTGTTGCAAACCCCAATCTTGGAAGTCCTTTTACATTCAGTTTAGTCGAAACCCTAAAAGAATTTGTTCTTTATTTTCTTTATTTTTATTCGTCTTTCGTCCCCTGTCTACTCGATCTCGACCAGCTGTGGTCGACCTCGAGTTACTGATTCTCGATCTAGCATCGCTGTAGCTTACTCGTGCAGGCCCTCGACCAAGACCAACTCGACATCGACCAGGCCTTACTCGATATTGAGTAGACCTTTGTCGACATCGACCACCCTTTGCCGAGAGCTTCTGTCCTGTTCGACTGTCCGAGCTTCTGTCGACTACCTTAATCGAGCTCGAGTACCACTGTTGTCGACTGATGTCCGTGAGATTTTCCGCTGCCTAGGATCCGCTGACATGCTTCCTCGTGGATCGATCCTGACTTCCCGCTGCTGCATCAGGAGGAGGTCCTGTAATTATTTGGCGTGGGCATAATCTGGTTTGAATTATATTTCTATATTTCATACTCGATTTCCTCCTACAACAAATTGGCGCCGTTGCCGGGGAAGCTATCATTCGCGCCTTAGGTAGTCAGTTCTCACGTTCTCTTTGAGTTACTTTACAGGTGTATGCGCCGTTCTGGTCAACAACCTGAGTTTGACGCCTTAGACGAACCAGAGCGTCTCCTACACATCCGAGCTAGACTACAAAGAGCAATGGCGGCCGCTGAAACACAAGAACAGCTGATTGCCAGGCTTACCAGGGAACTAGCCACTAAAGATGCTGCTATCGCCGCTGTGAAAGACGCAAGGGAACAAGCACAGGTTGAGCTTGCCCGATATCCAACCACTGCTGAGGATTATATGCATCCGACTCTCATCGTGCCTGAATCGGCGATTCTAATCCCTGAAAACTCTTTTGAAATTCGCACTCAATTTCTTATAGAGCTTAAAAATAATGCCTTTTATGGCAGATTTAATGAGTGTCCTCTTGAACATATTAGTAACTTTCATGATATGTGTCGTACTCTTGCTGAAGGTACAACTCTGGAATATGTCAAGATGAAAGCTTTCCGCTGGTCGCTGGCTAGACCTGCACTGAAGTGGCTAGAAGGGCTGAAACCAAGATCACTGACCACATGGGCCCAAGTAGAGCAAGAGTTCCTCAACAAATTCTTCCCACTTGCTAAGACAGCACTTCTCCGCCAGAAAATCACCGCCTTTAAACAGCAAAAAGGGGAACCGCTGGCAAAGGCATGGGAGCGCTACAAGGAACTTCTGCGATCTTGCCCTACTCATGGATAGCCACCCTACATCATTCAAGAGATCTCCTTCAACTCTCTTGATCAAGTCACTAAGGACAGAATCAACAACTATACTCGCTATGAGTATCTGACGATGCCGCCAAGTGACGCATGGGGTGTGCTAGAGAAGCTCACTACCTACGACAACAAGTATGGGTCTACTGTGAACTATGAGGAGAACCCATACGCCAGGCCAGCACCATCTATGCCACTCTATGAGCCAGCAAAGGAGATCGACCCGGATGTCAGGGAGCAGTTCTACAGAGATCAGAATCGCAAGCTCCTCAAGCAAGTCAAATACCTGTCTGTCAACCAGCCTTGCATCGAATGCGGATCACAGAGGCACACCACTACTGAGTGCCCGCACACAGAGCAAGTCAGGATGGCAGAAACACATGAGGAGGCAGCATATGCTGGGGTCCCAATCGCTATATGGGGGATCAAAGGCCTTATCAACCACAATGGAACCAAGGTCCTCCTAGGAATCCCCCACCCTACAGAGCTTCAGGACATCCAGAAAGGGATCAAAGGAAGGATGATCTACAGCTGATCCTTGAGGAGATGCGCCGGAATCAGGGCAACATCAACAACCAGTTCCAGAACATCACCACCAAATTTGGGGAACTGGACATCTGGAAAAGGGGAATAGAGACCCAGATGGGTCAAATCGCTGCGCAGTTCCCACGACCGTTCGGACAGCTCCCTGGGCAGACAGAACCAAATCCTAAAGGGAAAACCGGATATGTCGCAGCTATCAAACTCAGGAGTGGGCATCAACTAAACGAGCCAGAGGTCGGAAAACAGCAACTCGAGACAGAGCAGAAGCCAGTCAATCTCGACAAGCCCGTACTCGATGTCGACAAGCCCTTTGTCGACCTCGACAAGCCTCTGCTCGACCAAGACCAGGAGCAGAGCTCGGAATCCGCTGCGCAGACCAGCAACCCGAGGTCGACCACCCTCGTCGATGTCGACAAACCCCTTGTCGATCTTGACAAGCCTCTGGTCGAGGTCGACGAGCAACAATCCAAGATCGACGACTCGGCGGCTTCTCCGACGGCTGATCTGGCTTCGAAACAGAAAAAGCCACTTCCTTTCCCTTCTAAATCTCTTAAAGATCCCACTGTAGGGAGATTCAATAGATTTGTTAATATGTTGCAAGAGCTAAACTTTTCTATTCCTTTTACAGAAGCCCTACAAGAGATGCCTGGATATGTCAAATTTCTGAAGGATATCCTGAGCAAGAAGCGATCCATCTCAGAGATCGCAGGCGAATGCAAAGTACTCCACTTCCCTGAAAAGAGGCCTGACCCAGGTAAGTTTTCTGTTACTGTGGGTTTTGGACAATATAAATATGATTCTCTATGCGATTTAGGAGCAAGTGTGAGCATTATGCCTTTATCAATCTGGCGGAAAGTAAAAATAGGATGCATAGAACCTGTGGATGCTAAATTATACATGGCAAATAATACAGTAGTCATCCCTACGGGAATAGTTGAAAATGTCCCAGTCCAGGTTGGTAAATTCTTTGTTCCAGCTGATTTCCTTATTATTGATTGTGCTGAAGATCCTACTAGCCCTATTATTCTTGGTAGACCTTTCTTAGCTACTACAGATGCCAGGATTAGTGTTAAGAATCGATCGCTCACCTTCACCATAGGCGATGAGGTTTTGGATTTCTCTTTTGGCCCTGCAAAAGAGGAGATTTCTTGGCTGGAGGTGAAAAGCATCAGCATCAACGGGACTAAGCAAACAGCGAAGGAGGGAGCGAAGACTGTACTCGAGATCCACAAGCCCTCGTCGATCTCGACAAGCACTGTACTCAACCTCGACGAGTCTTCGTCGACCTCGACCACCTCTGCTAAGCCTGAGACTTGCCAGGAGCCTAAGTATGGGGTCCCTGTACTCAACCTCGACCACCAGTACTCGACATCGAGTATCCCCAAGCCCAAAAATTTCTGTTTTGGGTCCGAACAGGTAAGTGCAGGTATGAATTCTACTCCCCCTCGGTCCATAAATAAAAATTTTAATAATTTAAGAGGAAATAATACACCGTGGCGAGAGAACTTGCAGAAACTGAGGGCTACAAAGAAGAAAAAGAAAGAGAAAGGAGATGATGCAAGCAACCACCTATCAGCTGAGCTTGCATACTACCAGCAGGACCTAGATGATCCAGGAGAAGGGCCAAACATGAGCGGGCCTTACAATAATGGTCCTTGAGAGCAAACGGAGAAGTCGGCCTAGTGACTCTAAAATCTAGAGCATGTATAAAGACTTTATGAACTTTTGGGACTTTTATTTGGTTTTGCTTTTAGGTTTTTGGTTTTGTTTTTGGTTTTATGTCTTTTCTAAAGAACTTTATATGGATAGTCTTGTTTTTGGTATGGAATCTAACAATTGTAGGTCGGCAAGCATATAAGGATCGCGAAAAGTGGAGAAAGAAGTCCCTGAAAAACTAGTCAGAATCGACGAAGGCCAAGTCGACGACGACGAGGAGGAGCCAGGAGCTACTCGACCTCGAGTAGGCCAACTCGACATCGACAAGCCACCAGAGCTCCTCGACTTCGAAAACCACCAGACGCAGACGAGGCTACTCGAGATCGAGTACACCGTACTCGAGATCGACAAGCATCTCTACTCGACCTACGCAGTTTTGTCCTCCTCGACATGATCCTGTGAGTTCCTTCCTTTACTCTTGTTTTATTTAATTTTATACAGTGAGGACACTGTAATGTTTAAGTATGGGGTGGGGGAAGGGCTTACATTATGCATATTTGATTTATTTGATCATATTTGATATTTATATGCATTATTACTTGGAATTGCTACATGGCTATTTTGGAATACATTATTTAATTTATATGCTTATATGCATGTTTTCCAAAGTTTTGAAAAATGACCCCCATTGAAATTTTTGAATAATGTCATGGAAGCTTATATTGAACTCAACGATGCAAAATTGGATTCATTAGAGATATAGCATGAAATTGCCTAGTAAGGGAAGTCACAATGAAGTGCATATTTTGATTAAAACCATGAAAGGAGGTAAAATTTGAAGTTGCTTTTGACATGTTGCATGATAAAATGATTGAGGACTTTATATTTCCATATAATGCTCATTGTTATAATTCCTAGCCTTACCTATGCTTATGCATCACAAAAGCCATATTATGGCTTATTTCAAATATTGCTCCACGTGATCTAAATATTTGCCATTCTTTACCTTATCCGGGGATTATGTTGAGAATGATGTTACATTATGGAGATTGTTATATGGTTGATTGTGTTGTTATCATATTTGGAGTGTGGAAAGAAATTGTTTGAAATATATGGAAAATTTAATGAGTGAAAGAAAATCCAATCACCTCAGGAGACAAAGGTAGATTGACCCTGCTCTCTAAGATAATAGTTTGGAGAGATGGGACACATTGTGAGGAGTCCGACGCACTAAGTATCCGGGGCCATTCATGACACCCATGTTTGCGACTCGCGAGAAGGCAGTGCTGAGGTTAAAGAGCTAAAAGCATTATTATTGAGAAAAGCAATATGAAAGGTGATGAATTATATGGAGAAAGAATGTGGAATGAAACTCAAGTTTGGAAATGATCCATTTCCCCGGATCAAAAGCACCACATTGCCAAAAATTGCCCACCTTTTAGCCTTTTACCAATCTACTCCTTCATGAGTTTAAATTAAAGTCTTCTTGATTATCAATGCTTTGTCACATAAAAAAAATTGTTTATGCATAACCCTTCTTTTATGAGTAGACGTTGCTTTTACCTATTTGCACATGCATGAATCTGTGGCACTAGTACCTTTTCGAGGATGGTAATTGATTGCAGGGACATATAAGAATGAATCTAAGATGTTGAGAGTTTTGATTTCTTCCCCTGAATGACAAATAAAAGTATTGCTTGAGGACAAGCAAGCTTAAGTATGGGGTGTTTGTTGTAAGCGGAATCTGTCATGTTTTACAGCAACTTTTATATCGATTTTTGTATACATTGCATTCATTTGGGCTAAGATAGTACAGAACTTATGTAGTTTATGTTTATTTGCAAAATTATGGAATCTACACTAGTTTCTGTTTAATTCGCAGAAATCGAGGTGTTTTACAGCAATTCTACAGAAGGTCGGAAAAGCTCGGAAAACCACTACAGAAGTCCAAGGTCAAAGCAGCGGAACAAGTCTGAAAGTAAAGGCTACTCGATCTCGAGTAAGCCTACTCGACATAGACGAGCCTACTCGACATAGACGAGCCTGTCCGAGCAACCTTGGTCGAGCAGAGCCGATCGAGCAAGCCAGACCAACCCGGCTCCGGACCCTACTCGATCTCGAGGACCACTGGTCGAGATTGACGAAGCCCAGAAGCCATGTCCGGAGTCGACAAGGGGAGAGGCCGAGGACGACCAGGCGAGACTCGCTGCCAGCGACTCGACTCGCTGCAGCGGATCACTCGCTGCCAGCGGAAGAGCCAACTCGCGGAAGCACCCAACTCGACCTTGAGGACCCTTTGTCGAGGTCGACGAGCCCCTGAGTCCAGATCCGGAGCCCATCGAGGAGAGTCACTCGAGAAGACCTAGTCGACAAGCCACCTTACTCGAGGTCGACTAGGGCTTGTCGAGATCGACGAGCACCTGGGGCGCCTTGTCCGAGCCTTGTCGAGCACACCTACCCGAGGAGACCTTGTCGATGATCAATCCTACTCGACATCGAAGAGAGCTTGTCGAGGTCGACGAGAGCCCAGGAGCCCAAGTCCGAGCCACATCGAGCATCAGCAAGCCGAGACGACGAACTCTACTCGAGGTCGACTAAACCAGTGTCCAGAAGCTTCTCGACTAAGCCTTGTCCGACTAGACTTGGGATTCCTTGGGCGCGAAGGCGGAATATTCTATCCGATTCCATCAAATTCTATCCATGGAAGACAAGATCTATCACATCATGAAGACTTACCTTAATTAGTTTTATCCTTTCCTTATAGATTTATTTCTTTAAACAATTTATTTATCCTTTCAAGTTTTAGATATAATTTTAGATAGAGATAGATATCTTCTTTCCTAGATTAGCTAGGGAATGAAGGCTATAAATAAAGCCCATGGGGCTCAGTTTTATTCATTCAATTTCAGAGAGAGACAGATAGTTCCACAGAGACGGTTTAGGGAGTTTGAGGTTTTTAAGGTTTTGGCAGTTTGCGAAAGTTGATTGCCGGGATTGTAAAAGCTTTGAATTTAGTTTAATGCAAGTTGTTTTCTTTCAATCAATGATGTCTGAGTTTGCGATGAAGAGCGAGTAGTCCACCCACTTCTAGGGTTGGGGCGAGCCCGACGATAGCTATGCAAATTTGAGGTAAAGATCCGACCTTTATCATGTTTTGAGCATTTTCCTACTTGTTGATATGTTTATTGCCCACCTAATGGAGATCCATGCTAACAACTTGGATTATAAACATAAAATCGGTAGAGACAATTAGGGTTTCTTGAGAGAGTTGTCTAATTGTTGGAAAAGGCGAAAACTTAGTCCTTTAATGCGATTTACATGATTATCTGTTTGGTCCTGCCTTATGCATGTTTGGTTATCGTTGTTGCAAACCCCAATCTTGGAAGTCCTTTTACATTCAGTTTAGTCGAAACCCTAAAAGCATTTGTTCTTTATTTTCTTTATTTTTATTCGTCTTTCGTCCCATGTCTACTCGATCTCGACCAGCTGTAGTCGACCTCGAGTTACTGATTCTCGATCTAGCATCGTTGTAGCTTACTCGTGCAGGCCCTCGACCAAGACCAACTCGACATCGACCAGGCCTTACTCGATATTGAGTAGACCTTTGTCGACATCGACCACCCTTTGCCGAGAGCTTCTGCCCTGTTCGACTGTCCGAGCTTCTGTCGACTACCTTAGTCGAGCTCGAGTACCACTGTTGTCGACTGATGTCCTTGAGATTTTCCGCTGCCTAGGATCCGCTGACACGCTTCCTCGTGGATCGATCCTGACTTCCCGCTGCTGCATCAGGAGGAGGTCTTGTAATTATTTGGCGTGGGCATAATCTGGTTTGAATTATATTTCTATATTTCATACTCGATTTCCTCCTACAACAGTGAGGTTGTTGCTGGCATTGGCTACTCTTAGACAGTGGCTTCTACACCAATTAGACGTGAATAATGCATTTTTTCATGGCTTCTTGGATGAGAAGGCCGGTATACATGAAGATACCTTAAAGGATATGATTCAGCTAAACATCCTAAGGTTTGCTGTGTAAGGAGATCTTTGTATGGTATAAAACAAGCTTCTAGACAGTGGAACGTTGAGTTGTGTCGTGTCTTGATGAAATTGGGTTTGTTCAATCCACTTATGACTACAACTCTTTTACTAAACTCATCTCAACTGTTTTAGTGGTGGTATTGGTCTATGTGGACGATTTGTTGGTGTCAGGGGATAGCATTGAAGAGATCAATGCTTTGAAACAGGCTCTGCACAAGGTTTATACAATAAAAGATCTTGGGGAGGCCAGGTATTTTCTGGGTTTGGAAATCTCAAGATCTGTTCATGGTACCATTTTTAATCAGAGGAAATATGTCAAAGATATTCTTGAAGACACTCAAATGGTGGATTGCAAGAGTGATTCCTTTCCTTTACAGAGAGGTTTGAACCTCTCCATTGATGATGGTGAATTGCTCAATGATGCTGAGAAGTATAAAAGATTAGTTGGTCGTCTCTTGTTTTTGAACATGACTCGGCCTGACATCTCTTTTGATGTCCAACATCTGAGTCAATTCACGGCGTCTCAAAGGATTCCTCACTGGCAAGCTGCACTCCATGTTGTTCGTTACTTACATGGAACTCCTGATCTGGGACTCATGTTTCCAACCAACAATTATATGGATTTCACTGCCTTTTGTGACGCAGATTGGGGGAATTGTGTATTCAGTGGGAGGTCTATCACTAGTTTTTGTGTTTTCCTTGGTAAGGTCTTGTCTCATGGAAGACTAACAAGCAAACCACGGTTTCAAAATCTTCAGCAGAGGCAGAATATCACAGTATGTCTAAAACTGCAGGGGAATTTGTTTGGTTGGATTCCTTATCTTCGAACTTGAAGTGTGTGATTCCCAAACCCATTCCCCTTCATTGTGACAGTAAATCAACAATCCACATTGCTGAAAACTCAGCGTTTCATAAGCGCACGAAGCACTTAAAACTGGATTGTCACTATGTCAGAGAGCAGGTTTCTTGACTCCTTGTCATGATCGTACTCAGCATCAGCTAGCAGATGTTTTTACCAAACCTTTGGGGGAGGTACAACATCGTTTTTTTGTGTCCAAGTTAGGCTTAGTCTCATCACCTAGTCTAACTAGAGAGGGGGATATAGAATTATAAGAAATCTGATCATCAAATGTATGATGTATAGAAGGGCCAATATTGTAAATTTGTATGCTTGTGCAGCTGTATAAATAACTCTCTCTGTACACCTTTGGATGGTTGAATGAATATAACAGAATCAAGATTCTCCTAACTACTTTCTTCTTCCTCCGTCTGCTTTCTTCGGTTCTCCTCTCATAGAGTTCTGTGTGTGAATCAAGGAGATTGCACACGTTTTCATATTACCATCAGAGCACAATCGAATTTATTATCGATATGAAACGCACATGACAAACACCGACGATTGGACATAACAAATGTGATAAGCAAGTGGCGCTCACAGTGGAAGTTCTTCTTGCTTTTCATGGTATTGTCGCAGCAAAAACATTAGATATCACCATAATTAACTAATTAAAATCGAATAAGACAATTTTACTGTCATTAATTAATGCCCTGTAAGAGAAATGGAAATATCCTTGAAAAATTAAAATGATAATTTCGGTTCATTACACAACTTAATTATATTTGAAGCTCGCAACTTTTTTTTAATGACCACTATTATCATTAATGCCCTAAAAGGAAGGAAATGTCCTGAAAAAAATATAATCAGCCTAGTTTTCCAAATGAACTCCCCCTCCCCCCCCCCCCTTCTTCTTTCACCAAATATTGTTAGAAAATTTTTGTCAAACATGCACTTTTTTTTTTGTGGATAAATTGGTGAATTGTCCATGGTTTGGGACAAATTAGTGGAGTGTCCACCTTAAATACATAATTTCTTCCCCAATTCCTCTTTCATCATCGATCATTCCTCCCGGCTACTGTTCGCCCAATTCCTCTTCTGTTCATCATCGCTCATAGTCTCCGATGCACCAGATCTCGCTCCTTCCTGGCTCCTCCGATCTCTCTTCCTCTAGCCACCAGATCCACTGAGATTCGATGCCACCTCCGATTCGAGATCCGAGATCTCGAAATCGATCTAGATCCCGCGGCCACCAGATTGCTCCGGCGCCGGATTGGAGGTTTCGATCTCGATCTATGGTGGCGAGATCTCGATCGATCTATAGAAGAGAGATCGAGCCAAATCGAGGGAGCATGGCGCCGGAGCTGTTGTCTGGTGGCGAGCGAGCGGCGGAGCAAGCGCCGGATGCCGGAGCGAGCGGGATGCCGGCGCGGATCTGATTCCAGATTGGGGGAGGTTGAGGATGAATTTTTTATTAAATTACAAAACTGACCCCGTAAATATGGGAATTACAGAAAAAATCTATATTTTATTACAAAAATCACCCTATAAAGATGAGAAATTAAAAAAAAAACTATCTATATTTTACTATGTGATCCATAATCTATATTTTTGCACAACAGAATGTTATAGTTGCACAACGTATGGTTATATTTTTACATCGTACTCTTATATTTGCACGACAAAATGTAAAAAAAATCAAATAAAATAAAAACTAGACTTAGGTCATATTTGCACAGCTTACGATTAAATTTGCACAACATACTCTTATATTTGCACGACAAAATGTTTTAAAAAAAAAATCTAGACTAGGGTCATATTTGCCCAACTCACGGTTATATTTGTACAACGTACTCTTATATTTGCACGACAAAATGTTAAAACAATTTTTTTTTTAAAAAAAAAAAAAACTAGACTTGGGTCATATTTGCACAACTTACGGTTATATTTGCACATCGTACTCTTTTATTTGGACAACGTACTCTTATATTTGCATGACAAAATGTAAAAAAAATATTAAAAAAAACTAGACTTAGGTCATATTTGCTCAACATATGGTTATATTTGCACATCGTACTCTTATATATATTTGCACGACAGAATGTTAAATTTTTTTTTTTTAAAAAAAAAACTAGACTTGGGTCATATTTGCTCAACATACGGTTATATTTGCACATCGTACTCTTATATTTGCACGACAAAATGAAAAAAAAAAACCTAGACTTGGGTCATATTTGCACAGCTTGCGGTTATATTTGCTCAACATACGGTTATTTTTGCACATGCACATCGTACTCTTATATTTCCACGACAAAATGAAAAAAAAAAAACTAGACTTGGGTCATATTTGCCCAGCTTGCGGTTATATTTGCTCAACATACGGTTATTTTTGCACATGCACAACATACTCTTATTTTTGCACGACAAAATGTAAAAAAAAACTAGACTTGAGTCTTATTTGCTCAACATGTGGTTATTTTTGCACATGCTCTACTCTTATTTTTGCACGACAAGATGTTAAAAATAATAATAATAATGAAACAAAAGTTAGACTATAGGCAAGATGATAAAATTGCTATGGGCAACATGTGGACGTTTCACCAATTTGTCCCAAAATGTGGACGTTTAACCAATTAGCAATGATCTAAAAGGCGCTAGGTGGGCGGTGGGTGGCTGCCTAGTGCTTAGGCGGCTAGGCGGATGCCCAGGCGGCGCCTAGGCGGACTTAGAACAAATTTGATTATTTCCTAAATTTTGACGAATAAGACTTGCCAATAATTCATATAATTTAATAATAATCCATAATATCACTGATAAACCCAAATTTGCGATTCTTAACTAACACTAAAGTAAATAAATGCAAAAATACATGCTTGACTAACAACTCTAAACCTCTTGAAATCCAAAACTATAGGTTCGACTAAAAAACAAATACATCCCGACTCGGTGGATAAAAAAACTAAGGCAACTGTTCACATGCTAAAAGCTCAAATTGAATAACCGTTGGACTATGCGTGACTAGGCGGTGCCTAGGTGAGCCCAAGCGGGGTCTAGGCGACGCCTAGGTAGGGTCTAGGTGGTGCCTATGCGAGATTAGGCGGTGCCTAAACGGATTTCCGCTTAGAGGACCGCCTAGCAGAAATAGGTAGTCAAGTGTGGACTACATACAACCACTCAAGCTCTAACAGAAATAGGTAGTCCTACCCACTCTACCTGTAAAATTCTCTTCTCCTATCTTTCCTTCAATATCCCTCCTCAAGCCGGGGAGATATATGAGATGAGAGATACATTCCCAGCTTGTGAAGAAGATAATCCTAGTGAGCTGATGGAATGATCTTGGTACGTAAGAATGTCAGCAACTTGTTCAAATATGGGAGTGTGATGCAACTCAAGGAGACCATCAAGGACCTTTTGGCCTGTAAAATGACAATCTATTTCCACATGCTTCGTGCGTTCATGGAAAACAGGATTGCGAGCAATTTGGATTGCTGATTTGTTGTCAAAGTGAAGCTGCACAGGAGTGGTGGGATTAATTCCAAGATCAGTAAGAAGACGTACAAGCCAAGTGATTTCAACGGCTATATGTGCCATAGCTCGATATTCAGCTTCAGCTGAGCTACGAGATACCTGTTGTTGCAGGAGTAAATCGAGTATTGAAATAAATATGAAATATAGATCAGACTTACTTCCCTGTCTCAGCAAATAAATACAAGACTTCCTCCCGTTGTAGTAAGAGAATAGTCAGGATCGAATCCACGAGGAAGCACGTCAGCAGTTCTCAGGTAGCTGTAAATTCTCACAGACACGGCAGCAGAAAGGACAGAAACAAAGAAAAGACAAACAAAAGCAGAAAAACAAAAGCAAAGAACAAAGCAAAACAGAAAATAACAGCAAAGGGAAAGGGTTCGTCGATCTCGACAAGCTCCTACTCGAGATCGAAAACAGTAAGCAAAGACAGCAACTTTCAGAAAACGAAACAGGCAACTCGACTAAGACAAGCTACTCGATCTCGACTACCACTACTCGAGATCGACAAGAAAATGCAAAGACAGAAACTTGAAAATCGATGACAGAAGCAGAAAACCAACTCGACCTAGACTGGCCGTACTCGAGATCGACAAAGCACTACTCGATCTCGACAAAGCTTCCTCTAGGTCGACTAAAGAAACTTAAGTTTGCAGAATTTCGAACAAAACTCAGAATTTGACAGAAATTAACTTCAATATATTAAAAGACTTCCAAAGCCAGGGTTTCAACACCACAACGATAACCATGCAAAGTGACACATAAAGGCATAAAAGATCATGCTTTCCATCAAATAACTTTCGTCATTAACAAATAGGCATATAGAGGCTTTCGCATAAACCCTAATTGTTACTAACCCTTTTTCACATAATTAATCCAAGTTGCATTAAGATCACTTTCGCTTCAATAACACAAACAAGGATCACCTTCAACTCTCGCAAAAGAATCATGCTCATAGGGATAGAAGATGAATCGCACAAAAGATCTGATCTTTATCGCATCGCCTCACATGGCCACCGTCGGGCTCACCCTAGCTCCAGAAGTGGGTGGACTACTCACGCCTCATTGCAATAACAGACATTGATGTATAAAAAGAAACTTGCATTAAAACTAAATTCAAAAGCCTTTACAATCCTGGCAATCAACTTTCGCAGAAAGCCAAAAACCCTAAAAACCTTAGAACTCCTAAACTTCTCTGTGGAACTAACTAATTGTCTCCGAAATTGAATTGTGATATGGAATGAATAAAACTGAGCCCCCTAGGGCCTTATTTATAGTCTTCTTTCCCTAGCTAATCTAGGAAAGAAATATCTATCTCTATCTAAAATTATATCTAAATTGCTAAAAGATAAATAAATTATTTTATGGAAATAAATCAAAAAGGAAAAGATAATTCTAAAGTGGGTAAGTCTTCATGATGTTGATAGATCTTGTCTCCCATGGATAGAACTTGATAGATCGGGATAGAATCGACTTCCTTCGGCCCCAAGGAATCCCAATTCTAGTCGGATTGTTCTTCGTCAAGAAGCTGCTGGAAACTGGTCTACTCGACCTCGACGAAGGCTCGTCTACCTCGAGTAGGGTGGTTCGTCGACTGGGCTCCTCGGCTAGATCTTGCTCGATGTGGCTCGGACTTGGTTCACAGTGCTCGTCGACCTCGACAAAGCCTTGTCGACCTCGAGTAGGTTTGATCGTCGACTAGGTCTCCTCGAGTGGCTCTACTCGGCAAGGCTCGGACAAGGCTCCTGGGCGTCGTCGACTTCGACAAGGCTCATCGACATCGAGTTGGGTTCTTCCTTTCCGCTTCCGCGAGTTGCCTCTTCCGCTGGCAGCGAGTTTTTCCGCAGCAGCGAGCGGTCCGCTGCAGCGAGTCGAGTCGCTGGCAGCGAGTGCCGCCTGGTCGTCCTCGGCTCCGTCCTCGGCTTGTCGACCAGCTCTTCTTCTCTTCAACCCCGGGCGTGGCGCTGAGGTGTCGTCGATCTCGACTAGTGGTCCTCGAGATCGAGTAGGGCTCCGGAGCTGGGTTGGTCTGGCTCTCGACATTGCTCCTAGTCGACAAGGCCTGTGCTCGGACATGCTCGTCTAGGTCGAGTAAGGTCTACTCGAGATCGAGTAGGGTGGTTCCTTGGCTTGATTCGACTGGTTCCATTGCTGTTTTGACCTTGGACTTCTGTAGCTGTTTTCCGAGTATTTTCCAACCTTCTGTAGAATTGCTGTAAAATGCCTCGATTTCTGCGAATTAAACAGAAACTGGTGTGTAGATTCCATAATTTGGCAAATAAACATAAACTACATAGGTTCTGTATTATCTAAGCCTAAATGAATGCAATGTATACAGAAATCGATATAAAAGTTACTGTAAAACATGGCAGATTCAGCTTAAAACAATACCACGGGTTGTTTCTTCGATTTCCAACTAAAGGGAGAAGAACCAAGCAATATAACATAACCACCAACAGATCTCCTAGAGAAAGGACAAGCTGCCCAATCTAAATCTGTGTAAGCATGGAGAGTGGGTTGATCATGACCCTGAGCAAAATCCCCCGACCTACAGTTGCACAAACATAACTAAGAGTGTGAATGAGGGCTTTCATATGGGAAGCACATGGTTGTTGCATGAACTGGCTCAAAGTCTGTACTGCAAAGTTAAGATTAGGCCTGGAGTTTGCCAAAAAATTGAGCTTCCCAACAAGACACCGATATATAAAGGCTTCACTATCTTCCATGACTTCACTGTCATTTGGTCTCAATTTCAATTGGAACGAACTTCAGTGTGTATAGACTGAGAAGAAAGAGCTAAATCTCGACTGTCCAAGTCCACAAGATAGAGACCTCTAGCTTCATGACCAAGAACCAATGGATCTTTCATCAAAGGGCCCTGGATCAAGCATTTGGTTGGTGTGAAAAGAATGTTAGTTTGCAATTATGCTGTCAATTTTCTTATAGAAAGAAGGTTGAACTGAAAATGAGGAACATGAAGGACATTATGAAGATGAATAGTAGATGAAAGATGAATAGATCTAGTATGTGTAATAGGTACCCGGTTTCCATTTGGCATGGTAATGAAACATGATACGGTCAAAGGTTTAACATTCGTGAGAAAGGTTAAATGAGGAGTGATGTGGTCTGGGGCTCTGCTATCTAAGATCCAATTAGAATTAAGACTTGAAGAATGAAAACAATAGCAATTACATGCAAATGTAGTGTTGGCAAAGACCTCTCTTCCTTCTATCTTTTCCTCACTTTTGTACGTGATCAGCAGAGAGAACATTTTCTGGCACTGAGCAGGAGTCAGGTTAGTTGGAAGAGATGAACTGATGCTCGAAGATCCATCAGAAGAGGCATTGTGAGCTTGTCCCCTTGATTCACCAGATTATGGATATCCATAGATTTTATAATATCTATCAATGGTATGGTTTGTAAGACCACAATGATCACACAGTAAGCCTCCTCTTCCTCGACCCGTACCTCTTCCACCATAATCTCCTCTATTACTTCCTCTACCAGGATCTCCTCTCCTAGAAAACGAACCTCTGCCATAATTGTTGTAATTGCCATTGTAATTGCCACCTCTACTTGTCGAATCACCTCTTCCTCTTCCTTGATTCTGAAAGTCTCCTCGTCCTCTACAATAACCTCCTCCTCCTCCTCCTGCTGCAAATGCAGCGCCATCACCAAATTGACCTTGCTTAGATTCTACATATTTAGTCTCTCTTTGCTCTTCCTCTTGTGTCACCATATGGTACACTTGATTAATATCAGGAAAAGGCTTCATCCACAATATACTACCACGAACACCATTGAATGACCCATTCTATCCCATCAAGAACTGCATTACTTGCTGTTCTTGGATGAATTGATGAAGTAAAGCCATAGATTGACCACAATCACACGCTGCTAATTCAACCAGATTTGTGTACTCATCCCATAGCTTTCTCAATTTTCCATAGAGGACTGAAACTGACATATTACCTTGCAAAATCGAAGCTGATTCCCTCTGAACCTAAAAGATTCTCGTGCGATTCGAGTGAGCAAATCTCATGTTCAGCTCATCCGAAATCTCCTTCGCTGATTTGCGATAAAGAATCTGCTCTGCTATATTCTTCTCAACTGCAAGATCAAGGAAACCATCATCGCATTGCATCTTTCCCAGTGATGATACATCGGTGAAGAGGCATCTAGTTTGTTGCACGATCCGGTGACGAATCCTAGTTTATTCTTCGCAAAGAGCGAAACTTCCACTGATCATTTCCAATGACCTAAGTTGTGCTCATTCAACAAGTTTGTGGACAACACATACGACGAATGATCTGAGTGATGAAGATACAATTGATCCATTTGATCAATCGTAATCGAACCTATGTTTACTTGATTCTCCATGGTGGCTCTGATACCATGAAATAATATGTGCAACAGATTATAAGCAAAAGAATGAGGAAGTCAACCTGAGTTATTGGAGAGAGAGAGAGAGAGAGAGAGAGAGAGAGAGAGAGAGTGTGTTTGTTCTTCATTGATTGTGTGTAAAAAATGTATTGTGTACAGATTGGTTACATCACATTCTATATATAGACAAGTGTGGACTACTTACACCCACAAGTAGTCCATAAGTGTATGGGGTTCAGTTGTAGTATATCAAGTGTCGTATCCACAAGGACTATGTGGTATTGATTATCAATTCAAACTAATTTAACTAAGTCAAAAAAATAAAGGCGAAATGTTTATATGGATGGAGAAAGTAACCAACTCATGAGAAACAACTATGCAAAAATAGGTATTAAACAATGGATACGAGGCAAATCTAGGGTAAGGATCACCACAACGATGATTTAGTAGATTAATATCGATATTCGTGTCACCTTGTCTGACTTTGTTGAAGGTAGGTTATCTAAGGTAATCGCGAATCTCCTTTCGGTTTTCAACGCGAATGTGTCTAAATTGGTTAACAATCTCCTTTCGGTATCAAGCAACCAATTTAGACCCATTAAGTTCTTAGAATTCAAGGTGATAATCAAATTAACGTCGCCTTTCGATTTCGATCATTATCAAAATCACCTAAAATGTCTATGACAACCTATGAATCCTCAAGAAGTTCAATTTCACTTTCGATCAATTAAACTTTGGGTTCAATCCTATGGTTCTGATGGATCCAATAGCCTTTCGACCTAAATTCCCCACATAATTATAATTTAGGGTTTTTGTCTTTCGATTTCAAACCCTAAATCAATTCTTACCAATTTTCATCAATTAGAGCTAGCGCAATAGGATTAAATCTAACAAAAATCAGACAAACGAATATCAATCTCAACACTACCAAATCATAGTTTCGATCACCCAAACCCTAGAACGAAGAAATCAATCAAACATAATATAATAAGCAATGAAATAGATTATAGACAGAAATAAATCAAAGCTTAGAATAGAATGCGAACCGAAATTTTCGTTCTCGATCCAAAGTTTAATACGCCGAAACAAAGAACAAAATCTTAACCTAAAGTCGCCGAAACCTTGTACGACTCTAACCAAAACAATCAGACCAAAGGCTTTGTTGTAGGAGGAAATTGAGACTTGCAATAAAATATAAATAAATCACAGCAAACCAGATTCCGTCCCTTGCAAATAATTACAAGACCTCCTCCTGATGTAGCAGTGGGAAGTCAGGATCGATCCACGAGGAAGCGTGTCAGCGGTTCTCAGGTAGCTATCAGATTCTCACAATAGCAACACAACCGAAAGGCAGAAGCAAAGACAGAAACAGAAATAAACCCGGCAAGGGCAACTAAAACAGAAGCAAATAAACAACTAAAGACAGAAATCAAAGCAAAGCAAGACAGAACGAAAGCAAAGACAGCAAGTAACTCGAGGACACAGAAGCTGGTCGATCTCGACAAGCTGTCCTCTATCTCGATCAAGGTAGTAATGAAAACAGAAAGTAAAGAACAATTGCTTTTTGGGGTTTTCGACTTAAACTGTATGTAAAAAGACTTCCAAGATTGGGGTTTGCAACAACGATAACCAAACATGCATAAGGCAGAACCAAACAGATAATCATATAATTCGCATTAAAGGACTAAGCTCTCGCCTTTTCCAACAATTAGACAACTCTCTCAAGTAACCCTAATTGTCTCTACCGATTTTATGTTTATAATCCAAGTTGTTAGCATGGATCTCCATTAGATGGGCAATAAACACATCAACAAGTAGGAAAACGCTCAAAACATGATAAAGGTCGGATCTTTACCTCAATTATGCATGGCTATCGTCGGGCTCGCCCCAACCCTAGAAGTGGGTGGACTACTCGCTCTTCATTGCGAACTCAGACATCATCGATTGAATGAAAACAACTTGCATAAAACTAAATCCAACGATTTTACAATCCCGGCAATCAACTCTCGCAAACTGCCAAAACCCTAAAACCTTCGAACTCCCTAAACCGTCTCTGTGGAACTACTTCTCTACCTCTGAAATTGAATGAATGAAAAACCAGCCCCATGGGCTTTATTTATAGCCTTAATTCCTTAGCTATTCTAGGAAAGAAGATATCTATCTCTATCTAAAATTATATCTAAATTGCTAAAAGATAAAGAAATTGTTTCATGGAAATAAATCCATAAGGGAAAAGATAAAACTAATTAAGGTAAGTCTTCATGATGTTGATAGATCTTGCCTTCCATGGATAGACTTGATAGATCGGATAGAATTCAGCAACTTTCGGATAGAACTTTCCGCCTTCGCGATCAAGGAACTCCAATCCTACTCGGACAAGCCAAGTCGAGCAGCATCTGGAATCTGGGTCTAGTCGACCTCGACAAGGCCTTGTCGACCTCGAGTAGGACTCGTCGTCTCGGCTAGATCTGCTCGATGTGGCTCGGACTCTGGCTCACTGGTGCTCGTCGATCTCGACAACCTCTCGTCGATGTCGAGTAGGATGGCTCTGCCGACATAGTCTCCTCGGGTGGTTCTCCTCGACTGGCTCGGACATGCTCGGACATGTCTCAAGGTCTTCGTCGACCTCGACAAGATCTCCTCGAGGTCGAGTTGGGTGTGGCATCCGCTTCCGCGAGCTGGCTCTTCCGCTGGCAGCGGATGGCTTCGGCCGCGGCAGCGGATCCTCCTTTCCGCGGCAGCGAGTGGAGTCGCTGGCAGCGAGTCTTGCCTGGTCGTCCTCGGGTGGATCTCCTCGGCAAGCTCGGCTCTTCTCCTTGTCGACTCCGGACATTGGGACTGGGCTTCGTCGACCTCGACCAGGGCTTGTCGAGGTCGAGTAGGGTCCGGAGTCTGGGTGTCTGGCTTGCTCGATCAGGGCTTTGTCGACCAGGCCTGCTCGGCCAGGCTTGTCTATGTCGAGTAAGGCTACTCGAGATCGAGTAGACCTTGCTCTCAGCCTTGTTCCGCTGCTTTGACCTTGGACTTCTGCAGTGGTTTTCCGAGCTTTTCCGACCTTCTGTAGAATTGCTGTAAACGCCTCGATTTCTGCGATTTAAACAGAAACTGGTGTAGATTCCATAATTTTGGCAAATAAACACAAGCTATACAGATTCTGTATTATTTAAACCCAAATGAATGCAATGTATACAGAAATTGATATAAAAGTTACTGTAAAACATGGCAGATTCCGCTCACAACAAACACCCCATACTTAAGCTTGCTTGTCCTCAAGCAATACTTTTCTTTGTCATCCAGGGGAAGAAATCAAAAACTCTCAACATATCAGATTCATTCTTATATAACCCTGCGATCAATTACCATCCTCGAAAAGGTACTAGTGTCACAGATTCATGCATGTGCAAATATGTAAAAGCAATATCTACTCACAAAAGGAGGGTTATGCACAAACAATTCATACGTGACAAAGCATTGATAATCAAGAAGACTTTAATTTAAGCTCATGAAGGAGTAGATTGGTAAAAGGCTAAAAGGTGGGCAATTTCTGGCAATGTGGAGCTTTTATGATCCGGGGAAATGGAGTACTTTCCAAACTTGAGTTTCATTCCACATTCCTTTTCTATTTGATTCATCACCTTTCATATTGCTTTGCAATAGTATTGCTTTTTTCAATAATAATGCTTTTACCTCTCTAACCTCAGCACTGCCTTCTCGCGAGTCGCAAACATGGGTGTCATGAATGGCCCCGGATACTTAGTGCGTCGGACTCCTCACAATGTGTCCCATCTCTCCAAACTATTATCTCAGAGAGCAGGGTCAATCTACCTTTATCTCCTGAGGTGATTGGATTTTTTCTCACTCATTAAATTTTCCATATACTCAAACAAATTTCCTTCCATACTCCAAATAATGATAATAATCACAAACACCATATAACAATCTCCATAATGTAACATCATTCTTAACATAATCCCCGGATAAGGTAAAGAATGGCAAATATTTAGATCATGTGGAGCAATATATGAAATAAGGCATATTATGGCTTTTGTGATGCATAAGCATAGGTAAGGCTAGGATATAACAATATGAGCATTTATATGGAAATATAAAGTCCTCCATCATCTTATCATGCAACATGTCAAAAGCAATTTCAAATTTTACCTCCTTTCATGGTTTTCATAAAAATAATGCACTTCATTGTGACTTCCCTTTACTAGGCAATTTCATGCTATATCTCTAATGAATCTAATTTTGCATCGTCGAGTTCAATATAAGCTTCCATGACATTATTTCAAAATTTTCAATGGGGGTCATTTTTCTCAAATTTTTTGGAAATCATGCATATAAACACATAATTCAAATAATGCCTTCCAAAAATAGCAATGTAGCAATTCCAAGAAATAATGCATATATGTAGCAATTCCAAGAAATAATGCATATATGTAAGATATGATCAAATAAATCAAATATGCACAAAGTAAGCCCTTCCCCCACCCCATACTTAAACATTACAGTGTCCCCACTGTATAAAAATAGAAACAAGAGTAAAGGAAGGAACTCACAGAATCATGTCGAGTAGGAGGTCAAGACTGGTCTAGGTCGAGTAGGTGCTGGTCGACATCGAGTACGGTCTACTCGATCTCGAGTTGGCTCTGCTCTGCGTCTAGTGGTTTCAGAAGTCGAGGAGTAATCTGGGTTTGTCGACCTCGAGTTGGCCTACTCGATGTCGAGTAGCGTCTGGGCTTCTCCTCATCGTCGTCGTCGACTTGGCCTTCGTCGATTCTGACTGGTTTTCAGGGACTTCCTTTTTCACTTTTCACAATCCTTTATATACTTCCCGACCTACAAGTGTTAGATTCTATACCAAAAACAAGACTATCCATATGAAGACATAAAACCTAAAACAAAAACCAAAACCAAACAAAGTAAAGTGTCCAAAAGTTCATAAAGTTTTATATACAAGCTCTAGATTTTAGAGTCGCTAGGCCGACTTCTCCGTTTGCGCTCAAGGACCATTATTGTGGGGCCCGCTCATGCTTGGCCCTTCTCCTGGATCATCTAGGTCCTGATGGTAGTATGCAAGCTCAGCTGATAAGTGGTTGCTTGCATCATCTCCTTTCTCCTTCTTTTTCCTTCTTGCGTTCAGTTTTTGCAAATTTTCTCGCCATGGTGTTTTAGCTCCCTTTAAATCATTAAAATTTTTATTTATGGACTGAGGAGGCGTAGAATTCATACCTGCACTTACCTGTTCGGACCCAAAACAGAAATTTTCGGGCTTGGGGCTACTCGATGTCGAGTACTGGTGGTCGAGGTCGAGTAGGGGGACCCCATACTTAGGCTCCTGGCAAGTCTCAGGCTCAGCAGTGGTGGTCGAGATCGACGAAGACTCGTCGAGGTCGAGTAGGGCGCTTGTCGAGGTCGAGTAAGACTTGTCGACCTCGAGTACAGTTTTCGCTTCCTCCTCCGCTGTTTGCTTAGTCCCGTCAATGCTGATGCTTTTCACCTCCAGCCAAGAAATCTCCTATTTTGCAGGGCCAAAAGAGAAATCCAAAACCTCATCGCCTATGGTGAAGGTGAGCGATCGATTCTTAACACTAATCCTGGCATCTGCAGTAGCTAAAAATGGTCTACCAAGGATAATAGGGCTAGTAGGATCTTCAGCACAATCAATAATAAGGAAATCAGCTGGCACAAAGAATTTTCCAACCTGGACTGGAACATTTTCAACTATTCCTGTAGGGATGACTACTGTATTATTTGCCATGTATAATTTAGCAACCACAGGTTCTATGCATCCTATTTTAACTTTCCGCCAGATTGATAAAGGCATAATGCTCACACTTGCTCCTAAATCGCATAGAGAATCATATTTGTATTGACCAAAACCCACAGTAACAGAAAACTTACCTGGGTCAGGCCTCTTTTCAGGGAAGTGGAGTACTTTGCATTCGCCTGCGATCTCTGAGATGGACCGCTTCTTGCTCAGGATTTCTTTCAGAAATTTGACATATCCAGGCATCTCTTGTAAGGCTTCTGTAAAAGGAATAGAAAAGTTTAGCTCTTGCAACATATTGACAAATCTATTAAATCTGCCCGCAGTGGGGTCTTTAAGAGATTTAGAAGGGAAAGGAATTGGCTTTTTCGAAGCCTGGTTAGCTGTCGGAGGTGCTGCAAAGTCATCGACGTCGGCCAGAGGCTCCTCGACATCGACCAGGGGCTTGTCGAGATCGACCAGAGGCTTGTCGACCTCGAGTTGGCTCGTCGACCTCGGGTTGCTGGTCTGCGTGGTGGAGTCCGAGCTCAACTTCTGGTCTGTGTCGAGTACAGTCTTTGTCGAGGTCGAGTTGGGCTCCTCGAGATCGAGTTGGCTCTGCTCTGTCTCGAGTTGCTGCTCTACGTCGCTTTGCTGTTTTCCGACCTCTGGCTCGTGTAGTTGATGCCCACTCCTTAGTTTGACAGCTGCGATATGTCCAGTTTGCCGCTTAGGATTTGGTTCTGTTTGCCCTGGGAGCTTGCCGGATGGTCGTGGGATCTGTGATGCGAATTGACCCATCTGGGTTTCTATTCCTCTTTTCCAGATGTCCAGTTCCCCAAATTTGGTGGTGATGCTTTGGAACTGGTTGTTGATGGAACCCTGATTTCGTCGCATCTCCTCAAGGATCAGCTGCAGATCATCCTTCCTTTGATCCCTCTCTGGATGCCCTGGACCTCTGTAGGGCGGGGGATTCCTAGGGGGACCTTGGTTCCATTGCTGTTGATAAGGCCTTTGATCCCCCATATAGCGATTAGGACCCCCAGCGTATGCTGCCTCCTCATGTGTTTCTGCCATTCTGACTTGCTCTGTGTGTGGGCACTCAGTAGTGGTGTGCCTCTGTGATCCGCATTCGATGCAAGGCTGATTGACAGACAGATATTTGACTTGCTTGAGGAGCTTGCGATTCTGGTCTCTGTAGAACTGTTCCCTGACATCTGGGTCGATCTCCCTTGCTGGCTCATAAAGTGGCATAGATGGTGCTGGCCTGGCGTAGGAGTTCTCCTCATAATTTGAAGTAGACCCATATTTGTTGTCGTAGTTGGTGAGCTTGTCTAGCACACCCCAGGCGTCAATTGGCGGCATCGTCAGATACTCATAGCGAGTATACTGGTTGATCCTGTCCTTGGTCACTTGATCAAGAGAATTGAAGAAGATCTCTTGAATGACGTAGGGTGGCTGTCCATGAGTAGGGCAAGATCGCAGAAGATCCTTGTAGCGTTCCCATGCCTTTGCCAGCGGTTCCCCTTTCTGTTGTTTGAAGGCGGTGATTTTCTGGCGGAGAAGTGCTGTCTTGGCAGGTGGGAAGAATTTGTTGAGAAACTCTTGCTCTACTTGGGCCCATGTGGTTAGCGATCTTGGTTTCATCCCTTCCAGCCATTTCAGTGCAGGTCCAGCAAGCGACCAGCGGAAAGCTTTCATCTTGACATATTCCAGAGTGGTACCTTCAGCAAGAGTACGGCACATATCATGGAAGTTAGTAATATGTTCCAGAGGGCACTCATTAAATCTGCTATAAAAGGCATTATTTTTAAGCTCTATAAGAAATTGAGTGCGAATTTCAAAGGAGTTTTCAGGGATAAGAATCGCCGATTCAGTCACGACGAGGGTTGGATGCATATAATCCTCTGCAGTAGTTGGATATTGGGCAAGCTCAGCCTGTGCTTGCTCCTTTGCTGTTCTTTCATTGACGATCACAACATCCTTAGCAGCTAATTCCCTGGTAAGCCTAGCGATCAGCAGCTCCTGTGTTTCAGCGTCCGCCATGGCTCTTTGAAGTCTATTTCTGACGTGTAGAAGGCGCTCTGGTTCGTCTAAACCGTAGTACTCAGGTGGGATACCAGAACGGCGCATACACCTGAAAAGTAACTCAAAGAAACAGTGAGATCCGACTACCTAAAGCGCGAATGATTGCTTCCCCGGCAACGGCGCCAATTTGTTGTAGGAGGAAATTGAGACTTGCAATAAAATATAAATAAATCACAGCAAACCAGATTCCGTCCCTTGCAAATAATTACAAGACCTCCTCCTGAAGTAGCAGTGGGAAGTCAGGATCGATCCACGAGGAAGCGTGTCAGCGGTTCTCAGGTAGCTATCAGATTCTCACAATAGCAACACAACAGAAAGGCAGAAGCAAAGACAGAAACAGAAATAAACCCGGCAAGGGCAACTAAAACAGAAGCAAATAAACAACTAAAGACAGAAATCAAAGCAAAGCAAGATAGAACGAAAGCAAAGACAGCAAGTAACTCGAGGACACAGAAGCTGGTCGATCTCGACAAGTTGTCCTCTATCTCGATCAAGGTAGTAATGAAAACAGAAAGTAAAGAACAATTGCTTTTTGGGGTTTTCGACTTAAACTGTATGTAAAAAGACTTCCAAGATTGGGGTTTGCAACAACGATAACCAAACATGCATAAGGCAGAACCAAACAGATAATCATATAATTCGCATTAAAGGACTAAGCTCTCGCCTTTTCCAACAATTAGACAACTCTCTCAAGTAACCCTAATTGTCTCTACCGATTTTATGTTTATAATCCAAGTTGTTAGCATGGATCTCCATTAGATGGGCAATAAACACATCAACAAGTAGGAAAACGCTCAAAACATGATAAAGGTAGGATCTTTACCTCAATTATGCATGGCTATCGTTGGGCTCGCCCCAACCCTAGAAGTGGGTGGACTACTCGCTCTTCATTGCGAACTTAGACATCATCGATTGAATGAAAACAACTTGCATAAAACTAAATTCAACGATTTTACAATCCCGGCAATCAACTCTCGCAAACTGCCAAAACCCTAAAACCTTCGAACTCCCTAAACCGTCTCTGTGGAACTACTTCTCTACCTCTGAAATTGAATGAATGAAAAACCAGCCCCATGGGCTTTATTTATAGCCTTCATTCCTTAGCTATTCTAGGAAAGAAGATATCTATCTCTATCTAAAATTATATCTAAATTGCTAAAAGATAAATAAATTGTTTTATGGAAATAAATCCATAAGGGAAAAGATAAAACTAATTAAGGTAAGTCTTCATGATGTTGATAGATCTTGCCTTCCATGGATAGACTTGATAGATCGGATAGAATTCAGCAACTTTCGGATAGAACTTTCCGCCTTCGCGATCAAGGAACTCCAATCCTACTCGGACAAGCCAAGTCGAGCAGCATCTGGAATCTGGGTCTAGTCGACCTCGACAAGGCCTTATCGACCTCGAGTAGGACTCGTCGTCTCGGCTAGATCTGCTCGATGTGGCTCGGACTCTGGCTCACTGGTGCTCGTCGATCTCGACCACCTCTCGTCGATGTCGAGTAGGATGGCTCTGCCGACATAGTCTCCTCGGGTGGTTCTCCTCGACTGGCTCGGACATGCTCGGACATGTCTCAAGGTCTTCGTCGACCTCGACAAGATCTCCTCGAGGTCGAGTTGGGTGTGGCTTCCGCTTCCGCGAGCTGGCTCTTCCGCTGGCAGCGGATGGCTTCGTCCGCGGCAGCGGATCCTCCTTTCCGCGGCAACGAGTGGAGTCGTTGGCAGCGAGTCTTGCCTGGTCGTCCTCGGGTGGATCTCCTCGGCAAGCTCGGCTCTTCTCCTTGTCGACTCCGGACATTGGGACTGGGCTTCGTCGACCTCGACCAGGGCTTGTCGAGGTCGAGTAGGGTCCGGAGTCTGGGTGTCTGGCTTGCTCGATCAGGGCTTTGTCGACCAGGCCTGCTCGGCCAGGCTTGTCTATGTCGAGTAAGGCTACTCGAGATCGAGTAGACCTTGCTCTCAGCCTTGTTCCGCTGCTTTGACCTTGGACTTCTGCAGTGGTTTTCCGAGCTTTTCCGACCTTCTGTAGAATTGCTGTAAACGCCTCGATTTCTGCGATTTAAACAGAAACTGGTGTAGATTCCATAATTTTGGCAAATAAACACAAACTATACAGATTCTTTATTATTTAAACCCAAATGAATGCAATGTATACAGAAATCGATATAAAAGTTACTGTAAAACATGGCAGATTCTGCTCACAACAGGCTTCCCGGATTCTCCAAACATTCGGGAGTATATAAATTTATTGTTAGAAAATTATAATTTTGACCCACAAAATTAATTAATTAAAATCTAGCCCAATATCCAATTATATATTTAACTCCGCAAAACAGCCTCAACTTCAGCAACTTCCGCCATTCGCTCCTCGGGTCCATCCAATATGATCGCCGCTTCATATTAAAGCTTGATTTTCCTCAATATTTGCTCAAAATGTGTGAAACAAATAAAAACTAGGTGTAGACTCCGAAAATGTAAAATAAATATTTGATTAACTTATTAACTTATTTAAGCAACTTTAATTGACTTCAAGCAAGCTTTTTTGGTGAATAATTAAATAAGTTAATTAGTAAAAGTCTATTATCCCATGAAAGCATATATGCCCATCAACTTCAAGCAAGCTATGCGGAACCATCCATAATCATGTATGTTTCGAAGTCATGCAGGGTTTAATGAAGATAACAAGTATCATGTATATGAATAATGTACAAGCATGAACAAGTGAGGGAAGATATAGCATGGCGAGGTATAACCAAATTACGTGCTGTACGAGAACACATAGGAACAACACAACAATTATCACCTATGGCAACAATGATCATGTGATATGTCAAGGATGGCATGCAGTCACACGACGAGATGCATTTAAAAGGCATAGGTCCTGAACAATACTAGCGATACACGACAGGGCAGGGGCATAGTCAAGAGCCATTTAATGAGTTCAACCTAGTGTTCATGAAAGCAAGAGAGATCACCATAGACTAACAAGGAGAGCATCACGGGCGATAGATCATAATCATGTTAGGGATGAGCAGTCATAGGGCACATAAAACAATACAATAACTATCACAATACAGAACAAGTACAACATGTAATTATTTAGCGAGTCATATTGGGAATTATAAGGCCTACATGATACTAGTAACACATATCGAGCATAAATACAGTCAAGGTAATTCGACTAGATTCACTCTAACATTCATGCGTCCTACGTATGTGAAGACATAATATAGCGTGATGTGTGATCATGCGAGCTGCCAAGTCATACATGTATACAAGCACGAGAGGATTTCATGGAGCAATAGAGGGACACTACCGAGCGACAACATGTAAGCATGCTACGATTAACCATAACGGAAAGCAAATCAATCATCGAATTCAACATCAATTATCTTGCATGAGTTAGACATGTTATGGTAATAGAAAGAGGGAAGAACCACACTATCAGGAACCTAGCTCGAGAGAGAATCAACAATAATGCAGGCAATATACAATTCACCCAAGTCACCACCAAGGTTCCTACATGATACTAATGGTTTCAACATAACATACGATACATGCATGCAACTAATCATGACATCATGTAAGAAATCAATTCAATTGTTGTGAGCGGAATCTGCCATGTTTTACATTAACTTTTATATCGATTTCTGTATACATTGCATTCATTTGGGTTTAGATAGTACAGAATCTGTGTAATTAATGTTTATTTGCCAAAATTATGGAATCTACACAAGTTTCTGTTTAAATCGCAGAAATCGAGGCGTTTACAGCAGTTCTACAGAAGGTCAGAAAGGCTCGGAAAACCACTACAGAAGTCCAAGGTCAAAGAAGCGGAACGAGTCTGAGAGTCAAGTCTACTCGATCTCGAGTAGGCTTACTCGACATAGACCAGCAGGCCAGGTCGACAGACCATGGTCAAGAGAGCCAGACACCCAGCTCCGGGACCCAACTCGATCTCGACGAAGCCTGGTCGAGATCGACGAAGCCGAGACAGACCACCCGGAGTCGACGAGGAGAAGATGCCCGAGAAGCCGAGGATGAAGCCGAGGACGACCAGGCGAGACTCGCTGCCGCGGAAAGGACCACTCGCTGCCGCGGACCAAGCCACTCGCTGCCAGCGGACACAGCAACTCGACAAGACATAGTCGGCAAACCTTACTCGAGGTCGACTAGGGCTTGTCGAGATCGACGAGCACCTGAGTCCTTGACCGAGCCAGTCGAGCACACCAACCCGAGGAGGCCTTGTCGATGCCCAACCCTACTCGACATCGACGAGGGCTTGTCGAGGTCAACGAGCGCCATCGAGCATGTCCGAGCCCATCGAGGAGAGCCACTCGAGAAACCCTAGTCGACGAGCCAGTCTACTCGAGGTCGACTAGGTCTACTCGACATCGACGAGAGCCCGGTGAGCCAGGACCGAGCCACATCGAGCAGAGAAGCCAGCCAAGTCCAGTCGACAACGAATCCTTGTCGAGGTCGAGGAACCCTTGTCGAGGTCGACTAGACGGCGTTCCAGAATCTTCTCGACGAGCCTTGTCCGAGTAGAATTGGAGTTCCTTGGGCGCGAAGTTGCTGAAATCTATCCGAAACTATCAAGTTCTATCCAAAGGAGACAAGATCTATCACATCATGAAGACCTACCTTAATTAGTTTTATCTTTTCCTAGTTGATTTAATTCCATTATGTCTTTTATTTATCTTTTAAGCTTTTTAGATATAGATAGATATCTTCATTCCTAGAATAGCTAGGGAATGAAGGCTATAAATAAAGCCCATGGGGCTCAGTTTTAATCATCCAATTCCATTTTCAGAGGAAGACAAGTAGTTCCACAGAGACGTTTAGGAGTTCGAAGGTTTTAGGGTTTTGGCAGTTTGCGAAAGTTGATTGCCGGAATTGTAAAGGCTTTGAATATAGTTTATGCAAGTTATTTTCTTTCAATCGATGATGTCTGAGTTTGCGATGAAGAGCGAGTAGTCCACCCACTTCTAGGGTTGGGGCGAGCCCGACGATAGCCATGCATAATTGAGGTAAAGATCCAACCTTTATCATGTTTTGAGCATTTTCCTACTTGTTGATGTGTTTATTGCCCATCTAATGGAGATCCATGCTAACAACTTGGATTATAAACATAAAATCGGTAGAGACAATTAGGGTTTCTTGAGAGAGTTGTCTAATTGTTGGAAAAGGCGAAAGCTTAGTCCTTTAATGCAAATTATATGATAATCTGTTTGGTTCTACCTTATGCATGCTTGGTTATCGTTGTTGCAAACCCCAATCTTGGAAGTCCTTTTACATACAGTTTAGTTCGAAATCCCAAAAAAAGCATTTGTTCTTTATTTTCGTTCGTTTTTGTCCCTGTCGTACTCGATCTCGACTACCTTTAGTCGATCTCGAGTAGACTGATCCTCGACCAAGGTCGCTGTAGCTTACTGTATGCAGGAATCGACGAAGAAACAACTCGACCTCGACGAGCCAACTCGACCTCGAGTAGACTCTTGTCGAGATCGACCAACCTTTGTCGACTTGTGTTGCTGTGTTCGACTGTCCGAGCTTCTGTCGACTAACCCTAGTCGAGCTCGAGGACTCCTGTAGTCGACTTCTGTCCGTGAGATTACACCGCTGCCTAGGATCCGCTGACCAGCTTCCTCGTGGATCGATCCTGACTTCCGCTGCTACATCAGGAGGAGGTCTTGTATTTATTTTGCGTAGGCATAGTCTAGTTTGAATTATATTTTATATTTTGAACTCGATTTCCTCCTACAACAAAATTGGCACCGTTGCCGGGGAAGCTATCATTCGCGCCTTAGGTAGTTAAATCTCACGTCTACCTTGAGTCACTTTACAGGTGCATGCGTCGTACTGGTATCCCACCTGAGTATTACGGTTTAGACGAACCAGAGCGCCTTCTACACGTCAGAACTAGACTTCAAAGAGCCATGGCGGACGCTGAAACACAGGAACAGCTGGTCGCTAGGCTTACCAGGGAATTGGCCGCTAAGGATGCTGCTATCGCCGCTGAGAGAGCAGCAAAGGAACAAGCACATGCTGAGCTTGCCCAGTACCCAACCACTGCAGAGGATTATATGCATCCAACGCTCGTCGTGCCTGAATCGGCGATTCTAATCCCTGAAAACTCTTTTGAAATTCGCACTCAATTTCTTATAGAACTTAAAAATAATGCCTTTTATGGCAGATTTAATGAGTGTCCTCTTGAACATATTACTAACTTTCATGATATGTGCCGTACTCTTGCTGAAGGTACCACTCTGGAATATGTCAAGATGAAAGCATTCCGCTGGTCGCTTGCTGGACCTGCACTGAAGTGGCTGGAAGGGCTAAAACCAAGATCCCTAACCACATGCGCCCAAGTAGAGCAAGAGTTTCTCAACAAATTCTTCCCACCTGCCAAGACAGCACTTCTCCGCCAGAAAACCACCGCCTTCAAACAGCAGAAAGGGGAACCGCTGGCAAAGGCATGGGAACGCTACAAGCTCCTTCTGCGATCTTGCCCTACTCATGGACAGCCACCCTACGTCATTCAAGAGATATTCTTCAATTCTCTTGATCAAGTGACTAAGGACAGGATCAACCAGTATACTCGCTACGAGTATCTGACGATGCCGCCAATTGACGCCTGGGGTGTGCTAGACAAGCTCACCAACTACGACAACAAATATGGGTCTACTTCAAATTATGAGGAGAACTCCTACGCCAGGCCAGCACCATCTATGCCACTTTATGAGACAGCAAAGGAGATCGACCCAGATGTCAGGGAGCAGTTCTACAGGGATCAGAATCGCAAGCTCCTCAAGCAAGTCAAATATATGTCTGTCAATCAGCCTTGCATCGAATGCGGATCACAAAGGCACACCACTACTGAGTGCCCACACATAGAGCAAGTCAGGATGGCAGAAACACATGAGGAGGCAGCCTATGCTGGGGGTCCTAATCGCTATATGGGGGATCAAAGGCCTTATCAATAGCAATGGAACCAAGGTCCCCCTAGGAATCCCCCACCATACAGAGCTCCAGGACATCCAGAAAGGGATCAAAGGAAGGACGATCTGCAGTTGATCCTTGATGAGATGCGCCGAAATCATGCCCAGAACCTGCAGGCTACCAACACCATCAACAGTCAGCTCCAGCATGTCAACACAAAGTTCTTAGAGCTTGATATCTGGAAAAAGAGCATTGAAACTCAGATGGGACAAATCGCATCGCAGATCCTACGACCATCCGGCAAGCTCCCTGGACAAACAGAACCAAATCCTAAGGGGCGAACTGGACATGTCGCAGCTATCAAACTAAGGAGTGGGCATCAACTACACGAGCCAGAATCGAGACAGAGCAGAGCCAACTCGATCTCGAGGAGTCCAACTCGACCTCGACAAGGACTGTGCTCGACCAAGACCAGAATCGGAGCTCGGACTCCGCTGCGCAGACCAGCAACCCGAGGTCGACGAGCCAACTCGAGGTCGACAAGACCTTAGTCGATATCGACAAGCCGGTGGTCGAAGTCGAGGAGCCTCTGGCCGACGTCGACGACTCTGCAGCACCTCCGACAGCTAACCAGGCTTCGAAAAAGCCACTTCCTTTCCCTTCTAAATCTCTTAAAGATCCCACTGCAGGGAGATTCAATAGATTTGTTAATATGTTGCAAGAGCTAAACTTCTCTATTCCTTTTACAGAAGCCCTGCAAGAGATGCCTGGATATGTCAAATTTCTAAAGGAAATCCTGAGCAAGAAGCGGTCCATCTCAGAGATCGCAGGCGAATGCAAAGTACTCCACTTCCCTGAAAAGAGGCCGGACCCAGGTAAGTTTTCTGTTACTGGGGGTTTTGGTCAATATAAATATGATTCTCTATGTGATTTAGGAGCAAGTGTGAGCATTATGCCTTTATCAATCTAGCGGAAAGTTAAAATAGGATGTATAGAACCTGTGGATGCTAAATTATATATGGCAAATAATACAGTAGTCATCCCTACAGGAATAGTTGAAAATGTTCCAGTCCAGGTTGGAAAATTCTTTGTGCCAGCTGATTTCCTTATTATTGATTGTGCTGAAGATCCTACTAGCCCTATTATCCTTGGTAGACCATTTTTAGCTACTGCAGATGCCAGGATTAGTGTTAAGAATCGATCGCTCACCTTCACCATAGGCGATGAGGTTTTGGATTTCTCTTTTGGCCCTGCAAAAGAGGAGATTTCTTGACTGGAGGTGAAAAGCATCAGCATCGAAGTGACTAAGCAAAAAGCGGAGGAGGGAGCGAAAACCTAACTCGAGATCGACAAGCCTTCGTCGATCGCGACAAGCACCCTACTCGACCTCGACGAGTTTTCGTCGACCTCGACCACCACTGCTGAGCCTGAGACTTGCCAGGAGCCTAAGTATGGGGTCCCTGTACTCGACCTCGACCACCAGTACTCGACATCGAGTAGCCCCAAGCCCAAAAATTTCTGTTTTGGGTCTGAACAGGTAAGTGCAGGTATGAATTCTACTCCTCCTCAGTCCATAAATAAAAATTTTAATAATTTGAAGGGAGCTAAAACATCGTGGCGAGAAAATTTGCAGAAATTGAAGGCAAAAAGGAAAAAGAAGGAGAAAGGAGATGATGCAAGCAACCACTTATCAGCTGAGCTTGCATACTACCATCAGGACCTAGATGATCCAGGAGAAGGGCCAAGCATGAGCGGACCCCACAAAAATGGTTCTTGAGCGCAACGGAGAAGTCGGCCTAGCGACTCTAAAATCTAGAGCATGTATATAGACTTTATGAACTTTTTGGACACTTTACTTTGTTTGGTTTTGATTTTTTGGTTTTTGTTTTTGGTTTCTTCCTATGGATAGTCTTGTTTTTGGTATGGAATCTAACACTTGTAGGTCGGCAAGCATATAAAGGATCGCGAAAAGTGGAGAAAGAAGTCCCTGAAAATCAGTCGGAATCGACGAAGGCCAAGTCGACGACGACGAAGAGGAGAAGCCCAGAACTAGTCGACATCGAGTAGACGTACTCGACCTCGACAAGCACCAGACCTTCCTCGACTTCTGAAACCACTAGACGCAGAGCAAAGCCAACTCGAGATCGAGTAAGGGGTACTCGATGTCGGCCAGCAACTTACTCGACCTATGCAGTCTTGACCTCCTCGACATGATCCTGTGAGTTCCTTCCTTTACTCTTGTTCTTGTTTTTTATACAGTGGGGACACTGTAATGTTTAAGTATGGGGTGGGGGAAGGGCTTACTTTGTGCATATTTGATTTATTTGATCATATTTTACATATATGCATTATTTCTTGGAATTGCTACATGGCTATTTTTGGAAGGCATTATTTGAATTATGTGCTTATATGCATGTTTTCCAAAAAGTTTTGAAAAATGACCCCCATTGAAATTTTTGAAATAATGTCATGGAAGCTAATATTGGACTCGACGATGCAAAATTAGATTCATTAGAGATATAGCATGAAATTGCCTAGTAAAGGGAAGTCACAATGAAGTGCATTATTTTCTTGAAAACCATGAAAGGAGGTAAAATTTGAAGTTGCTTTTGACATGTTGCATGATAAGATGATGGAGGACTTTATATTTCCATATAATGCTCATTGTTTATATCCTAGCCTTACCTATGCTTATGCATCACAAAAGCCATAATATGCTTTATTTCAAATATTGCTCCACATGATCTAAATATTTGCCATTCTTTCCCTTATCCGGGGATTATGTTGAGAATGATGTTACATTATGGAGATGCTATATGGTTGTTGTGATTATTATCATTATTGGAGTTTGGAAGGAAATTGTTTGAATATATGGAAAATTTAATGAGTGAAAGAAAATCCAATCACCTCAGGAGATAAAGGTAGATTGACCCTGCTCTCTGAGATAATAGTTTGGAGAGATGGGACACATTGTGAGGAGTCCAAAGCACTAAGTATCCGGGGCCATTAATGACACCCATGTTTGCGACTCGCGAGAAGGCAGTGCTGAGGTTAGAGAGGTAAAAGCATTATTATTAAGAAAAGCAATATGAAAGGTGATGAATCATATGGAAATGGAATGTGGAATGAAACTCAAGTTTGGAAGTACTCCATTTCCCCGAATCATAAAAGCACCACATTGCCAAAAATTGCCCACCTTTTAGCCTTTTACCAACCTACTCCTTATTTGAGCTTAAATTAAAGTCTTCTTGATTATCAATGCTTTGTCACGTATGAATTGTTTGTGCATAACCCTCCTTTTCATGAGTAGATGTTGCTTTTACATATTTGCACATGCATGAATCTGTGACACTAGTACCTTTTCGAGGATGGTAATTGATTGCAGGGGCATATAAGAATGAATCTAAGATGTTGAGAGTTTTGATTTCTTCCCCTGAATGACAAATAAAAGTATTGCTTGAGGACAAGCAAGCTTAAGTATGGGGTGTTTGTTGTGAGCGGAATCTGCCATGTTTTACAGTAACTTTTATATCGATTTCTGTATACATTGCATTCATTTGGGTTTAGATAGTACATAATCTGTGTAATTAATGTTTATTTGCCAAAATTATGGAATCTACACCTGTTTCTGTTTAAATCGCAGAAATCGAGGCGTTTACAGCAGTTCTACAGAAGGTCGGAAAAGCTCGGAAAACCACTACAGAAGTCCAAGGTCAAAGCAGCGGAACAAGTCTGAGAGTCAAGTCTACTCGATCTCGAGTAGGCTTACTCGACATAGACCAGCAGGCCAGGTCGACAGACCATGGTCGAGAGAGCCAGACACCCAGCTCCGGGACCCAACTCGATCTCGACGAAGCCTGGTCGAGATCGACGAAGCCGAGACAGACCACCCGGAGTCGACGAGGAGAAGCTGCCCGAGAAGCCGAGGACGACCAGGCGAGACTCGCTGCCGCGGAAAGGACCACTCGCTGCCGCGGACCAAGCCACTCGCTGCAAGCGGACACAACAACTCGACAAGACATAGTCGGCAAACCTTACTCGAGGTCAACTAGGGCTTGTCGAGATCGACGAGCACCTGAGTCCTTGACCGAGCCAGTCGAGCACACCAACCCGAGGAGGCCTTGTCGATGGCCAACCCTACTCGACATCGACGAGGGCTTGTCGAGGTCGACGAGCGCCAGCGAGCATGTCCGAGCCCATCGAGGAGAGCCACTCGAGAAACCCTAGTCGACGAGCCAGTCTACTCGACATCGACGAGAGCCCAGTGAGCCAGGACCGAGCCACATCGAGCAGAGAAGCCATCCAAGTCCAGTCGACAACGAATCCTTGTCGAGGTCGAGGAAGCCTTGTCGAAGTCGACTAGACCGCGTTCCAGAATCTTCTCGACGAGCCTTGTCCGAGTAGAATTGGAGTTCCTTGGACGCGAAGTTGCTGAAATCTATCCGAAACTATCAAGTTTTATCCAATGGAGACAAGATCTATCACATCATGAAGACCTACCTTAATTAGTTTTATCTTTTCCTAGTTGATTTAATTCCATTATGTCTTTTATTTATCTTTTAAGCTTTTTAGATATAGATAGATATCTTCTTTCCTAGAATATCTAGGGAATGAAGGCTATAAATAAAGCCCATGGGGCTCAGTTTTAATCATCCAATTCAATTTTCAGAGGAAGACAAGTAGTTCCACAGAGACGTTTAGGAGTTCGAAGGTTTTAGGGTTTTGGCAATTTGCGAAAGTTGATTGCCGGAATTGTAAAGGCTTTGAATATAGTTTATGCAAGTTATTTTCTTTCAATCGATGATGTCTGAGTTTGCGATGAAGAGCGAGTAGTCCACCCACTTCTAGGGTTGGGGCGAGCCCGACGATAGCCATGCATAATTGAGGTAAAGATCCAACCTTTATCATGTTTTGAGCATTTTCCTACTTGTTGATGTGTTTATTGCCCATCTAATGGAGATCCATGCTAACAACTTGGATTATAAACATAAAATCGGTAGAGACAATTAGGGTTTCTTGAGAGAGTTGTCTAATTGTTGGAAAAGGCGAAAGCTTAGTCCTTTAATGCAAATTATATGATAATCTGTTTGGTTCTACCTTATGCATGCTTGGTTATCGTTGTTGCAAACCCCAATCTTGGAAGTCCTTTTACATACAGTTTAGTTCGAAATCCCCAAAAAAGCATTTGTTCTTTATTTTCGTTCGTTTTTGTCCCTGCCGTACTCGATCTCGACTACCTTTAGTCGATCTCGAGTAGACTGATCCTCGACCAAGGTCGCTGTAGCTTACTGTGTGCAGGAATCGACGAAGAAACAACTCGACCTCGACGAGCCAACTCGACCTCGAGTAGACTCTTGTCGAGATCGACCAACCTTTGTCGACTTGTGTTGCTGTGTTCGACTGTCCGAGCTTCTGTCGACTAACCCTAGTCGAGCTCGAGGACTCCTGTAGTCGACTTCTGTCCGTGAGATTACACCGCTGCCTAGGATCTGCTGACCAGCTTCCTCGTGGATCGATCCTGACTTCCGCTGCTACATCAGGAGGAGGTCTTGTATTTGTTTTGCGTAGGCATAGTGTGGTTTGAATTATATTTTATATTTTGAACTCGATTTCCTCCTACAACATCAATCACATTCCAACAACGTAGAAGCATGAAGAAGGTTTTACGATGTATACTACGAGTTTAACAACAGGGCAATATAGCTGGAACATGAGAACATGAGTTCAAACCAACACATACTGGGATAAAACATGCATTTATCAAGACTCATTCACACCAACATCATCCCAATTCAGTGCAAGTATCACACAATAGTATAAATTGCAGAGTAAGCAACAATAATTAACCTGGTGTATACATAACAAACGGGCATGCTATTGATTCTTGTCACAAAAGGAATAATAGGCATTGACGCGTCATCATCCAACATGCTAAGATGATCATCTATCAACAATCATACAAAGAGGAATTAATCACACTATCATGAACCTAATTCAAGAGGAGATAACGATCATGTAGGTTCATATCATGTGGTTCATGTTTCCAATCGATTATACGGTCAACAAGCCAGGTGAATAGGCTATAACAACAAACAGTCATGATATAAGGCAAGACACAACACGAGACTTGAGCAAGATAACTATCCACAACATGAACTTAAACAATAAAACCATGACAAAAAGGCAAGGCATAACATGAGAAACTTCTTGCTAATGATCATTGGCAAGGTACATGCGGAGGATTATAAAATCATGTCATGCAATTCAGAGAGAGTCACCATTACAACCGGACAGATATCCCTAAGGGCATCCATTGACTTTTCCCAACCGACTCATCACTCCTCTTTCCCGTGGGACTTTGGTACGAATCTTGTGGTAGGAAAATACTGGTTAATCATCATAAAAATCAAGAAGGACAGTCTCATAAACACCTTACTCTCGACTCAAAATGACATCAAGAACTACATTCCAATACTCACTCAAACCACCTTTATATCCATACCTGTTTCCGACACAATGTGTTTACCGACCCGATTCCCCATGGAAAACACTGACATCTGGGAGGAAGACTCGATAGAACATAGTTGAAGGGCTGTTTGACACAAGCTGGACTTGACCATATAGAAATAAAGGTACTCCCGCTATCCCGTTTGCACAGGTAAGTCAATACACATTCATTGTTAGACATACCAAACCAGATCTCTAGCATAGCAAGAACTCAACACAGAATCAGTTAATAACACTCATAATGATCTCCTTGGAGTCTCCCAACCTATCTGTAAAGAACAAGCTGATATTTTGCCTACCGTTCCCATCTACACCCAATAGGGATGGTCCTAGCGCCTTTACTACCCAATCGCGTCCCCGTCTGGTCGGTGTTCATCTTTTATTACAAGTCGAGTTCATTACTTAGCCCAATTTAGATTTGGCATCTTAAGTTCATTTTGCCCTTCTTAAAATCCTTTCGAAATTCCTTGAAATTCATGGGTGGTTTTCCAAAACATACACTCGACCCTTGTGTACCCGAATTGCACAACCTCAGCTCTAATACCATCTTTGTAACGGCCCAGAATTATAATTTCTGGGTTACGTTTCAAGGGATAAAACCCCTTGTTCGGATCTTGCAATCCAGGTACGGGTCGAGGTCTCAAACTCATTTTAAGATTTGTAGAAAGAGGGATTTCAAACCCTAAAACCTCGAAGGGCCGTTGGGTACCCTTAACCTGTCCTAAGACTATGTCGCGGAAACCATTTCAAACGGAAGTAAAGCTGAAGTAAAGTACAGATACAAGTGCCACGGCGGAGCCGGGGCAAAACGGAGTCAAAAGTATAAATCCAAAACGATATAATCAGAGTCTGGTGAAGTCTATAACTCCAGCGCTCACTCTCCGCCGACAAAATGACCCGCGCAATAAGCAAACAGCACCGATAGGATGAACATAAATAATTCCTAAAAAAATTGATTTGGGGCGGGATCAGATCGATGCCCACTTAACTCTGCATCCCAACCATAAGCACACATATACGCTATACCTAATAAAGATGCTCTAATGCAGTACCGAATTCAAACACACTAGCATGCTCCTAGTTCATAATAATGTGCAGAAATACTGTAAAGGGTCCAAGACAATGCCAAGTGACATATCCCTCTCCTACCTCCACCCCTTCCGATAGGTGGAGACTGGCCAGCTCGTGAATGCATTCATTCATAATAGGGCGGCACGCATGCCTAACCCGCTCCACAATAAAGCCCGCATGCATATCATAATATAAGGAAGTACTCGATTGACTCAGGGTACCCGATGAGGCTGGGCTACCCTATGACCCTAGCAAAGACTTATAGGACTATCACAGATAACGGCCGTTCTGTTTACATACGCACAAAGAAATAAAATGATCAATGATCGATGCAACCTAGCATGGTACTACATGGCATGCTGATCATGAATGCAAGCACCTAGTATATCATGCACCTAAAGCAGGGAATAGCTCTATTCAATCTGAGTAAGCTCCGAAGAGACTTACCTGGAGATGCAGAACAGCAAGATAACACAAGCAAGGGCCCAAGGTAAGTCCAAAAGCAATACACACCTATCATCAAGTCAATTCCATAAGCTATCGGGCTAACATTCATATACACAGAACCCAAGTTCCCAACATTCTCGAAACCAATCGATAGTAAAACCATTTTCCAAAACTTTTTCGATACGATCAACATCAACCAAAATCATTCTTCCAATCAAACCCATTGATAAAATCATATCAACCATATTTTCCAAACTCTTAAATCTCAAATTAAGTCAACCCATATTCAAAATGATTCTCAAATTATACTTGGTGGAATCCCGACATCAATCATTTAAACCTTAAAACCAATCTCTCAAAATCATATTATAAAATAATTCCGGCATTCTCTAGTTCAAAATCATTACATGAATGAATTCCGACATTTAGTCATAAAATAATTCTATTTTCCCAACCATATTTGTAAATCACAACTCATAATCCATTTCAAATTGCCTAAAGTCACCATTTAAATCCCCACAAAATACATATTTTAAATAATGTCTCTTTTAAAGCATTTTATAATAATAACTTCGGAAATATATATTCATCATAAACTCACAATAAAATATAATAATAATATTTCAGAAATAATTCAACCTTAAATAAATGTGTATAACGAAATTTATATAACATATAGTACTATAGAACCCACACATAATAATGATAACAACAATCTGCAACCCAAAGAAAAATCAGGCCCAAACCCACCAGCATAGAAGCCCAACCCCGGCCCAACTCCACTCTCCCAACCCCAAACCCGGTTCAACAAAATAAAATAAAAGGAGGAGAACCCGGTTCAACAGAAAAGGAAAGGAAAATCCCAAACCCGTCTCCCTCAACACCCGCCTCTGCTCACGCCGCTCGAAGAAACGAAGAGAGGAGAAGAAGATACAGGCGCCTCCGGCCTCCTTCCCGATGCCGACCACTTCCCATCTAACCGACAAGGTATTCCGACCATACCCAACCCAAGGATAGCAAAGCGCAAGCGAAGGAGAGGGAGAATAAGAAAGGTTACCGAGATCGCGCGATTCCGACTCCGAGGGAAGCTCCGGCTGCAATGGCAGACTTCCGGCTGCGATTGACGAGGAAGGAGCTCCGGTCGAGTCCTAGGAGAAGTAAGGGATGAGAAAAGACGGATTTTGACAAGGTTTGAACTGGAATCGAGAGGAATTTGGCTCCGACCTTACGAATCGGAAACGGTGACGGTTGCGACGCGGCTCCGAGGGCTGCTGCTCGGCCAAGAGAGGGACTCAAGCGGTTCTCCTGGCTGCTCCTGGGGAGACTGGTCGACAATGAGAAGGTGAGTGACCGCTTCTGGGCTCGTCGTAGGAGATGGGTCGATGCTGTTGCTGCGGCACTTCAAGGGAGGAGGTGAGGGCTGAGTTTTGGCGATTCCAGAGAACAAGGGCTCGGTGGTGCTCGGTTTGAAGGAGAGAAGAGAGTGAACAGATGAGGAGGAGAGTGTTTATCTTGAATTGAAATGAAATGAAAGGATGAGGGGGAGAGGAGGGAGGAAAGGATCTGCAGGTCTTGGCGTGGGAGGGTGCAGGCAAAAGGGACAAAAATGGTGACCTGCTACTGTCGATCAGAGTAAGGAGGGAAAGGTGAGCTGTTGGCTAGCTGGTACTGTCCACATGACAAGGCAAGGAAGAGGCAAATCCAGATTTGAGGGAGGAGGAAGAGACAAAAACGTGGTCCCAAACAAATTCTCAAGATACCCATGAAATAAATCCGTAGATCCGCTCTCTCGACTTTAACCCGACTCAAAAGATATAAAGCTTAAAACTTCAAATTGAAATCGAATTCTCGAACTGAAGCAATAATAAAATTATATTATACTTTCAAATTTTAACAAGCGAAAGCGAAAATAACTCTGAATGAAAGCCCATTTAAAATAGTTATATGCCGGAATTCATTTTAAGAGATTTTAATTAACCCGATTTAAATTCATATTTAATTTCTTTTCCCGAGAATTAGGATTTAAAAATCCGTGCCTTTACACTTCCAATCATTATTTAATTTGCTAAGCGGGATTTTGATTCATAAAAAATCTAAACAAATTAAAATTATGCTCGCACATTTTAAATCATGTTTGCTCATTTGATTTTTTTTAAAAATCAATTCCAAATTACCTTTTATTTTGCTTCATAATAAATCTAAACAAATTAAAAAAATTCAACTGTATCATTTTCTTAAATCTTAGCATGACAATTTTTTCCTGATTTTAATATTTGAATTCATACTAATCTATGCTCCTTCCAATCATTATTTTTAGATTTTTTTATCTTGACACAATAATTAAAGAAAAATGTCTCTCATATCATTAATTGAATGGTAGACCCCTTACATGTCTCTCAATTTTTTAACCTATCGGGCAAGCTCTTGTCGATGTCGAGTAAGGTTGGTCATCGACAAGGCCTCCTCGGGTTGGTGTGCTCGACTGGCTCGGACAAGGACTTAGGTGCTCGTCGATCTCGACAAGCCCTAGTCGACCTCGAGTAAGGTTGGCCGAGTAGGTCTTGTCGAGTTGCTGTGTCCGCTGGCAGCGAGTGGCCTGGTCCGCGGCAGCGAGTGGTCCGCTGCAGCGAGTCGAGTCGCTGGCAGCGAGTCTCCTGGTCGTCCTCGGCTTCGTCCTCGGCCAGCTCTCCTCGTCGACTCCGGGTGTGGGCGTCTGGGCTTCGTCGACCTCGACCAGGGCTTGTCGAGGTCGAGTAGGGTCCGGAGCTCGGGTGGCTTGGCTCTCGATCATGGCTTTGTCGACCAAGCTGTGCCCGGACAGGCTCGTCTAGGTCGAGTAGGCTTACTCGAGATCGAGTAGCCTTGACTCTCAGACTTGTTCCGCTGCTTTGACCTTGGACTTCTGTAGTGATTTTCCGAGCTTTTCCGACCTTTTGTAGAATTGCTGTAAAATGCCTCGATTTCTGCGATTTAAACAGAAACTGGTGTAGATTCCATAATTTGGCAAATAAACATAAACTACATAGATTCTGTACTATCTAAACCCAAATGAATGCAATGTATACAGAAATCGATATAAAAGTTACTGTAAAACATGGTAGATTCCGCTCACAACAAACACCCCATAATTAAGCTTGCTTGTCCTCAAGCAATACTTTTATTTGTCATTCAGGGGAAGAAATCAATACTCTCAACATGTTAGATTCATTCTTATATAACCCTGCAATCAATTACCATCCTCGAAAAGGTACTAATGTCACAGATTCATGCATGTGCAATTATGTAAAAGCAACATCTACTCACAAAAGGAGGGTTATGCACAAACAATTCATGTGACAAAGCATTAATAATCAAGAGGACTTTAATTTAAGCTCAAAAGGGAGTAGATTGGAAAAAGGCTAAAGGTGGGCAAATTTTGGCAATGTGGTGCTTATGATCCGGGGAAATGGAGTACTTTCCAAACTGAATACCACATTCTTTCTCTTTGAGATTCATCACCTTTTATAATGCTTTTATCAATAATATTGCTTTTACCTCTCTAACCTCAGCACTGCCTTCTCGCGAGTCGCAAACATGGGTGTCATGAATGGCCCCGGATACTTAGTGCTTTGGACTCCTCACAATGTGTCCCATCTCTCCAAACTATTATCTTAGAGAGTAGGGTCAATCTACCTTTATCTCCTGAGGTGATTGGATTTTTTCTCACTCATTAAATTTTCCATATAATTCAAACAATTTCCTTCCAAACTTCAGATATGATAACAACACAAACACCATATGATAATCTCCATAATGTAACATCATTCTCAACATAATCCCCGGATAGGGTAAGAATGGCAAATATTTAGATCATGTGGAGCAATATTTGAAATAAGGCATATTATGGCTTTTGTGATGCATAAGCATAGGTAAGGCTAGGAATACAACATATGAGCATTATATGGAAATATAAAGTCCTCCATCATCTTATCATGCAACGTGTCAAAAGCAACTTCAATTTTACCTCCTTTCATGGTTTTCAATAAAATAATGTACTTCATTGTGACTTCCCTTTAATAGGCAATTTCATGTTATATCTCTAATGAATCCAATTTTGCATCGTCGAGTTCAATATAAAGCTTCCATGACATTAATAAAAAATTTCAATGGGGGTCATTTTTCTCAAATTTTGGAAAACATGCATATAAGCGCATAAATCAATAATGAATTCCAAAATAGCCATGTAGCAATTTAAAGCAAATAATGCACACATATTGTTAAATATGGAAAATATGCATAAAGTAAGCCCTTCCCCCACCCCATACTTAAACATTACAGTGTCCTCACTGTATAAAAACAAGGGTAAAGAAAGAAACTCACTAGACAGATGTGCAGGGCTTCATAATATCGATTTAAAATGCCTGAGCCGAGTCCGTTTTTAGCTTGCATCTATCCATGGACCTGAAAAGTATGGAAGACATACCAACAAAAGAAAAACAAAAACCAAAAACAATGTTCAAAACCAAAAACCAAAAACAAAGTCTCAAAATGTCCTAAAAAGTCTATGTACATGCTCTAGATTTTTTAGTCGCTAGGCCGACTTTCATTAATGATCAAGGTGGCATCTGCAGAGCCCATGTAGCTTGGGCCTCAAATAAGACTCCATTCTTGTCCATTAGCTGTAATCCTCCAGAATGGATCTTGTTCACCACGAAGGGTCCCATCCGCTTCTTGTTGAATTTGTTAGGAAACCAATGATCCTTTGATTTGGAGACATAGAGCTTGTCTCCAACTTCATACTCCTTAGGATCATCATTGGAAATCCTGCACAATCGCACATACCAAGGCAAACCTCTCCCATGTATAGATAAATCTTTAATGGAAATAGGAGAAGAAAGATCCATACCTTGACTTACCTTTGCGGAAACGGAATCGGGGACCACTGTATTTGGTCGATCTCGACTAGGGTTCCTCGAGATCGACGAGTCTGCTGGTTCTGGTGGTGGTCTGGTTGAAGATTCAGAAGTCGACGAAGACAGGGGCTTGTCGACATCGAGTAGCCTACTCGAGGTCGAGTAGGGCTCTGGCTCTGGTGGTGGTGGCTTCATCGAGGAGAAAGAATCTGGTGTAGAGGGCTTGTCGATATCGATTTGGCTACTCGATATCGAGTACGGCTTTGCTCCCTGTGGCTCTGGCGTCGAGGAGGAGGGCTCTGGTGGTGCCGAGTGCTGGTCGACCTCGACAAGCCTACTCGAGGTCGAGTAGGGCTTTGGTCCTGGAGTCACCATCGTCGAGGAAGGTGCCATCGAGGAAGCTGTGGGCTTGTCTATCTCGACAAGGCTACTCGAGGTCGAGTAGGCTTCTCCTCCTGGCGGCTTGCTCATCGACGAAGAAGGATCTGGTGGTGCCGTGTGGTGGTCGACCTCGACAAGCTTACTCGAGGTCGAGTTGGGTGACTCCTCCGGTTTGCTGCTCGGCGAAGTCGGCTCTGGTGGAGTCTCCTTGGTCTGGTCGAGATCGACTAGGGTTCTACTCGAGGTCGAGGAGCCCTGGTCGATCTTGACCCCATACTTAGCTCCTGTCAAGGCATCCGAAAAATAATGAATCCACAATGACTTACCTTGGTCTGTGTCGATGGGATTCTCTGTGTTCTCCTTAAGGATTGCCATGATCTCCTCCACCTTGGCCTCCATGTCCCTCTTTTCTTTCTCCTCAGGGGTCATATTTCTGACCTTAGGTTCCCCGCAGGTGATGTAGCCAGCTGAGATAGATTTGACCTCTTCCATTGGACCCGAATGCCTTTCAGTTTTTTTGAAGGAATACTCAATTACTTCATCGCTGATGTTGAATGTGAGCACTCCTTTCCTTACGCTTATGTTGGCATCCACCGTCGCCAAGAATGGTCTCCCTAGAATAATTGGACAAGCAGGATCTTCTTGCATATCAACTATTAAGAAATCAGTAGGGACGAAGAATTTACCTACTTGTACTGGGACATTTTCCACCATGCCTGTTGGAATGACCACCGTGTTGTTGGCCATGTAAAGTCTAGCATCCACAGGCTCTAGGGCACCTATCTTAATCTTGGACCAAATCGTTAAAGGCATAATACTAACACTAGCTCCAAGATCACATAGGGCATTAATTTTGTATGGACCAAATCCAATAGTTATAGCAAACTTACCTAGATCCGGCCTCTTCTCCAGTATGTCCAGATGGCTGCACTCCTCTGTAATTTCTGCCATCGATCGCTTTTTGCTCAGAATCTCCTTCAGGAACTTGACATAGGACGGCATTTCATTGAGAGCTTCTATGAAGGGGATGGTGACGTTGAGCTTCTGGAGCATCTTGATGAAACGCTGAAACTTTTTCTCTGCTGGGTCCTTTAGAGATTTCGTGGGGAAAGGCAGCTTCTTTTTCTGAGTTGGAGCCAGAACAGATGTCGGAGTTGCTGCAGATTTCTCGACCAAGGGCTCCTCGAGATCGACTACCCTCTTGTCGAGATCGACTGGATTGGGTGCAGTCGAGTTGCTGTTCGGCGCAGACGAAGATTCTGGCTGTTTCTCCTCGAGGTCGACGAAGGTCTTGTCGAGGTCGACCAGATGCTTGTCGAGATCGACCACGGTCTTGTCGAGGTCGACTTGCTGTTCCTCGTTATTCTGCTGTTTTCCAAACTCTGGCTCTTGCAGTTGATGGCCGCTTCTGAGTTTTACAGCAGCGATGTGTCCAGTCTTTCCCTTGGATTTGGTTCTGAAGATCCAGGGAGTGTGCCTGACTGTCTGGGGATTCCCGCTGCTAGCTGACCAATCTGTGTATCAACTGTTTTCCGCCAGGTATCAATTTCCCCAAGCCTAGAGTTGACACCTTGCATCTGAGTATAGACGGAGTTGAAAGATTGCCTAGTTTCTGAGTGGTTTCTCCGTATTTCCTCCAGGACTGTCTGTATATCATCCTTTTTCTGGTCCCTTTCTGGATGTCCTGGAGCTCTGTAGGGCGGGGGGTTCCTAGGGGCACCTTGGTTCCATTGTGGTTGCTGAAACCGTTGGTCCCCCATATAGCGATTTGGACCCCCTGCGTAAGCTGCATCCTCATGATGCTCTGCCAGCCTGACTTGCTCTGCATGTGGGCACTCAGTAGTGGTGTGCCTTTGCGATCCGCATTAAATGCAAGGCCGGTCGACAGAGAGATATTTCACTTGCTTGATCAGCTTCTTATTCTGGTCTCTGTAGTATTGCTCCCTAACATCTGGATCAATCTCCTTAGGAGGCTCATATAGGGGCATAGATGGTGCTGGCCTGGCGTATGGGTTCTCCTCATAGGTTGCAGTAGACCCATACTTGTTGTCGTAGGTAGTGAGCTTCTCCAGCACTCCCCATGCGTCACTTGGCGGCATTGTCAGATATTCATAGCGAGTATAATGGTTGATTCTGTCCTTAGTGACTTGATCCAGAGAGTTGAAGAAGATCTCCTGAATGACGTAGGGCGGCTGTCCATGAGTAGGGCAAGATCGCAGAAGTTCCTTGTAGCGCTCCCAAGCCTTTGCCAGCGGTTCCCCTTGCTTCTGTTTGAAGGCGGTGATTTTCTGGCGGAGATGTGCTGTTTTGGCAGGTGGGAAGAATTTGTTCAGAAACTCTTGCTCTACTTGGGCCCAGGTTGTAAGTGATTTTGGTTTCAGCCCTTCCAGACATTTCAGTGCAGGCCCAGCGAGAGACCGGCGAAAAGCTTTCATCTTGACATATTCCAGCGTGGTACCTTCAGCAAGAGTACGGCACATGTCAGAAAAGTTGGTAATATGCTCAAGAGGACACTCATTAAATCTGCCATAAAAGGCATTATTTTTAAGCTCTATAAGAAATTGAGTGCGAATTTCAAAAGAGTTATCAGGGATCAGAATCGCCGATTCAGGCACGACGAGAGTGGGATGCATATAATCCTCAGCGGTGGTTGGATATTGGGCAAGCTCAGCTTCCGCTTGCCTTGCGCGTTCAGCTTCTTGCTCCCTTGCTGCTCTCTCAGCGGCGAGAGCAGCATCTCTGGCGGCTAGATCCCTGGTGAGCCTTGCGATCAGCTGTTCCTGTGTTTCCGCAGCTGCCATGGCTCTTTGCAGTTTGGTTCTGATGTGGAAAAGGCGTTCCGGTTCGTCTAAGGCGTCAAACTCAGGTGTTTGACCAGAACGGCGCATACACCTGAAACGTAACTCAAAGAAACAGTGAGATCCGACTACCTAAGGCGCGAATGATTGCTTCCCCGGCAACGGCGCCAATTTGTTGTTGCAGGAGGTAATCAAGTATTGAAATAGATATCAAATAAAGTTCAGATAGACTCCCCTGTCTCAGCAAATAAATACAAGACTCCTCCCGTTGTAGTAAGAGAAAAGTCAGGATCGAATCCACGAGGAAGCACGTCAGTAGTTCTCAGGTAGCTATCAATTCTCACAGACACAGCAGCAGAACAGACATAAACAAAGACAGAAGCAGAAATGAACCCGGCAAGGGCAACTAAAATAAAAGCAAATAACAAATAAAAGACAGAAATAAAAGCAAAGCAAAGGATAAGAGCAAAGACAGAAATAACTCGAGGACACAGAAGCTGGTCAATCTCGACAAGCTGTCCTCTATCTCGACAAGACAGTAATGAAAACAGAAAGTAAAGAACAAAAGCAAACAACTCGACAAAGACAGCCCTACTCGACCTCGACAAGAGGTACTCGATCTCGACAAAGAAAAGTAAACACAGAAACTTCAGAAATCGACAACAGAAGCAAAACTCAACTCGACCTAGACTAGGCTTACTCGATATCGAGTAGAACCAACTCGAGATCGACAAGATCTCCTCTGTATCGACAAGACAGACAGAAAACTGTAAATTGCAGAAATTAAAGACAAACGCAGATTTTCGACAGAACTCAGAAATTTGACAGAAATTAACTTCAATATATAAAAAGACCTCCAAGGCCAGGGTTTCAACACCGCAACGATAACCATGCAAAACAACACATAAAGGCATAAAAGATCATGCTTTCCATCAAATAACTTTCGTTATTAACAACTAGGCATATAGAGGCTCTCGCATAAACCCTAATTGTTACTAACCCTTTTTCACATAATTAATCCAAGTTGCATTAAGATCACTTTCACTTCAATAACACAAACAAGGATCACCTTCAACTCTCGCAAAAGAATCATGCTCATAGTGATAGAAGATGAATCGCACAAAAGATCTGACCTTTGTCGCATTGCCTCACATGGCCACCGTCGGGCTCACCCCAGCCCCAGAAGTGGGTGGACTACTCACGCCTCATTGCAATCAAAGACATTGAATTGATGAAAAAAACTTGCATTAAAAACTAAATTCAAAGCCTTTACAATCCTGGCAATCAACTTTCGCTGTAAGCCAAAACCTTAAAAACCTTAGAACTCCTAAAACTGTATCTCTGAATAGAATTGTGTGTAACTTGGAATGAATGAAAAACCAGCCCCATGGGCTTTATTTATAGGCTTCATTCCCTAGCTAATCTAGGAAAGAAGATATCTATCTATATCTAAAATGCTTAAAGGATAAATAAATAACAAAATGGAAATAAATCCATAAGGAAAGGATAAAACTAATTATGGTAGGTATGTCTTCATGTTGATAGATCTTGTCCTTGATGATAGAACTTGATAAATCGGATAGATTCTTCCGCCTTCGCGACCAAGCAACTCCAATTCTACTCGGACAAGGGCTCGTCGAGAAGATTCTGGACACGGCCTTACTCGACCTCGAGTAGGTCTAGTCGACCTCGAGTACGGCTTCTCGGCTTGGCTTGACTCTGCTCGATGTGGCTCGGAGTTGGCTCACTGGGTGCTTGTCGACCTCGAGTAAACCTAGTCGACCTCGAGTAAACTGGCTCGCCGACTAGGGTTTCTCGAGTGGCTCTCCTCGATGGGCTCGGACATGCTCGTTGGCGCTCGTCGACCTCGACAAGCTCTTGTCGATGTCGAGTAAGGTTGGTCATCGACAAGGCCTCCTCGGGTTGGTGTGCTCGACTGGCTCGGACAAGGACTCAGGTGCTCGTCGATCTCGACAAGCCCTAGTCGACCTCGAGTAAGGTTGGCCGAGTAGGTCTTGTCGAGTTGCTGTGTCCGCTGGCAGCGAGTGGCCTGGTCCGCGGCAGCGAGTGGTCCGCTGCAGCGAGTCGAGTCGCTGGCAGCGAGTCTCCTGGTCGTCCTCGGCTTCGTCCTCGGCCAGCTCTCCTCGTCGACTCCGGGTGTGGGCGTCTGGGCTTCGTCGACCTCGACCAGGGCTTGTCGAGGTCGAGTAGGGTACGGAGCTCGGGTGGCTTGGCTCTGGATCATGGCTTTGTCGACCAAGCTGTGCCCGGACAGGCTCGTCTAGGTCGAGTAGGCTTACTCGAGATCGAGTAGCCTTGACTCTCAGACTTGTTCCGCTGCTTTGACCTTGGACTTCTGTAGTGATTTTCCGAGCTTTTCCGACCTTCTATAGAATTGCTGTAAAATGCCTCGATTTCTGCGATTTAAACAGAAACTGGTGTAGATTCCATAATTTGGCAAATAAACATAAACTACATAGATTCTGTACTATCTAAACCCAAATGAATGCAATGTATACAGAAATCGATATAAAAGTTAATGTAAAACATGGCAGATTCCGCTCACAACAGGGTACTGCGCTAGTAAACTCTTAAAACAGAAGAATTTTCGCTTATTTGTCGCATCCACCTTAATTATCTCATTTTCAACTAATCACTTTTTCTTTTCTTTTTTTTTTTGCAATTAATTTTCATTTTTAAAATAACCATCTATATCTATATCTATATAAACTCTTAAAAAAGAAGAGTTTTCGCTTATGTGTCGCATCCACCTTAATTATCTCATTTTCAACTAATCACTTTTTTTTTGCAATTAATTTTCATTTTTTAAATAACCATTGGGTTTAATTCAAAATATTAAATTAATATATAATGTGTATCTATTTGTAAATTTTCTTAAACTATCATAATATATTGAGTCCATCTTGAATGAGTCAATTATACGTACCCTTCTTCTTATGAGTCTGTTCTTATAAGTTTAATTCAAAATATAAAACCAATATTCTATTTAATTGTATAATATTAATTTATTTTATTATGAAATTTTTATTTAAAAAAACTGCGTCATGACGCGGAAACTCTACTAGTAAACTCTTAAAACATAAGAGTTTTTGCCTACGTGGCACACCCACCTTAAATTTTTATTTTTGAAATAATTAATGAGTTTAATTCAAAATAATAAATTAATATATAACTTATATCTATTTGTAAATCTTCATATATTATTACAATAGAATTTTAATGGATTTATTTTCTTTTTGCAATTAATTTTTATTTTTAAAATAACTAATCTATATATCTATATATCTAATATAATACTAAAACAGCTGCGAAGGACACGTGGCGGCCTCACATTGAAAGTGCCATGTGGCAGCCTTTTGATTAACCTACCCCCATATATATTTAAAATAAATATACGTAAAATCATTTTTATTAATAAAAATATTTTGAATTTGTTGACCAAATCATAACAAATTCTCCAAATTTACAGATTATTATTTATCCAAGATTTTTTAAATCCAGAAAACAATAAATCAATATGTTAGTAATAAATAAATTTCACTAAACTCCTTTGAATGATTGTCACATGAAATTTATTTTGTTTATTTTTAAAACTTTTTTATTAGATATTTGATGATTTTATTCCACACAACTCCCTGATATATTTGATGATTTTATAAATAACGAATTACAAAAAATAAATATTTCATATGAATTACAAAAAATAATCTCATGGAGCTTCTTCAATAATTCTTCTTGAATCTTTGCTCTTTCAGCCTCGCTCATAGTTTCCCACTTTGCATCAGTAGCATCACGAAACTACATACATGATAATTATTCATCAAATCTCAAGTAGTCTAAAAACTAAAATCAACCAAAACTAAGAATTATTATAGGTACACAAGTTCATATCGGATCGAGTATGCATCCATGAGGGTCTTTTTCCCTGAATTGCTTCTTGAATGTCGGAAGGATGTTCTCTCTGGTGATCCAGAACAACCAAATTAACTTGAAATCCATATCTCACAAACTTAATCAAACATAAACGGCAGAAAATCAGTAGTAAACGTACAATGAATTAGATCTCAGCCCTAAAATTAGATCCAGTAGTCATATTATGAATGACGACAATAGCTCAATTGGGGACTTGCACTTCAAGTTTTTTTTTTCCCTGAGAAAATAAAATAAAATCATTATCGGTGAAAGTTGAATATACACGAGCTTTACTAAAGCAGTCGATTCAAACATAGCAATTGATATTTATTAAAATCCAATTTTTATCTATTATTACAAAACAAAAAAGATTGCAATCTCAATACAAAGATTTGATTTTACCCATAACACTAAAAAAAAAAAGAGTATATGTGATAGTAAATTGCCGCCTATTTACCTGCTTGAATGATTTGTTAAAATCAAATGTTTATCTATTTACAAAAAAAATATTCAATCTCGAATACAGGGATTTTCACGGTTGTCTCGGATATTTTTTGGGATTTTTACTTATGAGTTATTAAACAAATATTTATCCATTCACTTTAACTATCATATTTACTCATCTATATATATTGATAATGAAATACAGCAAGTAATTCACCTATTTTCATCCACATACAGCGACTTACATTCTTCTTTTTCCTGTGGCTTACATTCTTCTTTTTCCTGCTTCATCTTCATTCACTTTCCACTTCTTCTCAGCCCACTTTTAGTCGTTTACTTACTAATGTTTTTACATTTATCTATTTCAGGATTGCAATCTTCATTGCTTTCCCCTTCTTGCACCCTATTGGTATCACCTTCCCTATCTTTTCATGTCTTTCAAATCACCTTCTTCATGTATTACTAGGTTCATGTTTTCATAAGTAGAATGATGCATAACAAGAATAGAAATATGAAACCAGAATGGATATTTGAAAGTGGTACTTAGGATCTTTTAAAGATCATGTAAGCACATTTCCTTGGAGCCATCTCATTTTACATTGTTATTTTGTACAAGGCCACCTTTATGCTACTTTAGATTCCTTCACATATGATAATCAAATTCACCATTTGTTCTTTTCTTTTCAGTTCAGTGTATCCTCCATCCAGAAGCAGTTTTTGATGTATACTTTTGCGAATCTTTCACATGCTTTTGTTAAGTCACTCAGCAATTATAAATTATAATGAAAAAAATCAAATTGCAGTATATTTGTTAAAAGTAAATCAAAATCCCCCTTTTTAGAGCTTTTTCCTTTCAGTGCCTTTATAAAATCCCAAATTTCAACATCTTGATGCCTTGATAGTTGTTACTTCACTTTTTAAACAACTCATTAAATGAATTTCATTGATTTTAGCTTCACAATACCATCTTTTAAAACTGCATACCATATAAATTTACCATTCACGGAACCAAGTATGAAGTAAAACATAACAACTTCAAAATAGAAACATTTTTACCTCACTCCTGAAGTCAACATCCCTAATGAAGAGCTAAAGCATAGAGATCATGCAATCACATTGCCTCTTCTCCATCTCATTTTAGACTAATTTTACCTATGATACTTTAACATCACGTATACGAAGCCTATGCGGGATTTGAACCCTCATCTTTATGATTTATGAAAACACTCTTCTAATTTTGAGCTAATAGGCTTAAACTCAGGTTTATCATTTGTGTATTTTAAATGCCAAACAACATAAAACTATAAAAGTAATACCCTTAATAATGTAAACAGCCAATCATGTAAACAGTGAAACAGGATGTGAGCAGCTTCTAGCAGCATTGAGTTGCATCTTTAGCTCAGGTTTTTGCACAAACCTGACAACAAGGATACCTATCCAATTTCATTGATTCATCTTCCTGTCCAATTTTTATCGATTTATTCTTCAATTAGAAAATTAATCTGATCTTCTTTAATTCAATCATACATGTATAGATGAAGCAAGTTTAAATGAATTTTATAAACTATTACCAATCTCAACCCCCAAAACCTCATAACTAATAATCTACTACCTACCATACAAATCTAATCAAGTTCCTTAGTGACAGCAAAACTACTCCAAATCCACCCAATCATGCAACTGCCTTCGAATCGGTTATAAGAAGGGTGATGCTTCGACAAAATAAAATGCAAAGACATGAATTGTTCGAGCATGTTATGAATCTTTGGTAAAGTTAAGGAGGAAATAAATGAATAAGAATCGTTACCTTCATCCCAAAGTGTAATGCTGGTGTTCGATTTTTGTCTCTCCTTAATTTTTCAGATCGAAATTGAGGAAGAATCTTTTTCAAATCGAAATTGACAAAGGTTAATTGCAAGAATAACGTCAAATCTCTGGATTTTATGAAAGCTTTGGAGGACAGACCATAGAAATTGATTTTAGGGTTTCGAAAGGAAGAGGATGACTGAATTGGGGCAGGGGAGAAATGAGCCGTCTCTCTTTGATTTTTCAGATCGACATATCGGAAGGATCGATTTCAAATCAAAATTGATGAAGGATCTATTTCACTTTTCAAATAGAAATTGAAAGGAAGAGGATGATTGAATTGGAACCGGGAGAAAGGAGGAAGAAAGAAGTCGTCGCACTGGTGCTGCCTTTTCATCGTTTTTTCCTCTCTTTTTTCTTTTTCTTTTTTTAATTTTCAAAACCTTGAAAGACCGATCAAATTACAAAGTGGTCCATAGTTCATACTCATCCAATTTAATCCATTTACATTTACATTTTACAGCGTCCATTTGTACATGTAGTTCATCCGTTGACGTATTCGACATTTTATGTGCTCTCCATCCAAAAGTTTTTAAAACTCTGTTCTCCTAAACTTTGTAGTCGAACTATCAGATTATTTTGTCATACTTTCCAATCCATTAACACAACAAAAAATCATAGTAGAGCCAATATTAAAATTGACATTTTTATATCCTGTCCCGGCCGGGCATTTCAAATCTCAAACCCGGCTATGCTAGGAAGGTGAGACATTGACATTTTTCCACATATATAATTATATATTGATATAATATAAGCATTATATTTTTTTATCCAAATTTATATTATTTTGCTATATCGTTTTCATATTATTATAATAGTATAACATATCTAATATATAATGTAAATAAATTATGATAATATCATCTATAAAATATAATATATTTTACAAATCCCGTGTGTAACGCACGGACACTATGCTAGTAAACTCTTAAAACAAAAGAGTTTTTGCCTACGTGGCACGCCCACCTTAATCCTCTCCTTTCTAACCATTCACTTTTTTTTCTCTTTCCTTTTTATTTCGTTTTTGCAATTAAATTTTATTTTTGAAATAAATAATGAGTTTAATTCAAATTAATAAATTAATATATAACTTATATCTATTTGTAAATCTTCGTATACTATCACAATAGAATTTTAATGGATTTATTTCCTTTTAGCAATTAATTTTTATCTTTGAAATAACTAATGGGTTTAATTCAAAATAGTAAATTAATATATAACTTATATGTATTTGTAAATCTTCATATACTATCACAATAGAATCCATCTTTAATGAATCTATTATACTCTTCTCTTATGAGTTTGTCTTATAAGTTTAATTCAAAATATTAAACTAATATTTTATTTAATGGTATAATATTAATTTATTTCATTATTTAAATTTTATTTTTATTTTTTAACAAGGGAACTGCACTAGTATTATTTATTTCAGTTAAAGACACACATAAGTGCGTGTTGTGGGTGGATGTGACATGTGGGCAGGGGCGGCCGCAGGGGGGGCGCGGGGACGGAGTTTCGTACTATTTAAAAAAAAAAAAAAAAAAAAAGGTAAAAAAATAAATAAATGTGAAAGAGAACACAAAGATTGTCTAGCCTAGTTGGTAAAAAGATGTTCTTAAGAGTAAAGGAAGCAAGAGGTCATGGGTTCAAATCTCAATACTTACTTTTTTGCACTCCTTTAATTCTTTACCTTTTTGTTTATATTTTTCTTTTAATATTTTTATTAGATTATTCATTATGTTACCCAAATATTTTAAATAATTCTTCTAATTTTTACTTCTATGAATATTTTTTTACTATCAATATCATATTTAAACCACAATTTATGAATTTTTGTAATAAAATATCATATTTATACCATAATTTATTATTTATTTTCAATATATTTTTTAAAAATTTCTTTAATATATATACCGAGGAAAAAAAAAATTTCTCGACTAAAATGTCCGCCCCCCTCTAGGAAATCCTGCTGCCGCCACTGCATGTGGGGGTGTACCGTGTACGTAATATTAATATGAATTATTCCGCATAAGAAGAGGTCTATTTGACTAAGCATATAATCGTACATATCGTGATCAATATTTGTAAGTTGACAACTCGTTTAATATATTCCAAGCTGTTAAAATATTTGCTTTTTGTATAGAGGAATTGGTATTCAATATACCAAAATTGTTGGTCTTTTGCAAAAATAATACCCCTTACAAAATTTATAAAATTAACAATGGGATCAAAAAATTTACAAAAGTAACCGGTGGCAGATGAGAGAGGGGTTGGAAAGAGAAAATAGACTTGCAACTTGCAAGTGGTGACATTGAAGAGAGAGATAGGAAACATTAAATGAAAAAGGGAGAGAGAAAAACATTAATTGCAGAGGAAAGAAGTGAAATATCAGCTTTTTGCAGAGAAGAGAGGTAGAGGAGAGAGGGAAAGTAGAGATGATGTTATTGAAGAAGAACCGGAAATACGGACAATCCAGTGATCAGTTGCATGCCAACCAATACGAAATACGTGTCAGGCAGGGCTGGCCCTTGGGGTAGGCCCAATGGGCGGTCGCCTAGGGCTCCGGGAAAAAAATTACGTTATATATAATTAGGGTATTGTGTATTATTATATTTACATATAATAAAATATTTACTAAAATTTATATGTAAAAAAACTCATGTGACTTATTAATTTATTCAATATTTTGAATCAGCGATAAATAGTGTAAAAAAGTCTTTGTTTTTCAATTTTTGTTATAAATGATAAAACGGGTGGTTTTTAAGTAATAATACTTCAATAAATTTATTTAAATGAATATAGTATTTTTTTTGGATAAATTTGCAAAATAACGATATGTTTTTAAGTGTTTAATCATACAGTTTACATTTATGGAAAAAAATAGAATATTAAAAAGATATTTTCACCTTTATTTCTCACTAGAAAATTCATGTACGTATTTTTAATCGGACTTGTAAGGAAATATAATAAAATTTAGTATATAAGTTTATTCGTAAATTTAAAAACCTTAAAATATCTTTTGTTTCGTTATACGTACCGAGATATTGCCGCATTAGTCATACTCATATACTACTTTAAACTCCATAAATTTCCTTTTTAGCGATAAAAAAGTCCGAATTTAATAATGGTTAAATAAATTAAAATTTTACATTATTTAGTAATTTTTTTAAAATAAAAATTGTATTTTACCTCGCCTCGGGCCTTAAAAATCTCAGGACCAGCCCTGGTGTTAGAAACATAATATTGTGTGCCGACCGAACGCTAAACCGTGTTAGCAACTTAAGATTCCTGTTGTAAGATTCGTGGACTTCATGGATTTGTTAGTATGAAGACTAGACCATGATCCATTCTAGGCCTCATGGTCTTGACCCTCATTGTGTTCCTCTAGTCATCTTTCCTCACTTCGCTCATGCCTTACATTTTACTGTTTTATTGGTTTTTTGCTGTAATAAGCCTAAGGGCATGCTTGTCACGTGATGTAGGACCCTAGGACTATAAAAGCTCACTTGTCACCTGATTTCTGTAGGGTTTTTGGGATCATCATTTGCAGCTTTGATGCTGTGCCGTTTTTGGCTTTTATCACCTCCACTGAATGAGGTTGCATTGAAGCATTTATTTTACTTGGAATCTTTACAGCTTGCAGGTGCAGCTAGGACATTTGGAGTCCTTCACATGGTATCAGAGCTTGTGGGTACAGATCAGTGATTTTCCTTTTATGGAAAGCAGACAGGGAATATGTCTACTGAAGCAAACAACTCGGTTAACTCTATGAATGATGGAAGCCATCAAGGTAATCTCAATAATCCACTGTATTTGTCTAACTCAGATCATCCAGGGGCTCAACTAGCGGGTATTTCTTTTGATGGAACTAATTACATGACCTGGAGTAGGGGGGTTATGATGGCATTGGGGGCTAAGTATAAATTGGGGTTTATTACCGGTGAATGTGTGAGACCAGATGATACTAATGTTGATCTGCAGAGGTGGATAAGGGCAGAGTTTATGGTCAGATGCTGGATCTTAAATTCCATGAACAAAAGCATAGCAGAAGGGTTCATTTTTATGGATTCATCTAAACAGCTTTGGGATGAATTCATTAAGAGATTGGGGCAAACAAATACTCCTTTGATTTTTTAGATTCAGAGGAAACTGAACAATATTAGTCAAGGGAGCATGAGCTTAGCAGAGGTCTACAATGCCTTGAAAAAGCATTGGGATGAACTGCAGGTTCTAGAGAGGATACCTGAGTGCTCTTGTGAAGCACTAAAACAATGCACATGTGATCTTAAAAGGAAGTTTGCAGAGATGGATTCAAGGACTAATGTTATGCAATTGTTAACCAGTCTGAATGAGAACTATGATGGAGCCAGAAATCAGATCTTAGCCATGGATCCCCTTCCTACAATCAACCATGCTTATTTCATTTTGCAGGAGATTGAGAGAGGGTCAAATGCAGCTGGTATGACTCAAGGAAACTCAATGGATGCTAGTGCCTTCATTGCTGCCAAGAAAAATTACAGAAGCGTGCAGAGTTCACCTTCAAATTTTGGGAATAAGAGTTCTCAAGGTCAGAAGAAGGAATGGAAAGACTAGAAAGAGCTTAAGAGGCTCAAGTATGAGTAGAAGTGCACTCATTGCAACTATAGAGGACGCCCTGCAAAACAATGCTTCAAGCTTCATAGGGTGCCAGAATGGTTTAAAACTTTAAAAGAGGAACATAAAGGAACAACTGGAGGAAGAGGTTCTGCAAATGCAGCAGGATCAGTGAACAACAGTGTGATAAGCACACCTCTTGATGACTTGGGAGGAACTGATAAGGTTGGGGAGATGGATAATGCTATGGTGAATGCAGTTTTTCAAGAAGTCATGAAAAGAATGAAGGGCAAAGCTTCCACTGAGAATGCATATGCCAACTTTGCAAGTAAAGTTTCATCTTCCACTCATGAAAATAGTTATAATAAAGGACCCCTCTTGGAATGGATTGTTGATACAGGTGCTACAGATCACATGATATCCAGTGATCACATAATCTTTGATAAAGTCAGACTAGATAAACATGTCCTTATAGGATTGCCTGATGGATCGATTAAGAAAGTTAGTGAAATGGGGAAACTGCAGTTAAATGATTCTATTTGTCTTGACGAAGTCTTGCTGGTGCCAGGGTTTAAACATAATCTGCTGTCAGTGGGAAACACTACAAAAAAAAAAATTTGAAATTGGCTTCGGCAAAAAACCGTGGCAAAAGGCATTCAAGGGGTGGCAAAAGGGATCTAGCTTTGGCTTAGCTACAACAAATAGGGGGTGGCGAATTGTGGGGTGGAAAAATTTGGTAGCTTCGGCAAATAGCCGTAGCTAGAAATTTGCGACGGCTGAGCGACGGCAAGCTGTCGTAGCTAAGTGTGGGTGGAAAATTTAAAAAAAACCCTGCTTTTTAGCCTGAATTCTTTAGAACCGGGCTATAAAGTCCAATATTTAAAAATAAAATAATAAACATGGTTTACATATATAATAAAATTTTACTAATTATACAAAATTTACATAAATAATAAAACATAAATGAGCCTGGATTAAATTCAGTACCACACATGTTCCCCTCAATGAAATCAGAAAAAGCTAACAAATACATGAAACTTAGTGAACCGAGCTTTTCTATGATTAATCAAAATCAATATATAGATAAGAACCTACTGATGAATAGGTCCCAAGTAACAGTTGAAACCAAGGCACGCTCGAAAAGCTTAATAGCTCTATGAAACTCCGTCAGATGACTGTATTTTGATTGCCTAAGCATACCTATAATTACACAATCAGAAGCATAGTTAAGTTCACTAGTAGGAGAAAAAGAGATATCGAAATTCCACTCAGCACAAACATAAGGATCAACCTTAGATGAGTATATAACCCAACTTTCTGGATAAGGAGTTCAAAACTAACTAAGCAATTCAAACTAAAAAGTGTCAGGAGTTCAAAAGTAAGCAATTAATTTTCTACTTGGAATAGAAAAAAATTACCAAATCAAGGCATCAAATTACTCAAGAAGATAGCTAGAACTATTAAATTACTCAAGAATACAAATATATGAGGTTAGAAGACAAACAGCTCAAGGATGATGTCAAGTGAGCATCACACTACCATGCTATAGGTATTTTTTTTGGCACATTAAACTACAATATCAAGACATCAAATTACTCAAGAATATAGCTAGAAGTATTTAAAATAAGAAAGGCAGAAGTTATACTTTCACTCTTCAACAATGCAGAAGTTATACTTGCACTCTTCAACAATGCAGGATTCTAAGCAACACAAAACATTTTACCTCATTTCCAAAAATCAAAGCATTTGCCTTGTTCAGTTAACCGTTGTCTTACAGGTAGATTGTCAAGATATTCTAGAGTCTCTAGGCCCTCTACGCTCACTTCACTGCAAAATAAATATTAACTTTCGGTAAAAATTCAGTAAAAAGAATAAACCTACATTTCAAGATTTAAGGAATCTCAAGTTCTAACCCAATATCATGAAAGAAACATCTTTCTCCATATACTTACAATGAGATGGCATTTTTTTATGTTTTGGATAAACTGGATGAGATGAAAAATCATTGAAATAGACTTAATATTAAGAACATCCCATCCCTATGATTCTAGCGTCCTCCTTGCTTTGAGAAGCATGATACAAAGTTTTGAGATCCGAAAGACTAGACTGCATAAAAAAAATGTTGCAGAATCCAATAAGCATTTTTTTTCAAATAAAGTTGAATAGCACATAGAAAACATAATTTCTTCTTAAATTAGGCATGCTAACTCACCCAACATGAATCTCAGCTTCAACATAGGTCCTTACACTGTTCTCTGGAAGAAGCAACAATTTCCTAAGAATCTGCAAACAACATTCAGAGTAAAGCAAACAATTGTAATGGTAACAAAGACCATAAAATGTAACAGAATTGTTTCAAGGGAAAAGAATAGGCAAGAACTTATAAACATAAAAAAAATAGAGAGAAAGGTGATAGAAGTATACCATATGTGTAAGTCCTTAACAAAAGTTAAAATATCGAGCTTTGGAGCTCGGGGATGGCACCAAGACGCCACAAGCACGGGCAGTAGCAGAATACCCAACTGACTAGTAAGCTAATGCAAGTACAAAACATACAACAAGAAAAACAAATATTCATTTTGAATGTTCATGAAGAAGATTAAAGAGTAAGCGACTGTCTACCTAGGTAATTTTGAAAGAAAGATTCTTGTCTCAAGGAATGAAAAAAAAAACAGACAGAAGAGAAGAATATTTGAGGTTTCAAAAACTGAAATAAGCAGTTTTATATAAGTTATTATTAGACCAGGCCAAGTTGCAGACAAGCAATCAGCCAACATTCAAGGACAGGAGAATAGTTATGTTATCCTATGTTCTAAAATATAAACGAGCAAATCAAAGGAGAAGAACTATGAATCATACCATCATATATATTGCAATACAGAGCATGCACAAATGAACCATCCAAAACTAATTGCTACAATCAAACTTTATAAGACACTTAAACCAAATATAGTGAATGTGTATTGACCTCTCAATCTCAGGAGCATTTGGATTCTCAGAAGCATTAAAATTGGCATTCTAAAAATTATTTTAAAATGTTTTAAAAAGCAAAACTAAAAACTATATATTTTAGGCACAAAAGACTGATTTCCAACTTGTTCTACTACCATGAATCAGCTGGCTAGATTTTATTCCACTACTTTATCTAGTTTTTATTTATTTAAACAAACAGGACCCCGCAGTTCTTCATCCAAGGGATAAGAGGCTCAAAAAGTCAAGTATTGTGAATGACAACTCAATAACTGACCCTAACCTTGCTGAGTAAGGATAACTTCTCATGAATAATACTTTCAAGAGCTCATGTCACTGTATTGATAAGCTGACTAATTAATCCTAGCAATGGTTGTTGTTGTCTCGATGATGCACCATAATCACCTTGATCATTACAAACCTGAAAAATTAAAAGAAAAGGCAACAAAAGAACATTGGATTTAATACCTCCTCTTAAAAAAAGAAATGTGGCCACAGAAAGGTAAACATTGCTAAACACCTAATACAACAAAGCAGGTCCTAACAATAAACCTGTAATCTTAACGATTTCGTTGTGACAAAAAAATAGAGGTATGAGCTTAGGCTAAAGCACAAACGAAACTTGTTAAATTCTGACCTATATTGATTATGGCCTCCATTGGTCAACTATAAGAACACAATTAGAGGTGGCGTAGGGTTCAACTCCAGAGTGCAATCAATGATATAATCTATTCTTTTTCCTATATGGCTGCCACTAAATCGATTGAAGATCTGAAAACTTCAAAAAAACGAAGTCGTATAGTTCAAATCCAGAACTAAATCAAACCCATGAACGAAATTATAAAAAAAGGTAAGATCTAGTGAAATCACCTGCTCAGTCTGCCTCTCGACTCCTCTGGTCTGAACTCAGCCATTGTCGAAGGATCTTGAGCACACGGGAACCCTAGCAGCGTCTATCTCTCTCATATCTCTTCCCGCTTTACAAGCCCCGCTCTGCGCTAATCCCCCAACCCAAGCACACGAGAACTAACCAGAAATCCTCTCCTTCCCACGAACGGAGTCACGACCAGCTAACCGCCCCAAGGTCGGCCATGGATGGATCTGACAGTCAAGAAGAAGATGGATGAGCAGGGGTTCAGAGAAGCGAGCGAGAGAGAAGAAGGCTTTAGATATGAAAGTTTATTTTTTAGATCTGAAAATGAGAAGGCAAAGAGGTGTGCCGAGGATTTTAGGCTAGGGTTTAGGTTTTCTTTCCCCTTTTTTATAAAAAGGGGGTTAATATATGCACGGTCGATATCTCGCCATTTACACGGTGCGCGACCGCGCATTGCGAGTGCGCAGATCCGCGCACTCGCAATGCGCGGTTGCGCTTTTTTTTTTTTTTAAATCCGCGCATGCGCAGTGCGCAAACGCAAATATATATATTTTTTAAAATCCGCGTATGCGTGATGTGCGGACGCCGATATATTTATTTTTACCGAAAATAAATAAGATATATACGAATCGAAATAGGATAGATAATGATATGTACACGGAATAAAATAAGACAGATAATCGAAATATATATCCTATATATTTAGATATAGATATATTTGGAGATAATGTCAATAGATATATTTTTTTCCAATAATAAAAGATGATGATCTCTATATATACAATGCATGTTTAGTGTTGTAGGAGGAAATCGAGTATGAAATATAGAAATATAATTCAAACCAGATTATGCCCACGCCAAATAATTACAAGACCTCCTCCTGATGCAGCAGCAGGAAGTCAGGATCGATCCACGAGGAAGCGTGTCAGCGGATCCTAGGAAGCGGAAAATCTCACGGACATCAGTCGACAACAGTGGTACTCGAGCTCGACTAAGATAGTCGACAGAAGCTCGGACAGTCGAACAGGGCAGAAGCTCTCGGCAAAGGGTGGTCGATGTCGACAAAGGTCTACTCAATATCGAGTAAGGCCTGGTCGATATCGAGTTGGTCTTGGTCGAGGGCCTGCACGAGTAAGCTACAGCGATGCTAGATCGAGAATCAGTAACTCGAGGTCGACCACAGCTGGTCGAGATCGAGTAGACAGGGGACGAAAGACGAATAAAAATAAAGAAAATAAAGAACAAATGCTTTTACGGTTTCGAATAAACTGAATGTAAAAGGACTTCCAAGATTGGAGTTTGCAACAACGATAACCAAACATGCATAAGGCAGGACCAAACAGATAATCATGTAAATCGCATTAAAGGACTAAGCTTTCGCCTTTTCCAACAATTAGACAACTCTCTCAAGAAACCCTAATCGTCTCTACCGATTTTATGTTTATAATCCAAGTTGTTAGCATGGATCTCCATTAGGCGGGCAATAAACATATCAACAAGTAGGAAAATGCTCAAAACATGATAAAGGTCGGATCTTTACCTCAAATATGCATAGCTATCGTCGGGCTCGCCCCAACCCTAGAAGTGGGTGGACTACTCGCTCTTCATCGCAAACTCAGACATCATTGATTGAAAGAAAACAACTTGCATTAAACTAAATTCAAAGCTTTTACAATCCCGGCAATCAACTTTCGCAAACTGCCAAAACCTTAAAAACCTCAAACTCCCTAAACCGTCTCTGTGGAACTACTTGTCTCCCTCCGAAATTGAATCAATAAAACTGAGCCCCATGGGCTTTATTTATAGCCTTCATTCCCTAGCTAATCTAGGAAAGAAGATATCTATCTCTATCTAAAATTATATCTAAAACTTGAAAGGATAAATAAATTGTTTAAAGAAATAAATCTATAAGGAAAGGATAAAACTAATTAAGGTAAGTCTTCATGATGTGATAGATCTTGTCTTCCATGGATAGAATTTGATGGAATCGGATAGAATATTCCGCCTTCGCGCCCAAGGAATCCCAAGTCTAGTCGGACAAGGCTAGTCGAGAAGCTTCTGGACACTGGTCTAGTCAACCTCGAGTAGAGTTCGTCGTCTCGGCTTGCTGATGCTCGATGTGGCTCGGACTTGGGCTCCTGGGCTCTCGTCGACCTCGACAAGCTCTCTTCGATGTCGAGTAGGATTGATCATCGACAAGGTCTCCTCGGGTAGGTGTGCTCGACAAGGCTCGGACAAGGCGCCTCAGGTGCTCGTCGATCTCGACAAGCCCTAGTCGACCTCGAGTAAGGTGGCTTGTCGACTAGGTCTTCTCGAGTGACTCTCCTCGATGGGCTCCGGATCTGGACTCAGGGGCTCGTCGACCTCGACAAAGGGTCCTCGAGGTCGAGTTGGGTGCTTCCGCGAGTTGGCTCTTCCGCTGGCAGCGAGTTGCCTCTTCCGCGGCAGCGAGTGATCCGCTGCAGCGAGTCGAGTCGCTGGCAGCGAGTCTCTCCTGGTCGTCCTCGGCCTCTCCCCTTGTCGACTCCGGACATGGCTTCTGGGCTTCGTCGATCTTGACCAGTGGTCCTCGAGATCGAGTAGGGTCCGGAGCCGGGTTGGTCTGGCTTCCTCGATCGGCTCTGCTCGACCAAGGTTGCTCGGACAGGCTCGTCTATGTCGAGTAGGCTTACTCGAGATCGAGTAGCCTTTACTTTCAGACTTGTTCCGCTGCTTTGACCTTGGACTTCTGTAGTGGTTTTCCGAGCTTTTCCGACATTTTGTAGAATTGCTGTAAAACGCCTCGATTTCTGCGAATTAAACAGAAACTAGTGTAGATTCCATAATTTTGCAAATAAACATAAACTACATAAGTTATGTACTATCTTAGCCCAAATGAATGCAATGTATACAGAGATCGATATAAAAGTTGCTGTAAAATATGGCAGATTCCGCTTACAACATTTAGGTCACAAATATGAAAATTTTGACACCTCTAGTAAAGCTAATATTTCGAAGATCCTAAATTTCTCCATATGTCGTCGCCAGTTGAAGATGATCTACCATTCAACCCATACGATTACAGCAAGAGAAAATTTGTGCCGCATGCACAAATTTTCAACCTAATTACAGCTCCGTCCAACCTTTTGTAAATTTTACAAAAGTGTCCACTTTAATACTTTCCGCTGCCTATTTGACGTTTTTACCCCTCCATCGTCTTTTATCGTTCTTCGTCCTCAACCCAGCGGAAACTGGCCGGCGATCGTCCCTGTGTTATTCCTGTCAGATTTCGACTGAATCTCCTTCAAAAGAGTGTTTATTGAAGTCGATTATTGCACTTTCTTATCGTTAATGGGAGAAATCCCTGGTAGTTCAGGTGGTGAGTCTGCTTGAACGTTTCCCTGTTGGTTAGGGTTTGTTTTTCTGCGGTATATGTAGCTTTTTGGTCGACTTTTGACGGATTTTTGTGTGGTCTAGTGTTGGTTGGTGTCGTGATAGCAAATGATGGAGTGTTGTTCTTGTTTTTAGTATCAAATATGCGATTTCTACTGAACAATTCTGCATGCTCCTATCATTTTTCCTCTTCTGATATCTATGTTTTCCTTTTTGGTCGACTTTTGACGGATTTTTGTGTGGTCTAGTGTTGGTTGGTGTCGTGATAGCAACTGTTGGAGTGTTGTTCTTGTTTTTAGTATCAAATATGCGATTTCTACTGAACAATTATGCATGCTCCTATCGTTTTTCCTCTTCTGATATCTATGTTTTCGTGTTTGTCAGGTTCACTTACTGATTTAGTGAGATACAGAAGGCAATTTGATGTGAGTTTTTTTTTTTGATATTGATCTTTTTATCCTGTCTGTTTATATAGTGTTGTTTACTTATGTTGATATGCATTTATTTTTGACATTTTTGCTTGTTTTTAAACAGAACATTTCTTATTGTATTCCTGAGGATGAGTGGTTCCATTCTAGATCAAACAGATACTCTTATCCTGATGTTTGTGAACTCATCAAAAGTCATCTGTCGGATAAACACTATGAGATATTGTGCAATAGTTGTGTTGGGTGGGTGCGGACAGAGGGAACCAATATGGTTTCTAACTTTCAGCTAATGCATCAGATTATGTTGCGTCGAGTTCCAACCAAAAAGAAGATGGAGTTGTGGTTTAAGGTTGATGGATTTTTGGCTCGGTTTTCTCTTGCTGAATTCCGTGTTATTACTGGTCTTCCTTGTGAAGCTAATGATTGCAAACCACCCAAACATGTGTCTTCTCTTGATTTTTTTGGGGAGAAGAAATGCTCTTATAAAGAGTTAGTACAGTGTTTTAAATCTGAGAGTAAATCCTCAGAGAAGAAGTTGATTATGGCTAAGCTGCTTATTATTGAAAAGGTCCTATTATTCAGGAGATCAAAGTTTGTCAGTGAAGAAAACTTATCCCTTGCTTGTGCTGAGAATGAGTTTGAAATTTACCCCTGGGGGAGAGCTTCGTACACGAAGTTGGTTACGACATTAAAGAATATAGATCTGGCTTATCGTCAGCATGGCAGACGTTGTTATGATATACATGGGTATAATCTTGCTTTCCAGGTAGTCTTTAATGTCGCATATTTATTGCTTGTTATCTATTTTGAAGTCTGTCAGCATATTTATTGCTTGTTATCCATTTTGAAGTTTGTCAGCATATTTATTGCTTGTTATCATATCTCACTTTTCTGGCTGAATATTTCAAATACTTTATGTTTTTTTGCAACAGTCATGGATTTTAGAAGCCTTCCCATCAATAGCTGCAAAAGTTGACTGTGATTTCAAAATGGTTGTTGGAGATCCATGCACTTTGCACTGGGAATGTAAGCTTAAACATGTATATGATACTGCTTCTGCACTTTTTGATGATGAGCTAGTAAGGTTATTATGTTTTGTAGTTGTTAGTGAATGAATTTAATATCTGTTTTAGGCACCATTGTCAGCTACTTTTTGTAAATTTGCAAAAATACCAGACACGTCAGCAGAAATTTGCAAAAACACCAGACTTGTCAGCAGAACTACATTGTTTGCAAGACTTTTAATTTTTTGTATCAGTAATGATTTTCGTTTGACACTGCTCTTGTTTGTTTTTTGTTTTTTTATATATATCTTAACAAGTAGGAACCAAATTATTGCATAAGTGTCAGTATATTTTGATTTAGATCACATGTCAGCAGGGTAATAGATTGTCATTTAAATATAATTGCATAAGGAAGGTTTGGATGTGCATATTCATTTAAATATTATTGCATAACATATAATTCCACTTTATCATTAAAAGCTAGTAGGTGCACATCTTTTAGTTGGCTTAGTCATTTTTTGTCAGCAGTCGCAAAGTTTTGCATAAATATTAAAGGTTATTAGCATATTTGTTGTTTTGTTGTAAATTTCCGTGCTTTTAATAATATATTTCCTCTATTTTTGTGTAGGCACCATTTTTCCCTATTTATGGTGAATTTGCAAGAACACCAGGGATGGTTTATAGTGAAGAAGTTGTTGATGAAAGAGTTGATGACATTGCTCAACCTGTCTTCCCCAAGCTGGATGGTGTTCTGTATGAAAGTTATCGATTGCGTACAAATGCGTATAATGACAGGTTCATACGCAATGATGCCTTAGCTGTTGTCGTTGGGAATGACGCCGTCAATTTGGTAAACAAACAGGATGTTGTAAATGATTCTGCTTTAGATGCTGTTGTTGGGAATGATGGAGTCAATTCTGAGGTAAAACTTGATGTTGTTCATAAAGGAAAGAAGATGACATCATTGAGAAGGGGTCGGTCTGCAGGTACCTTTCATTCCTCCCTTCTTTTGGCTTTAGAGGATAAGAAATCAAATAAGAGGAAAGCCACTAATATGCGGAAGAAGAAAGATTCAGGTAAGAAGGTTCGATTTCTAGATGCTGAGACAGATGTGCTAGTCAAAGAGTCTGTTATACCTGTTGTTGCTTGTGACAAGGTTGACCCAGTGATTGAGTGTTAGAAGTTTGTACATGCGAAGATTGTGTATCACCGTGTGAAGAAGAGGAACACAGTTGATAAAGAGCCTAGGAATGTATTCTATTCAGAATCTGCTGAGAAGTCTGTATCTTTGCAAGTTGCTTCGACTGCAGATATGTTGGCCCCTGATGGACTATCTAACGAAAAGGGTGATGTGTTTTGTTCTGATCGTGATACCGGTGGGGTACATGACGATGCTGTTGACTCTGAAACTGGGGGTGCTCTTGATGATGACTTTGGGGGAACCCATTCTGTTGACTCTTCTGGGTCAACTGTGTCTCCTATTGGGTCTCCTCATGCCCATGTTAATTCATCTGGTCCAGAGATTCAAGACATACCTTTGGGAGTTGATTCTGACGCAAAAAAACCTGCTGTTTGTGTTGATGATCCGATTGATGCTTCAATTCCTGAAGTTGAGAGCTATTGCTATGTACCCGGAAATGGGTGTGGTGTGGGGCTGTCATCTCCCAAAAAAGGTGAAATACGGGATGAAATGGGTGATCTTCCTTTTAGATTTGATGTTAATGCTCCTGCCCCTGTTATTGATAGTTCATCTCAGGTGGTTCAAGAAATTTTTAGGCGTCTAAATGAGTTGGCTGTTAGTGTAGGAGAAATTAAGACCTGTATGGGGAAGTTAGATGGGATTATTAACATGTTTTCTGTTTTTGGGGAGAAGTTCACTTCCCTTGAGAATAAGGTTGCAACGCATGCATGTACAGTTGATGTCTCCCAGCCAGTGCATTCCATACCAAAAAATGATGCGGGTACTACAGTTAATGACGACGTTTTCTCTGATATACTGGCTTATTCGCCTGTTGCTCACGGAATTGTTTCCGATTTCAATAGAGGAGATGAAGTAGGTATTCCAAATGTTGATCTAAATTTACCCTCTAATGAAATGTCATCTGAGTTTGGTGTAATACCCGAAGCTGACATTGAAGGCCAGCGTCGCATTGACGTTGATGATTTGAATGATGTTCACCCCGAAGTTGATGGGGGAAATTCTGATGTGAAAGAACTGAAAGTAGTTATTGGGGATGCAGGTCTGATGGATGTTGGTGTCATTCCACCAGAAAGTGACTTTGGCGGGCCGCATTGTACTAACACTGATCCACAGTGGTTACAAATTGCATGTCCTGCCACTGAATATGATGGTGTACGTTCTGATATGGAGGATTTGATTAACCCTTGTGTTGTAGGTGATAAAGATGGTGATGTTATTACATTAATTGGATCAGAAGGATGTGCTATGAATCCTTGCTTGGATGAATCTGATGTTGTATGTCCTCCATCTACTACTGTTGATGTTAAGTTGGTACCCTTTTCAATCTCTTTTGCTTGCGATGTAGATAAAAAGAATGTTGACATCTCTCTACCGGGGGTGGGTGTTCGAGATGCAAATAGTGTTCCTGCTGCTGACATATATACTAATGCTGACATTTCATTGGGGGATGTCATAGGTTGTCAATTTTATTCTACTGAGCAGGAATCTTATGCCGTTCGGACTTGCTTTGATTTGAAGGGGAGCGGTGAAGCTGGGGATTTGAATGAAGCTCATAAAGAAGATGTTGATTTAAAGAATGTGAAGGGAGTTATTGAGGATGTAGGTGGGGTGGATGTTGATCGGAGGCAACTGGAAGGTGGATTTATTGATGCCCGTCGTCCTCAAGGGAATGCACAGAATGATGCTCAGAATGAAGATTCTGATGTCAAGGAAGTGATGGGAGTTAGTGAAGATACTGGGGGCATGAATGTTGATGTGAAGCCAATTGAAGGTGGACTTATTGATGCAGATCGCCCTCAAGGGGATGCACAGAATGAAGCTCAGCATGAAGAGTCTGATGTCAAGGAAGCAAAATGAGGTAGTGAGGATGCCTGTGTCACTACTGTCGATGGGAATCCAATTGAAAGTGGAATTATTGATGAACAGCGGCCTCAGGGGCATTGTTGTAGGGAGGTAATCGAGTATGAAATATAACAAATATTAATCAAACCAGATTATGCCCACGCCAAATAATTACAAGACCTCCTCCTGATGTAGCAGCGGGAAGTCAGGATCGATCCACGAGGAAGCGTGTCAGCGGATCCTAGGTAGCGGAGAATCTCACGAAAGTCGACCACAGGGGTACTCGAGCTCGACAAGGGGTAGTCGACAGAAGCTCGGACAGTCGAACACAGCAACAGCTCCTCGGCACAAGTGGTCGATCTCGACAAGAGGCTACTCGAGGTCGAGTTGGCTCGTCGAGGTCGAGTTGTTTCTTCGTCGATTCCTGCACAGGTAAGCAACAACGACTCTAGGTCGAGAATCAGCAACTCGAGGTCGACCACAGTTGGTCGAGATCGAGTAGACAGGGGACGAAAACGAATAAAAATAAAGAGAAAATAAAGAACAAATGCTTTTAGGGTTTCGACTAAACTTAATGTAAAAAGGACTTCCAAGATTGGGGTTTGCAACAACGATAACCAAACATGCATAAGGCAGGACCAAACAGATAATCATGTAAATCGCATTAAAGGATAAGCTTTCGCCTTTTCGAACAATTAGACAACTCTCTCAAGAAACCCTAATTGTCTCTACCGATTTTATGTTTATAATCCAAGTTGTTAGCATAGATCTCCATTAGACGGGCAATAAACACATCAACAAGTAGGAAAATGCTCAAAACATGATAAATGTCGGATCTTTACCTCAATTATGCATGGCTATCGTCGGGCTCGCCCCAACCCTAGAAGTGGGTTGACTACTCGCTCTTCATCGCAAACTCAGACATCATTGATTGAAAGAAAACAACTTGCATTAAACTAAATTCAAAGCCTTTACAATCCCGGCAATCAACTTTCGCAAACTGCCAAAACCTTAAAAACCTCAAACTCCCTAAACCGTCTCTGTGGAACTACTAACTGTCTCCCAAATTGAATGATTAAAACTGAGCCCCATGGGCTTTATTTATAGCCTTCATTCCCTAGCTATTCTAGGAAAGAAGATATCTATCTCTATCTAAAAGTATATCTAAAATGCTTAAGGATAAATAAAAGACATAACATAATTAAATCCAAAATAGGAAAATATATCTAAAGTCTTCCACGGATAGATCTTCTTCTCTTTATGATGGACCTTGATAGATTAGGATAGAATCGGAAATCTTCGCGCTCAAGCAACCCTAAGTCGAGTAGAGTTGATCAATCCGCGCCGCACAGCCTCTGGAGTCCTAGTCGACCTCGACAAGGCGCTTGTCGATCTCGAGTAGAGGTCTTGGTCGACTTGGCTTTGGTTCATCGTCTCGGCTAGCTGGTGCTCGACGGACTCGGACATGGATCTTGGCGCTCGTCGATGTCGAGTAGACCTAGTGGACATCGAGTAGACTGGCTTGCCGACTAGGGTTTCTCGAGCGGCTCTGCTCGATGGGCTCCGGATCTGGACTCAGGGCTTGTCGATCTCGACCAACTCTTGTCGAGATCGAGTAGGGTTCGTCGAAGATGGCTCTGGTGGTCTCGTCGAGGACTCCTCCTCGGACATGCTCTGGGTCGCTTGTCGATCTCGACAAAGCTTAGTCGAGATCGAGTAGAATGGTGCTCGGCTTCTCGTCCTCGGCTTCTCGGGCAGCTCTTCTCCTTGTCGACTCCGGGTGTTGGCGCTGGGCTTCGTCGGTCTCGACCAGGTCTTGTCGAGATCGAGTAGGGTCCGGAAGTCGGGTGGTCTGGCCGTCGACGTTGCTCCTGGTCGACAAGCTGTGCTCGGCTTCCTTTGTCGAGATCGAGTAAAGGTTACTCGAGGTCGAGTAGTCTGGTCTCTTGGCTCGATTCGACTGGTTCCGTTGCTGCTCCGACCTTGGACTTCTATAACCGTTTTCCGAGCTTTTCCGACCTTCTGTAGAATTGCTGTAAAACGCCTCGATTTCTGCGAATTAAACAGAAACTGGTGTAGATTCCATAATTTTGCAAATAAACATAAACTACATAAGTTATGTACTATCTTAGCCCAAATGAATGCAATGTATACAGAAATCGATATAAAAGTTGCTGTAAAACATGGTAGATTCCGCTCACAACAGGAATGCACAGTGCTTAACAATTGTGTGTGTTGACACCCAGATGTCATCAGATTTTAATGTCTTATCTGGTGTTGACATCCATAGCAAGTGCAGTGATGAAGTTGTTGAGTTGAATGCTACTAAGACTGAATTTGATGTCACAATTCCTGATGTGAAAGAACGAACTGAATATATTGAGACTGAACATGAAGTGGGAGGCACTGATATTCAGGATTCAATTAATGGTTGTACGGGAGGTGATGAAAAGGATGACGATATCACACTAATGGGATTTGAAGGTGTTAATACAAAGTTGGAATCAGATGATTCTGATGTTCTGTGTCCTCCTTGTAATGTTGTTGCAAATGCTTGTGATATGTCATTCTCTCCATCTATTGTCATCAGTGAGGTTCTTTTGTCATTAAAAGATGCTGTTGAGGGTGGTCTGTGTGATGTGAAGGATAAGGTCTTTGGCGAGGCAGATGGGGTTCGTAAGCCTTCCGACATCTCTTCCACGGAAGCTGGTGATGCTTCTTTAAAGGGTCCTGCTTCTTCTATTCCGTGTGTAACAGACAGTCTTGTTATAGTCCCAGACAATTATGTTCCATCACGCTCTGTTGATTGGGATTCATATGCAAAGGATCCTATTATATTAAGTGACATTGAAAAATTAAAGCAAGCCAACACTATTCCTATGGACAGTAGCTTTTTGTTCGGCCCCCGTGTACAAGAAAACGAAAAGAAATTGGCACAGTACAATGCCAAGAAGTCACTGATCAGCCGCGAGGATCATCAGTTTATGTATTCTTTATATGTCAGCAGGATTAAAGTTTTTATTTAGTTATACAGGATTTCTTAGCATATTTGTGGTTTATTTCTGATTTATCTCTTTTAATTCCTTTTGAATATTGGTTTCCAAGAGAAAGAACTTTATTATATTGAATTTACATTCCTGCATTTGGCAAAAATTCTGTTGTTTTTTTAAGCCACATGTCAGCAGTATGACAGATTGTTATATTACTTCAATTCATCACAAAAGACACACACCATCTCAGTGCATTTTAGCAATAGAATTCACATATCTAACACCCTAGATGGGGTGGAGTTGCTATATATATCACATGTCAGCAGAGTAGCAAATTGTTATATTAATTCCATCTATTTAAAGGTGGGAAAACAAAGTTTTGCTGTGTATCATCATTACAATCTAGTAGGATATCACCTTGCATGAAAGCATTAAAAATCAGTAACTTATTATGATAGATTTAGCTAAGTCTCTATATGTCATCAACATCAACATATGCAAATAATAATCTTAATTTTGCATATCAGTCACATGTGGTTGCATATCAGTTAAACGTAGTTGCATATCATAATTTTACACACGAAATTAATTTGCCTTAGTTGCACATCACCCTAGTCATATTTTAAATTTGGATTGAAAGATCAGAAACTTTATTAAATTAAATCTAAATTCGTACCCTTGACACTAATTATTATTTTCAAGGTAAGATGTCAGCAGAGTCACAGATTTTTAAAACTTTTCAAGTCATTCTTGGAGAGAAAGCAAGGATTTCATGATCATAATCATTAAAAGGTATCAGCACAACATCTCAGTGCATTCTAGTGTGAAAATCCACATATCTAATATCTTAGATTATATGTAGTCTTTCTATGTCAGCAGTATTAAAGTTTTTATTTTGTTATACAGGTTTTCTTAGCCTATTTGTGGTTTATTTCTGATTTATCTCTTTTAATTCCTTTTGAATGTTGGTTTCCAAGAGAAAGAACTTTATTATATTGAATTTACATTCCTGCGTTTGGCACAAATTCTGTATTTTTTTAAGCCAAACGTCAGCAGTATGACAGATTGTTACATTACTTCAATTCATCACAAAAGACACACACCATCTCATCGCATTTTAGCAATAGAATTCACATATCTAACACCCTAGATGGGGTGGATTTGCTATATATATCACATGTCAGTAGAGTAGAAGATTGTTATATTAATTCAATTCATTTAAAGGGGGGGGGGGGGGAAAGCAAACTTCTGATGTGTATCATCATCACTATCTTATAGGACATTACCTTGCATTTAAGCATTAAAAATCAGTAACTTATTATGATAGATTTAGCTAAGTCTCTATATGTCATCAGCATTAACTTATGCACGTAATAATCTTAATATTACATATCAGTCATGTGGAGTTGCATATCAGTAAAATGTAGTTGCATATCATAATTTTTCACCTGGATAAAATAAATTCCACTTAGTTGCACATCACCCTAGGCATATTTTGGATTTGCATAATCATATCAAGCCAGTAAGAACTTTATTAAATTGGATCTAAATTCTTGGCTTTTGGCAGTAATTATGATTTTTAACTTAAAATGTCAGCAGATTAACATATCCTTATAGTAATTTAATTCATTATTAGAGACAACTTAAGGCTTTGATGTCCATAAACATGACAACTTTAGAAGCACACCATCTCAGTGCATTTTAGCATTAAAATATACAAATATAATACCTTAGACAATATGCAGTGTATATGTCAGCAGCATCAATTGTTGTCTTTGTATTTTTTTTAAGGAAAAAATTAGGGGAAATCAAAATACAGTAAAAATAGAAGATTATTAGTGGTGGGGGGGTGTATTTGGTGCTCTGTCAATATAAAGTAATTGGGAAACCGCCCTCCTTAATAGATGTAATAAATCTGATCTAATTAGTACAGTTATTGGGGAATGGAAATGTTACAATACATTGAGAACCCGCCCTCTAAAAACGGGTGACATCTTGTTGATGGTGGAAGTTGGATAACCGCTTCTCTCTTCCTATATAATGAGACCCTCACCCCTTTGTTTCTATCCATCACAACATCTCCTGGCCATTTTTCCTCTCTCTCACCATCTACTGAAACCCCATTCCTTCCATTTCAATTCCAAAAATTGATTATCTTTTCTACCCTCTATCCCTTATGGAGGACTACTATAAGACTTGCGACGAACTGGACAAAACCAGATACCCAGGGTATCATATGTCCCTTCTTGAAGATGCTGCTGAGACCAACACTGCCGCCAAGAGGAAGGATCTGCTCAATGCGATTGAGCAATTTCAAGTTTTCTACTACAGCCTCTACCAGGAGAAAGATCACATCTCCTCTCTGATCAGGCGGGCCCTTGCAGATGACGATCAGACGACTGCTGAGGCTGTAAGTCTATTCGGTTTTACATAATATTAGTTAATAAGTAGTTAAATATTTAACTTTTGCATTTAAAAATGATTGTAGAATCAAGCAAAATTGCCGGACCTTGAGGAGCAGATGCAGATGTTCAGGGTGAACGTGTTTGGGACGATTGAGCAGATATATGAACAGGAAAAGAAGAGGCACGAGAAGATCGCTGCCTTCCTTGGGAATTAGATTATTAGATTTCTGTTCGTGTTATTTTAGTATTATGAAACAATATTTCTGTTATTTTTATGTTTTAACGTAAGTTCTGTTGGTTTTCAAACAATATAACTGTCATTGCTTCTGTTACTCTAATGTTTTATAATTTACCTCTTTTGTTTTATGTTTCTGTTATTTTACATTTCTGTTTTTTTACTTTTTTATGGATTATCAATAAGTTTAACTTTTAGTATATTTTATCTTTTCTAACATCTAAAATGTCTTTGTGCCAAACCAGAAATTATTCATCATATTTAAGTTAATAATGCATCATTTTAAACAAATGGTAATGATTATGGTAGATTCGAGAGTCTAAATACAGTATTATTTAGGGTTGCATATCAACAAATAATATGTGCATATTTAATAGTTTATGTACTGACACCCCTCTCTCACATATCCTATACTGGCAATCATGTTAATATTCGTGATCCATTTGCAAATTGACACAACCCCCCAGAAATAAATGTGATGGTAAATGGAAAACCAAAGGAAATATATTAAAAAAAAAAGACTATCATTAAAAGGGGGGTGTATGTATTACTTAATAGAAGTAATTATTACTACTACTGTCTGTATTACTTAATAGAAGTAAATTTTACAGTACATTTAGTCTTTATTACTACAGTAGATATTGGATAAAGGTAAAGGTTAAATTACATTGGGAAACCGCCCTTTAAGACTAGTGACATCTTGTTTAATGGGGGAAGTTGTATAGCCATCTCTGCCTATATAAAGAGTCCCTCACTCATCTGTTATCATCCATCATAAAATCACCTGATCCTTTTTATTCTCTCTCACCATCTTTGAAACCTCATCCCTTACTTTTCAACTCCAAGAATGGATTACTTTTTCTATCCGACCACAATGATAGAGGAGTACTATAAGATGTGCGATGATCTGGATAAAGAACGATACCCAGGGTATCAAATGCCACTGCTTGAAGAGGCGTCCCAGACTAATACAGCAACCAAGAGAAGGGATATGTTGGAAACGATCGTTGTTTTCCAGGGTTTTTACTTTGAACTCTACAAGGAGAGAGGTCACATCTCTTATTTGATCAGGAGGGCCCTTGAAGACGGCGACCAGAACGGTGCTGCGATGGTAAGTCTATTATGTTTTACATAATATTATTTAATAAGTAGTTAAATATTTAACTTTTTCATTAAAAAATGGTTGTAGAATCAAGAAAGACTAGAGGAGGTGGAGGAACAAATGAAGGAGTTCAGGATTAACATATTTGGGACGATCGACGAGGTTTATGCAGAAGAGAAGAAGAGGAAGGAGAAAATCGCAGCCTTCCTTGCCAACTAGATGATTATCTTTCTGTTTTTGTTATTTTGTGGTTATCAAACCATATTTCTGTTATGTTTTGGGCTTAGATGTATGTACTTTTGCTACTTATGTAACATTATGCCTGCTGGTGAACCTATTACTTAATGTTGTACTTTTGCTGCTTATCAAACATTATGCCTGATGGTGAATCTATTACTTAATGTTTTATATTTTAACTCTTATGTTTTATGTTTCTGCTATTTTATAACTCCATCTGATCATATTTAAAAGGTATTTTAAAGAGAGTTATTCAAACTTCATTGCATATATAATCGTTTTCATATTCTTCCTTTAAATCTTATGTTAAATACCTTGTCAGACCTATTAGAATGTTTTTCAAACTTGCCAAGAAAGCTTTCTTATTTATTCTTTAAATCTGTTATTAAATATCTTGCATTAAAAAATATGCAATGATTATGGTAGATTCGAAAATCTTATTGTACTACTTTTATTCAATACCTATGCAATGTAGTTTTGGTTTTTTTTAAGAAGGATGGGACATTTACTTTTATCACACTCAATCAGTTTTCTTGCATAAGTAGTATTTGAATTTGCATATTAATACATAATATATGCATATTTAATATAATAAGTCCATTTGCAAATTGACTCATACCCAAAATGACAAAATAAAAGAAAATTGTGTAAACTTCCTAGAAAATCTAAGATTTCTTATCAGATCCATCCCCTTCAAACATTATAATGATAGGAGGGAGTATTATTAACTTTTATAATTGAAATTGCAATTTTTAACTAGAAAAGCACCAATTAAAAGGGCATTATATACCCTTGCCAAATTAGTTGCATATCCTCTCATTTCAGCTATTCAATCAGTTTCTATTCTTCCCAAACAAACATCGCCTCTCCTTATTGATATCAAGTTGGATTTTGTTATGTGTTTTGTTGATTGGGAACTTACAGAACAGAACTGGATGCTTGCATATCAGGCGATTTTTACTGCATATGAAGTTTAAATATGTGTACTTGTTGAAAAAGGAAAACAGGAATTTTTTAACTGTTATATTAATGATATAAATATAAGATATTACTATCAGTACTTTTGCATAACATAGTTGTTGGATTAAATACCACTGCAATTTGGTTGCATATAGGCATAATATATTTACAGATCGAAATTCTAACTATGAGTTTAAAAAACAACAAATGAAGGAACCTAACGTAGGTAAGTCAGTCAAGATACCACATAAGTTCAGAATACTCAACATAGGTAAGTATTAGTAGTTATGACATAAGTCGAACCTAAAGAGACAGAATGTCTTAAATGTTATCAACAACTATGGTTTAAAGAGGATGATCAAGAGACAGCCCAGTTTTGTCATTCTATTCTAACCCAAGTTTAACCTTTCTGGTTTGATACCCTTCATTGTCAATTTTGCATGTGCTCTTGCTGCATTTACTACTTCTCTCCTTTTTTCGTTCACATCTGAGCAAATGATTTCAGCCAAATACTTCAACCGCAGCTTTGAAATGTTTTTCTCACTATTTGGCTCGAACCCGCACTTGTACCCTTTTGCAGTCCCCATAAAAGTTTCCATTTGACGCATAGTGCATATTCCCGAATGCAAAACCTTGTCCTCACCACCCCATGGAAGTTTCATCATATCTGTCTTGGCATGTATGATTACATTTGCCTTTGCCCTTAACCCTTTTTTGAGAAAATACTCATTCACTAGGTCTGCCTGCAAAAGCCAAGGAAAGGGAAATTAAACATAATACCAAATTAACACTCTATAAACTTTTAAAAGAAAAAGTAACTTTGAATTTCGAAATTGGAAATAATATGACTAACCAAATTGGCAATCAAATTTAAAACCATAGTCGGTATGATGCACTTGCAATTTGGTTCATCACAGCAGGGACTCACATCCAAGATCTGTGTGATCTTGGTCTTCAAGTTGAAAACCACCATGTACATGTAGTCGTTAGCGTAAATGCCAAATACAATCTATACACCAAATTCAAAACTATATCAACAACTTAAATGTCATCAGTATAAATTTCAGAGTGACAGGCCAACTATTTTGTATATGTATTTACAAAGAAAACAATCAGGGTTGTAGATAAAAGTTTTAGGCTTTAAAAAACAACTAGTATTAGTGTTGAAATATATAAAAAGATGGCTATCAGAATCGATTTTTTATTACCCGCGTTGACATCTGTATTAGTGTTGACATCTGAAGTGGGTCTTTGTTATCACTTATATACTTAAAAAATTATATGAACATATCACATGAAAAAAAAATACTTATTATTAATGTATGCATATTCATATCATATGAACACATATATGTATTATTCAACTCACTACATGTCATCAGTAAACCAGTCAGCAGTACATTTTTTTACAGGAAGTCAACACCTGTGTTTAATTATAGCTGAAATAAATGGGAAACTAAATTAGAAACAAAAGAAAAGAAAGGAGAATTACTATGTAATTACCATGTCCAGTGTTTTCAATTTAATGTGAGGAGCAAAGGACAATGCCTTGTCAACTTGAAGACAAAACTTTTCAAGCTGATTCGTACTTTGAGACATCGATACATCATCCGTTTGATATTTCTGGATTGAAAAAAATATTAAAAGAATTGCAGTAAAATGTTTTGTTTTAACTTGGATAAATTTATAAAAAATACACATGAAAAAGAAAATAAGATAAAAGTTGCAATCTTACAGACGAGGCAATACACAAGAAAAGCCTTGAAGGAGACAAATCACTCCTGTACTGTTCTTTGTGATTTAGTATTGATGCCCAAGCATCAAGAATAATGGGAGATACTATACAATCCTCCTCCAGACTTCTCAAATCAGCCCTAACTAAGCTTAGAGTATTTGCTCTAAATAAGGGCTCATTGCAATTAGATGCATGAAGAACAGAAAACAAATGTCAATAAAACCAAGTAACTAGTATATAGAATAAATCTAAAGTAAATAAATGAATGGGAATAAACATACGTGCCAGATGCTGATCTCCTACTAACACTTGCATAGAGAATCTTCTCAAGCTCAGACATATTATCTCCAATGTCAACAAAGCGAGAATAATAAGGGCTTCTCAAGGAGGTTGCTGGTTTATGTTCCCTTTTTCCATCTCTATCTTCATTGTCTACATGAACTTCTTTTTTATCACGCAAAACATTAGCACAACTGCGAGTAGACCTACGTGTTGGCATAGGAGCAGCTGGCTTGGGTTTCCTTTGATACATTGTTTTCACAGATTGAACATTGTCAACTTTTTTAGCAGGCAGGTCTTCAACAACATCAGCTTCTTTTCTGGCAAGGCGTTCCTCTTCAATAGGTTTCTGTGAAGCATGTTTTTTTTTTAGAATCATGCGTCTGGCCTGCATGAATATTTTCTGGATGCACACTCTGAACATTTTCTGCAGCTGATCCAATGTGAACTGTTGCATGAACAACCTTTGACACATCACTAACACCCTTCATTGCATCTCCATCAGCCTTCTCCCCTTCTTCTGCACAATGTTTTGAGGGAGGCCTTGGAGGTGTTGTGTAAGTGTCATATATATCCGAATCTGACTCTTCAGAAAATCTCACATTCATCTTGTCCTTTCCTTTCTCATTAAGAGTAGCTTCTTTCTGTGCAAGTTCTCCATTTTTCCCATCTGAGTGTGATGGCGGAATATTTGCATCATTATCAACCTTCTCTGCACTAGGTGATAAGAAAGCAGGATCAGACCCAAACAAATCAAAGGTTGGCCCGTCAGAGATAGGGGCTTTTCCTTTTCTCATTCTCTTCTCACTTAAAATATCCTTTTTCTGGAAATCTGCAAGATGCACTTCTTTTTCACCAGCAGCTTGTATTGCTGGAGGTTCACTTGTTGTTGTTGCACAAGCCACAAAAGGAAAGTCATGAACAGGCCCTTCTTCAGGGAGGGTATCTTTCATCCGTTCCTTGTTCTGTGCAGCCAATTCAATCTGAGTTAGAAAATCCAAAAACGTTGGATCTGTCCACCAAGGATGTTGAGAATTGTTGAAGGATGTGTTGGGAGATTCATGCATATAACTCGGAAGATGATCTTCAGGTGTAGGTGCAGCTTGACTCGGCTCATTTACCAACCCCAGAAGATTATTTGCCGCATCAATGAGAGCTTTGACCTTCTCATTATCTTGAAACTCAGATGGAACCTTTGTAAACATACTAGCAAATTCAGATATTGCAGTTGCTAGTGCAGTAGTCTTCTCAGCCAAAGCTTGTACGAACAACTAAACATAGATCAAAGTAAAACATTTTAAATACTATACCAAAATGAAGGGATGCAACAAAACAAGAGAAATAATATGTCGGCAGCATTAAAGTTTTTATTTAGTTATACAGGGTTTCATAACATATATGTGTTTTATTTCTGATTTATCTCTTTTAATTCCTTTTGAAAATTGGTTTCCAAGAGAAATACCTTTAATATATTGAATCCACATTCTTGCTTTTGGCACAAACACTGTTTTTTTTTAAGCCAAAATGTCAGCAGTGTGACAGATTGTTATATTACTTAAATTTATCACAAAAGACCCACACCATCTCAGTGCATTTTAGCATTAGAATTGACATATCTAATAACCTAGATGGGGGATGGAGTTGTTATATATATCACATGTCACCAGAGTTATATTAATTCAATCCATTTAAAGGAGGGAAAGCAAACTTTTGCTGTGTATCATTATTACAATCTTTTTAGTACATCACCTTGCACTTAAGCATTAAAAATCAGTAAATTATTATCATAGATTTAGCTAAGTCTTTATATGTCATCAGTATCAACTTATGCACATAATAATCTGAATTTTGCATATCAATCATGTGGGGGTTGCATATCAGTAAAATGTAGTTGCATATCATAATTTTATACTTGTACAAAATAACTTCCACTTAGTTGGACATCACCCTAGGCATATTTTGGATGTGCATACACTCATCAAGTCAGTAGCTAAGCCTGTATATGTCATCAGCACCAACTTATGCATATAATAATCTTAATTTTGCATATGAGTCATATGCGGTTGCATATCAGAAAAATGTAGTTGCATATCATAATTTTACACTTGTACAAAATTAATTTAACTTATTTTGCCCATCACCATAGGCATATTTTGGATGTACATACTCATATGAAGCTAGTAGCAAAAAATTTCAGTGCATTTTAGCATTAAATTTCACAAACCCAATACCTTAGATTTAACGTAGTGTCTATATGTTAACATCAAATAAAAAAAAAGCTACCTCAATAGGAGTTGGCTCATTATTTGGGATAGGTTGTTCCACAGGGGGAGGTGATGTTGGAGCAGTTTCTGTATTTCCAGTTTCAGTGCTAGGGATGCTTTGACGAGGTTGAATTAACCCAGAACCAAAAGCTCCTGCTTCAATATCATCCTTTTCCCGCTGACGAAGCATTGCTGACGTCAAACCAATGAAAACTGGGATTGATCTAGCAAATCTTCTAAACATAATGCTCGAAAACAACCTAACTCTGTCAACATAGAACAACTGCAACAGGAAAACACGATGTTATTTAAATATTACAGCCAATATGATATTAATTCGTAGTATTAGATATAATAATTTAAAAACAGATACTTACGTTTAAAAACAACACAGGACCTCTGAACTGCCCTTTTTTTGTTTTCTCCCAACATTTTTTTGAGTCAACCAAACATTCTAATAAGAATGCACACCAGTTAAACTCCTTGAAATCTTCTTTGCCAGTAAAAATTCTAACTAAACTCTGGTTTATGTGCCAACTCTGATGTGTGTCCAGCAGCAATGAATGTAACAAAACTGCAAAGTTCAGCCTGAACTGATCACTAGCATCAACATCATTGATCAGCTTTTCTATCAAAATAGAAGGTTGAATCATTTCCCCAGCTGAAAGAGAAGCCCGCCACTCTTTTATAGCATCAAAGTTTTCCTTGCAACTTTTCTTGCTTATCAACTCCCTTCCCATTGGGAGGCCCAATGAAATGTGCACATCTAAATCAGTTATCACTAATCTATCTCCACTAGGCAGAATCAAAGAGCATTTGTTTGCATCAAAGTTATCAACCAACCAGTAGGAAAGCGATAACGGGAGATTCTGTATTTTCAATTCTAGAAGATGTCCAAACCCAATTCCTTTAATGCACTCTTTCTGCTTATCAGTTAGCCTTTCAATTGCAGAAACAAACATTTTTGGGTTGGATCTTGTTTTTAGGGTAAGGAACTTTTTACCTTTTGGAATTCTTTGTTTCCTCAACACCCCAACTCTATGAGAAGGACCAGGTTCAACATTGGATGTGTGAGTTGGAATACCGGAGGAATCAGTATGCAGATTGACATCAATATCCATGGCCTTGTGACTTTGTTGTTTCTGATGCTGTTGTTCTTCATTAGCATCAGCCCTCAAATCAGCAGTAGGGTGGACCTCAGTAGATTCCTCTTTGTCAGCGTCTTGACATCTAGCAGAAGATACTGGAACAGCAGTCTGTTTTGTACCATGCACATCATCTATAATATGATATTGTTTTTCAGCAGCAGCATGCTCAAAATTAGATGGAGGTGGCACCTCATGAACTTGATGATTTGCATTTTCCTTTCCAGAATCTAATATAGTAGCACCATGCACAGAAGGGAATGAATCAGAAGATATATTTTGAGGTAAATTAACACCAAGAAAAGAACCAGAGAGAACTTGACATGCTGCACCAGTTGCATTTTGAGAATCAGAATTCAGATCAACGGTACACTCATCAGAATCAGTAGGATGAGGATTCTCATGAACAGTATAATCAGCAGTATTAACAGGATCTGTAACTCTTGGAGTCTCATCTGCTGCTGCACAAGTTGCTTTTTGAGATTCAGAATCCAGATTAACCGTGCACTCAACAGACACAAAAGGATGATGTTTCCCATTAAGAGTATAATCAGCAGTATTAACAGGATCTGTAAACCCTGGAGTCTCATCTGCTACTGCACAAGTTGCGTATTGAGAATCAGAACTCAGATTAACCGTGCATTCAACGGAAACAAAAGCATCAGGATTCTTACTAGGAGTACAATCAGCAGAATTAACCAGATCTGGGTATCTAGTTGATAGAATTTGAGGACAAATAACGCGAGACTGGGAGCCTGGATCAATAGGCGTTCTACTATCAAGACTCCTTCCATCTTTGGAAATAATTTGTTGCTGTTCTTCAGCTTCTATTGCCCCACTAAGCTTTGATAGATCTGGAAAAACGGGAGAGTCTCTCGACAGATCAACTGCCTTTTGTGCAGGACGAGGGCCTGCAGATCTTTTAACACGTTTCTTACTGGATGTAGGAAAAACATTTGAACAGAAATCACCTCTAGTTCGTAATCGTTTAGCTAAGACAATACAAGAAAAAACTCGCGTGAAAATTTTGGTAAAAACTTGCATAACATTACACCCTAACCTAAAAAACAAAGGAAATTTGGAGATAAGACAGATTTACCAGATGAATTGGGAGACATGGCAACAGTGAAGCTCAATATTAATCGACAACGATCACTCGAACGAAGGAATCGTTGATCAACACTAAAACGCTCACCCCTGGACGAAGGTTATTGAAGAAGCTTGTAAAAAGTGAAACTCGTAAAGGGAGAAACCAACAAAAATAGAAGGTCGGTGCTAGCTCTATTTATACTACCACATTTAATACTTATATGTTTAATATTTTATTTATGCCCTAAATGATTTTATATTTACACATGATCATTTTATAGATGCATATCTCAGTCTTATATTTGCATATCATCAAACTATATTTGAATATCATCAACTTATAATTTGCATATCATGAATTTATATTTGCATCTCATATTATAATTGCACATTTTGGATAACATTGTTGTCTCTATTTTGGCCACCACAGTATTAATACTCTATTTGCATATCATCAACTAGTATTTGCATATCATCGACTTATATTTGCATATCATCAACTAGTATTTGCATATCATCACCTAGTATTTGCATATCATCAACTAGTATTTGCATATATTTGCACATCGTCTCTTAAGTTTTGCATATTATAACATGGAAGAAAAACCAATGCAAGATGAAAAGAAACTACTGCTATGACAGTAAAAAATTAAAATTGTTCGAATTTAAAATATAAAAGTCATTCAATTCATAGAGTAGAAGATTTTAAATTGTAATGTATCAAACTTGCAACCCTAAAAAGTACATATGCAGTGCTGTTTACAGAATTTATGATTCTGCTAAAAAATGGCCCAAAAGCTGTGTTGCTGAGACAGTTACTTCTTATACTTTATCCTTCTCTTGAACTCCGAAGCAGAAAGGTTTCTTTTAGATGGTGGTCTGCCTGCCCTTTTCTTCACAACGGGGGGGTAACATTTGATATGTTTTATAGCATCAGGGAGAATTTCTTCATCTTCACACGTCACTGGATATATCGTGTCCTGGTAGGTCAATGCCCAAGCTTCATTCGTATAAAAATCTGCTACAAAATCTAATATATTTGCTTTTATGTGCTTAATTGCTGCCAAAGCATGCACACAAGGTATTTGCTCAACATCAAACACCCCAGGTACAACTCTTTTTTGACAGATCAACTATTACCCCTGCTCCCTCTCCTGTGACTTCAAACTCAAATTCATTAATTTTCACCACCTTGTATGCTCCAATATTCTCCTGTAAACTGCTGATCAACTTCAGTATCTCTGGTGTTATTTTGTCCTGGTTTTGAAGTGCCTTTTCTCTCATTTCTTGAAACTAGGAACTGAGCTTTTCTCGCACAAACTTTAACAGGGCTACAATTGGATAATTCTTCTTCCCTGTTATTACAGAGTTTAGAGTCTCAGCATTGTTTGAAGTTATCATGTTGTATCTGTTTGATCTTGCATGTACTCTAGCCCACTTATCAAAACCTGCATCCTCTAAATATTTTGCTAGCTTGGGGAAATTCTCTTGTATGTGCCTGAATTTGGCGTTGAACTCCCCAATAGTGTAACAATCTGCTGCGTTCTGAAACCAGCCAGACAGATACTTTTTTCTTGAAGGTAGCTTTGATGTTTTTCTTTAAGTGCCAGTTACAAAAGCAATGTGCAGCAGTAGGATAAATCAGGGAAACAGCTCTTGCAATACTCGCATGCCTATCAGACACAAAGACTAAATCATTTTGTTGTGGTAAAACCTTAAGCAGTTGCCTAAAAAACCACTCCCAAGAGTCGTTATTTTCAATGTCAGCAATTCCAACTGCAAGAGGGAAGATTTGCCTGTTTGCATCTTGGGCAGTGGCACCAAGCAAAGTCCCTTTATACTTCCCAGTTAAAAACGTGCCATCGACAACAACTACCTGCTTAAAAGAATTCAAATTTACATTTGATTGTAATTAATCTTCTAAATAAAAAAGGACGAGACTGTATGCTGACACACAACAGGCCATACCTTTTTTAAAAGAGGAAAAGCACGTATGCTAGCCCCAAATGATAAGAATGAGTACTTAAATCTGTCCTCATTATCAGTCGAGATTAATGCAATAGTTCCTTCATTCCTCTCCCTCAGCATATGGCAAAATGATGGCATATCAGCATAATTAGACTCTGGTGTCCCCCGAACTTTTTCCTTTGCTATTTTTTATGCTCTCCAAGCTGTCATGTAGTTAACTGGTAATTTTTTTTCATTTCTCATCGTATCGACTATCTGCTTTGGTTTGAATCCACTGTCCACACTTTAAAAAAATTGATTTGTTAGAACAAATAAAAAATAAATATGTAAGAAATTAATTAAAATTTTATTTTGTATATAATGCACACCTAGGTTCAATGAGTCTTGCAACTACTGAGGATGGAGCTTTTTTGCAATATTTTATTCTGTCATCCCACGTGCAAGTGTGTTTATCATTATACAGTGTGACTACATAAGAAGTCTGAGAAACAGTTTTTAGATGCATTTTCAAGTCGTATTTAGCATCCTTGCAATGCACTCTAAAATACCTCGGCTCTGATTTTGTTACTCTAAAACCAAATGTCTGAGTGACGGACAGAATTGTCAAAGCATCTTGCTCCTTGTCTTGACACAAACGTTTTTCCAACATACAGAATTTCGCTTGAGTTGTTTGGCAAAACTAGTTGACTTGATGCAGAATCATCCCACTCTTCCTTTAACGTGTCTCTTCCCTGCATTGAAGAGTATAGATTCCTCCAGACCTCAGCATCTGATTCTGTTTCACTTTCAGAACCTTGAGACCAATCATCCTCTTCCATGTTGTCCACTTTTACACTCTTCATATTCAAGTCAGACATCACTGATGTGCTATCCTTTTCAACAATATTTGGAACCAAATCCAGCTGCAACTGTTCAGATGTAAAAGATCTCCAGCTTTCCCTGTCATCTGCATTAGCTATTGGCAGAGGCAAAAACTTTTTGCTAACACACAGTTCAACAGCAAATTTTACATTGGCAAGTGTTGTCAAAGCCAAAAATTCTTCAAAATCAGCATCGCAGTCAACTTTCAGCGGTGATCTCAGCAATTTTAAAGGGTGTAGGTGGTTGAATTCTAAACCAACTGCAGGATCAATATTGAACCTACTACGTACTTTTTCTTCCAGCCGCTGAAAAGTGATTGGATTATTTAATATAAAAACCTTTGAAGTTTTTTCTCCAACAAACGAAAGCCCGGTCGCAGAAACCCTCCATTCTCCACCATATACTACTGTAATCACATATGGTGCCATATATATTTCCTTACCTATGATAACAGAAAACAAGACACATCAATACTACTGGCAAACACATCAACTCAATTTATTTCAGTATAATTATAATACAAATAAAATTATGCCCTGTAATTACATCACATGTCAACACAATAAAAAATTGATTTATTAATTAAACTACTGGTTAAACTAAATATCATTGGAGAGGCGCCCAATTCACTAAACCAATACACCAGATTGATTTTAACTCTTACATGTCAGCGGTAGAATAGGTTTGCATAAGTATTAATTAGTATTTGCACAACTATTGTTTATTTTTTAGTGATCAATAGTAATTTATTTCAATTTCTAACCCAATTACAAGAACAGTGTAACTCCCTAAATTTAAATTTAAATTTGTTACATTATATGTCAGTAGTGTAACAGATTTTGGCAAAAATTCAATACATTATAATCAGATTTTTTGCATAATTAGTTTTTAGAAGTTGCATAACTATTATTTAGTTTAGAATAATAACTACTAATTTCTTTTTAGTTTTAATACAAAGAGTAGTAACTTCATTAAATTCAAACGGAATTTGTGTCCTCTGTGGACAAATTTTACTTCATTATGTAAGATGTCAGCAGTGTAGCATATTTTGTCAATAAATTAGTTCATTAGGAAATCAAAAATCACGGGTAGGGGGTGCATAATCATTACAAACTATTTACACAACATCTAACTGCATTTTTCATTAGAAATAAGTCAGTCAAAACGTTAGATTGAGTTCATCCATTATTTGTCAATAGTACTAAATTTTTGCATAACGATTAATTATACTTGCACATTTATTATTTGATTTAGAACAATAACTATTAATTTGTTTTTAGTTTGAATACAAAAGAGTAATAACTTCCTAATTATTCAATCTGAATCTATTCCTTTTGCCCCAAATATAAATTTATTAGATATAAATGTCAGCAGTGGAACAGGTTTTGAGAACAATTCAGTTTGTTTTGAAATAAAAAATGACAGGTTTGGTGTGCATAATCATTAAACACTATTTACACAACATTTAACTGTATTTTACAGTAGAATCATTTTATTCAACACTTTAGATTGTAGTAAACTATTACTTGTCAGCAGCACCATTTATTTGCATTACTTTCAAACAGTTGTTGTACAACTATTCTCTCTTTCGAGATAATTACAAATAATTTATTTTTAGTTTCAATACAAATGAGTGGTAACACTTTCAATATGAATTTCTGCCTTTTTACTTGTCAACAACATCAGTTTATTACATTACTTGCACACAGTAAAATCATAACTATTAAAAAAGCAGGTAATTTATCAACTTCAATCTAAATGTGTGCCTTCGGCACATATTTAGATATCAGATTATATGTCAGCAGAGGTAGGTTTTCTGTCAACTCCATTGTACTACTGTTTTTCGAAAGCAGATATCAGATTATATGTCAGCAAAGGTAGGTTTTCTGTCAACTCCATTGTACTACTGTTTTTCGATAGCAGATATCAGATTATATGTCAACAGAGGTAGGTTTTCTGTCGAACTAGATGCGTTTCAAAAATTAATACTGTACTATTGTGCGATTTCATACCTTTAATATGCGACGAGGACGGCTGATCTGATGTCTTCTTTCTTCGAGATCAACTGCAGAAGGACACATGAAACTGCACCGGTGAACGACAAGCGAAGAACGATGCCGGAGGAACGATGCCGGAGGAACGAAAACGGAGGAACGAAGACGGAGGAAGGAAGACGGAAGAACGACGGGGGAGGAAGGCGATGGGAAGAACGGTGAATGAGACGGCAGCGACGATGGAAACAATGAATGAAAGGAATGGATAGTTTTGTAATATATTCAAACATGTGGATACTCCTTTAATTTAGGTAATTTTTTTGGATATTTTTGTAAACGTCCCTTACAACAATCCGCAAGAACTTCTAACTCATGTCGATGTAAATCTAAATACGATTGTACTAAAATCTCATGTATATATCTTCCATGTTTCCAATATTTTTGAATATATAGTTGTATATGTCAATATTAGAGAGATTTATTTAACATCTACTCTATCGATTTCACAATACTTGGGTATTTTAGATGGTAATTTTTGCTTCAAATTAGATGATGTTAGATATTTTATAGGTAGGTGATTGTAATAATTTGTATTGTTTTGTGTAATGTTTACTTTTGAAAATATTATAATTGGTTAAAATGTGTAGTGGGTATATAAAAATAATAATATTTGTGAAAAAGTTAGTAGAATAATGATGTTTTTTTTTAAAAAAAAGTGAGGTGACAATGTATTATGAAACGGATGGATTATATGTTTTGAATGTTTTTGTTTCCAATGTGTGTGTATTATATCATCAATATGTTTCGAATTATAGGATCTCGTCGACTTTTCTCTAGAAGAGGGTACCGATTATTCAGATATGTTTCGGATAGATGGATATTTCTTTGACTCCAGGAATGCAAAGGAGTGGGCTCGTTTTATGGGTAGAATTAGAAATATGGTGTTAATAACTCATAGGTCTTGGAAGAACAAGCGAAACGGGTTAGGTGTCTTTCGTTTGGTTTGCGAGTACTATGGCTATCCTAGAGATGCGGCCGATGTGGATAAGGAATTTCCACCATCATCACACCGAGAGAGACCATAAATCGAAGAAAATTGGATGTCCATTTGAGCTCGAGGGTCGTGAGTACAAGACATGTAAATGGAGAATGTTTGTTATATGTGGTTCTCACAACCATAATCTTCCGGACAACTTGTATGGACATACCTTTGCCAGAAGGTTGACTGATAAACAACATCATAAGGTACGACGTGGTGCAATGATTGGGTTAAAACCTCGACAGTTGTTGAGTATCCTTGAAGATGAAGATTCCCAATGTGTGACGAGTATCCGTCAAGTGTACAACTCTGTTCAGAAGATGAAGAGGGTAGAGGCGGAGGGTCGTGGAGATATACAACAAGCATTGCATTCACTCGAAGGAAAGCAGTACGATTTCTTCGTACGTAGAGTGCACGGGTCTAATCAGCTGAGTGATTTAATGTTTTCTCACCCAGACTCACAACGTTTATGGAGGTTATTTCCCTACATCATCATGATGGATGCAACATACAAGACAAATGAGTACGTGTATCCTTTTTTATTTATTTATTGTACAAATAGATTTAAATTTTGTCTAATTAGTTGCTCATGATTTATTGACTATCTCCCTTTCATGTAGGTATAAGATGCCATTGCTGCAAATAGTTGGGTTCACTAGCACAAAAAAGACATTTGCGATAGCATTTGCATTCATGACGAAGGAGACCACAGATCACTACAGCTGGGTGATGCAGACGCTCTGAGATCTCTGTAAACATAGAATGCCAGATGTGATTGTCACAGATCGAGAGTTGGCAGTAATCAAAGCCATCAAGGAAGTGTTCCCAACCGTGAAGCATTTATTGTGCAGGTGGCATGTAATGTCAAATATCGAAGTGAAGGAAAAGATCACACGATCAAAAACTAAAGAAAATGAGTTTGTCCGTGATTGTTATGCCTTGGTAGAGTCGACATCAGAATTAAGCTACAAACGACGTCTTCAATCAATGCAGACCAAGTGGGAAGGACGTTGGAGCCTCATGGAATACCTTGAAACCACTTGGCTCAAGGACTTTAAGGAGGCACTTGTTAGAGCTTGGGTTGATTGCTATCCTCACTTTGGGACTAGAACAAATAACTGGTAAGTGTTTTGGATGTTTATACTAGTGAATTACGTATGAATGTTATTTTGGATAAATAGATGTTTAAACGCCAACCTATTGAAAACCATGCAGTTGTGAGTCGCAGCATGGGAAGCTGAAGGATATGTTGAACACGTCAATAGGGGGGTTTGAAGACGTGGTCAAGTGTATCGACAGAAAGGTCAACGGGCAGATCAAGAAAATAAAGGGTGCCCTTGAGATGTCACGCATTTTTGTGAGCCTAATTTGCCATGTTTTACAGTAACTTTTATATCGATTTCTGCATACATTGTGTTGTGAGCGGAATCTGCCATGTTTTACAATAACTTTTATATCGATTTCTGTATACATTGCATTCATTTGGGCTAAGATAGTACAGAACTTATGTAGTTTATGCTTATTTGTCACAATTATGGAATCTACACAAGTTTCTGTTTAAATCGCAGAAATCGAGGCATTTTACAGCAATTCTACAGAAGGTCGGAAAGGCTCGAAAAACAGCTACAGAAGTCCAAGGTCAAAGCAGCGGAACCAGTCAAATCAGGCCAGGAACCAAGGCTACTCGATCTCGAGTAAGCCTGGTCGACATCGACAAGTCATGGGCAAGCAACATGATCGAGCAAGCCTGCTCGAGGAGCCAGACAACCCGGCTCCGGACCCTACTCGACCTCGAGGACCACTGGTCGAGGTCGACAAAGCCCAGGCTGCCCGAGAAGTCGAAGACGAAGCCGAGGACGACTTGGCAAGACTCGCTGCCGCGGAAAGGAAGACTCGCTGCCGCGGAAAGGAGTACTCGCTGCCGCGGAAAGGAAGACTCGCTGCCGCGGAAAGGAGCACTCGCTGCCAGCGGATAGAGCCACTCGAGAAGGAGTCCTCAACAAGCCCGAGAAGCCGAGCACCGTTTTACTCGACCTCGACGAGACCCTTGCCGAGGTCGACGAGCCATTCCGAGTCCACACCGAGGAGCTTCAGTCGACAACCAGAAAGCGATCCTCGAGCATCTTTACTCGATCTCGACTAGAGCTGGTCGAGATCGACAAGCCACCCAGATCAGATCCGAGCCAGTCGAGGAGAACAACTCGAGAAACCCTAGTCGATAACTCACCTCTACTCGATGTCGACAAAGGTTACTCGAGGTCGACGAGCACCAGTGAGCCAGAGTTCGAACCACATCGAGCAGATCTAGCCGAGACGACGAGTCCTACTCGAGGTCGACAAGGCCTTGTCGAGGTCGAGTAGACCACGCTTCCAGAATCTTCTCGACTTGTCCTGTCCGAGTAGGATTGGAGTTCCTTGATCGCAAAGGCGGAAAGTTCTATCCGAAAGTTGCTGAATTCTATCCAATCTATCAAGTCTATCCATGGAAGGCAAGATCTATGAACATCATGAAGACTTACCTATTTAGTTCTATCTTTCCCTTATGGATTTAATTCCATTAAAACATTTATTTATCTTTTTATGCTTTAGATATAATTTTAGATAGTGATAGAAGATTTAATCCTTGACTAGCAAGGAATAGATCGCTATAAATAAAGCCCATGGGGCTGGTTTTTCAATCATTCAATTTCAGTTAGATTCAGTTAGTAGGAGAAGTAGTAGGAGAGAGAGAAAGTGAGGCCGAGTGGAGCAGAGGAGCGAGAGCAAGTTGGCTCTGTTCGGTTGTACTTTCGACAGTTTATTTTTATGCAAGTTGTTTCTTTTCAATCAAAGATGTCTGAGTTTGCGATGAGGAGCGAGTAGTCAACCCACTTCTAGGGTTGGGGCGAGCCCGACAATAGCCATGCATAATTGAGGTAAAGATCGAACCTTTATCATGTTTTGAGCATTTTCCTACTTGTTGATGTGTTTATTGCCCATCTAATGGAGATCCATGCTAACAACTTGGATTATAAACATAAAATCGGTAGAGACAATTAGGGTTTCTTGAGAGAGTTGTCTAATTGTTGGAAAAGGCGAAAGCTTGATCCTTTAATGCGAATTACATGATTATCTGTTTGATTATACCTTATGCATGCTTGGTTATCGTTGTTGCAAACCCCAATCTTCGAAGTCTTTTTACATTCAGTTAAAGTCGGAAATCCCAAAAAGCATTTGTTCTTTATTTTCTTTCTTTCTTTATTTTCTGTTCGATTTGTTCCCCTGCCTACTCGATCTCGACCACCCCCTGGTCGAGCTCGACGAACTGATCTTCGACCTAGAGTCGCTGTTGCTTAAGTGTGCAGAATCTCGACCAAGCCAACTCGACTTCGACGAGCCGTACTCGATCTCGAGTAGACCCAGTCGAGATCGACTAGCCAGTACTTGCATCCTCTGCTCTGATCGACAAGTCTGACCTTCTGTCGAGTAACCTTACTCGAGGTCGAGGACTACTGTTGTCGAAATCTGCTCGTGAGATTTCGCTGCTACCTAGGATCCGCTGACATGCTTCCTCGTGGATCGATCCTGACTTCCCACTGCTACATCAGGAGGAGGTCTTGTAATTATTTGCAAGGGACGAAATCTGGTTTGCTGTGATTTATTTATACTTTATTGCAAGTCTTAATTTCCTCCTACAACAAATTGGCGCCGTTGCCGGGGAAGCTATCATTCGCGCCTTAGGTAGTCGGATCTCACTGTTTCTTTGAGTTACTTTTCAGGTGTATGCGCCGTTCTGGTCTCCCACCTGAGTATTACGGCTTAGACGAACCAGAGCGCCTTCTACACGTCAGAGCTAGACTGCAAAGAGCCATGTCAGCCGCTGAGACACAAGAGCAACTGATCCAGCAGCTTAGGGCGGAAATAGAAGCCAACAATGCTGCTCTCGCTGCTGAGAGGGCAGCAAAGGAGCAAGCGCAGGCCGAGCTTGCCCAATATCCAACTACTGCAAAGGATTATAGGCATCCAACCCTCGTCGTGCCTGAATCGACGATTCTTATCCCTGAAAACTCCTTTGAAATTCGCACTCAATTTCTTATAGAGCTTAAAAATAATGCCTTTTATGGCAGATTTAATGAGTGCCCTCTTGAACATATTACTAACTTCCATGATATGTGCCGTACTCTTGCTGAAGGTACCACTCTGGAATATGTCAAGATGAAAGCTTTCCGCTGGTCGCTTGCTGGACCTGCACTGAAATGGCTGGAAGGGCTGAAACCAAGATCGCTAACCACATGGGCCCAAGTAGAGCAAGAGTTTCTCAACAAATTCTTCCCACCTGCCAAGACAGCACTTCTCCGCCAGAAAATCACCGCCTTCAAACAGCAGAAAGGGGAACCGCTGGCAAAGGCATGGGAACGCTACAAGGATCTTCTGCGATCTTGCCCTACTCATGGACAGCCGCCCTACGTCATTCAAGAGATCTTCTTCAATTCTCTTGATCAAGTAACCAAAGACAGGATCAACCAGTATACTCGCTACGAGTATCTGACGATGCCGCCAATTGACGCCTGGGGTGTGCTAGACAAGCTCACCAACTACGACAACAAATATGGGTCTACTTCAAATTATGAGGAGAACTCCTACGCCAGGCCAGCACCATCTATGCCACTTTATGAGCCAGCAAGGGAGATCGACCCAGATGTCAGGGAGCAGTTCTACAGAGACCAGAATCGCAAGCTCCTCAAGCAAGTCAAATATCTGTCTGTCAATCAGCCTTGCATCGAATGCGGATCACAGAGGCACACCACTACTGAGTGCCCACACACAGAGCAAGTCAGAATCGCAGAAACACATGAGGAGGTAGCATACGCTGGGGGTCCTAATCGCTATATGGGGGATCAAAGGCCTTATCAACAGCAATGGAACCAAGGTCCCCCTAGGAATCCCCCGCCCTACAGAGCTCCAGGGCATCCAGAGAGGGATCAAAGGAAGGATGATCTGCAGCTGATCCTTGAGGAGATGCGACGAAATCAGGGCTCCATCAACAACCAGTTCCAAAGCATCACCACCAAATTTGGGGAACTGGACATCTGGAAAAGAGGAATAGAAACACAGATGGGTCAAATCGCATCACAGATCCCACGACCATCCGGCAAGCTCCCAGGGCAAACAGAACCAAATCCTAAGGGGCAAACTGGACATGTCGCAGCTGTCAAACTAAGGAGTGGGCATCAATTGAACGAGCCAGAAGTCGGAAAACAGCAGAGCCAAGCAGAACAGCAACTCGAGGTCGACAAGCCCGTACTCAATCTCGAGGAGCCCAACTCGACCTCGACAAAGACTATACTCGACACAGACCAAAAGTTGAGCTCGGACTCCACCACACAGACCAGCAACCCGAAGTCGACGAGCCAACTCGAGGTCGACAAGCCTCTGGTCGATCTCGACAAGCCCCTGGTCGATGTCAAGGAGCCTCTGGCCGATGTCGACGACTCTGCAGCACCTCCGACAGCTACCCAGGCTTCGAAAAAGCCACTTCCTTTCCCTTCTAAATCTCTTAAAGACCCCACTGCGGGCAGATTTAATAGATTTGTTAATATGTTGCAAGAGCTGAACGTTTCTATTCCTTTTACAGAAGCTCTGCAAGAGATGCCTGGATATGTCAAGTTTCTGAAGGAAATCCTGAGCAAGAAGCGGTCCATCTCAGAGATCGCAGGCGAATGCAAAGTACTCCACTTCCCTGAAAAGAGGCCGGACCCAGGTAAGTTTTCTGTTACTGTGGGCTTTGGTCAATTCAAATATGATTCTTTATGCGATTTAGGAGCAAGTGTGAGCATAATGCCTTTATCAATCTGGAGGAAAGTTAAAATAGGATGTATAGAACCTGTGGATGCTAAATTATACATGGCAAATAATACAGTAGTCATCCCTACAGGAATAGTTGAAAATGTCCCAGTCCAGGTTGGAAAATTCTTTGTGCCTGCTGATTTCCTTATTATTGATTGCGCTGAAGATCCTACTAGTCCTATTATTCTTGGTAGACCCTTTTTAGCTACTGCAGATGCCAGGATTAGTGTTAAGAATCGATCGCTCACATTCACCATAGGCGATGAGGTTTTAGATTTCTCTTTTGGTCCTGCAAAGGAGGAGATTTCTTGGTTGGAGGTGAAAAGCATCAACATCGACGGGACTGAGCAAACAGCAAAGGAGGGAGCCAGAACTGTACTCGAGGTCGACAAGGCGTACTCGACCTCGACAAGCGCCCTCCTCGACATCGACAAGACTTTGTCGATCTCGACCACCACTGTTGAGCCTGAGACTTGCCAGGAGCCTAAGTATGGGGTCACCCTACTCGACCTCGACCACCAGTACTCGACATCGAGTAGCCCTCAGCCCAAAAATTTCTGTTTTGGGTCCGAACAGGTAAGTGCAGGTATGGATTCTACTCCTCCTCAGTCCATAAATAAAAATTTTAATGATTTGAAGGGAGCTAAAACATCGTGGCGAGAAAATTTGCAGAAACTGAAGGCAAAAAGGAAAAAGAAGGAGAAGGGAGATGATGCAAGCAACCCCTTATCAGCTGAGCTTGCATACTACCATCAGGACCTAGATGATCCAGGAGAAGGGCCAAGCATGAGTGGGCCCCACAAAAATGGTCCTTGAGAGCAAACGGAGAAGTCGGCCTAGCGACTCTAAAATCTAGAGCATGTATATAGACTTTATGAACTTTTTGGGACTTTTATTTGGTTTTTTGGTTTTTGGTTTTTTTGTTTTGTTTTTTTTTGGTTTTATGTCTTTAAAGAGCTTCATATGGATAGTCTTGTTTTTGGTATAGAATCTAACACTTGTAGGTCGGCAAGCATATAAAGGATTGCGAAAAGTGGAGAAAGAAGTCCCTGAAAATCAGTCGGAATCGACGAAGGCCAAGTCGACGACGACGACGAGGAGAAGCCCAGAACTAGTCGATCTCGAGTAGGCCAACTTGATGTCGACAAGAACCAGAACCTCCTCGACTTCAGAAACCACCAGACGCAGACGGAGCTACTCGAGATCGAGTAGACTCTACTCGATGTCGACCAGCAGTTTACTCGACCTAGATCAGTCTTGCCCTCCTCGACATAATCTTGTGAGTTTCTTTCTCTACCCTTACCTTGTTTTATTTTATACAGTGGGGACACTGTAATGTTTAAGTATGGGGTGGGGGAAGGGCTTACTTTGTGCATATTTGATTTATTTGATCATATCTTATATATATGCATTATTTCTTGGAATTGCTACATGGTAATTTTTGGAAAGCATTATTTGAATTATGTGTTTATATGCATGTTTTCCAAAATTTGATAAAAATGACCCCCATTGAAAATTTTGAAATAATGTCATGGAAGCTTATATTGGACTCGACGATGCAAAATTAGATTCATTAGAGATATAGCATGAAATTGCCTAGTAAAGGGAAGTCACAATGAAGTGTATATTTTCTTGAAAACCATGGAAGGAGGTAAAATTTGAAATTGCTTTTGACATGTTGCATGATAAGATGATGGAGGACTTTACATTTCCATATAATGCTCATATTATTTATATCCTAGCCATACCTATGCTTATGCATCACAAAAAGCCATATTATGCCTTATTTCATATATTGCTCCACATGATCTAAATGTTTGCCATTCTTTACCTTATCCGGGGATTATGTTGAGAATGATGTTACATTATGGAGATGTTATATGGTTGTTGTGATTATTATCATTATTGGAGTTTGGAAGGAAATTGTTTGAAATATATGGAAAATTTAATGAGTGAAAGAAAAAATCCAATCACCTCAGGAGATAAAGGTAGATTGACCCTGCTCTCTGAGATAATAGTTTGGAGAGATGGGACACATTGTGAGGAGTCCGACGCACTAAGTATCCGGGGCCATTCATGACACCCATGTTTGTGACTCGCGAGAAGGCAGTGCTGAGGTTAGAGAAGTAAAAGCATTATGATTGAAAAAAAAAAAAAGCAATACTATTGCAAAGCAATATGAAAGGTGATGAATTATATGAAAGGAAAGGAATGTGAAATGAAATTCAAAAGTTTGGAAAGTACTCCATTTCCCCGGATCATAAAAACACCACATTGCAAGAAATTGCCCACCTTTTATCCTTTTACCAATCTACTCCTTCATGAGCTTAAATTAAAGTCTTCTTGATTATCAATGCTTTGTCACATACGAATTGTTTGTGCATAACCTTCCTTTTATGAGTAGATGTTGCTTTGATATATTTGCACATGCATGAATCTGTGACAATAGTACCTTTTCGAGGATGGTAATTGATTGCAGGGTTATATAAGAATGAATCTGAGATGTTGAGAGTTTTAATTCCTTCCCCTGAATGACAAATAAAAGTATTGCTTGGGGACAAGCAAGCTTAAGTATGGGGTGTTTGTTGTGAGCGGAATCTGCCATGTTTTACAATAACTTTTATATCGATTTCTGTATACATTGCATTCATTTGGGCTAAGATAGTACAGAACTTATGTAGTTTATGCTTATTTGTCACAATTATGGAATCTACATAAGTTTCTGTTTAAATCGCAGAAATCGAGGCATTTTACAGCAATTCTACAGAAGGTCGGAAAGGCTCGAAAAACAGCTACAGAAGTCCAAGGTCAAAGCAGCGGAACCAGTCAAATCAGGCCAGGAACCAAGGCTACTCGATCTCGAGTAAGCCTGGTCGACATCGACAAGTCCTGGGCAAGCAACATGATCGAGCAAGCCTGCTCGAGGAGCCAGACAACCTGGCTCCGGACCCTACTCGACCTCGAGGACCACTGGTCGAGGTCGACAAAGCCCAGACGCCCATGTCCGGAGTCGACAAGGAGGCTGCCCGAGAAGTCGAAGACGAAGCCGAGGACGACTGGGCAAGACTCGCTGCCGCGGAAAGGAAGACTCGCTGCCGCGGAAAGGAGCACTCGCTGCCGCGGAAAGGAAGACTCGCTGCCGCGGAAAGGAGCACTCGCTGCCAGCGGATAGAGCCACTCGAGAAGGAGTCCTCCACAAGCCCGAGAAGCCGAGCACCGTTTTACTCGACCTCGACGAGACCCTTGCCGAGGTTGACGAGCCATTCCGAGTCCACACCGAGGAGCTTCAGTCGACAACCAGAAAGCGATCCTCGAGCATCTTTACTCGATCTCGACTAGAGCTGGTCGAGATCGACAAGCCACCCAGATCAGATCCGAGCCAGTCGAGGAGAACAACTCGAGAAACCCTAGTCGATAACTCACCTCTACTCGATGTCGACAAAGGTTACTCGAGGTCGACGAGCACCAGTGAGCCAGAGTTCGAACCACATCGAGCAGATCTAGCCGAGACGACGAGTCCTACTCGAGGTCGACAAGGCCTTGTCGAGGTCGAGTAGACCACGCTTCCAGAATCTTCTCGACTTGTCCTGTCCGAGTAGGATTGGAGTTCCTTGATCGCAAAGGCGAAAAGTTCTATCCGAAAGTTGCTGAATTCTATCCAATCTATCAAGTCTATCCATGGAAGGCAAGATCTATCAACATCATGAAGACTTACCTATTTAGTTCTATCTTTCCCTTATGGATTTAATTCCATTAAAACATTTATTTATCTTTTTATGCTTTAGATATAATTTTAGATAGTGATAGAAGATTTAATCCTTGACTAGCAAGGAATAGATCGCTATAAATAAAGCCCATGGGGCTGGTTTTTCAATCATTCAATTTCAGTTAGATTCAGTTAGTAGGAGAAGTAGTAGGAGAGAGAGAAAGTGAGGCCGAGTGGAGCAGAGGAGCGAGAGCAAGTTGGCTCTGTTCGGTTGTACTTTCGACAGTTTATTTTTATGCAAGTTGTTTCTTTTCAATCAAAGATGTCTGAGTTTGCGATGAGGAGCGAGTAGTCAACCCACTTCTAGGGTTGGGGCGAGCCCGACGATAGCCATGCATAATTGAGGTAAAGATCGAACCTTTATCATGTTTTGAGCATTTTCCTACTTGTTGATGTGTTTATTGCCCATCTAATGGAGATCCATGCTAACAACTTGGATTATAAACATAAAATCGGTAGAGACAATTAGGGTTTCTTGAGAGAGTTGTCTAATTGTTGGAAAAGGCGAAAGCTTGATCCTTTAATGCGAATTACATGATTATCTGTTTGATTATACCTTATGCATGCTTGGTTATCGTTGTTGCAAACCCCAATCTTGGAAGTCTTTTTACATTCAGTTAAAGTCGGAAATCCCAAAAAGCATTTGTTCTTTATTTTCTTTCTTTCTTTATTTTCTGTTCGATTTGTTCCCCTGCCTACTCGATCTCGACCACCCCCTGGTCGAGCTCGACGAATTGATCTTCGACCTAGAGTCGCTGTTGCTTAAGTGTGCAGAATCTCGACCAAGCCAACTCGACTTCGACGAGCCATACTCGATCTCGAGTAGACCGAGTCGAGATCGACTAGCCAGTACTTGCATCCTCTGCTCTGATCGACAAGTCTGACCTTCTGTCGAGTAACCTTACTCGAGGTCGAGGACTACTGTTGTCGACATCTGCTCGTGAGATTTCGCTGCTACCTAGGATCCGCTGACACGCTTCCTCGTGGATCGATCCTGACTTCCCACTGCTACATCAGGAGGAGGTCTTGTAATTATTTGCAAGGGACGGAATCTGGTTTGCTGTGATTTATTTATACTTTATTGCAAGTCTTAATTTCCTCCTACAACACATTGCATACATTTGGGTTAGAATAATACAGAATCTGTGTGGTTTACACTTATTTGTAATATATGGAGGTCTACACAAGTTCTGGTTATATTTCGCAGAAATCGGACGCACTTTGGAGCTAAAAGGAAACTCATGGAGAAGCTAAAAATGGTGCAACTGGAGAAAAGGCCATTTTTCACCATTCTTCGTTCTGAATCAAGCTTTGATGACTTCATGAGAGTTGTAGCCCTCGGAAAGAGATTTCCAACGCATGGTCATATGCGTCAATCCGACGAACGAGGACTCGGGAAAGTGCATTTCAAGAACAGCGCAGAATGCTGAAAACCGACTCTACTCGAGATCGAGTAAAGCTACTCGAGATCGAGGAGCATGTCGAGGAGATCTACCCGACGCTGCCGAAGAGATCTAGTCGATGAACCACCTTACTCGACATCGACGAGGGTCTACTCGAGGTCGACGAGACCTTACTCGACATCGACGAGCACCGTGAGCCAGAGTCCAAGCCTGTCGAGCAGAGAAGCCAGCCAAGCCAAGTCGACCAGGATTCCTACTCGAGGTCGACAAGAGTCTTGTCGAGGTCGACGAGCCCCGAAAGCCATGACGAGCCACATCGAGCACCAGACGACGAATCCTACTCGAGGTCGACCAAGTCTTGTCGAGGTCGACTAGAGCAGTGCCCAGAAACGCGTCGTCGATGACCTGTCCGAGTAGACTTGGGATTCCTTGGTGCCGAAGGCAGAAGATTCTATCCAAATACATCAAGTTCTATCTATGGAAGACGTAATCTATCAAGACATGAAGACTTACCTTATTTAGTTTTATCTTTTCCTTATGGATTTATTTCCTTAAAACATTTATTTATCTTTTAAGCATTTTAGATATAGATAGATATCTTCTTTCCTAGAATAGCTAGGGAATGAAGGCTATAAATAAAGCCCTAGGGGCTCAGTTTTAATCAATCAATCATTCAAGACACAAGTAGTTAGTTCCATTCAGATACAGTTTTAGGAGTTTGAGGTTTTTAGGGTCAAGATTGACCAGACCCTAGTCGATCTCGACCAGACCAAGGCGACCCCACCAGAGCCAGCATCGTCGAGCAGCCAACCAGAGGAGCCACCGTACTCGACCTCGAGTACACTTGTCGAGGTCGACCAGCACTCGGAGAGCACAACCCCTGCTTCCTCGGCGCTGGCAAATCCAGGTCCAGATCCCTACTCGAGATCGAGTACGGCACTCGATCTCGACCACGACCAGGCATCCCCAGACTCGGCTTCCTCGAGTACACCAACACCGGAGCCAGCACCCTCATCGATCTCGACCAGCCTCGTCGAGATCGACCACAACCCAGTGCCACCAGACCGCGCTTCCTCGACACTGCAGCCACCCGAGCAAGGAGCCTCGTCGATCTCGACCAGCCTTGTCGAGATCGACCACCACCCGGCGCCATCAGATCAGCCTTCTTCGACGAGCAAGCCACTGGAGCCGAAACCCTACTCGATATCGACCAGGCCCTGTCTTCCTCGACTTCTGCCTCTTCGACCAGACCACCACCAGGACCAGCAGACTCGTCGATCTCGAGGAGCCCTAGTCGAGATCGACCAAACACCGTGGTGCCCGATTCCGTCTCTGCGAAGGTAAGTCAAGGTATGGATCTTTCTTCTCCTATTTCCATCAAAGATTTATCTATACATGGGAGAGGTTTGCCTTGGTATGTGAGATTGTGCAGGATTTCCAATGATGAGCCTAAGGAGTATGAAGTTGGAGACAAGCTCTATGTCTCCAAATCAAAGGATCATTGGTTTCCTAACAAATTCAACAAGAAGCGGATGGGACCGTTTGTGGTAAACAAGATCCATTTGTTGTGAGCAGAATCTGCCATGTTTTACAGTAACTTTTATATTGATTTCTGTATACATTTCATACATTTGGGCTAAGATAGTGCAGGATCTGTGTAGTTTATGCTATTTTGTCACAATTATGGAATCTACACCAGTTTCTGTTTAATTCGCAGAAATCGAGGCGTTTTACAGCAATTCTACAGAAGGTCGGAAAAACTCGGAAAATCACTACAGAAGTCCAAGGTCAAAGCAGCGGAACAATTCTAAGACCCAGGCTTACTCGACATCGAGTAGGCCCTAGTCGACCTAGACAAGGATGTCCGGGCACAGCCTGGTCAACAGACCATGCTCGAGAAGCCAGACAACACGAGGCTCCGGACCCAACTCGACCTCGACAAGCCCTGTTCGAGGTCGACGAAGCCCCAGCGACCATGTCCGGAGTGAAGACGAGGAGAGCTGGTCGACGAAGCCGAGGACGACAAGGCGAGAGTCCCTGCCGCGGAAAGGATAAGTCGCTGCCGCGGAAAGGACAAGTCGCTGCCGCGGACCAGGCCAGTCGCTGCCAGCGGATGAAGCCAGTCGAGGAGACCTAGCCGAGCAGATCCAGTCGACAAGCCAAGCTCTAGTCGAGATCGACTAGGCTTGGTCGACATCGACAAGAACTTGACCCCCAGTCCGAGCCAGGCCGAGGAAGAGCCACTCGAGGAGCCCTTGTCGATGACAACTCAACTCGACCTCGAGGAGAGTCTTGTCGAGGTCGACGAGCACCCAGGAGCCAAGATGAGGCACATCGAGCAGAGAAGACCAGCCAGGTCCAGTCGAGTGAACCACCGTGGTCGAGATCGAGTAACCCAACTCGAGGTCGAGTAGACCCCGGTTCCAGAAACTTCTCGACGTGGCCTGTCCGAGTAGAATTTGGATTGCTTGGTCGCGAAGGCGGAAGATTCTATCCCGATCTATCAAAGTCTATCCATGGAAGACAAAATCTATCATCATGAAGACTTTCCTACTTTAGTTTTATCTTTTTCCTTATGGATTTAATTCCATTTAAACATTTATTTATCATTAAGGCTTTTTAGATAGAAATTAGATATAGATAAAAGATCTTTTCCTAGATTAGCTAGGGAAGGATAGCTATAAATAAAGCCCATAGGGCTGGTTTTTCATTGATTCCAGTTCATACGATTCCAAGTTACACACAATTAGTTAGTTCCACAGAGCAGTTTAGGGAGTTTGAGGTTTTTAAGGTTTTGGCGATTTACGAGAGTTGATTGCCAGGATTGTAAAAGTCTTGAATTTAGTTTTTAATGCAAGTTTCTTTCATCAATTCAATGTCTGCAATTGCGATGAGGCGTGAGTAGTCCACCCACTTCTGGGGCTGGGGTGAGCCCGACGGTGGCCATGTGAGCGATGCTGTAAAGGTCAGATTTTTGTGCGATTCATCTTCTATCCCTATGAGCATGATTCTTTTGCGAGAGTTGAAGGTGATCCTTGTTTGTGTTATTGAAGCGAAAGTGGTCTTAATGCAACTTGTTAATAACGAAAGGGTTAGTAACAATTAGGGTTTATGCGAGAGCCTCTATATGCCTATTTGTTAATAACGAAAGTTATTTGATGGAAAGCATGATCTTTTATGCCTTTATGTGTTATTTTGCATGGTTATCGTTGTGGTGTTGAAACCCAAGCCTTGGAGGTCTTTTTATATATTGATTTATTTTCTGTCAAACAGCTGAGTTTGGGTTTTGAGCAATTGCAATTTAAATTCCTTTAAATTTCTGTTTCTGTCGACATAGAGTAGTGCTTTGTCGATCTCGAGTTGGCCTTAGTCGAGATCGAGTAGGCCCAGTCTAGGTCGAGTTGAAGTCTCTGCCCTTTGTCGATTTTCAGTTTCTGTTTTCCTTTGTCGAAGTCGAGTAGTAGTTGTCGATCTCGAGTTGACTTACCTTTGTCGAGTTGCTTCGTTTTCGATTCTGAGCTACTGTTGTCGACTGCCTTTGTCTATCTCGAGTTGCTGTTGTCGAGATCGACAAGACTGTTGCTTTGCTTTTCGTTTCTACTTTGTTTCTGTCTTTGCTTTTGTCTTTCCTTTGCTTTGCTTTCTGTCTTTAGTTTGTTATTTGTTTTAGTTGCCCTTGCCGGGTTTATTTCTGTTTCTGTGCTTCTGTTTGTCTGTTCTGCTGTGTCTGTGAGAATCTGATAGCTACCTGAGAACTGCTGACGTGCTTCCTCGTGGATTCGATCCTGACTTTTCTCTTACTACAACGGGAGGAAGTCTTGTATTTATTTGCTGAGACAGGGGAGTCGTTCTGAACTATATCTTATTCCATACTTGACTTACTCCTGCAACAACAAATTGGCGCCGTTGCCGGGGAAGCAATCAATCGCGCCTTAGGTAGTCGGATCTCACTGTTTATTTGAGTAAGCTCACAGGTGTATGCATCGTTCTGGTCAAACACCTGAGTTTGACGCCTTAGACGAACCGGAGCGTTACCTACACATCCACTCTAAACTCAAAAGGATCATGGCGGACGCTGAAACACAAGAGCAGCTGATCGCTAGGCTTACCAGGGATCTAGCCGCCAGGGATGCTGCTCTCGCCGCTGAGAGGGCAGAAAAGGAACAAGCACAAGCTGAGCTTGCCTAATATCCAACCACTGCTGAGGATTATATGCATCCCACGCTCGTCGTGCCTGAATCGGCGATTCTGATCCCTGATAACTCTTTTGAAATTCGCACTCAGTTTCTTATTGAGCTTAAAAATAATGCCTTTTATGGTAGATTTAATGAGTGCCCTCTTGAGCATATTACCAACTTTTCTGACATGTGCCGTACTCTTGCTGAAGGTACCACGCTGGAATATTTCAAGATGAAAGCTTTTCGTTGGTCTCTCGCTGGTCCTGCACTGAAATGGCTAGAAGGGTTGAAAGCAAGGTCACTCACCACCTGGGCCCAAGTAGAGCAGGAATTTCTGAATAAATTCTTCCCACCTGCCAAAACAGCACATCTCCGCCAGAAAATCACTGCCTTCAAACAGAAGCAAGGGGAACCGCTGGCAAAGGCATGGGAACGCTACAAGGATCTTCTGCGATCTTGCCCTACTCATGGACAGCCACCTTATGTCATTCAGGAGATCTTCTTCAACTCGCTGGATCAAGTCACCAAGGACAGAATCAACCATTATACTCGCTATGAGTATCTGCCAATGCCGCCGAGTGACGCATGGGGAGTGCTGGAAAAGCTCACCAACTATGACAACAAGTATGGGGCTACTTCAAACTATGATGAGAACCCATACGCCAGGCCAGCACCATCTATGCCCCTATATGAGCCTCCTAAGGAGATCGATCCGGATGTTAGGGAGCAGTACTACAGAGACCAGAATAAGAAGCTCCTCAAACAAGTCAAATATATGTCTGTCAACCAGCCTTGAATCGAATGCGGATCACAGAGGCACACCACTACTGAGTGCCCACACACAGAGCAAGTCAGGATGGCAGAACATCATTAGGATGCAGCTTACGCAGGGGGTCCAAATCGCTACATGGGGGACCAAAGGTTTCAGCAACCACAGTGGAACCAGGGAGTCCCTAGGAACCCCCCGCCCTACAGAGCTCCAGGACATCCAGAAAGGGACCAGAAAAAGGATGATGTACAGACAATCCTGGAGGAGATGAGGAGAAACCACGCAGAAACTAGGCAATCTTTCAACTCTGTCTATAATCAGATGCAAGGTGTCAACTCTAGGCTTGGGGAAATTGATACCTGGAGGAAAACAGTTGATACACAGATTGGTCAGCTAGCAGCAGGAATCCCTAGACAGACAGGCGCTCTCCCTGGATCTTCAGAACCAAATCCGAAGGGAAAGACTGGACACATCGCTGCTGTAAAACTCAGAAGCGGCCATCAACTCCAAGAGCCAGAAGTCGAGAAGCAGCAGAACAACGAAGAACAGCAAGTCGAGGTCGACAAACCCGTCGTCGATCTCGACCAGAGCCAACTCGACCTCGACAAGGGTCTACTCGAGGTCGACGAGAAAGTTCCAGAATCTTCGTCTGCACCACACAGCGACTCGACTGAGCCCAAACTGGTCAAGGTCGACAAGACAGTGGTCGATCTCGAGGAGCCTTTAGTCGACAAAGAGCAGTCTGCAGCAACTCCGACGTCTGTTCTGGCTCCGACTCAGAAAAAGAAGCTGCCTTTCCCCACAAAATCTCTAAAGGATCCAGCGGAGAAAAAGTTTCAGCGCTTCATCAAGATGCTTCAAAAGCTGAATGTCACCATACCCTTCACAGAAGCTCTCAATGAAATGCCGTCCTATGTCAAATTCCTGAAGGAGATTCTGAGCAAAAAGCGATCGATGGCAGAAATCACAGAGGAGTGCAGCCATCTGGACATATTGGAAAAGAGGCCGGATCCAGGTAAGTTTGCTATAACTATTGGATTTGGTCCATACAAAATTAATGCCCTATGTGATCTTGGAGCTAGTGTCAGTATTATGCCTTTAACGATTTGGTCCAAGATTAAGATAGGTGCATTGGAGCCTGTGGATGCTAGACTGTATATGGCCAACAACACGGTGGTCATTCCAACAGGCATGGTGGAAAATGTCCCAGTACAAGTAGGTAAATTCTTCGTTCCTGCTGATTTCTTAATTATTGATATGCAAGAAGATCCTGCTTGTCCAATTATTCTAGGGAGACCATTCTTGGCGACGGTGGATGCCAATATAGGCGTACGAAAAGGGGTACTCACTTTCAACATCAGCGATGAGGTGATTGAGTATTCCTTCAACAAAACTGAACAGCATACGGGTCCCATGGAAGAGGTCAAATCTATCTCAGCTGGCTACATCACCTGCGGGGAACCAACGATCAGGAATATGACCCCTGAGGAACTGGAAAAGAGGGACATGGAGGCCCAGGTGGAGGAGATCATGGCAATCCTTAAGGAGAACAAAGAAGCTAAGTATGGGGTTAAGCCAGGTCTACTCGAGGTCGGCCACATCCTCATCGAGGTCGACCAAAACTCGGGGAGCCCAGAGCCTGCTCCCTCGACACAGACTCCACCAGACGGACAACCCTCGTCGATCTCGACTAAGCTTGTCGAGGTCGACCACCCCTCGGAGAGCACAGCGCCTTCCTCCTCGATGAGCAAGCCACAGGAAGGAGAAGGCTACTCGATCTCGAGTAGCCTAGTCGAGATCGACAAGACCAGATCTTCCTCGACGCCGCCTTCTTCGACTACGCAACAACCAGGAGGAGAACCCTCGTCGACCTCGAGTAGCCTTGTCGAGGTCAACCACCGCCAGACTTCACCAGATCCGTCTTCCTCGACCAGATCACCACCAGAGCCAGAGCCCTCGTCGAGGTCGAGTACGCTTGTCGAGGTCGACAAGACCTATTCTTCCTCGACTTCTGATTCTTCGAGCAAATCACCACCAGGACCAGCAGACTCGTCGATCTCGAGGAGCCCTAGTCGAGATCGACCAAACACCGTGGTGCCCGATTCCGTTTCCGCGAAGGTGAGCCAAGGTATGGATCTTTCTTCTCCTATTTCCATTAAAGATTTATCTATACATGGGAGAGGTTTGCCTTGGTATGTGCGATTGTGCAGGATTTCCAATGATGAGCCTAAGGAGTATGAAGTTGGAGACAAACTCTATGTCTCTAAATCAAAGGATCATTGGTTTCCAAACAAATTCAACAAGAAGCGGATGGGACCGTTCGTGGTGAACAAGATCCATTCTGGGGGATTACAGCTGATGGACGAGAATGGAGTCTTATTTGAGGCCCAAGCTACATGGGCTCTGCAGATGCCACCTTGAGCATTAATGAAAGTCGGCCTAGCGACTATAAAATCAAGAGCATGTACATAGACTTTTTAGGACATTTTGAGACTTTGTTTTTGGTTTTTAGTTTTGAACATTGTTTTTGGTTTTTGTTTTTGTTTTGTTGGTATATGTCTTCTAAATTTCAGGTCCATGGATAGAATCAAGCTATAGTCATACTCGGACTAGGAGGTGCTCCATCCAAAATTTTGCAGCTCTGCACACATGTCTTGTGAGTTTCTTTCTTTACCCTTTACCTTGTTTTTTTACAGTGAGGACACTGTAATGCTTAAGTATGGGGTGGGGGAAGGGCTTATTTCATGCATAATTTCCATATTTGACATTATTTGTGCATTATTTCTTGGAATTGCTACATGGCTATTTTTGGAAAGCATTATTTGATTTATGTGCTTATATGCATGTTTTCCAAAGTTTGAAAAAAATGACCCCCATTGAAATTTTTGAATAATGTCATGGAAGCTTATATTAAACTCGACGATGCAAAATTAGATTCATTAGAGATATAGCATGAAATTGCCTAGTAAAGGGAAGTCACAATGAAGTGCATATTTTCTTGAAAACCATGAAAGGAGGTAAAATTTGAAATTGCTTTTGACATGTTGCATGATAAGATGATGGATGACTTTATATTTCCATATAATGCTCATTGTTTATATCCTAGCCTTACCCATGCTTATGCATCACACAAAAGCCATAATATGCCTTATTTCAAATATTGCTCCACATGATCTAAATATTTGCCATTCTTTACCTTATCCGGGGATTATGTTTAGAATGATGTTACATTATGGAGATGTCATATGGTGTTTTGTGATTATTATCATATATGGAGTTTGGAAGGAATTTGTTTGAATATATGGAAAATTTAATGAGTGAAAGAAAATCCAATCACCTCAGGAGATAAAGGTAGATTGACCCTGCTCTCTGAGATAATAGTTTGGAGAGATGGGACACATTGTGAGGAGTCCAAAGCACTAAGTATCCGGGGCCATTCATGACACCCATGTTTGCGACTCGCGAGAAGGCAGTGCTGAGGTTAGAGAGGTAAAAACATTATTATTAAGAAAAGCATTATGAAAGGTGATGAATGTTATGAAAAGGAATGTGGAATGAAACTCAAAGTTTGAAAGTGATCCATTTCCCCGGATCAAAAGCACCACATTGCCAGAAATTGCCCACCTTTTAGCCTTTTACCAATCTACTCATTCATGAGCTTAAATTAAAGTCTTCTTGATTATCGATGCTTTGTCGTATAAAAATTATTTGTGTATAACCCTCCTTTTGTGAGAAGATGTTGCTTTTACATATTTGCACATGCATGAATCTGTGACACTAGTACCTTTTCGAGGATGGTAATTGATTGCAGGGTTATATGAGAATGAATCTAAGATGTTGAGAGTTTTAATTTCTTCCCCTGAATGACAAGTAAAAGTATTGCTTGAGGACAAGCAAGCTTAAGTATGGGGTGTTTGTTGTGAGCAGAATCTGCCATGTTTTACAGTAACTTTTATATTGATTTCTGTATACATTTCATACATTTGGGCTAAGATAGTGCAGGATCTGTGTAGTTTATGCTATTTTGTCACAATTAGGGAATCTACACCAGTTTCTGTTTAATTCGCAGAAATCGAGGCGTTTTACAGCAATTCTACAGAAGGTCGGAAAAACTCGGAAAATAACTACAGAAGTCCAAGGTCAAAGCAGCGGAACAATTCTAAGACCCAGGCTTACTCGACATCGAGTAGGCCTTATTCGACCTAGACAAGGATGTCCGGGCACAGCCTGGTCAACAGACCATGCTCGAGAAGCCAGACAACACGAGGCTCCGGACCCAACTCGACCTCGACAAGCCCTGTTCGAGGTCGACGAAGCCCCAGCGACCATGTCCGGAGTGAAGACGAGGAGAGCTGGTCGACGAAGCCGAGGACGACAAGGGAGAGTCGCTGCCGCGGAAAGGATAAGTCGCTGCCGCGGAAAGGCCAAGTCGTTGCCGCGGACCAGGCCAGTCGCTGCCAGCGGATGAAGCCAGTCGAGGAGACCTAGCCGAGCAGATCCAGTCGACAAGCCAAGCTCTAGTCGAGATCGACTAGGCTTGGTCGACATCGACAAGAACTTGACCCCCAGTCCGAGCCAGGCCGAGGAAGAGCCACTCGAGGAGCCCTTGTCGATGACAACTCAACTCGACCTCGAGGAGAGTCTTGTCGAGGTCGACGAGCACCCAGGAGCCAAGATGAGCCACATCGAGCAGAGAAGACCAGCCAGGTCCAGTCGAGTGAGCCACCGTGGTCGAGATCGAGTAACCCAACTCGAGGTCGAGTAGACCCCGGTTCCAGAAACTTCTCGACGTGGCCTGTCCGAGTAGAATTTGGATTGCTTGGTCGCGAAGGCGGAAGATTCTATCCCGATCTATCAAAGTCTATCCATGGAAGACAAAATCTATCATCATGAAGACTTTCCTACTTTAGTTTTATCTTTTTCCTTATGGATTTAATTCCATTTAAACATTTATTTATCATTAAGGCTTTTTAGATAGAAATTAGATATAGATAAAAGATCTTTTCCTAGATTAGCTAGGGAAGGATAGCTATAAATAAAGCCCATAGGGCTGGTTTTTCATTGATTCCAGTTCATACGATTCCAAGTTACACACAATTAGTTAGTTCCACAGAGAAGTTTAGGGAGTTTGAGGTTTTTAAGGTTTTGGCGATTTACGAGAGTTGATTGCCAGGATTGTAAAAGTCTTGAATTTAGTTTTTAATGCAAGTTTCTTTCATCAATTCAATGTCTGCAATTGCGATGAGGCGTGAGTAGTCCACCCACTTCTGGGGCTGGGGTGAGCCCGACGGTGGCCATGTGAGGCGATACTGTAAAGGTCAGATTTTTGTGCGGTTCATCTTCTATCCCTATGAGCATGATTCTTTTGCGAGAGTTGAAGGTGATCCTTGTTTGTGTTATTGAAGCGAAAGTGGTCTTAATGCAACTTGGATTAATTATGTGAAAAAGGGTTAGTAACAATTAGGGTTTATGCGAGAGCCTCTATATGCCTATTTGTTAATAACGAAAGTTATTTGATGGAAAGCATGATCTTTTATGCCTTTATGTGTTGTTTTGCATGGTTATCGTTGTGGTGTTGAAACCCTAGCCTTGGAGGTCTTTTTATATATTGATTTATTTTCTGTCAAACAGCTGAGTTTGGGTTTTGAGCAATTGCAATTTAAATTCCTTTAAATTTCTGTTTCTGTCGACATAGAGTAGTGCTTTGTCGATATCGAGTTGGCCTTAGTCGAGATCGAGTAGGTCCAGTCTAGGTCGAGTTGAAGTCTCTGCCCTTTGTCGATTTTCAGTTTCTGTTTTCCTTTGTCGAAGTCGAGTAGTAGTTGTCGATCTCGAGTTGACTTACCTTTGTCGAGTTGCTTCGTTTTCGATTCTGAGCTACTGTTGTCGACTACCTTTGTCTATCTCGAGTTGTTGTTGTCGAGATCGACAAGACTGTTGCTTTGCTTTTCGTTTCTGCTTTGTTTCTGTCTTTGCTTTTGTCTTTGCTTTGCTTTGCTTTCTGTCTTTAGTTTGTTATTTGTTTTAGTTGCCCTTGCCGGGTTTTTATCTGTTTCTGTGCTTCTGTTTGTCTGTTCTGCTGTGTCTGTGAGAATCTGATAGCTACCTGAGAACTGCTGACGTGCTTCCTCGTGGATTCGATCCTGACTTTTCTCTTACTACAACGGGAGGAAGTCTTGTATTTATTTGCTGAGACAGGGGAGTCGTTCTGAACTATATCTTATTCCATACTTGACTTACTCCTGCAACAACACCATTCTGGAGGATTACAGCTGATGGACAAGAATGGAGTCTTATTTGAGGCCCAGGCTACATGGGCCCTGCAGATGCCACCTTGAGCATAAATGAAAGTCGGCCTAGCGACTATAAAATCTAGAGCTTGTACATAGACTTTTTAGGACATTTGAGACTTTGTTTTTGTTTTTTGTTTTGAACATTTCTTTGGTTTTTGTTGTTTCTATTTTGGGTATACGTCTTCTACATTTTCAGGTACATGGATAGAACTAAGTCATACTCGGCCCAGGAGTTGCTTCAATTTCAAGAATATGCGGCTCTGCACATCTGTCTTGTGAGTTTCTTTCTTTACCCTTACCTTATTTTTATACAGTGAGGACACTGTAATGTTTAAGTATGGGGTGGGGGAAGGGCTTACATTGTGCATATTTGATTTATTTGATCATATTTGATATTTGTGCATTATTTCTTGGAAATTGCTACATGGCTATTTTGGAATACATTATTGATTTATGTGCTTATATGCATGTTTTCCAAAATTTGAGAAAAATGACCCCCATTGAAAATTTTGATTAATGTCATGGAAGCGTATATTGGACTCGACGATGAAAAATTGGATTCATTAGAGATATAGCATGAAATTGCCTAGTAAAGGGAAGTCACAATAAAATGCACATTTTATTGAAAACCATGAAAGGAGGTAAAATTTGAAGTTGCTTTTGACATGTTGCATGATAAGATGATGGAGGACTTTATATTTCCATATAATGCTCATATGTTTATATTCCTAGCCTTACCTATGCTTATGCATCACACAAAAGCCATAATATGCCTTATTTCAAATATTGCTCCACATGAGCTAAATATTTGCCATTCTTTACCTTATCCGGGGATTATGTTGAGAATGATGTTACATTATGGAGATGTTATATGGTTGTTGTGATTATTATCATTATTGAAGTTTGGAAGGAAAATTGTTTGAAATATATGGAAAATTTATTGAGTGAAAGAAAATCCAATCACCTCAGGAGATAAAGGTAGATTGACCCTGCTCTCTGAGATAATAGTTCGGAGAGATGGGACACATTGTGAGGAGTCCAAAGCACTAAGTATCCGGGGCCATTCATGACACCCATGTTTGCGACTCGCGAGAAGGCAGTGCTGAGGTCAGAGAGGTAAAAGCATTATTATTGAGAAAAGTAATATGAAAGGTGATGAATTATATGAAAGGAAAGGAATGTGGAATGAAACTCAAGTTTGAAAAGTACTCCATTTCCTCGGATCATAAAAGCACTGATTATCGATGCTTTGTCGTATAAAAATTATTTGTGTATAACCCTCCTTTTGTGAGAAGATGTTGCTTTTACATATTTGCACATGCATGAATCTGTGACACTAGTACCTTTTCGAGGATGGTAATTGATTGCAGGGTTATATGAGAATGAATCTAAGATGTTGAGAGTTTTAATTTCTTCCCCTGAATGACAAGTAAAAGTATTGCTTGAGGACAAGCAAGCTTAAGTATGGGGTGTTTGTTGTGAGCAGAATCTGCCATGTTTTACAGTAACTTTTATATTGATTTCTGTATACATTTCATACATTTGGGCTAAGATAGTGCAGGATCTGTGTAGTTTATGCTATTTTGTCACAATTAGGGAATCTACACCAGTTTCTGTTTAATTCGCAGAAATCGAGGCGTTTTACAGCAATTCTACAGAAGGTCGGAAAAACTCGGAAAATAACTACAGAAGTCCAAGGTCAAAGCAGCGGAACAATTCTAAGACCCAGGCTTACTCGACATCGAGTAGGCCTTATTCGACCTAGACAAGGATGTCCGGGCACAGCCTGGTCAACAGACCATGCTCGAGAAGCCAGACAACACGAGGCTCCGGACCCAACTCGACCTCGACAAGCCCTGTTCGAGGTCGACGAAGCCCCAGCGACCATGTCCGGAGTGAAGACGAGGAGAGCTGGTCGACGAAGCCGAGGACGACAAGGGAGAGTCGCTGCCGCGGAAAGGATAAGTCGCTGCCGCGGAAAGGCCAAGTCGTTGCCGCGGACCAGGCCAGTCGCTGCCAGCGGATGAAGCCAGTCGAGGAGACCTAGCCGAGCAGATCCAGTCGACAAGCCAAGCTCTAGTCGAGATCGACTAGGCTTGGTCGACATCGACAAGAACTTGACCCCCAGTCCGAGCCAGGCCGAGGAAGAGCCACTCGAGGAGCCCTTGTCGATGACAACTCAACTCGACCTCAAGGAGAGTCTTGTCGAGGTCGACGAGCACCCAGGAGCCAAGATGAGCCACATCGAGCAGAGAAGACCAGCCAGGTCCAGTCGAGTGAGCCACCGTGGTCGAGATCGAGTAACCCAACTCGAGGTCGAGTAGACCCCGGTTCCAGAAACTTCTCGACGTGGCCTGTCCGAGTAGAATTTGGATTGCTTGGTCGCGAAGGCGGAAGATTCTATCCCGATCTATCAAAGTCTATCCATGGAAGACAAAATCTATCATCATGAAGACTTTCCTACTTTAGTTTTATCTTTTTCCTTATGGATTTAATTCCATTTAAACATTTATTTATCATTAAGGCTTTTTAGATAGAAATTAGATATAGATAAAAGATCTTTTCCTAGATTAGCTAGGGAAGGATAACTATAAATAAAGCCCATAGGGCTGGTTTTTCATTGATTCCAGTTCATACGATTCCAAGTTACACACAATTAGTTAGTTCCACAGAGAAGTTTAGGGAGTTTGACGTTTTTAAGGTTTTGGCGATTTACGAGAGTTGATTGCCAGGATTGTAAAAGTCTTGAATTTAGTTTTTAATGCAAGTTTCTTTCATCAATTCAATGTCTGCAATTGCGATGAGGCGTGAGTAGTCCACCCACTTCTGGGGCTGGGGTGAGCCCGACGGTGGCCATGTGAGGCGATACTGTAAAGGTCAGATTTTTGTGCGGTTCATCTTCTATCCCTATGAGCATGATTCTTTTGCGAGAGTTGAAGGTGATCCTTGTTTGTGTTATTGAAGCGAAAGTGGTCTTAATGCAACTTGGATTAATTATGTGAAAAAGGGTTAGTAACAATTAGGGTTTATGCGAGAGCCTCTATATGCCTATTTGTTAATAACGAAAGTTATTTGATGGAAAGCATGATCTTTTATGCCTTTATGTGTTGTTTTGCATGGTTATCGTTGTGGTGTTGAAACCCTAGCCTTGGAGGTCTTTTTATATATTGATTTATTTTCTGTCAAACAGCTGAGTTTGGGTTTTGAGCAATTGCAATTTAAATTCCTTTAAATTTCTGTTTCTGTCGACATAGAGTAGTGCTTTGTCGATATCGAGTTGGCCTTAGTCGAGATCGAGTAGGTCCAGTCTAGGTCGAGTTGAAGTCTCTGCCCTTTGTCGATTTTCAGTTTCTGTTTTCCTTTGTCGAAGTCGAGTAGTAGTTGTCGATCTCGAGTTGACTTACCTTTGTCGAGTTGCTTCGTTTTCGATTCTGAGCTACTGTTGTCGACTACCTTTGTCTATCTCGAGTTGTTGTTGTCGAGATCGACAAGACTGTTGCTTTGCTTTTCGTTTCTGCTTTGTTTCTGTCTTTGCTTTTGTCTTTGCTTTGCTTTGCTTTCTGTCTTTAGTTTGTTATTTGTTTTAGTTGCCCTTGCCGGGTTTTTATCTGTTTCTGTGCTTCTGTTTGTCTGTTCTGCTGTGTCTGTGAGAATCTGATAGCTACCTGAGAACTGCTGACGTGCTTCCTCGTGGATTCGATCCTGACTTTTCTCTTACTACAACGGGAGGAAGTCTTGTATTTATTTGCTGAGACAGGGGAGTCGTTCTGAACTATATCTTATTCCATACTTGACTTACTCCTGCAACAACACCATTCTGGAGGATTACAGCTGATGGACAAGAATGGAGTCTTATTTGAGGCCCAGGCTACATGGGCCCTGCAGATGCCACCTTGAGCATAAATGAAAGTCGGCCTAGCGACTATAAAATCTAGAGCTTGTACATAGACTTTTTAGGACATTTGAGACTTTGTTTTTGTTTTTTGTTTTGAACATTTCTTTGGTTTTTGTTGTTTCTATTTTGGGTATACGTCTTCTACATTTTCAGGTACATGGATAGAACTAAGTCATACTCGGCCCAGGAGTTGCTTCAATTTCAAGAATATGCGGCTCTGCACATCTGTCTTGTGAGTTTCTTTCTTTACCCTTACCTTATTTTTATACAGTGAGGACACTGTAATGTTTAAGTATGGGGTGGGGGAAGGGCTTACATTGTGCATATTTGATTTATTTGATCATATTTGATATTTGTGCATTATTTCTTGGAAATTGCTACATGGCTATTTTGGAATACATTATTGATTTATGTGCTTATATGCATGTTTTCCAAAATTTGAGAAAAATGACCCCCATTGAAAATTTTGATTAATGTCATGGAAGCGTATATTGGACTCGACGATGAAAAATTGGATTCATTAGAGATATAGCATGAAATTGCCTAGTAAAGGGAAGTCACAATAAAATGCACATTTTATTGAAAACCATGAAAGGAGGTAAAATTTGAAGTTGCTTTTGACATGTTGCATGATAAGATGATGGAGGACTTTATATTTCCATATAATGCTCATATGTTTATATTCCTAGCCTTACCTATGCTTATGCATCACACAAAAGCCATAATATGCCTTATTTCAAATATTGCTCCACATGAGCTAAATATTTGCCATTCTTTACCTTATCCGGGGATTATGTTGAGAATGATGTTACATTATGGAGATGTTATATGGTTGTTGTGATTATTATCATTATTGAAGTTTGGAAGGAAAATTGTTTGAAATATATGGAAAATTTATTGAGTGAAAGAAAATCCAATCACCTCAGGAGATAAAGGTAGATTGACCCTGCTCTCTGAGATAATAGTTCGGAGAGATGGGACACATTGTGAGGAGTCCAAAGCACTAAGTATCCGGGGCCATTCATGACACCCATGTTTGCGACTCGCGAGAAGGCAGTGCTGAGGTCAGAGAGGTAAAAGCATTATTATTGAGAAAAGTAATATGAAAGGTGATGAATTATATGAAAGGAAAGGAATGTGGAATGAAACTCAAGTTTGAAAAGTACTCCATTTCCTCGGATCATAAAAGCACCACATTGCTAGAAATTGCCCACCTTTTAGCCTTTTACCAATCTACTCCTTATTTGAGCTTAAATTAAAGTCTTCTTGATTATCAATGCTTTGTCACGTATGAATTGTTTGTGCATAACCCTCCTTTTCATGAGTAGATGTTGCTTTTACATATTTGCACATGCATGAATCTGTGACACTAGTACCTTTTCGAGGATGGTAATTGATTGCAGGGACATATAAGAATGAATCTAAGATGTTGAGAGTTTTGATTTCTTCCCCTGAATGACAAATAAAAGTATTGCTTGAGGACAAGCAAGCTTAAGTATGGGGTGTTTGTTGTGAGCCTAATTTGTCATGTTTTACAGTAACTTTTATATCGATTTCTGCATACATTTGGGTTAGAATAATACAGAATCTGTGTGGTTTACACTTATTTGTAATATATGGAGGTCTACACAAGTTCTGGTTATATTTCGCAGAAATCGGACGCACTTTGGAGCTAAAAGGAAACTCATGGAGAAGCTAAAAATGGTGCAACTGGAGAAAAGGCCATTTTTCACCATTCTTCGTTCTGAATCAAGCTTTGATGACTTCATGAGAGTTGTAGCCCTCGGAAAGAGCTTTCCAACTCATGGTCATATGCGTCAATTCGACGAACGAGGACTCGGGAAAGTGCGTTTCAAAAACAGCGCAGAATGCTGAAAACCGACTCTATTCGAGATCGAGTAAAGCTACTCGAGATCGAGGAGCATGTCGAGGAGATCTACCCGACGCTGCCGAAGAGATCTAGTCGATGAACCACCTTACTCGACATCGACGAGGGTCTACTCGAGGTCGACGAGACCTTACTCGACATCGACGAGCACCGTGAGCCCGAGTCCAAGCCTGTCGAGTAGAGAAGCCAGCCAAGCCAAGTCGACCAGGATTCCTACTCGAGGTCGACAAGAGTCTTGTCGAGGTCGACGAGCCCCGAAAGCCATGACGAGCCACATCGAGCACCAGACGACGAATCCTACTCGAGGTCGACCAAGTCTTGTCGAGGTCGACTAGAGCAGTGCCCAGAAACGCGTCGTCGATGACCTGTCCGAGTAGACTTGGGATTCCTTGGTGCCGAAGGCGGAAGATTCTATCCAAATACATCAAGTTCTATCTATGGAAGACGCAATCTATCAAGACATGAAGACCTACCTTATTTAGTTTTATCTTTTCCTTATGGATTTATTTCCTTAAAACATTTATTTATCTTTTAAGTATTTTAGATATATATAGATATCTTCTTTCCTAGAATAGCTAGGGAATGAAGGCTATAAATAAAGCCCTAGGGGCTCAGTTTTAATCATTCAATCATTCAAGACACAAGTAGTTAGTTCCATTCAGATACGGTTTTAGGAGTTTGAGGTTTTTAGGGTTTTGGCTTACAGCGAAAGTTGATTGCCAGGATTGTAAAGGCTTTGAATTTAGTTTTTTAATGCAAGTTTCTTCTTTTACATCAATGTCTGTTATTGCGATGAGACGTGAGTAGTCCACCCACTTCTGGGGCTGGGGTGAGCCCGACGGTGGCCATGTGAGGCAATGCTGTAAAGGTTAGATCTTTTGTGCGATTCGTCTTCTATCCCTATAAGCATGATTCTTTTGCGAGAGTTGAAGGTGATCCTTGTTTGTGTTATTGAAGCGAAAGTGATCTTAATGCAACTTGAATTAATTATGTGAAAAAGGGTTAGTAACAATTAGGGTTTATGCGAGAGCCTCTATATGCCTATTTGTTAATAACGAAAGTTATTTGATGGAAAGCATGATCTTTTATGCCTTTATGTGTTGTTTTGCATGGTTATCGTTGTGGTGTTGAAACCCTGGCCTTGGAGGTCTCTTTTTATATATTGAGTTAATTTCTGTCAAATTTCTGAGTTCTGTCGAAAATCTGCGTTTGTCTTTAATTTCTGCAATTTACAGTTTTCTCTCTGTCTTGTCGATACAGAGGAGATCTTGTCAATCTCGAGTTGGTTCTACTCGATATCGAGTAAGCCTAGTCTAGGTGGAGTTGTCTTTTCTTCTGCTTTTGTCGATTTAAAGTTTCTGTCTTTGCTTTCCTTTGTCGAAGTCGAGTAGTAGTGGTCGAGATCGAGTTGACTAGCCTTTGTCGAGTTGCTTCGTTTTCGATTCTGAGTTACTGTTGTCGACTGTCTTTGTCTATCTCGAGTTGCTGTCGTCGAGATCGACCAGTGTGTTGCTTTGCTTTCGTCTTTGCTTTGCTTTTATTTATGTCTTTTATTTGTTCTTTGCTTTTATTTTAGTTGCCATTGCCGGGATTATTTGTTTCTGTTTTATTTCTGCTTCTGTCTTTGTTTCTGTCTGTTCTGCTGCTGTGTCTGTGAGAATCTGATAGCTACCTGAGAACTGCTGACGTGCTTCCTCGTGGATTCGATCCTGACTTTTCTCTTACTACAACGGGAGGAAGTCTTGTATTTATTTGCTGAGACAGGGGAGTCTATCTGAACTTTATTTGATATCTATTTCAATACTTGACCATCCTCCTGCAACAACACGCATGAATGTTCTTAGGAGTGTTTCTAGTAACCCACTATTGGCTCCCCTCGTTATGAAGGTGACAGCTGAGTGCTTCAAATTATTGCTCAACTATTACACCACGACGATAGGTAGACCCACTGATGACGGGGTCTGCCGGGACAGGTATTGGCGAGATGTGTATGGTGTGCCATGTGTTCATGATTTTTTAGAAGCCATATCCACCCGTACGCCGATATGCTTGAGTCAAATTCATCCCTTTTGGAGGCAAGTGATGTGGAGTGGACCTATTATGGCAGAGGAGGGCAGCGAACCTGTGGAAGATATAGACCAGACCAGGTTAACGTTGCTCAGGTTGAAGAGAAGGCTTGAGGCAGATGATCTCACTCCTCAACAAGCTAAATTTCTTGCCACAGCTTTCATGGACATGGAGAATCCCGGAGAAACTAACATGACAACACCACCTATAAGCAATCCTAGAGGTCGACCAACAGGGAGGTGATCAATGATGCGCGAACCAACGACACTTGAGCATGCAGTACGACGGTCAGCCACCCGAGGTCGAGGGAGCGGTCAAGGTCATCCAAGTGGTCGAGGTCGTCGAAGCGGTCGAGGCGAGCCAATGACACTTGACCCAGTGACATTTTTGTCTATCCATGTGGACTGGTTTGTCCCACGCTATGTTGACCGCGTTCAAAATGTGAGTTCAGATGGGCATTGTGGGTATCGAACACTTGCAGTGTTGCTTGGATATGGGGAGAACCAGTATATGAGGGTCCGACAAGAGATGGCTGATGAGCTGCGTAAGAACAAGGATTTGTATCAAGCAACATCGCTGTTGAACGATATTGAAGGGCTTATCGGTAATGTTGACATCAAGGATCCCGGTGAATGTAGTCCGACGAGGTGGATGGAGGCGCCGTTGGTTCCTTTGGCAGCCGCGACACGATATCAAGTTATTGTGGCCGTCCTTAGCAAGGGTGGTCCGCATACATGTATCCCGATGATGGCACCTACAACGACCGTAAGGCCGCCGACAGATATTATTGCAATGGCGTCGATTGGCGGAGTGCACTGGGTACCGGTTAGTGAACTTCCACCCTTACTATTACTATTCCTACACATTGTATGAATTGTTAATTATTGTATTTCATAACAAATTAAATAGGTATGGCTTCGATCAGACTCACCGATCCCTCCAAAAACTCCAGAATGGGATCATTTCCACCACCAGAGCGTAAACGGTTGGGAAGGACCATTTAATACAAGGATGGCAGAGTACCTCAACCTTCGACGTGCTGATCCTGATCGTTCAGGAGACCAAGACGGCAATAGAGTATATCATAATATATCAGATTGAGAAGTTTATGCTAAACTATTTCAGATTTCTTGTTATCAAATAGATATATGTATTTTGCTTTCAAACTTGAGTAGAGCATAAAATTAAGTAATAAACATTTTCTTAACTACAATGCATGACATCAAACATATCTGAAATACATAAACTCCCTAACATTGAACACCAAAGTATATCACAGTTGCCGTTGTGATGCCCGAACTTGAGTGGGGGCGCGTGGGATTGGGTTTGCCATTGCCTCGAAGTAGTAACTGAGAATCTCTTGATGGCTGTAAAACTCCTCACGGCGGTATAGCATTTTCCGGATGTTCTCCCCTAACACGTACAATCGCTATCATTTGCAAAAAAAAAAAAAACACATTGTGACGATCACAAATGCAATACAGGTAATGAAATATTTAAGGCACAATTCATACCCGAGCTTGTATTGTGGATATCGGTGTCGGTTCCTCCTCTATAGGTTGGGCCTCAACTGTACTCTGTAGAACATAGGGATGGCCATGACGACTGAACCACTCCATATAGTCGGGCGTAACCAGATACCCCTCATATGCAAGAGGCAGGTTGTGAAGGTTCACCAAATTAGTGGGGCTGTGTCGCTGATCCCAGACATCGAACATATCCGAAAAGGTCAACTTCAAGTGGGTTGTACTAGTAGGCCGAGTCTCAATAGTGGGTGGGATACGGTCCATGGGTATGCTTTGCACACGTCCGAACTATCTTAATACACGGTCCGGCATGTATGGTTCTTGGATATCTGAAATGGACAAAACCCCTCTATATCGAGAAACTTGAAAGTCAGCGTCGAAGTTAATGAACCTATCCTCGTACGGCATGAACCTTACGTCCTCGGCTCTCATCGTGTCCAGCTGAGTGGTAATGTTGTGTACCCTCTCCAGAGTACGCGGTGGTGTCGCTCTATGCGTCCACTGACAAGCCCACCTACGATCAATTTGGCGGGTCCGCTCCTCAGCCATTGCAGGGGCAAATGCCGGAAAATGTGCCCAAATCCAAAACTTTATACATATAAAAGAAAAACAAATTAGTCTAATTGATCGAAAGCACGAATTTTGTATGTAAACGTTATAAGAATACCTGAACCAATGCAGCGCACCCACCCATGGTTCCCACCCCTTCCCTACTCGCGATGCCCAAGGCTCGATACAAGAGGGCAAGCATGGCAACACCCCATGAGTACTGCCCCGTCATAGCATGATTGTAGACTAAGTCAACTGCCCACAAGGGTATGTGTGTAGTCGACTTATCATTGATAAAGATCGCCCCAAGTACTATCAATAGATACCCGGTCGCAACAGATTGGGCATAAGCATCGCCATTAGGAATCATCGCCTTCATCATCTCCTCTAACTTTCCCTGACAGAAGCGCGCCCCTCGACTGCTCATGTCTGCAGTGGATATGCCAAGTCTAGTGGTGAGGAAAGACCGGCGTTGCGCATCGGTCATAGGTGTACGTGGGGCAACTCCGTCAATCTGTAGGCCAAGTATGATGGCTACATCATGGAGGGTGATAGTCATCTCACCCCAGGAAAATTGGAACGTGTTCGTCTCGGGGTGCCATCGGCAGATAAATGCTTGGATCAAAGAATGATCCACCGTGCCAAACTCGACGTCCTCCAGATCTGTAAGGCCACTTAGTCTTGCAAGCCCGAACCAACTCATAGGGGTAACAACACGAGGCAAGCTTCTGAGGAACTGAATGTGGGTGTTGCGTCGAATGCATCGAATTAGATTGTCCTCCTACAGGGGAAAAACACATAATTATTTAGGTAATAATTAAATATTTAATTTAAGTAAGAACTTTCACAAGAAAATATAAATGAATACATACCTCACCCATCCAAATAAGTCTACATCTGTGCGTCCTATACCACGTCAATGGTTGATTCTCTAGTGGTCGGCCGTCATTGGTAACTGGTGGTTGTAGTTGTTCCTCATCTACGTTTTGTGCCCCTTGTTGTGGTGGGTCCTGATGGATCGGCTGCTGATGTGAATGCTCTTGTTTCTCATAATAGTGCTCGTAGTCATAACCAACATCCGTCGCCACATTGTGGTAGTCATACGGTTCGGGACCGAATACCTCCTGATTATCGCCATCATCTGTGTTGGCGTCCTCAAATTCCTCTTCATCGGACGCATCTGACCCAACTGCGTCGTCCGACTGAATATCCTCGAGCCCTAATGTCCCGCTCGGGAAAGGAGACGGTGTACGCTCTGAGGAGGAGCATCTCAGAGTAGGTCGACTCGGCCCAGGCGACCGTGTCCTATCTCTTATAATTGATGTACTCGCCCGAGCGGGTACAGTAGTGGCGGTAGCTGGAGCCTTCTCTTGCGCCTCCTCAGCCCTTTCATGTTCACCTCGACGGGCCGAAGCCGTGGGCCGTCGCCGCTCCAATGCCGTAGACATTTTCTATCATATTGCATAACAAATAAACAAGGTTACAATTTGTTATGAGTACAAATATCCAAAAATTAGTCCGTACACATCAATTATGTTTATCTATTCCTATAAGGTTATAATTGATAAATATGAATTACTTTTTTTCCATTTATCTAATTTCAGTGACCTATTTTAAATGGTATTTTGTTTACCTATTTTCATTGGTATTTCATTTACCTATTTTTGGGTTTAGGGTGAAATCTTACATTTTTTTTAGCATTTACATTTCTTTCATAAACATTTAATATGATGCTAACTATACTGTTGCTTATATATTTCGAAATTAATTTTTCCTATCTTTGTAACTCCTAAAAACCTTTATTTCGCTAACCTATTTGTCAATGTAATTTTATCTAACTCATGACATAAAGAATTTTGATCATATATTTTCGGTTGCTTATTTCAACATAAATGATACATACAAATTCGTATAAAAAAAATTTTCAACTAAAATGAACTAACTAAACATTATTACAATTTCTTATATTTCATGGAACTTTTTTCATCGTCATTACATCTTACAATTTCTAATATTTCATGGAACTTTTTTCTTCTCACTAAACATTATAAATATCATAAAATTTATCAAAACTAAAATGAACTTACTCCTCTCGCTCTCTGACGCTCATCCTTATCTTGTGAAGATCGATCCCCTCGAAGCCAACCCCTGGCACTACTTGCAACCTTCTTCATTTTGGATGTCATGATTCCCGATTATCTACACATAAATTTAATTAATGTAAGCCATATGCAAACCTAAGGAAAATAAATGATTTCCGATTAACTAAATGTAAATTTAATTAGTGAAGATAATACATAAAGAAGAAAATTACTCTTACCTTTATGAAGATGGGATGAACAACTTGATGAACACAATGAAAAGCATAAAATTTCAGAACAAAGTTTTGTGAAATGGGCAAAGCTGTGTGGTGAAGGGTATATGCTTGGGGTCGGATTTTATAGGAGATGGAGGGCATCGTATCTCCGTGAATCGCGAGTGCAGCGGGAATTCCGGAAACACGCAACAAACAGCAAGATTCTCTCGCTCGTGACTGTGTGGTCCAATCGGCGTCGCTTCGCTCCTGTCCATCGGCGCACGCGCTTTGTGCAGACGCGGGCCCCCATCCACGCATCCGCTGTGCGCAGCTGCAGACTCCTCCGCGCATGCGCTGTGCGCAGCTGCCGACCTCCATTTTTCATCCGCGCTTTCGCAGTGCGCCATTGCATAGGTTAACCATGCAATCGACGATAATTTCACCATGCACTTAGCAATTCCGAAAAAAAAACACACGGAGTACTTGTTTTAGCAACGGGGACTTCATCGGGGTAGCAAATATTAGAAAAATTAACTTTGGAAAACTCACTGTCGTTGCTATGGCGTGGCAAAAGGGTGGCAATTTCCACATCTGATCCATGCCGAAGCTAACTAGCGTTGCAAAATTCATTATTTTTTGTAGTGAAAGTTTCTAGATGCTAATGAGAAATTGATAGCTATATTTACAAACTCTTCATGCTGTATTCAGGACCCTGGAACTAGAAGAGTTTTGCTAGCTGGTAAGAGAAGACACGGGCTATACAAGGTGCTATCAGATGAGCAGGCTAAAGGTTGGAAAAGACTTAAGGAGATAGAAGTTGGTCATAATAGATGTTTATTCCCTGGAGTTTCTTGTAATAAAGTTAGCAGTACTTTAGTTATTCCACATGCTAGACTTGGTCACACTTCTGTATCCAAGATCAAGCACTTGGATTTTGTTAAAGAGCCAGACCTGAATGGTTTTCACTATGAAACTTGTGCTATTTGCAAGCACCATAGACTTCCTTTTGAAAGGATTATGAGCATGGAAGAAAAGCCTTTTGAATTGCTTCACATGGATTTATGGGGCCCATATAGGACTCCAACTTACAATAATTTCAGTTATTTTTTAACTGTTTTAGATGACTACACAAGGGTCACTTGGACCTTCTTGCTCAGGGATAAGCTGAGTGTATTCAAAGCTATACGTGATTTTGTAGCTTATGCTAAAAATCAGTTTGATGCTTCAGTCAAATGCATCAGAACTGACAATGGAGGTGAATTCACATCAAGGAGGTGTGAGGAATTCCTTGCATAAAATGGGATATTGCATCATAAAACAGTGCCTTATACTCCTCAGCAAAATGGAAGGGTAGAAAGAAAAAATAGACACTTAGTCGAAACAACAAGGTCTATGAGGATCCACTCTTCTTTGCCTATGAAATTCTGGGGTGAATGTATCTTAGCTGCCACTCATGTCGTTAACAAATTGCCAACAGAAGTCTTGGGGTGAAAAACACCTCATGAAAAGTTGTTTCAGAAAAGGACATCCTATGATGAGCAAAAGATAATAGGATGTCTTTGTTATGCTCTAGTTGGCATGGAAATTCAGAGAAGGAAAAGATGGGAGCTAAGGCAAGAAGATGTGTGTTGCTGAGATATCTACATGGTCAAAAGGCCTACAGGTTTTGGGATATAAATGTTGTTGCAGGAGTTGGTCAAGTATTGAAATAGATATCAAATATAGTTCAGACTGACTTCCCTGTCTCAACAAATAAATACAAGACTTCCTCCCGTTGTAGTAAGAGAAAAGTCAGGATCGAATCCACGAGGAAGCACGTCAGCAGTTCTCAGGTAGCTATCAGATTCTCACAGACACAGCAGCAAAGACAGAAACACAAGCGGAAGCAGAAATAAAACAGAAATAAATAATCCCGGCAAGGGCAACTAAAATAAAAGCAAAGAACAAATAAAAGACAGAAATAAAAGCAAACCAAAGACGAAAGCAAAGACAGAAAGTAACTCGAGGACACAGAAGCTACTCGAGATCGAGTAGCTGTCCTCTAGGTCGACTAAGACAGTAACGAAAATAGAAAGTAAAGAACAAAGGCAATCAACTCGACGAAGATCAGGCAACTCGATCTCGACTTAGACTAACTCTCCTCGACTTCGACAAGAACAACTCGAGATCGACGAAGGTTTCGTCTATGTCGACAAGAAACAGAACAAAGACAGAAACTTTAAAACATGCAAATTCAAACACAGAACTCAGAATTTTGATGAAATAAATCAATATAATAAAAGACTCCCAAGGCTAGGGTTTCAACACCGCAACGATAACCATGCAAAACAACACATAAAGGCATAAAAGATCATGCTTTCCATCAAATAACTTTCGTCATTAACAACTAGGCATATAGAGGCTCTCGCATAAACCCTAATTGTTACTAACCCTTTTTCACATAATTAATCCAAGTTGCATTAAGATCACTTTCGCTTCAATAACACAAACAAGGATCACCTTCAACTCTCGCAAAAGAATCATGCTCATAGGGATAGAAGACGAATCGCACAAAAGATCTGACCTTTACAGCATCGCCTCACATGGCCACCGTCGGGCTCACCCCAGCCCCAGAAGTGGGTGGACTACTCACGCCTCATCGTAATAACAGACATTGAATTGATGAAAGAAACTTGCATAAACTATATTCAAAGGTTTTTACAATCTTGGCAATCAACTTTCGCTGTAAGCCAAAACCCTAAAAACCTTAGAACTCCCTAAACTGCTTCTCTGCGGAACTACTTCTCTACTTCTGAAATTGAATGAATGAAAAACCAGCCTCATGGGCTTTATTTATAGTCATCTATTCCTTGCTAGCCAAGGATTAAATCTTCTATCTCTATCCAAAATTATATCTAAAAGCATAAAAAGATAAATAAATGTTTAATGGAAATAAATCCATAAGGGAAAAGATAAAACTAAATATGGTAGGTATGTCTTCATGTCTTGATAGATTGCCTTCCATGGATAGACTTGATAGATCGGATAGAATTTTCCGCCTTCGCGACCAAGCAACTCAAATCCTACTCGGACAAGGCTTCGTCGAGCAGCTTCTGGACACAGCTCTAGTCGACCTCGACAAGGTCTTGTCGACCTCGAGTAAGATGGCTCGGCTTGGCTTGTCTCTGCTCGATGTGCTCGGACTTGGGCTCCTGGGTTCTCGTCGACCTCGGACATGCCTAGTCGATCTCGACTAAGGTGGCTCTGTCGACTGGGCTTGCTCGGGTAGGTGTGCTCGACTGGCTGGATCTGGACTCTGGCGCTCCTCGACTTCGAGTTAGCCTAGTCGACCTCGATAAGGGGTGAGTCATCGACTAAGTCTCCTCGGGTTGCTCGGACATGCTCGGACAATGACTCAGGTGCTCGTCGATCTCGACGAGCCCTAGTCGACCTCGAGTAAGGTTGGCCGACTAGGTCTTCTCGAGTTGCTAAATCTGCTGGCAGCGAGTGGCTTGGTCCGCGGCAGCGAGTTCTCCTTTCCACGGCAGCGAGTGGAGTCGCTGGCAGCGAGTCTCGCTTGGTCGTCCTCGGCTTCGTCCTCGGCTTCTCGGGAAGCTGCTCCTCGTCGACTCCGGGCATGGGTGTCTGGGCTCCGTCGACCTCGACCAGGGCTTGTCGAGGTCGAGTTGGGTTCCGGAGCTCGGGGGGCTTGGTTGTCGATCATGCCTTGTCGACCAAGCTGTGCCCGGACATAGTGGTCTATGTCGAGTAGGCCTACTCGATGTCGACTAAGGCTTGACTCTCAGACTGGTTCTGCTGCTTTGACCTTGGACGTCTGTAGTGGTTTTCCGAGCTTTTCCGACCTTCTGTAGAATTGGTGTAAACGCCTCGATTTCTGCGATTTAAACAGAAACTGGTGTAGATTCCATAATTTGGCAAATAAACATAAATTACACAGATTCTGTACTATCTAAACCCAAATGCATGAAATGTATACAGAAATCGATATAAAAGTTGCTGTTAAACATGGCAGATTCCGCTCACAACAAACACCCCATACTTAAGCTTGCTTGTCCTCAAGCAATACTTTTACTTGTCATTCAGGGGAAGAAATCAAAACTCTCAACATCTTAGATTCATTCTTATATAACCCTGCAATCAATTACCATCCTCGAAAAGGTACTAGTGTCACAGATCCATGCATGTGCAATTATGTAAAAGCAACATCTACTCACAAAAGGAGGGTTATGCACAAACAATTTATACGTGACAAAGCATTGATAATCAAGAAGACTTTAATTTAAGCTCATGAAGGAGTAGATTGGAAAAAGGCTAAAGGTGGGCAATTTCTGGCAATGTGGTGCTAATGATCCGGGGAAATGGAGTATTTTCCAAACTTGAGTTTCATTCCACATTCCTTTCCTTTCATATAATTCATCACCTTTCATATTGCTTTTTTCAATAATAATGCTTTTACCTCTCTAACCTCAGCACTGCCTTCTCGCGAGTCGCAAACATGGGTGTCATGAATGGCCCCGGATACTTAGTGCGTCGGACTCCTCACAATGTGTCCCATCTCTCCAAACTATTATCTCAGAGAGCAGGGTCAATCTACCTTTATCTCCTGAGGTGATTGGATTTTCTTTCACTCATTAAATTTTCCATATATTTCAAATAATTTCCTTCCAAACTCCAAATAAGATATTTAACAACACAACAACCATATAACATCTCCATAATGTAACATCATTCTCAACATAATCCCCGGATAAGGTAAGAATGGCAAATATTTAGATCATGTGGAGCAATATTTGAAATAAGGCATATTATGGCTTTTGTGATGCATAAGCATAGGTATGGCTAGGATTATAAACAATGAGCATTATATGGAAATATAAAGTCCTCCATCATCTTATCATGCAACATGTCAAAAGCAACTTCAAATTTTACCTCCCTTCATGGTTTTTATCAAAATATGCACTTCATTGTGACTTCCCTTTACTAGGCAATTTCATGCTATATCTCTAATGAATCCAATTTTGCATCGTCGAGTTCAATTTAAGCTTCCATGACATTAATCACAATTTTCAATGGGGGTCATTTTTCAAAACTTTTTGGAAAACGTGCATATAAGCACATAAATCAATAATGCATTCCAAAATAGCCATGTAGCAATTCAAAGAAATAATGCACCAATAATGCACAAATAATGTCAAATATGATCAATATGTATGAAGTAAGCTCTTCCCCCACCCCATACTTAAACATTACAGTGTCCTCACTGTATAAAAAACAAGGTAAAGGGTAAAGAAAGAAACTCACAAGACAGATGTGCAGAGCTGCATAATTTCGAATGGAGCATATCCTGGTCCGAGTAGCTTGGTTCTATCCATTGTCCTGAAAAGTAGAAGACATATACCAACAAAAGAAAAACAAAAACCAAAACAATGTTCAAAACCAAAAACCAAAAACAAAGTCTCAAAATGTCCTAAAAAGTGTATGTACATGCTCTAGATTTTATAGTCGCTAGGCCGACTTTCCATTTATGCTCAAGGTGGCATCTGCAGAGCCCATGTAGCTTGGGCCTCAAATAAGACTCCATTCTTGTCCATCAGCTGTAATCCTCCAGAATGGATCTTGTTCACCACGAACGGTCCCATCCGCTTCTTGTTGAATTTGTTAGGAAACTAATGATCCTTTGACTTAGAGACATAGAGTTTGTCTCCAACTTCATACTCCTTAGGCTCATCATTGGAAATCCTGCACAATCGCACATACCAAGGCAAACCTCTCCCATGTATAGATAAATCTTTAATGGAAATAGGAGAAGAAAGATCCATACCTTGACTTACCTTCGCAGAAACGGAATCGGGCACCACTGTATTTGGTCGATCTCGACTAGGGCTCCTCGAGATCGACGAGTCTGCTGGTTCTGGTGGTGGTCTGGTCGAAGATTCAGAAGTCGACGAAGACAGGGGCTTGTGGACATCGAGTAGCCTACTCGAGGTCGAGTAGGGCTCTGGTCCCGGAGTCGCCCTCGTCGAGGAAGGTGGATCTGGTGGAGCCGACTGGTGGTCGACCTCGACAAGTCTACTCGAGGTCGAGTTGGGTGACTCCTCCGGTTTGCTGCTCGACGAAGTCGGCTCTGGTGGAGTCTCCTTGGTCTGGTCGAGATCGACTAGGGTTCTACTCGAGGTCGAGGAGCCCTGGTCGATCTTGACCCCATACTTAGCTCCTGTCAAGGCATCCGAAAAATAATGAATCCACAATGACTTACCTTGGTCTGTGTCGATGGGATTCTCTGTGTTCTCCTTGAGGATTGCCATGATCTCCTCCACCTGGGCCTCCATGTCCCTCTTTTCTATCTCCTCAGGGGTCATATTTATGACCTTAGGTTCCCCGCAGGTGATGTAGCCAGCTGAGATAGATTTAACCTCTTCCATTGGACCCGTATACCTTTCAGTTTTGTTGAAGGAATACTCAATTACTTCATCGCTGATGTTGAATGTGAGCACTCCTTTCCGTACGCTTATGTTGGCATCCACCGTTGCCAAGAATGGTCTCCCTAGAATAATTGGACAAGCAGGATCTTCTTGCATATCAACTATTAAGAAATCAGCAGGAACGAAGAATTTACCTACTTGTACTGGGACATTTTCCACCATGCCTGTTGGAATGACCACCGTGTTGTTGGCCATGTAAAGTCTAGCATCCACAGGCTCCAGGGCACCTATCTTAATCTAGGACCAAATCGTTAAAGGCATAATACTAACACTAGCTCCAAGATCACATAGGGCATTAATTTTGTATGGACCAAATCCAATAGTTATAGCAAACTTACCTGGATCCGGCCTCTTCTCCAATATGTCCAGATGGCTGCACTCCTCTGTGATTTCTGCCATCGATCGCTTTTTGCTCAGAATCTCCTTTAGGAACTTGACATAGGACGTCATTTCATTGAGAGCTTCTGTGAAGGGGACGGTGACGTTGAGCTTCTGAAGCATCTTGATGAAACGCTGAAACTTTTTCTCTGCTGGGTCCTTTAGAGATTTTGTGGGGAAAGACAGCTTCTTTTTCTGAGTCGGAGCCAGAACAGATGTCGGAGTTGCTGCAGATTTCTTGACCAAGGGCTCCTCGACATCGACCAGACCTTTGTCGAAGTCGATCAGATTGGGCCCAGTCGAGTTGTTGTTCGGCGCAGACGAAGATTCTGGCAATTTCTCCTCGAGGTCGAGTAAGCTCTTGTCGAGGTCGACCACGGTCTTGTCGAGGTCGACTTGCTGTTCCTCGTCATTCTGCTGTTTTCCAACCACTGGCTCTTGCAGTTGATGGCCGCTTCTGAGTTTTACAGCAGCGATGTGTCCAGTCTTTCCCTTAGGATTTGGTTTTGAAGATCCAGGGAGTGTGCCTGTCTGTCTGGGGATTCCCGCTGCTAGCTGACCAATCTGTGTATCAACTGTTTTCCTCCAAGTATCAATTTCCCCAAGCCTAGAATTGACACATTGCATCTGAGTATAAACGGAGTTGAAAGATTGCCTAGTTTCTGAATGGTTCCTCCGTATTTCCTCCAGGACTGTCTGTATATCATCCTTTTTCTGGTCCCTTTCTGAATGTCCTGGAGCTCTGTAGGGCGGGGGGTTCCTAGGGAAACCTTGGTTCCATTGTGGTTGCTGAAACCTTTGGTCCCCCATGTAGCGATTGGGACCCCTTGCGTAAGCTGCATCCTCATGATGCTCTGCCAGCTTGACTTGCTCTGCATGTTGGCACTCAGTAGTGGTGTGCCTTTGCGATCCGCATTCAATGCAAGGCCGGTCGACAGAGAGATATTTCACTTGCTTGATCAGCTTCTTATTCTGGTCTCTATAGTATTGCTCCCTAACATCTGGATCGATCTCCTTAGGAGGCTCATATAGGGGCATAGATGGTGCTGGCCTGGCATATGGGTTCTCCTCATAGGTTGTAGTAGACCCATACTTGTTGTCGTAGGTAGTGAGCTTCTCCAGCACTCCCCATGCGTCACTTGGTGGCATTGTCAGATACTCATAGCGAGTATAATGGTTGATTCTGTCCTTAGTGACATGATCCAGAGAGTTGAAGAAGATCTCCTGAATGACGTAGGGCGGCTGTCCATGAGTAGGGCAAGATCGCAGAAGTTCTTTGTAGTGCTCCCAAGCGTTTGCCAGCGGTTCCCCTTGCTTCTGTTTGAAGGCGGTGATTTTCTGGCGGAGATGTGCTGTTTTGGCAGGTGGGAAGAATTTGTTCAGAAACTCTTGCTCTACTTGGGCCCAGGTTGTAAGTGATTTTGGTTTCAGCCCTTCCAGCCATTTCAGTGCAGGCCCAGCGAGAGACCAGCGAAAAGCTTTCATCTTGACATATTCCAAAGTTGTACCTTCAGCAAGAGTACGGCACATATCAGCAAAGTTTGTAATATGTTCAAGAGGACACTCATTAAATCTACCATAAAAGGCATTATTTTTAAGCTCTATAAGAAACTGAGTGCGAATTTCAAAAGAGTTATCAGGGATCAGAATAGCCGATTCAGGCACGACGAGAGTTGGGTGCATGTAGTCCTCCGCCGTGGTTGGATATTGGGCAAGCTCAGCTTGTGCTTGTTCCCTTGCTGCTTTCTCAGTGGCGAGAGCAGCATCTCTGGCGGCTAGATCCCTGGTAAGCCTCTGTATCAGCTGCTCCTGTGTTTCAGCAGCTGAAATGGCTCTTTTCAGTTTATTTCTGACGTGTAAAAGTCGCTCTGGGTCGTCTAAGCCGTAATACTCAGGTGGGAGACCAGAACGGCGCATACACCTGAAGAGTAACTCAAAGAAACAGTGAGATCCGACTACCTGAGGACAGAAAGTAACTCGAGGACAGAAAGTAACTCGAGGACAGAAAGTAACTCGAGGACACAGAAATAAAAGCAAAGCAAAGACGAAAGCAAAGACAGAAAGTAACTCGAGGACACAGAAGCTACTTGAGATCGAGTAGCTGTCCTCTAGGTCGACTAAGACAGTAACGAAAATAGAAAGTAAAGAACAAAGGCAATCAACTCGACGAAGATCAGGCAACTCGATCTCGACTTAGACTAACTCTCCTCGACTTCGACAAGAACAACTCGAGATCGACGAAGGTTTCGTCTATGTCGACAAGAAACAGAACAAAGACAGAAACTTTAAAACTTGCAAATTCAAACACAGAACTCACAATTTTGATGAAATAAATCAATATAATAAAAGACTCCCAAGGCTAGGGTTTCAACACCGCAACGATAACCATGCAAAACAACACATAAAGGCATAAAAGATCATGCTTTCCATCAAATAACTTTCGTCATTAACAACTAGGCATATAGAGGCTCTCGCATAAACCCTAATTGTTACTAACCCTTTTTCACATAATTAATCCAAGTTGCATTAAGATCACTTTCGCTTCAATAACACAAACAAGGATCACCTTCAACTCTCGCAAAAGAATCATGCTCATAGGGATAGAAGACGAATCGCACAAAAGATCTGACCTTTACAGCATCGCCTCACATGGCCACCGTCGGGCTCACCCCAGCCCCAGAAGTGGGTGGACTACTCACGCCTCATCGTAATAACAGACATTGAATTGATGAAAGAAACTTGCATAAACTATATTCAAAGCTTTTTACAATCTTGGCAATCAAATTTCGCTGTAAGCCAAAACCCTAAAAACCTTAGAACTCCCTAAACTGCTTCTCTGCGGAACTACTTCTCTACTTCTGAAATTGAATGAATGAAAAACCAGCCTCATGGGCTTTATTTATAGTCATCTATTCCTTGCTAGCCAAGGATTAAATCTTCTATCTCTATCCAAAATTATATCTAAAAGCATAAAAAGATAAATAAATGTTTAATGGAAATAAATCCATAAGGGAAAAGATAAAACTAAATATGGTAGATATGTCTTCATGTCTTGATAGATTGCCTTCCATGGATAGACTTGATAGATCGGATAGAATTTTCCGCCTTCGCGACCAAGCAACTCAAATCCTACTCGGACAAGGCTTCGTCGAGCAGCTTCTGGACACAGCTCTAGTCGACCTCGACAAGGTCTTGTCGACCTCGAGTAAGATGGCTCGGCTTGGCTTGTCTCTGCTCGATGTGCTCGGACTTGGGCTCCTGGGATCTCGTCGACCTCGACCATGCCTAGTCGATCTCGACTAAGGTGGCTCTGTCGACTGGGCTTGCTCGGGTAGGTGGGCTCGACTGGCTGGATCTGGACTCTAGCGCTCCTCGACTTCGAGTTAGCCTAGTCGACCTCGACAATGGGTGAGTCATCGACTAAGTCTCCTCGGGTTGCTCGGACATGCTCGGACAAGGACTCAGGTGCTCGTCGATCTCGACGAGCCCTAGTCGACCTCGAGTAAGGTTGGCCCACTAGGTCTTCTCGAGTTGCTCCATCCGCTGGCAGCGAGTGGCTTGGTCCGCTGCAGCGAGTTCTCCTTTCCGCGGCAACGAGTGGAGTCGCTGGCAGCGAGTCTCGCCTGATCGTCCTCGTCGACTCCGGGCATGGGTGTCTGGGCTTCGTCGACCTCGACCAGGGCTTGTCGAGGTCGAGTTGGGTTCCGGAGCTCGGGGGGCTTGGTTGTCGATCATGCCTTGTCGACCAAGCTATGCCCGGACATAGTGGTCTATGTCGAGTAGGCCTACTCAATGTCGACTAAGGCTTGACTCTCAGACTGGTTCTGCTGCTTTGACCTTGGACGTCTGTAGTGGTTTTCCGAGCTTTTCCGACCTTCTGTAGAATTGCTATAAACGCCTCGATTTCTGCGATTTAAACAGAAACTGGTGTAGATTCCATAATTTGGCAAATAAACATAAATTACACAGATTCTGTACTATCTAAACCCAAATGCATGAAATGTATACAGAAATCGATATAAAAGTTGCTGTTAAACATGGCAGATTCCGCTCACAACAATAAACAATAGAACTGCCTTTGTTAGCAGAGATGTTACATTTCATGAAAATATTTTTCCTTTCAAGGAATCTGTGACTGATGAGGATGTTGTAGAGAATGAGAGAGACTATGTTTTGCCATTAGTAAATCCTGCTGATGATGTTGATAATGTTTACAGACCAGTGAACACAACGCTCACTCATATGGATTCTCCATATGTCAATATGGAAGGGGGTCCAGTGAGCACTCCAGAAGGCAATAGTGGCTATGTCAGTGATTCTTTATCAAGAAATGAGCAGAGTGGTTCTCCTGTGATATCAGTAGAAATGTTGAATGCTCATAATGAATTCCTGCCATTGAGGAGATCCACTAGACAGATTGTACAACCTAGGAGATTGAATGATTTTATTTGTCAAGGACAAAGGAGAAGTGAATCTTCTTCACAATCCTTTTTTGCCACTTGCTTAGATCCTACAGTGAATTTTGAACCTGGCCTTGCTAGGTACTTTCTTGGTATAGAGATTTTGAGGGATGGGTTAGGCACTCATCTCTATCAAAGGAAATATGTGATGGATGTGATTGCAGATTGCAACATGATGGATTGCAAGCCTGCTATGTTCCCTATGCAGAGAGGTTTGAAGCTCTCTACTGATACAGGAGACCTGATGACTGATGATGAGTCTTACAGAAGCCTGTTGATTGCAGGAGGATGGTCAAGTATGAAATAAATATAGAATAAAGATCAGACTGACTTCCCTGTCTCAGCAAATAAATACAAGACTTCCTCCCGTTGTAGTAAAAGAAAGTCAGGATCGAATCCACGAGGAAGCACGTCAGCAGTTCTCAGGTAGCTATAAATTCTCACAGAAAAGCAAAAAAGACAGAAACAAAGGAACAAAGGAAGAAAGGAAGAAAGACAAAGCAAAGCAGAAAATAGCAAACGAAAGTAAAGAACAAAGCAAAACAGAAGCTACTCGATCTCGACTAGGCTTTTGAGATCGACAAGGGCAAATCGACAAAAACTGAAAATCGACAACAACAGAAGAAAACTCAACTCGACCTAGACTAAGACCTACTCGATCTCGACAAGGTCCTACTCGAGATCGACGAGAACTACTCTATGTCGACTAGAAGACAAAAACTTTAAATTGCAATTTTCGAACACAAACTCAGATTTTCGATGAAATAAATCAATATAATAAAAGACTTCCAAGACCAGGGTATCAACACCATAACGATAACCATGCAAAGTAACACATAAAGGCATCAAAGATCATGCTTTCCATCAAACAACTTTCGTTATTAACAAATAGGCATATAGAGGCTTTCGCATAAACCCTAATTGTTACTAACCCTTTTCACATAATTAACCCAAGTTTTATTAAGATCACTTTCGCTTTAATAACACAAACAAGGATCACCTTCAACTCTCGCAAAAGAATCATGCTCATAGGGATAGAAGACGAATTGCATAAAAAGATCTGACCTTTACCGCATCACCTCACATTGCCACCGTCGGGCTCACCCCAGCCCCAGAAGTGGGTGGACTACTCACGCCTCATCACAATCGCAGACATTGATGTATAAAAAGAAACTTGCATTAACTAAATTCAAAGCCTTTACAATCCCGGTCATCAACTTTCGCAGAATGCCAAAACCCTAAAAACTTTAGAACTCCTACTTCTCTACTGGAATTGAATGTGTTTCTGAATTGGAATAAGATTGCTAATGCTCAGCCCCTAGGGCTTTATTTATAGCCTTCTAATCCTTGCTATTCAAGGATAGAATCTTCTATCTATATCTAAAATTATATCTAAAAGCTTAATGATAAATAAATACGATAAAGGAAATAAATCTAAAATGAAAAGATAAATCTAAACTAGGTAGTATGTCTTCATGTTGATAGATCTCCCTTCCATAGATAGATGATGATAGATCTCGGCCTACTCGACTTCCTTCGTGCCCAAGGAATCCCAACTCTACTCGGTCTGCCCACGTCGACGCGTTTCTGGAATCTGGTCTACTCGATCTCGACAAGGGCTTGTCGATCTCGACTAGGATTCATCGTCGACTGAACTTCTCGGGTGACTCTGCTCGGCATGGCTCGGATCTGGGCTCCTGGCGCTCGTCGATCTCGACTAGGTCTCCTCGAGATCGACTAGGGGTGTGGTCGAGGATGGCTCCCTGGTGTTGTCGACTAGGGCTCCTCGGCATGGCCTCGGACTGGCGTAGGGTGGCTCGTCGATCTCGACAAGGTCTCATCGAGATCGAGTAGGGTTGCTCAGCGTCTTCCTCCTCGGCTTCTCGATCAACTCCTCTTCTCGACTCCGGGTGTGGCGTCTAGGCTTCGTCGATCTCGACTAGATCTTGTCGAGATTGAGTTGACTTCCGGAGCTGGGTTGGTTTGGCTCTCGACTTTTCTCTTGGTCGACAAGGTCTATGCTCGGACATGTTCGTCGAGATCGAGTAAGCATGAAATGTACTATCTTAGCCCAAATGCATGAAATGTATGCAGAAATTGATATAAATGTTAATGTAAAACATGGCAGATTCAGCTCACAACAAAGCCTAATAGGGAAGTTGCTGTTTTTTAATCTCACTAGACCAGACATTTCTCATGCAGTGCCGCACTTGAGCTAGTTCATGAGTGAACCTAAGAAGCCACACTATGAGGCAACCCTCCACATTGTGAGATATTTGAAAGGAACTGCAGGTGTGAGGCTGTATTATCTAGTACATTCCAATCTAGCAATTTCTTTATACTGTGATGCAGATTGGAGAACTTGCCTGTTCAGTTTAAAGTCATTAACAGGGTATTGTGCGTTCATTGGAGATGCTTTGGTGTCATGGAAAACTAAGAAACATGCCACAGTTTCTAAATCATCTGCAGAAGCAGAATATTGGAGTATGTCAACCACCATAAGTGAGTTGATTTGGATTGAAGGTGTGCTCAATACTTTGAGGATTAATATACCATTGTCGATACCTCTTTATTGTGACAACAAGGCAACAATCCATATTGCTGAAAATCCGGTGTTTCGTGAGAGAACTAAACACCTTAAGATTGATTGCCACTTCATTAGACAGTTCTTAGTGGCAGGATTTGTTCAACCTCAGCATGTTCGTACAGGGGTCCAATTAGCTTATATTTTCACAAAGCCATTGGGAGAGACACCTCATTACTTTTTCTCTTGCAAGTTGGGACTTGTTGGCATCGACACACGTCCAACATGAGGAGGGGATATGAAGACTAGACCATGATCCATTCTAGGCCTCATGGTTTTGACCCTCAATGTGTTCCTCTAGTCATCTTTCCTCGCTTCGCTCATGCCTTACATTTTACTGTTTTATTGGTTTTTTGCTGTAATAAGCCTAAGGGCATGCTTATCACGTGATGTAGGACCCTAGGACTATAAAAAGTCACTTGTCACCTGATTTCTGTAGGGTTTTTGGGATCATCATTTGCATCTTTGCTGATGTGCCGTTTTTGGCTTTTATCACCTCCATTGAATGAGGTTGCATTGAATCATTTATGTTGCTTGGAATCTTTACAGCTTGCAGGTGCAACTTGGACATTTGGAGTCCTTCATAATTAGCAATTCATAGACATCTAAATATATCATTGGCATTGAAATTTATTTTTATGGCATAATTTTAGATATTGGTAGCACATAAACTATAATAACTGGCAAATGAATTTTATCCGACACTTAAATAACTGTACAGAAAATAATCTAACTTCGAAATATTTTTTTCCATAAACATATATAAAGTGGGTGTCTATAGATAGATAAAATTAAATTAAGTTCAAATATAAATTTATTTTTTAATTTTAACTAATGAAAATGACCGACAATTAGTTCAAAACAATTAAAATTCAAGATTTTCAACTTACTTGCAACCTGTTACACCTTTTGCCCCAAAAATTGCAAAAGTAGCAATTTCCTCCCCCTTGCAATTTTGACAGTGACAGTGCTACTTTTGCCAACCGGTGAGGTTTTTTGTATAGTCTTGCAATTTTTCCTTTTGTATACTACACCGTTATACCATTACACAACTTAATTGTTTGGTTTTTGTATGTGGTTTTCTGTCACACTTAGCAATTCAGATGTTTAACACCCCTCCCTATTCAACTAATTTTTTTAAGGCCAATTTGCATAACTAGACCAAAAAAAAATGTTTGCATAACTAAACATGTACTTTTTTTTGGCTAGGGGTAGAAAGTGGTCTAGTATTGCAAAAAAAAAAAAGGTTATCGGATGAGGAAGTTCTAGGTGAAGGGGAGAGACACTGTAGCTGTCAGTAGTTGTTAGTGACATGTGGCACCAAAAGGCATCCTCCGTTCATTTCAAAAAACTGTATACTGCCCATCTCACCAATAGAATGAATTGGTCCTACCAATAGGCTAAAGCTGTCTTTCCATACCTGGAGATATTTTGGAGAGAATATGAAGGGGATTCACTGTAGCTGATTTGGCGGGCTGTCAATGCAGTTTTGGCGCTAAAACAGGGTTCCTCCTTTGGGGAAAGGGGGGAGCGTTTATGAGGGGAAAATGAAATGATTGCATTGATGAGTGTCCCCCAAAAACATACATAAGCTTGAGAGGAGGATCTGAAACACCATAACATGTTTTGCAAAAAGTGAGGCAGAGTAGAAGAGAAACGGAAAGAACGGGGAAAAATTTACACGTTCATCCCAGGAAACGATACAGTACCCACCCTACCAATATAATATTTTCGTCCTACCAATAGTGTACAACTGTCCTTTCATATTTGAAAAAGTGCAAGAATTTTGTCCGGTGGCAGTGGCAACGATGGGTAAGTGATCTTGTACCTATACTTTGTAGTTGTTCCTCTGTCTTATAACATAACTACCCCCAGGCTGATCCTCTGTTCCCGTGTCGTACCCCAGGTGATAGGGTTTGTCTGAAGGTCGTGTTCGACAGTTGGTGGGCTCTCGGGAGTGGGAGCTTGGCACAACCAATCATCAACCTATGTTGATTAAAAAAATTTCAAAAAATGTTATATGGAAATGAAATTGATGCTACAAGTCTATGCTCAATGTCGACTACCTCGTAACTCATCAAATACTTGTCCTGGAAATATTAGGACAAAACATATTTGATTCAGTATCCATAACATAATTGAAATGGAGAACGCCTTGTCTTCATGTGGGCAAGAGAAGCAGGAATACATTCATAAAATCTGAGTGAATAAACTTGGAATAAATAAATAAATAATAGGGACGAAATATTTTCCAACACTTTAGGACAGAAATAAATCCCCATAGAAAGCATGATCAACCACTGTCCTACCAGATTAACAAATTTATCCTAACACTAGTGTATATATTTCCTACCAATTCATAATTTTATAAGTTCAGAGTGTAAAGGCTCGGATTTTCAAATCCTAATTTTTCGGAAAAAGGAAAATAAAAATGGATTTAAATCGGATTTAAAACTCGTTTAGCGGATTCCGATCAGAATATAAAATTTAGCGAACGATTTCCGTCATTTTACCTCGAAAATTCAAAATAATTATCGTAGTGTGATATCCTTTTTTATTTTATAAATCTAATTGATCAAGAAAGCGAGAGTCGGGGAAATTAACATTCGAGAACTAATTGTAGGATTCAAAATTCGCGTTTTCGGAATTTATTTTCGGGTATTTAATATTAATTGTTACCCATCATTAATATCCGTCGCCATCCCCGTCATATCCTTTCACATCTTCACCCACCCTCCTTCCTAGCTCCTACTGTACCCCTACCCCTGTGGCATCTGTAAAACCCATCCATCTGGTCCTCTCTTCTTCTGTACGCCATCTCCCACATCCCTTCACACCTCTCCCTAGCTTCTTTAAACTTTTCAGCTCCTCCCCACTCTTCTGCTGCACACCATCACCATTCACCATCACCATTCACCGTCATCATTTCACCATCACCATCGTCGCCACCGTCTTCATCCCCAAACCAATGTCTCCTCCTCCTCCTTCTATCCTTCCACCTTGAGCCACCAGCGGAAGGTCCCACACATCCCTCGGACCCACTAGAAGCAACAACGGACACCACCGGAACCGCCACGGAGCCACCGCAACCCATTCCTTTCTAATCTTCGATCAATCGCGAAGCTAACTTCCGGTCCGACAAGCCATCGCGAGCCACCGACGAAGCCCAGAACTCCGATCGAGAGCTCCGAAGTCGCGAAAAATCCATCTCGGTGAGCTCCGAATTTATTCTCGTTTCGACTCGTTTCTTAGTCTTTTTCGATGCTTAGACTAGTCGGGAGTGAGCGTGGGTTGAGTGCGGGACGTTCGGGTGGGCTCGAGGCCTTCGGCGAGGACGAGCGCAGCAAGCGCAGCGAGCGCGAGGCGAGGCGAGCGACCGTCGAGTGAGCTGCGAGGCTGGGAAGCTCCGGGTGAGGCGGGAGATGAGCTCGAGGGCGGGAGAGCGAGATTGGCGCGACGTCGAGCTCCGACGACCAGCACGGGCGGCCTGAGCGAGCAGCGCCGGCGGATCGCGTGAGGAAGGTGGTGCAGGCGACACTTCTCCATTTGATTTCGGAGGAAGAAGATGCCAACGTGGCTTTGTGGGGCCTTGTCCATTTTAAAGATCTTGTTTAAATATTAAACCGGTTGGGAATTAGCGGGTTCGGTTCGGATCGGTTGGATTTAAATGGGTTTGGTTGGGTTCGGGTTTATCCGCTCATTTAATTATTTAATGGTATTTAAAATAAAATAAAATATTATTGGGGGTTAAAATATATTACTTGGACTTATATATGAATTTTAAAAGTAAGTTGAAAAAGGGGATTTGGCGAGTATTTTCAAGGGTCGGAATACTTAACTATTTAACTGGGATTTGAAACGGTTTTGAAACTAACTTGGGAATAAGACTTATTCAATGGCTAACTAGCATGATAATATGATCGTTTGACTAACAGAATGATATGTATGACTAATAGCATGGCTTGTGGTGAATTATTATATGAGATTAAATGTTGGATAATTATGACGATCTAGTAGGATTTTATATCACACAAATTATGTCTTATGATTTTGATGAACCGTTGAGGTATATGCGGAAATGATGTATATGAACATGCGGAATTGGTTGAATAACGATGTGGTCTTGTGGAGCGGATGATGCGATGAAATGACTTCCATAACGTGTTACTTGTTCTATTGATTGAGGTGTGCTTGAGTGCTTAATAGTTGGATGTAGACTTATGTATATTCAATCATGTACTAGGTGATTTTGACTACTGTGTGCTGGATTCTTTTGTTGCCGATCTGCTAGCCAGGTAGGTACCTCCGGGGCTTACTCAGTAACCAGTACCTCCTGCATGATGTGTCATATAGTATGTAGGTGTTGCATATGCATAAGAGCATGTCATATAGTATCATGCTTAGGAATTGCATTTACGAATTAGCATCCTTATTCTGTATGCGTTTGAATACAGAACAACCGTTATCTGTGAGTCCTAGAGTCCTTGCTAGGGTCATAGGGCCGCCCAGCTTCATCGGGTGTTGTCCTCCTCGAGTCATTTATATATATCACGAGATACGAGATGGGCATGAGATATGATATGATGATGAGATATGATATGATGATGAGATTTGATATGATTATAGCATCGAACTGGCCAGTCTCCACCTTGTATTGAAGAGGGGTGGTGGTAGAAGAGGGATATACCACTTGGTATTCTTTGTTAAGGCCTAACTTAATTTTCCGCACATATGAGTTAGGAACATGATAGTGTGGTTAATATTCCAGTACTGCATCAAGGCATCTTTATTCTAGGTATAGGCGTATTATATGTCCTCAGCGCGGTCAGAGGACCCGCGGGCGGACTCTTGGCCTGACTTGGTGGTATAGTTTCAGGTACCCGATATACTGCTTGGTTTTGTGCTGTTATGACGGGGTCTATTCATATGGCGGAGAGTGAGTGGTTGAAACTTGACTTCACCAGATTCACGCTTTTGGGATTTCTCCCTAATTATACTCTGTTTTGACCCGGCTCTGCCGTGGCACTGGTGTATCACTTTCAGAACTTATGCCCTTTGCATGATAAAGGATTTCCCGCGTTGTAGACTTAGGACAGGTACAGGGGTTTACCCCAGGGTCTCCAACGGACCTTCCGGATTTGGGTGCAAAATCCCACTTTAAACTACACATCTTCGATTTCAAACCTTCAACCTGTACTCGGGGCGCAAAATCCCAACGAGGGGTTTCATCCCTCGAAACATAACTCGGGAATCATAATCCTGGGCCGCTACAAAGGTGGTATCAGAGCTGAGGTTGTGCAATCCGAGTACAATAGGTTGAAGGGGTTTTGAAAATCGCCCAATGTTTTCAAATGGTTTTGGAAAATATTTTATGAAGGGCAAAATGAATTTAATTGGACTTAAAACCTAAAATGAATAAAGGGGAAATAATCTCGTGGGTAGAGACCCAAGCGGTAGACATCCCTTATGGATGTAGAATTCGGGGAACGGTAGGCAAAATACTAGCTTTTATTTACAGATGGGCCTAGAAGACTCCAAGGAACACCACGGAGGTTGGAGTGTTGAGTTAGGAGGTCGTGAGGTTTTGCCCCTCCGGCCAGTCGTCCCTCGAAGGATGGCATAGATCGTCTTTATGCTTACGTTATATATACATATATGCAATTGGGCCCGATGGCGATTCCCCTCGAAGATGATCATATTAAACTTGTTGATTGCTTCCGTGTTGAGTGCTAGTGTGCTTAGGATAGCGAATTAATTAGAATGCCTTTACTTGAACATGTAAATGACCATATTTTCAAACGGGATAGCGGGAGGAAACCTTATTCTTATCTAATAAGACTTTTTATCTTGTCAGAATAGTTCTTCCATAGTACAACCCCCTTGATAATCCCGATTCCGTCATTCGTCCCACCAAAGCACTTGGATGTGATAGTAAGGGTCGAGAGTGTTGGTTCCTCTAGACTTGAGTCCTATTTGTATTCCAACCATAGATGTCAATCGGGTCTCATACCTAATGTCAACATTCTCTACGGGAAATTGGGTCGATCAACTAACTACTTTTGGGGATTGTGTATGATTTGAGGGTTACCTGAGGTTGACTATCGACATTCTTCCGAGTTAGGAGTGCGTTATCTTATGGAGTCATCCCTCTTGAGTCTCGTAATGGTCAACCGTGTCTCCTTGTCAAAAGAGTCAAACACGAATTCTACCATCTTCTTTCGGGTACCTTGCATGGTTGCACTTATGAGTAAATGTATGTGCCGTATGTATTGAATTCCTATGATTACTGTCACCCTATGAACTAGGTCCATGATAGTGTGCTCAACTCTCGTTGTATGTTAAAATGTGAATTGGATGACTTAACATGCCAGATGAACCTCATTGGACCTCATGACTATGTACATGTTTAATAAGTATTGCTACTATCATGTAGGATATATACCTCCCAGTTATAAGCCCTCATATGATTTTGTGACATCTTAGTCTTAGTATGTGAATATGGATGTATGTGATGAGATAATTGCTATACCAACTCTGCATGAATTGACTATACCCTTAGCACGATTTTTAGAGTGCATCTTAGCATGCTTGCCTCAATCTCGCAATATTATGACTTGCTTATGTGTGTATCTAAATTGAGTTATAATTTGTGCATAGGATATCTTGTGACGGTTGCTAGGTCTTGCATAACTTATGACATATATGTCCCATGTCAGTGTGTGCATACATGTTCTTAGTCTGTCAAGCATGATTGGTGAATGAAATGATAGGTTGCTAGCTTGTTCTGCGCACACATAAAGATGATTATATGAACATGTTATGAATGCATAAATCGATATCCCTTGAGATAGGTGCATACTAGTGTGAAATAATGTGATAATATCTCTTGATTTTTATGTGCTTGTGTGCCACAATTATAAGGGCATCGTTGTAACTCTCGGGTTAGGATCTTCTCCTAGGTCTCGTCGTCCCTAGTTCTGGTCCATGTCTGAACTCTTAAGGAAGTTGTGTCGTCCGCCCTTGTCTCTCCCCTATCTCCGTAACTTCTAACCCTTGCAATCCTTCGATGAGCGCCGACATGTAAGAAAGGACCAACGACCAAGTGGCACCATAGCAGCACAACGGAAGTGTGATGGGTCCATGACCCATAGACCACACAGGACTGACGTCGCCAAAAGTATACAAAGGACGAACACATTTGAAAGATGGTAGCCGCGTACGTGATTCTCTTAGATGACTCAAAGAAGGACGTTCTTAACTCAAATCATGGATTCTTCTATACTAATCGGAATTGATGTTTTGTGATAGGCCTAGAACTGACATAATTGAATGTGTGATGACGGATGTGCTGAATATATTGGTAGCAATGATTGCCTGACTAACTTGTTTCTATGACGATGTGCCTTGGTGCTTGTTATTCTGACTTGCGAGTGAGTAGGTTATGGGTTATATGTATGTGAGTGCTTTCTTCTTGAGCTTGAGTCGTGAGATTCTTCAGTGAGACGGGTTGGAAAGTGGCAGGTGGATTAAGGTCTTCGGATTGGGTCATTGGTCGTGTGAGATGGGGTGCATGAATGATGCGTTAGCTTGAGTAGAGCCGAGTGAGTTGGGATGTGTCGAAGATAGTGGTTCGTGAATATAGATGAGCTTCGAGGTAGGTCTTAGGTGGGGAGTGGGGCTAGTATGTTGAGATTTTGAGGGAGATGTCCTAGCTAGGAGTGTCGGTAAGTAGTGGGTGCGCGGTGTGAGCGGTTGAGGTCTAGAGTAGTTGCATGAGAGTGACCTTACGAGTGGGTGTGAGTATAGGCAGTTGGCGTAGTTCTAGAGGTGGACGAGCGTGCTAGGAGGTTATCGGGGGATTCTTGAGGGGAGGTTTTGTGAGACGGATTGGTGTACTAAGGAAGGTGTCTAGATAGTCTATGAGCGGATCGTGGGCGGTGTCGAGGATGATCGATTAAGAAATGTCTGAGGAATCGTAGAATTTGGGACTAGGTGATGTGTGCTGAGAGTGGGGGCGATTTCATTAAAGGATGAGGTTGATGTATTGCTAAGGAAGAGTAGTATGAGGTTTCTTGGGAAATTATCGATCGGGGATATTACGTTGTTCATATCAGGGTTGTTCGTGTGATGAGTATTTGGGGTTGTTTAGATAGGATTGGTAATGCTTGGGGAATTTATGAGTGAAGGATCTCTAGATGCATTGTTGGAGGATTTTGGGATAGGGAATGAATCGGGATTTATGTGTGGAGATCATTGTGGCTATTGAGGTAATTGAGGATGTGAGATGAATCTTCGAGGAAAGGCTGGTAGCTAGGCAAGGATGTAGTTGACATTCCTAGTAAGACTGTGGGCTTAAGGTTGAGATAGGGAGATTATGAGCATGGATTTGGGAACCAGGCAAAGCAGAAGGTATTGAGGACGCTAGAGGATAAGAGATTTTTGAAGGTTGGTGAAGTTACGGTGCTTAGGAAATTCGGACGAGCATGTCATACGAATTCGGTGAAAATGATGATCGGTACATTAGGGTTTAAGCGGTAGAGATTTCGAAGTTTGAGGAAGCGTGATTTGAGGCAATTTGGGGAAACATGCGGAGTTGAGGGAACTAGTCCAAGTAGAGTATGCTGGGAAGATGATCTAGAGTGGGGGTTGGCTTGAGGGTCATGGTGATTCGTGGTTGAGAGCACCACTAGTTGGGTTCTGCGTTAGAATTGGACGGGAGTGTTAGGTGTGAGGTGGTCAGCATGAGTTGGGTCCTTAGAGGTGGATGGTTAGTGAGAGTGGTTAGTGGCGTGGGAAGTATGATCAGGTTAGCAAGGTGATTCGAGATGTCTTTTTAGGAGATGTTGGTCGGGCGGAGTCTTGATAGGCTAGGAAGAGTCAGCGAGATTTTTAAGAAGTGTCTAGATAAATCGTGAGAGCGGTTCAGTCGAGGACTCGGAATTTTCTATTAGAGGGTAAAGATGGGACTGATAAAGGACCCTAGGGCAAGGACGTGTTATATATGGAGTCTTGGTAGTTTGTCGAGTTGTTAAGCTTGTCGAATCAGGAAACCGTGTGATTGAGAACTCTGAAAAATAGTTTAGATGGTTGAGTGGATTGGCCCTTAGATGGCTTGATGGCATTGGAGTTGGGATACCTTGTAGTTGGTTTGGGTATTCAACCTTGAGTGCGAATAGTTATGAGGCTAGAAATGTTGTATGTGAACAGGATACAATAGTGCCTATGACTGGTAGTGGATTGAGTTGGTAGACCTCGATGAAGTTGATCTTAGTGCAAGGGATGGTGAGTAGTGGTCGTGTCTCATCATGATTGGTAGTGTAGGCAGATTCTCTTGAGATAGTGATCTAGTGTATACTTTACTTGGGGCCGAATGTTGTGCAAATTCTATGTTATAGACGATGTTGATTCAATGATGTATTGTCGTTGACAATAGTGAACTATTAGTACTAACACGGTTATCCCTAAACTCGATGGAATGCTATTGTACGGAAGCAGTTGTTTGCCTCTAATGCGATGACGCTTGGTAGTTAGAATGAGTATGATGTACTTATCTAATTGATATAACGTGCTTATATGATTGATATGGTGTGTCACTTCTGTGATGATGTGATAAATTCTACCATATATGATACGATGCTAGATATGCTATGCTATGTGGCTATTCTTGAGATGATTTTATTATGCTATTAGACGTGAGATGCTATTGTTATTCGATATATATACATGATGCTTGATGATGGAAATGATGGAAATTGAACTATTGAACCTTGATTATGTCTTAGAACCTAGGAAGAGGATATGGGATCAGCCTTTAGAGGTGGATAGTAGGATGAATGGATAGGTTAGAAATGCTTTTGACTAATGCCGAACTTGAAGTTTTGAACAGTGTTTTAAAAAGGACGTTGCGATGTTTTGAGTTATGATATGACCGAGGAGTCGAAGTAAGGATGTGGTAGGGGCCCATATTTCATCCTTGCTACGGGCTATTGGGGATATTATGATCACGGCAATGGTACTGTGAGGATCTCATAGGGGCACTTATGAGATGCTTACGGGATCAATGGCATGATCCTTGGACTCACCAATTTCAAACTTCATCCCCTATTTTAAAATGATTTTAGCCTCGGGGACGAGGCTTGTTTTTAGAGGTGGATGATGTAAAGGCTCGGATTTTCAAATCCTAATTTTTCGGAAAAAGGAAAATAAAAATGGATTTAAATCGGATTTAAAACTCGTTTAGCGGATTCCGATCAGAATATAAAATTTAGCGAACGATTTCCGTCATTTTACCTCGAAAATTCAAAATAATTATCGTAGTGTGATATCCTTTTTTATTTTATAAATCTAATTGATCAAGAAAGCTCGAGTCGGGGAAATTAACATTCGAGAACTAATTGTAGGATTCAAAATTCGCGTTTTCTTAATTTATTTTCGGGCATTTAATATTAATTGTTACCCATCATTAATATCCGTCGCCATCCCCGTCATATCCTTTCACATCTTCACCCACCCTCCTTCCTAGCTCCTACTGCACCCCTACCCCTGTGGCATCTATAAAACCCATCCCTCTGGTCCTCTCTTCTTCTGTACGCCATCTCCCACATCCCTTCACACCTCTCCCTAGCTTCTTTAAACTTTTCAGCTCCTCCCCACTCTTCTGCTGCACACCATCACCATTCACCATCACCATTCACCGTCCCCATTTCACCATCACCATCGTCGCCACCGTCTTCATCCCCAAACCAATGTCTCCTCCTCCTCCTTCTATCCTTCCACCTTGAGCCACCAGCGGAAGGTCCCACACATCCCTCGGACCCACCAGCAGCAACAACGGACACCACCGGAACCGCCACGGAGCCACCACAACCCATTCCTTTCTAATCTTCGATCAATCGCGAAGCTAACTTCCGGTCCGACAAGCCATCGCAAGCCACCGACGAAGCCCAGAACTCCGATCGAGAGCTCCGAAGTCGCGAAAAATCCATCTCGGTGAGCTCCGAATTTATTCTCATTTCGACTCGTTTCTTAGTCTTTTTCGATGCTTAGACTAGTCGGGAGTGAGCGTGGGTTGAGTGCGGGACGTTCGGGTGGCCTCGAGGCCTTCGGCGAGGATGAGCGCAGCAAGCGCAGCGAGCGCGAGGCGAGGCGAGCGACCGTCGAGTGAGCTGCGAGGCTGGGAAGCTCCGGGTGAGGCGGGAGATGAGCTCGAGGGCGGGAGAGCGAGACTGGCGCGACGTCGAGCTCCGACGACCAGCACGGGCGGCCTGAGCGAGCAGCGCCGGCGGATCGCGTGAGGAAGGTGGTGCAGGCGACACTTCTCCATTTGATTTCGGAGGAAGAAGATGCCAACGTGGCTTTGTGGGGCCTTGTCCATTTTAAAGATCTTGTTTAAATATTAAACCGGTTGGGAATTAGCGGGTTCGGTTCGGATCGGTTGGATTTAAATGGGTTTGGTTGGGTTCAGGTTTATCCGCTCATTTAATTATTTAATGGTATTTAAAATAAAATAAAATATTATTGGGGGTTAAAATATATTACTTGGACTTATATATGAATTTTAAAAGTAAGTTGAAAAAGGGGATTTGGAGAGTATTTTCAAGGGTCGGAATACTTAACTATTTAACTGGGATTTAAAACGGTTTTGAAACTAACTTGGGAATAAGACTTATTCGATGACTAACTAGCATGATAATATGATCGTTTGACTAACAGAATGATATGTATGACTAATAGCATGGCTTGTGGTGAATTATTATATGAGATTAAATGTTGGATAATTATGACGATCTAGTAGGATTTTATATCACACAAATTATGTCTTATGATTTTGATGAACCGTTGAGGTATATGCGGAAATGATGTCTATGAACATGCGGAATTGGTTGAATAACGATGTTGTCTTGTGGAGCGGATGATGCGATGAAATGACTTCCATAACGTGTTACTTGTTCTATTGATTGAGGTGTGCTTGAGTGCTTAATAGTTGGATGTAGACTTATGTATATTCAATCATGTACTAGGTGATTTTGACTACTGTGTGCTGGATTCTTTTGTTGTCGATCTGCTAGCCAGGTAAGTACCTCCGGGGCTTACTCAGTAACCAGTACCTCCTGCATGATGTGTCATATAGTATGTAGGTGTTGCATATGCATAAGAGCATGTCATATAGTATCATGCTTAGGAATTGCATTTACGAATTAGCATCCTTATTCTGTATGCGTTTGAATACAGAACGGCCGTTATCTGTGAGTCCTAGTGTCCTTGCTAGGGTCATAGGGCCGCCCAGCTTCATCGGGTGTTGTCCTCCTCGAGTCATTTATATATATCACGAGATACGAGATGGGCATGAGATATGATATGATGATGAGATTTGATATGATTATAGCATCGAACTGGCCAGTCTCCACCTTGTCTTGAAGAGGGGTGGTGGTAGAAGAGGGATATACCACTTGGTATTCTTTGTTAAGGCCTAACTTAATTTTCCGCACATATGAGTTAGGAACATGATAGTGTGGTTAATATTCCAGTACTGCATGAAGGCATCTTTATTCTAGGTATAGGCGTATTATATGTCCTCAGCGCGGTCAGAGGACCCGCGGGCGGACTCTTGGTCTGACTTGGTGGTATAGTTTCAGGTACCCGGTATACTGCTTGGTTTTGTGGTGTTATGACGGGGTCTATTCATATGGCGGAGAGTGAGTGGTTGAAACTTGACTTCACCAGATTCACGCTTTTGGGATTTCTCCCTAATTATACTCTATTTTGACCCGGCTCTGCCGTGGCACTGGTGTATCACTTTCAGAACTTATGCCCTTTGAATGACAAAGGATTTCCCGCGTTGTAGACTTAGGACAGGTACAGGGGTTTACCCCAGGGTCTCCAACGGACCTTCCGGATTAGGGTGCAAAATCCCACTTTAAACTACACATCTTCGATTTCAAACCTTCAACCTGTACTCGGGGCGCAAGATCCCAACGAGGGGTTTCATCCCTCGAAACGTAACTCGGGAATCATAATCCTGGGCCGTTACAAAGGTGGTATCAGAGCTGAGGTTGTGCAATCCGAGTACAATAGGTTGAAGGGGTTTTGAAAATCGCCCAATGTTTTCAAATGGTTTTGGAAAATATTTTATGAAGGGCAAAATGAATTTAATTGGACTTAAAACCTAAAATGAATAAAGGGGAAATAATCTCGTGGGTAGAGACCCAAGCGGTAGACATCCCTTATGGATGTAGAATTCGGGGAACGGTAGGCAAAATACTAGCTTTTATTTACAGATGGGCCTAGAAGACTCCAAGAAACACCACGGAGGTTGGAGTGTTTAGTTAGGAGGTCGTGAGGTTTTGCCCCTCCGGCCAGTCGTCCCTCGAAGGACGGCATAGATCGTCTTTATGCTTACGTTATATATACATATATGCAATTGGGCCCGATGGCGATTCCCCTCGAAGATGATCATATTAATCTTGTTGATTGCTTCCGTGTTGAGTGCTAGTGTGCTTAGGATAGCGAATTAATTAGAATGCCTTTACTTGAACATGTAAATGACCATATTTGCAAACGGGATAGCGGGAGGAAACCTTATTCTTATCTAATAAGACTTTTTATCTTGTCAGAATAGTTCTTCCATAGTACAACCCCCTTGATAATCCCGATTCCGTCATCCGTCCCACCAAAGCACTTGGATGTGATAGTAAGGGTCGAGAGTGTTGGTTCCTCTAGACTTGAGTCCTATTTGTATTCCAACCATAGATGTCAATCGAGTCTCATACCTAATGTCAACATTCTCTACGGGAAATTGGGTCGATCAACTAACTACTTTCGGGGATTGTGTATGATTTGAGGGTTACCTGAGGTTGACTATCGACATTCTTCCGAGTTAGGAGTGCGTTATCTTATGGAGTCATCCCTCTTGAGTCTCGTAATGGTCAACCGTGTCTCCTTGTCAAAAGAGTCAAACTCGAATTCTACCATCTTCTTTCGGGTACCTTGCATGGTTGCACTTATGAGTAAATGTATGTGCCGTATGTATTGAATTCCTATGATTACTGTCACCCTATGAACTAGGTCCATGATAGTGTGCTCAACTCTCGTTGTATGTTAAAATGTGAATTGGATGACTTAACATGCCAGATGAACCTCATTGGACCTCATGACTATGTACATGTTTAATAAGTATTGCTACTATCATGTAGGATATATACCTCCCAGTTATAAGCCCTCATATGATTTTGTGACATCTTAGTCTTAGTATGTGAATATGGATGTATGTGATGAGATAATTGCTATACCAACTCTGCATGAATTGACTATACCCTTAGCACGATTTTTAGAGTGCATCTTAGCATGCTTGCCTCAATCTCGCAATATTATGACTTGCTTATGTGTGTATCTAAATTGAGTGATAATTTGTGCATAGGATATCTTGTGACGGTTGCTAGGTCTTGCATAACTTATGACATATATGTCCCATGTCAGTGTGTGCATACATGTTCTTAGTCTGTCAAGCATGATTGGTGAATGAAATGATAGGTTGCTAGCTTGTTCTGCGCACACATAAAGATGATTATATGAACATGTTATGAATGCATAAATCGATATCCCTTGAGATAGGTGCATACTAGTGTGAAATAATGTGATAATATCTCTTGATTTTTATGTGCTTGTGTGCCACAATTATAAGGGCATCGTTGTAACTCTCGGGTTAGGATCTTCTCCTAGGTCTCGTCGTCCCTAGTTCTGGTCCATGTCTGAACTCTTAAGGAAGTTGTGTCGTCCGCCCTTGTCTCTCCCCTATCTCCGTAACTTCTAACCCTTGCAATCCTTCGATGAGCGCCGACATGTAAGAAAGGACCAACGACCAAGTGGCACCATAGCAGCACAACGGAAGTGTGATGGGTCCATGACCCATAGACCACACAGGACTGACGTCGCCAAAAGTATACAAAGGACGAACACATTTGAAAGATGGTAGCCGCGTACGTGATTCTCTTAGATGACTCAAAGAAGGACGTTCTTAACTCAAATCGTGGATTCTTCTATACTAATCGGAATTGATGTTTTGTGATAGGCCTAGAACTGACATAATTGAATGTGTGATGACGGATGTGCTGAATATATTGGTAGCAATGATTGCCTGACTAACTTGTTTCTATGACGATGTGCCTTGGTGCTTGTTATTCTGACTTGCGAGTGAGTAGGTTATGGGTTATATGTATGTGAGTGCTTTCTTCTTGAGCTTGAGTCGTGAGATTCTTCAGTGAGACGGGTTGGAAAGTGGCAGGTGGATTAAGGTCTTTGGATTGGGTCATTGGTCGTGTGAGATGGGGTGCATGAATGATGCGTTAGCTTGAGTAGAGCCGAGTGAGTTGGGATGTGTCGAAGATAGTGGTTCGTGAATATAGATGAGCTTCGAGGTAGGTCTTAGGTGGGGAGTGGGGCTAGTATGTTGAGATTTTGAGGGAGATGTCCTAGCTAGGAGTGTCGGTAAGTAGTGGGTGCGCGGTGTGAGCGGTTGAGGTCTAGACTAGTTGCATGAGAGTGACCTTACGAGTGGGTGTGAGTATAGGCAGTTGGCGTAGTTCTAGAGGTGGACGGGCGTGCTAGGAGTTGATCGGGGGATTCTTGAGGGGAGGTTTTGTGAGACGGATTGGTGTACTAAGGAAGGTGTCTAGATAGTCTATGAGCGGATCGTGGGCGGTGTCGAGGATGATCGATTAAGAAATGTCTGAGGAATCGTAGAATTTGGGACTAGGTGATGTGTGTTGAGAGTGGGGGCGATTTCATTAAAGGATGAGGTTGATGTATTGCTAAGGAAGAGTAGTATGAGGTTTCTTGGGAAATTATCGATCGGGGATATTACGTTGTTCATATCAGGGTTGTTCGTGTGATGAGTATTTGGGGTTGTTTAGTTAGGATTGGTAATGCTTGGGGAATTTATGAGTGAAGGATCTCTAGATGCATTGTTGGAGGATTTTGGGATAGGGAATGAATCGGGATTTATGTGTGGAGATCATTGTGGCTATTGAGGTAATTGAGGATGTGAGATGAATCTTCGAGGAAAGGCTGGTAGCTAGGCAAGGATGTAGTTGACATTCCTAGTAAGACTGTGGGCTTAAGGTTGAGATAGGGAGATTATGAGCATGGATTTGGGAACCAGGCAAAGCAGAAGGTATTGAGGACGCTAGAGGATAAGAGATTTTTGAAGGTTGGTGAAGTTACGGTGCTTAGGAAATTCGGACGAGCATGTCATACGAATTCGGTGAAAATGATGATCGGTACATTAGGGTTTAAGCGGTAGAGATTTCGAAGTTTGAGGAAGCGTGATTTGAGGCAATTTGGGGAAACATGCGGAGTTGAGGGAACTAGTCCAAGTAGAGTATGCTGGGAAGATGATCTAGAGTGGGGGTTGGCTTGAGGGTCATGGTGATTCGTGGTTGAGAGCACCACTAGTTGGGTTCTGCGTTAGAATTGGACGGGAGTGTTAGGTGTGAGGTGGTCAGCATGAGTTGGGTCCTTAGAGGTGGATGGTTAGTGAGAGTGGTTAGTGGCGTGGGAAGTATGATCAGGTTAGCAAGGTGATTCGAGATGTCTTTTTAGGAGATGTTGGTCGGGCGGAGTCTTGATAGGCTAGGAAGAGTCAGCGAGATTTTTAAGAAGTGTCTAGATAAATCGTGAGAGCGGTTCAGTTGAGGACTCGGAATTTTCTATTAGAGGGTAAAGATGGGACTGATAAAGGACCCTAGGGCAAGGACGTGTTATATATGGAGTCTTGGTAGTTTGTCGAGTTGTTAAGCTTGTCGAATCAGGAAACCGTGTGATTGAGAACTCTGAAAAATAGTTTAGATGGTTGAGTGGATTGGCCCTTAGATGGCTTGATGGCATTGGAGTTGGGATACTGTTGTTGCAGGAGGATGGTCAAGTATGAAATAGATATGAAATATAGATCAGATTGACTTCCCTGTATCGGCAAATAAATACAAGACTTCCTCCCGTTGTAGTAAGAGAAAGTCAGGATCGAATCCACGAGGAAGCACGTCAGCAGTTCTCAGGTAGCTATCAGATTCTCACAACACAGCAGAAAAGACAGAAACACAAGCGGAAGCAGAAATAAAACAGAAACAAATAATCCCGGCAAGGGCAACTAAAACAAAAGCAAATAACAAATAAAAGACAGAAATAAAAGCAAAGCAAAACAAAGAACAAAGCAAAACAGAAGCAAAGCAAAAAGTAACTCGAGGACACAGAAGCTGGTCGATCTCGACAAGCTGTCCTCTATCTCGACCAAGGTGGTCGACAACAGTAACTCAGAAACTGAAAACAAAGCAACTCGACAAAACAAGCCAACTCGATCTCGACCACCTCTCCTCGAGATCGACGAGACAGGTAAACACAGAAACTGGAATCGACGAAAGATAGAACAAAATCAACTTGACACAGACAAAACCCAACTCGATCTCGACCAAATGCTCCTCGAGATCGACGAAAGACTCCTCTATGTCGACTAGAACAGTAAAAGACAGAAACTTAAATTTGCAGAATTCGAACTAAAATGCAGACTTTCGACAGAAATAAATCAATATAATAAAAGACTCCAAAGGCTAGGGTTTCAACACCACAACGATAACCATGCAAAACAACACATAAAGGCATAAAAGATCATGCTTTCCATCAAATAACTTTCGTTATTAACAAATAGGCATATAGAGGCTCTCGCATAAACCCTAATTGTTACTAACCCTTTTTCACATAATTAATCCAAGTTGCATTAAGATCACTTTCGCTTCAATAACACAAACAAGAATCACCTTCAACTCTCGCAAAAGAATCATGCTCATAGGGATAGAAGATGAATCGCACAAAAGATCTGACCTTTACAGCATCGCCTCACATGGCCACTGTCGGACTCACCCCAGCCCCAGAAGTGGGTGGACTACTCACGCCTCATCGCAATCGCAGACATTGATTGATAAAAATAAACTTGCATTAAAACTAAATTCAAAAGCCTTTACAATTCCGGCAATCAACTTTCGCAGAAAGCCAAAACCCTAAAAACCTTAGAACTCCCTAAACTTCTCTGTGGAACTAACTAATTGTGTATTGAATGATGATTGGATCTGAACCGGAATTAGCCCCATGGGCTTTATTTATAGCTTTCTTTCCCTAGCTAATCTAGGAAAGAAAATATCTATCTATATCTAAAATTATATCTAAATTGCTAAAAGATAAATAAATGACATAATGAAATTAAATCTAAAAGGAAAAAGATAATTCTAAATAGGGTAGTATGTCTTCATGTTGATAGATCGCCTTCCATAGATAGAACTTGATGTATTTGGATAGAATCTTCCACCTTCGGCACCAAGGAAACCCAAGTCTACTCGGACAGGTTATCGACGACGCGTTTCTGGGCACTGCTCTAGTCGACCTCGACAAGACTTGGTCGACCTCGAGTAGGATTCGTCGTCTGGTGCTCGATGTGGCTCGTCATGGCTTCCGGGGCTCGTCGACCTCGACAAGACTCTTGTCGACCTCGAGTAGGAATCCTGGTCGACTTGGCTTGGCTGGCTTCTCTGCTCGACAGGCTTGGACTCTGGCTCACGGTGCTCGTCGATGTCGAGTAAGGTCTCGTCGACCTCGAGTAGACCCTCGTCGATGTCGAGTAAGGTGGTTCATCGACTAGATCTCTTCGGCAGCGTCGGGTAGATCTCCTCGACATGCTCCTCGATCTCGAGTAGCTTTACTCGATCTCGAGTAGAGTCGGTTTTCAGCATTCTGCGCTGTTCTTGAAACGCACTTTCCCGAGTCCTCGTTCGTCGGATTGACGCATATAACCATGCGTTGGAA